>CM068367.1:1026854164-1027603560 GCA_034769895.1 Magicicada septendecula
ACAAAGGTTAACAAACTCCATTTCCCTTATGTATTCTATATACTGTTACTATTCTATATAGTACAATCACTCTACATACCAGGCAAAATAAGGTCTAGCAAATCGGTAGCCCATGTATTACGTTTGTTTTGATGCGATTGTCCAAAAGTAAATGGTTCAGATTTGAGACATCTCCAAGTGAATACCAAGTTTTTTCTGAAAATGTTGGCAATATCACGGGCTGTTGTTTGTACTGACAATTACCGAAGTTTACTCGAGATTAGGTACCATCGTACATAACACTTGTTACGCTATACAGATATGTAAGGGGACGTATCTATTGAAATATTTCTGTCGGTTATAAAATTTCTTCTTGTATAAGACTATTTGTTGAAGTCAGTTACGAGCACATCGTTACATCTGTCTGTCATAATTAGATAAGAATCAACGATTCGCAGACTGAGTAGTAATAACTAAACGCATGTGAACATTTAGAGATAATAGCAGGAGTGTTGTATGTTGTGCGAAGTGCCCGCTGTCAGTACTGTTGCTGTACTGGCGTCGGTCATGAAGCATCAAACATTTTTTTTTAACTCCCATCCTATCTTTGTAATACTATTTATGACGCGTAGAATGGCAGTTTAAATTTAAAATTAATTACAAACAGAATTATCACTGTTTCACACCACTATAGAAAAATTAATCCGATTAGCGCTTTCAAGCTTCACAGCTCATCGTCAGATTGGAAATAACAATAATGATTATTGTTAACAATAATGATGTTAATAATAATGATCGGTGTGATTATAACCACTAACACAACTTTCTTAATTAAAATTAAAATTAATTGTTTTGTTTTACACTAAAGTAAACACGAAACATATATTTATTTTATGTATATTTTTTATTTGTAAATATTTGTGAAATAAAACGAGATTAAGCATCTAAACAGTTGACATTTATGCCCCAACTGAACTGACTTAATTAAGTAAGCAGAAAACACAGAATTCGTTTTTAAATAGGAATCGCTTCATGGTGTAAAATATGTTACCCGTATATCTATTTGGTTTAACCTGTACTTCGTATTGTATTAATCGTTCTGACTCAGACGACGAATGGTTTTAAAGTGAGATGAGCAATTACCTAATTAATATCAATTTACTGCAGCGAAGTTCATGCCCCTCAATTTAACACTTACATTGTCCCTGTCGTAGAGAGAGTTTAAGTTTCTAAGAACAAGTTTTACTAATATGCCGGTTACTGTTTGCATAAAATTCTCTATTAAACTACTTGAGTATGAGCCAGAATTGGGAACGCAATCATTTGTGTTTTAGTGTGGAAATTTCTAATTTTATTTCACATTTATTTAGCTTATTTAACACTACTTATATGGGTTTAATTATTTTTCAAATGTATTTTTAAATGAATTTATCATTTCGTTGTAATAATTTTGGCTAAAAGGAACTGTCAGTCTCGCTGGGACAGCGAGAAACAAGTACAGTACAGTGTTCACGTATATTCCTAGAATAAGTTAAACACGGAGTCAGCGTTGTCACGGTTTTACAGTGGCGTTGTCGCTTCGACCCTCACATAAATAGCCTGTCGTCGCAGGAAGCGTCGATTTCGACGCTGAAACAGGGTTCACGTGCAAAACCGTTGAGAAAGTGTAATTTTCACGTCGTGTTGTATCGATCTGTCATCATGCCGTGCGTCGCGCCGCCCGTGAACACCAGCGAGCAACCTCGGCCGACCCCGTCGTAAACACTTACTCATTACACTACAGTCTTACCAAATCTGAACGAGCATGTCATCTTCAGCTACATGTCATAGTGACGCATACAATACACAAATAATACTGATGTAGCCTACTATTTGCAATTCTATTAACAATAATAAATCAGCAATGACTATGGTATTATTATTGTTCATAATAAATATTGTAAAAATTGTAATTATTACTAATTAAATAAACATAAGATCATCAGAACTTTAAAGTAAATAACATAACCTATTACGAACTAATACAACTATTCATTGCTAACATTTAATAACTTTTATTTCATAATATTATTATGGTTGTAAATAATACATTATTACAATTAAATAAGTAATGAATAGACATTATAGACAATTATATAGATATTTAATAATTTGTGGGAGTCTGCAGCCCCGCGCCCCCAAACAGCTGTAACGTAACCAAACTTACTGTATAGTAAGTTCTCTTTCTTCATCGCGGATGCAATAAGCGGTTTATTTGCTCATTCTTCAGTGTAACCTTACCTGACCGGCCACTGGAAGATTTTTGTAGCATCAGCTCTCATTCGTGCGGATGGCATTCAGTTTAATAATACTATACACACCCTACATTTCTGTAAAGTAATTGACAAACAGATAATCGCTGAGAAGTAAATTAATTACGCATATCACGATCTTTAATAATAGTATAATCGTACTTTTTTGTTATGATCTGCAACATTTTTTAAGCCACTTCACCAAACTGGTCTTCCACAATGAAATCCCAGAGCGTTCCTGCATACACATAATGTCAAGCTTTGTTATTATTATTGTTTCCTCCCAGTGTTGTTATAAACTTGGAGTATAACATTGCACTGGAGGCTTGCGGAATATTATTTGGCGCATAGGCGCATTATGTACGTGGTATAATTACGTGGCAAACTAATTCAGTCCACCTACTTAGTATCGCTACGTCTGCAGGTCATTCTTGATTTGGGAACAACCATGGTCATCTGAAACTTAAAAGGAAGCAACTCTTCGTCTTCAATGAACACGCATTTTAAAACAACGTAGATGTTTGTGTATAACTGTCGATAACTGCGATTTACCTGATTTTCGTATCATTTTACAGGAATTATGATGCATGTAATAACACAAAAGATGGAAACGCTACAGATGTTACAGGCTTACGTTTTGAAAAAAATCTCTCACATAACTATAAACCATGTTACGTTTTAAGTTTATTATTTTCTCAAAAATATGACGAAACAATAGATTTTGAAGTTACAATGGGCTCATTTTCCTTCTGTCGTACCCTCTCTCTCTCTCTCTCTCTCTCTCTCTCTCTCTCTCTCTCTCTCTCTCTCTCTCACTCACTCACTCTCCTCACCCAACGCCTTTATCTTTGAACACAGATACAAATAAGTACAAAATGAGAGCCGAGCTGCGACTGTTGTGTTGCTACTTACACCGTTGATGACTTAAAATTTAAAAATTATGTTAATTGCACTTTATTATATTTATTCAAACACTTTTTGCTACAGTCCGTTTCTTGATGTATATATTATATTTAATTTTTATAATGAATTTACCTCAAGATATTTCTTTCCTTATTAGGAACATGTTTCGAGAACCATTGTGTTCTCATACTCAGCCTTCGTGATTTTGCGTCTGGTGAAGTATTTGTGTGTTGGCTGGTCGTTATTGTGGTTTCTTGTTGGTCTCTGGTATTTTAAAGTGGTATTACTGTGTGTGATTGTGGTGTATGTATTTGTATTTTGTGTATTTTCGATGTTGAGTGCTTTGAAAATTGTGTCATGTTTTGTATAGATTTGTATTTGATCAGGTATTAGTTTGTTTTGTGTTTTATGTTTATACATCGAAAATACACAAAATACTAATACATACACCACAATCACACACAATAATACCACTATAAAATACCAGAGACCAACAAGAAACCACAATAACGACCAGCCAAAAACACAAATACTTCAACAGACGCAAAATCACGAAGGCTGAGGATGAGAACACAGTGGTTCCCGAAACATGTTCCTAATAAGGAAATAAATATCTTGAGGTAAACTCATTATAAAAATTAAATATAATATTATATTTATGAATATAAATTACATTTATTATTAATACTTTATAATGTGTTGTAATTATATAATCCAAATATAACAACAGGGATCATATTTTAATCATACCATAATTAAATATTCATTGCAATATAGAACAGACAGTTCACCATTATCATCGCCAGCAGCAGCAGTCCACATTAGTCTCCCCTAATTCTGTGTTGTGCGCTCTGGATACATATTTTTCGATTATTTTCCAAGGCTCCGACTATTTTGTTTTAGAGGTTCTATACGTGTCATGTCTAGGTCTCCACTCAATTATTCGTTTCGCCCACACGCCATAATTATCATTAATAACTCCATCGGTGTTCTTTTTCATCTTTGTGTAGCCTCGCGTTATGTAATCCATCTTTTACTGTTAACTTCCACATCAATCAGTCCACTGCGCTACACGAATTTTCTGCATTGATTTGTAGTTAGTGTCACAGTTATAGAAAATGGCGTTTAGGATCTAGGATCCTTTAGTTGTAGATCTAGGATTAAGTGTTTGTACTAACTTCCGATTCTAAATCACCCATAGAAAAAGTCGAAAAATAGATTTATCGAATTCTGTTGCTACTAAATATCGACTGAGAGACCTAAACATCTAACTTACCTTCGTATACATTTTGTTTTAGGGATGTGTATTGCGAGTCAAAATTTACTTAAGGCCGTTTCGAATTCACTTTGCTTCTGTATTCGATTGCGAGTCATCAGCGAACAAACACAGATGAATTAACATTTTCCTAGTGAAGTTATTTCCACGATGTTCCTCTTCTGTGCTTTTTGTATGCGTTCTAAGAGCTTTATAAATAACTTCGGTGACATAACGTCTCCCTACCATTTCCGTTTATGCAGCTTTACGGAAGCAATAGCTTGACGGTACTATATGTAGCTTAATACGATTGTGTAGCTTAAATCTATTTAACCTTGTTATTTTGGTAGTCGATTCTCAGAGTCAAACGCTTTTTATAGTCAGCTAACGCAAAGATAAGTGGTTTATTGTATTCCATGTGTTTCTCAATTACCGTTTCAACAGTGGCGTATCTAGAATTTGTCCTTAGGGTCGGCTTCATACAAAAGAAAAAACAATTTACGACTAATCAACATTACTAACTTTAAAGTGGCTGAAATCAGTCTCATTAAAGTAAACGGTAATAACACAATAAAAATACGCGTTAATGAAACATTGTTTACAAGACACTTACTGAGTGAGTTGATTTTTCCAGTATTTCATATTTCAAACATATACGCTAATGCTGTGTAATAAACCTATTTGTGGGCCTATAGGCTAAAAAAGAGTTACTTAATTAGCATACACAGCATAAAACAATAATAATAATAAAGCAGCCTACAAATTAAAGAGATAAAAAAATTCGTAAACTTTTCGCCCTCGGAGGGGGGTCCAATCCCGTCCCCCCCCCCGTAAATACGCCCCAGCATTTCAATGACAATCAGACAATCGTGTAAATCAAATTGTTCTTATTAGTGCTACAGGCCATTTTATGGTTTTTGTTAACTTGTAAAACTTGTGTCTAATAGGCCAGCAATTCAGCAAGTACGTATTGTCGTTTTAAAATGTACATGGTATTGACATTATCTCATGATGTAAGAGTCTTTTTTCTGAAAGATTTTTATTAATGAGCGAATGGAGAGCTTTAAGAACAGGTAGCTCCCCTTAATCAGGAGCTTTTTTTTCTCTTAGTTCCTTTTATTTTTATTATTCCAAGCTAATTCCAAGCTTATTTTCATCACCTAATCCCAAATCATTTGTTACTCCATTCCTTTGTCAAATTTTGAATTTTTGTTTATTTCTCTGTAGTGTATTCTTCAGTGATTTTCTACATATCAGGAATTTTTGCAACCATATCTCTCCTTTTTTAATTACCATTTGACAGTTACAACATTCTATCGACAAACCCCATCAGAATGTATCTGGAATGTGTTTAAGAGATTTTATTATCTAACAATCGGTAAGAGAGTCGTTATGAGTGTGTATAAAAATTGACGAACTGGTGTTGAAACGGATTTAGAATTTCTTACTAAGAGCAGAAAGTCCGATCGATTATTATACATAATACAAAAATGTGTATTTAATGAATAGAACACTACACATTTTTATATTTGTATTTGGTTCTTTCTTACTTAAATGAATAAAAGGGAAAAACGTTTCGTATAGTTTAGGCCTAACGCTCGTCTGGATTATATATTGTTAAGTCACGTGCTCACTGTGCTCACGTGACGAAATCTAGTTATTTAGCAGTTATCCTGAGCACAATTATTAGCAGCTATTATTTTATTTAAATTTGTAAGCACACTTCTTAGGAACAGATCACTGGTTAAATGGAGAAAAACTAGCAAATAGAAACAGAAAGTTTCTTTAATTCTTTGTCAGTATACAATTAATTAGAGTTTGGTGTTATAAAAGTGCGTCTACAATAAAGGTGACTTGCATTTCTTGGACATTTTAGAAAATAAATACCGAAATTTATTATTTTTGTTTAGTTTAAAAATCCTTTTGTCATTATTTGGCTGTTTCCCAATGAAGCTTTTTCTTGTAAATGTACATGACCACATTTGAGGCATGTAACAAAGATAATTTGACGCAGGATTATGGTTTACCACGCTTCAGACATTCGTTGCTACTAATACAATGGTCTTAACTACATCTGCAGGTACTAGTTTTCTGAATAAACAGTTGTCTAGTTTGTATTTATTAAACAACATAATTTTTGTTTTATCTGAATGTTTTTTTTTTAATCGATTTACCCCAAACTCAAGTTGCGATCATACTAAAATATTTTTCAGATTCAAGAATGCTTTTAAGAAACATAAATTTTAAAGTATTTTTACATTTTCTGTAAACACAGACTTTTTTTGAAGATTTAGAACCTGAAAGTATTATACAATTAAGTGTAAACATACAAAAGTAGGGCACAAAGATAGATTACTTAGTGTAGCCAAGCGTTGAGTTTACAAATGGTATTCTTTTGTTTGCTACCTTCAATACCTAATATTATAACTCCAGTTTTGGAAAAACCTAACTGCCTGTCAATAAACTGCTCTAAATCCATTTATTATCAAGAGAGATGTTTTTTTGTTTTATTAAATTATTTCAAACTTATAGATCGTATAGAGCTAAACATTTTTTTAAATCTTGTGTACAATACCTATACGTTTAAATTTAAATTATACGTACAACTAATTATGTGTCGATTTCCATATATTTAAGCATATGTAGTAATTATACGAATAGTAATTATAAACAGTATCAGTATGTACTAGAACAACCTCAGCACGAAAGTCGGCATTACATGGACGATAGTTAACTGTGTTAAGTATAACGCTGCCTGTTTATTTTTAAAACTTTAAGGAAACAAAATATGATAAGAAAACAAAACAGACGAAGCTGAATCTCATTTATCATTCTATCCTTAAAAAATAAAAATAAAAAAAAATACTTGAAATTGCACATATAGGTTTTGAAATTAAACATGTTATGAACCAAAGTCGTAAGTACGGGGGGGGGGGTTTCAGGAGGATCAATCCCCCTCCCAAAGCTATTAAAGGTTTTTAGCGAAATTCCGTAAAAAACGTAAAAACGTAGATCTAATTTCTACGACAAATGAGTGTGTTGTCGTATTAATAATTAATAATTAATAATTAACATTAATAATAAGGCTTATTAATAATGGTAGAAGTAAAGCAATTATAATATTTGTAAATTAATAAGATACAGTTTTCGTAATGACGACAATAACATTTGGTAAATAACGTACGTATTTGCAGACTTAAAAAACAATTATACACGCACCAGAAAACGAAGGCAGGGCCTACTAATTTAGTTGAATCTTTGTCTCCCACACACACTTCTCCTTCCAGGGTTGTCTGTGTCATTACTCCTCTAGTCATAACTCCATAATATCTCTCTCTACGGTTTGGACCATCGCCTTTGTACAGGTAAACTAGCAGTTCCGATTTCAATTCGGAAACATGCGATTTTATTGCAGAATGTTACATAAAATGTAACTACTTTAACAAGAACTATAAACTGCTTAAAACATTCTTGGAATAACATGCTTAAATTAAAATGCGAAGGTGTGATAAAACCGTGGTTTTCAAAATATATTCAGGAAGACTTATTCTCACGAGATTTATTAGAATACACATTAGAATTAAAGTGATTTCTAATGACACGAGATTTGTTACCTTTAATATGAGTAACAATTAATCAAGATAGTATAATTTGAAATCAATGGTTATCCATATTTTTTAACCCTTACAGTTTATGTCGGTTTACTCAAAATCTATATATATATAATAGGGTTGCTACAGCTAGTGCCGTCTCTCTTCCTTCAACCTGGCTTTCCAATTCTCCCGATGTTCCCATTGTCCTTCAAGTTCTATACGTTGCATAGAGTCATCCACTTCGTCCCTCCAAGATCTTCTCGGTCAACCCCTTTTTCTCCTTCCTAATGGACTCCATTCCGTCACTTTGTTGATCCGCCTATTTTAGGCTCTCCGGACATTACCGTACCACGCCAATCTTTTTTCTTCGATGTAGTCAATTACACTTCTTTCCGTTTCCATTCTTCTTCTGATCTCCTCGTTTGTTATTCGGTCTGATCTCGTTATTCCATAGCACCTCCTCCAATATTCCATCTCTGTTGCAAGAATCTTTCTTTCATTCTTTTTGTTAATAACCTATACTTCCGCTGCTTTGGACTATGGTCTGACATATTTTTTTGGTGCTTTTTCTAATATTTTTGTCCCATATAACACTGTGTAATTGTCTAATCCCTGTTCTAGTCTGCCCTAATCTACTTTTTATTTCCTCTTCCGTTGTGCCTTGTTTACTCAGTGTGAATCCTAGGTACTTGAATTTGTCTGTTCCTCTAATTTTAACATTTTCGTCTACTTCTAAATCTGTTGTTTCTTCATCTCTAATTGCCAAGTATTCACTTTTTTATGTTTATTTCCAATCCCATCTTTGTGTATTCTTCATTCAGCTTTCTGACCATGTAGCTTAGATCTTCTTCATCCTGAGCTACCTGGTCATCGGCGAAGCATAGTGGTACAGGTGTTCATTTCGTATCGGTATTCCCATTCCATGGCATTTCTGTTTCCATATGGTTAATTCTAAAAATATCTTAAACAGCGTGGGCGACGTTGGGCAGCCTTGCAATAACCCTTTGGATGTTTTAAACCTACAGACAATTTTGTTACCTACTTTAATTTGTACGTTGTTGTTTTAACATTGAAAATGTTTATAAGGACGTTTCGCACATTTCGCTGGTGCGTGATCGAAAATGGGAACCGGTGAGTTTCGATAGAAACTACTTCTTTGTTGTCAATAACGTAGAAAATTTTGAATTTTTTGGTGAGTTTAAATGCCATATCCCCTTAAATTTATCATAAGGTAGTACATCAGACAAGAATTTATTACGGAGCGATGGATCAAGAGGAAGCGAGTGGAAGTACGGCTCAGACTTCCACCGATTTGAGTATAGAAGGAACTAATTTGGCGTAAAAGCTACAATTGGAAGCAGAACGTCGAAAACGAAAGCTCGAACATTGCCGAGAGTGGAAAAAGAAGCAAAAGTACAGAAAATTGAGCAAGGTTTGGTCAAAACTCAACTAACTGAATCTGAACGTCTACAACGAACACGTCTGCAACCTACGGAAGCTCGAATATTGCCGAGAGTGGAAACAGAAGCAAAAAGTACAGAAAATTGAGCAAGGTTTGGTCAAAACTCAACTAACTGAATCTGAACGTCTACAACCGACACGTCTGCAACCTATCACATTTCTCACATTGAGCGCTTCAGAAATACATTGGCCTCATCTCTTAGAACCTATTTATCGCTTTCAAGAAGATATACCAGTAGACGTGCCGATAGATCCAGCGATATTTGACGGCATGTCGAGCACAAATCGAGCAGAATTGGTAAACAACGATCCAGTTTTGTGCTGCTTGTATTTCGAGAAATTGCTGTCGACCTTTATTAACGCGTTTAAAAAACCAAATGGCGTGTTCAGAGATCATTACGTAGTTGATTATTTCAAGCGCATCGAATTCCAACATAGAGGTAGCCCTCATTGTCATATGTTACTATGGTTAAATAATGCACCAACGTGTAAAAATATCACAGATAATGACGATTTAACCGCCATTACATCGTTAATCGATCAAATAAGCACAGTCGATAGTTCAAAATTGAAAAGCGAACGAAATTTACAGACGCATTGTTTTCCCCCGAGTATAATTAGTGTTGTGAATCAACAAACAAATTATCCATTATGTCTTTAAGTCGTTTTGTTAGTGCTGATCAATCAGATGATGATGACGAACCTCGAGTATCAACTTCATCGTCTAACCAAGCGAATATACATTACGTCCTAATGATGGTAAAGATTCTTTCTTTACAGCACCAAATGTAAAAGATATCTATGATGATTTTACTAATACGTGCAAGGATAAGATCTGTATTAATACTGTCGACAAACTGAAAGAAACTCATCTTAAGTTGACGAAAAAAGCGATTGTTCGCCAGCATTTCGTTCAATTCCAATATAAGGAGGCGCCTCATCTACTGCTAACTACTAACGCGTACGGGTTGTTTATCAACGATTCTGAAAATTTCACCTCCAGAAACGTAATACAGGATTTAGATCATCTTCAAGCCAAACATCGTGTGAATTTGTTGTTACCGACTGTCAAATATTGGTGGAATCAGCAGAGCAAAGAATTGATGGAAGCGTTTATCGAAACGTTTGTTACCAATATGAAATGTATAGCCAATACATCTGCCTTTATTGATGCCGTTGACCGCTATAAATTGCACGATTTTGCAAAGGTAGTTCAGAATTTGAAAGCGAAAATATTAACGGCCGATAAAATTGGTAAGAATGATCGAATTACGCCTGCAGTTTTTGAAGTAAGATTGTATAATTCGTTCGGAACACCAAGTAAAATTACAGCGCCTTTGTATAAAATTAAGGACCAACAAACATTAACTTGCGGCAAATGGAAGGAACTCAAGACTGCTGCTTATACGTATGCATTCGGTTCTCTTATTGAAAGTTGCTGGTTTTAAGTTAACATCACATCGGGGATCACTCTAGATATGTTCGTCGAGACGCTAGTCTTCGATAAGTTTGAACGAATGGACAAGATTAATAAAGCAGGACCTCGTAAAGTATTGTCGCGATTTACAATCCAAGAGGATCAGACGTCTTCGGAAGAGGAATGTGATGAACAGCCTGAGAAAAAGCGCAAAACAACTCGGATGATTGGTGAATACGTGCGCGCTTATGAATGCGACTACATTTAACTTATAATCTGTATTTTGGTAAATGAAGAAAAATAAATATATATTTTTTTTTAGATTTATTGAAGCATTTTCAATGCCCTTCTCTGTGCAATGCCTGTAAATTTTTATATAGATTTTTTACTGCTTGCGTCAGGACTTTCGGTATTTCCAATTGTGATAGAGCTTTAAACATTTCTTGTCTGGGTTTCCTGAGCTATCATATGCTTTTCTAAGGTCGATAAAAGCTAGATGTACTTCCCTGTTCTTCGCTTTCTTCTTTTCTATGATCTGTTGGATTGTATATATCTGGTTTACGCATGATCTCCCGGCTGTAAAACCTGCTTGTTCTTCTCCAATCTTTCCCTCTATATTTTCCTCGATTTTATTTCTTAGCACCCTACCATACAGCCTTCCCATTGTTGCTATGACACTTATACCTCTATAGTATTCGCAGTATTTTCTATTGCCCTTTTAAATATCGATGTAATTCGTGCCTCTTTCCATTCCGCCGGTAAATCTTCTCCATTTATAACCTTCTCGAACATTCTTCCTATCATTCTCATCAAGTTTTTCGGTTCCGTACTTTACTAGTTCCGCTACTAACCCTCCTGGGCCTGATGCTTTGTTGTTTTTCATTGAGTTTACTGCTTTCCTTATCTCTGCTGCCGTTATAGTAATTCTATTTTCTGTTTCTGTCTCTATTTCTTCTTCATCGTTATTCAGGAATTCTTGTCTATGCTCCGTAAGTAGGTTTTTATAGTGTGTCTCCCACTCATTGTCTTGTATGTAATGAATATAGGTTTTATCCTTCCTATTCGTTCGTAATGATTTAATTACATTCCATGCTTCTGAACTCCTAGCTCCTCCTATGTATTGGTCTACATTTCTACACCTGTTTTCCCATGCTTCATTTTTCTCTTTGCTGACCATTTCCTTCACTTCCTTGTTCTTCTTTCTGTTACCTTCTTCTTTTTTCGTGGACATCCATTTGTTACATAATTTTTTCTTTGCTTTCATCTCTTCTATCGTCTCTTCCTTCATGTCCCATTTGTATGTATTATTTCCCTGTTCAGTCTCTCCTAGGGCTTCTAGTGCTGCTTGCAGCATAGCTTCTTTTATGTGTTCATATGTGATGTTTACTTCTTCATCATACCTAAATTCTATTAACTTTTGATCTAGACGTTGCTTGTATAGGTTCTTTATCGATTCGTCCTGTAATAATTGAATTTTGAATTTTTTTCCTTACTTATTTGTGTTGCCGTAATTGTCTCTTCTGTCTTTGTTGGCATTTTGGCTCCTGTCCATGGGAATTTCATTTTTGCTATCAGTAGTTTATGGTCTGTTCCACACTCCGCTCCTCTCTGAACTTTGACGCCTTTTATTATAATTGTTGTACTGTTCCTTATTATTACATAGTCAATAATCGACCTCAGCTTTCTTGTTTCCTGTGTCCAAGTATATGTGTATGTTTTTGTGTTCAAAGAATCCGTTTGTAATTTTTAAGTCATTTAGTTCACATAGGTCTATTAGCCTTTCTCCCTTATCATTCAATATCTTTTCTCCAAATCTTCCTACTGTTTTGTCATTTTCCCTCTTCCCGACTCTTCCATTAAGATCACCAGCTATTATGATTTCGTAGTTTTGTTTTATTTTTGTAATTTCATCTTGTAGCGTATTCATAAAGTAATCTTTTTCTGCAGCAGAGCTGTCATCCGTTGGACCATAAACAGCTAGTATTGCTATTTCTCTACCATACAAAGTCAGGTTTAGTTTTATTATTCTTTCGTTCACTGGTTCCCATGATTTTATATTTCTTCTGTACCTTTTCTTGATAAGTATTCCTACGCCGAATTTTGCCCTCTGATCTTTATTTACTCCACTTCATACATGTATTGTACCTTGTATTTCTACTCAAAATCTTTGAGGCGCAAAAATTTATAAAATGTATTTATAAAGTTATATGGGAATCTTGAATTTCTCATTTGACCTGAGGAAAAGGGGGGGGCCCGACCTTCAAACTAGTTACATCTCATTCCCCCCCAGAAGCAGCTCCTACTTACGCTACTGTTGTAAACTACATTTTAATATTTAATGACGACTCTGTAATTAGAAAAAGTATCTATTACGTTGAAACTAGACTTCTATTACATATCTTACGAATAGCTTACCAGCACAGTAGGTAAATAGCACAACGTAGCACGATAGAAATTTTAAAACGTTTTTACTTTCCATGTACCACATGCAAAGATTCTCGCCTTATACATAAATGTTAAGTGTATATTAATGAACTCAGTTGTTCGTTTTGGATATGTATACATTTACACTGCATATAGAATATGTATTTTCAGCAACATTACCAAATGTCTAATTTTTGATTAGGAGCCGATTACAAATCCATGCACGTTGAAGTCCGGCCTGACAAACAACCTACAATCCCACATACGCCCGTATGTGTGTCTATAGTGACAGATCACAAGAACACATTAAAATGAGAAATAGTTAAAATAAAAATTGTAAATGATGATGAATTCTTTTTATTTAATGGATTTCTGAACTTGTTGAGCACTGAATTTATGTAAGATATGTTCAACAAATTTAATGACTGTAATTGTCCAGAATTCTTTACAATACTGGGATTATCAGAATGGAGTTCTATTTAAAGTCTACGTAAATATATATATTCTCGGACCGTAATTTAAAATACAGCTTTATACCAGTATATCTCTTAAAGTGTACTTTCAATGAAACCAAAGTTCATGTAGGTGACTTTAAAGGTGACACGACATAATACTTGCATGAAATTTGGATATTAATAATACATTTTAACAGCTTATTTAAATTATGTTAAACACAATACATAAACAACTTATATAATAGCTATTTAAATTCACATCTGTGTGTGTGTGTGTGTGTGTGTGTGTGTGTGTGTGTGTGTGTGTGTGTGTGTGTGTGTGTGTGTGTGTGTGTGTGTGTGTGTGTGTGTGTGTGTGTGTGTGTGTGTGTGTGTGTGTGTGTGTGTGTGTGTGTGTGTGTGTGTGTGTGTGTGTGTGTGTGTGTGTGTGTGTGTGTGTGTGTGTGTGTGTGTGTGTGTGTGTGTGTGTGTGTGTGTGTGTGTGTGTGTGTGTGTGTGTGTGTGTGTGTGTGTGCAAGGCTAAGGTAAACATAATACTTGTAATGATGTGGGCGCTGAATAAATAAAAATTTAATGAAAGGATCTGACGGCAGTTAATGAAGTGAATTGCATTTTATTGTTAAACATGAATGTTCACACTATAAATAACGCAAATTCGAATAGAAAATTATCGGTTTGAGGATGTTCATTAATACAACTAGCCGGGTCGACGAGGCATTTAGTCTTGGAACTCAGCCTCCATCTGAAACCTTTTGCATTTTGTTCCTTATAGGTCAAAGTACGAAGTCTACAAATTACAAAGTCAAAGGAAATTTGTCTTGTTCTTTATTTAAGGGTGATTGCCACCCCTTCTCAGGGAGTGGCAGGAAAAAACTGTAATGACTCCGGAAATCGAAAGATCTATTAATTCTAAGAAAAAAAGGCAGTATACACTTTTTCTAAAAATGCAGAGTTCCCAAGATATATAGAAGTGAAATAGTGAATTCTCGCCCTCAAAAATAGCTACTTTGAAACGGTATTTTATCAATATCTTAAAAATTATTACGTTTAGAGAAAACATGATAAGATGTGAATTTAAAGTATATAAAAATACAAATCAAATTCTTTCTGTTTTGTTTTTCTACATTAAACAGTTTCTGAGATAGTGTCGTATAAAGATGGCGCTGCTTATTTTTTGTTTAATCTAATCACATTTAACCTTAAGTATTTTGAAACTATTTTACTTTAATGTTTTGCCAATTGTTGCAAATTCATAAAAATAAATATATTATCAAAATTACTAAAAAAAAACATCACGTTAAGAAAAAATAATAAAGGTCAAATTTACAGTATATTAATCGAGGAATAAAATATTCTCTACCATGTTATACTAGTTAAACAAGTAATGAGATATAGTCGTTTAAATATGCTGTTAATAATTATTTAGGTGAAATTAACCATCTTTAATCCTAAATACTTACAACACTATGACTCTAACAACGAATATGCTCAGGACCTAACTTAAAAGGCTTAAAAGTATCTGTAAAATACATACTATCCCGTTTTTATTACATTCGAAAATTCATGCGGTTTTCTAGTCAGTAATTTCGAATGACAAATAGAAAATTTGTAATTTCAAATAGAGGATGCAAAATGGCAGCAAAATGAACTGAACGTTCACGAGCAACTAAAATGACACTAAAAAGCAATCCGGCATTATTTTATAAAAATCAAACAGTATAAACCATTCTTCAGCCGCTATTTTGAATGTTCAATTTTTGACATCAGATTCGTAATCAGCCACCTCAAAAACCCCAGAAATGTGTGTTTTTTTAAATGCAATCTGAGCCGTAGCTCAAAAGTTATTCCAATTGTTACCTAGTTGGTTTGTAATTTGTTTATTATTATTTACAAAAAGAGCAAGTAAAATTTCCATATAAAATATGTTTTTTAATGTATAAGGAGTAAGATACAAAAGGTTTCAGGTCGATTCGTGTACCCAGGTTGGATTCCGAGGTTTGCCCCTTTTTGTAAGTACCTATCTCATTTCTCACTGTTGCTATAAAGTTTTAAATTTCCGAACTAATAATTGTTAGTTTGTAGATCATTTGATTAGAGCGTCCTTTGATTTAGACCTATGAAAGTCGATAGCAAAGATGTATATTTTCCAGGGAAGAGCGTTCAAATAAGATCTGACAGTGGTGTGCTAGGCTATGCAACAAAACGGACGTGCAACGAAATAGTACAACGTAACCCATCTCCATGAAAGTAAAGGCAAAATTAGGCCTACACTGTAATTAGAAGAAAAAATATTCCCAGACACTATTTCCAAAAATTGTAACATACCATGTATAAAAATGCCCTGCTATTCTATGAAACACAATTAGATCGTACTTATCAACAAAAGTAACATTTTTGGTTAATTATAATTCCTTTTTGGTTTGGATCAAATTCCTTCATAAAATTACTATAACAATCCCGTACGTGACGGCCAGCTCAGTGCAGTTTGGCGCCGTAGACCACGTGCCAGCATATTATTGCGCACATCCCTTCCCCCGCAATCGTTCTATTTTTATATTTCTGTTTTACTTAGCTCTCGCAGTCAGTGACAGCAACAGTGAACTTGACTTTCCCATTCCAGTTTCTTCATAAGATCACACGGATTAAAAAAATTATGAATTACGCTGGCGCACAAAATTCCAGCCTTTGTTTACACATTTAGGCCTACTAATGGTATTCACCGTGAACAGAAGTCAACGTTTCGCATAATAAATGGCAAAAAAGCCCTTTAATGAAATGTTCTTTAAAAAAAATGAAAAATGTTCTTTAATGTCCAAGAAATCTATTAAATCTTCCTCAGAAGTGTCTGGGTAGAGTGGAAAACGTCCCGGAGCAGATATCGAAACGTGGAGGAAGAAATGTAAAGGAGACGCAGTCATAATTTGGACAGGGCGCGTGCGCGTGTGTGAAACGCAAAGGAGAAGTGACAACAAAACGTATGAAGCGAATAAAATCAGAATATGATTGTTTTTAGAAAGACGAACAGTAGCCCTACCATGAAAACAATCCAACTATCAAAATAACTGTTGTAGCGAATGTAGAAACTAAGTAGCCTACCTTTATTACATTATGTATGTCGTTTACTCCGGATGATCAGTGATTTAATGATTTAATTCTCTGCATTCTCTTCTTAGTGTGGTTTTGCTCTCTGTAAAAGTTTTAATATGTTTTCAATAGTCCTATAAGCATGTTAAGTTCTGACGAAACCACTAAATATTAGAAACAGTTCACAGTCATAAAACCTCATTAAGTGAAAATATATTAGCGACTGACACCTGATTAAATGATACGACTACCGGATGCTAGAAAAACATGTTTAACGAATTTTCTTTCCTCCCAGACAAATTTTCTTATATCCCTACAAAGCATGTTCATGGGTCCAGAGTTGAAAACTTTCGAACATTTCGTTCAATTGCTTCTGTATAAACCCTATTATTATCTTGTCAATCGTCACTCCTTCTACAGAGAGAGAACAAAGAACATCAAGGGGACAACGTCACAAAATATGTCGAAACATCGACGACAGAGACAAACATTAAAATTAGGATCAGTTTGTATTCTTGTATAAACCACGCGCTCGCGAGCGCACCATCCATATGCATACATACGACTATATTCATGTGTACACATACATAATACATATACACACAGGCACATACGTAACGCGTTTTACCCGTTCGAATCCGGTTATAAATCACTGCGCAATACGTATATAGCGGAGTATGGAATATAAGACAGTATACTGGCAGTACAAGCAGTAGACATATCGTCAAGTACGTTGGCTTCTGTACTAACTCGATCCGATTCCTGAAGAAACCAAGCTGTATGAAAGGATCATAAACTATAAATAAGAAACGAACTTCCTATGGCACAATTTACAGCAGTGCTGTTTATACTTAAACAATCCTAGTTTACTACTTAGGTAATGCATTTAGATCAGACAGATTCTCAGAATTGCAAATTTTATAAGTGAATTCGCCATCTTACTTTATCATAATTTTCTAACAGATTTTATCCACCGTTTCAAGCACTAAAAGAAATCTGTGGTTGGTCCATGGTCCTTGTAAATTAAACTAATACATTGAAAACTAACTTAGGCCTACGCCAGATTCATTCACTAACAACCATAAACCGTCAAAAGAATAAATGTTACCAAACTATTTAAGTAAAACAACACAACTACAAAAAAATATGTAGAGCTTACAAAGAAACGCTACTTACCCGCTGAACAGAAACGGGGAATAACAGCACCGACACAAGTTCGTTCTTAACATTTACTCTTCTGACGGTTTACGCTTCTTAGTGAATGAATCTCGCTTAGATCTAAGTCAGTTTTTAATGTGTTAGTTAATTGACAGGTACACTTGAGGACGACTACAGATTTTTTAATGGTAGACTCGCGTAAGGAAATTTGAACGATGGTAATAATTCGATCAAACCTTTCTGATAACGTTAGGTACCGTCAAAAGTTAGATTTAAGGATGATCTATTCAAAGTTGTACGTAAACGTTTCGGCTGTACCTTCGACGGCCATCTTCAGTGCAGAAAGGCTGCAACACACTGACTGAGGTTTCATAGTCAGTTACCACAGTAATGTGGTTAAGGCTAGTGGCCCTAAGAAGGACACCCATACTCATAAACTTTAACCACAATACTGTGATCACTGACTATGAAACCTCAGTCAGTGTGTTGCAGCCTTTCTGCACTGAAAGTACGCCCGAAACGTTTACGTACAACTTTGGACCACGGCCCTTACAGCCCGGCAAGCAGTACAGTAATTCTAACAACATTGACGGCGGCCATGAAAGCCTCAGACAAAATATGATGATCTATTCCGTTCAATGAACAAACTACTAACCTTAACTACAATCAAAAGTGCACTTTATATATCTCCTCTTTCCTCAAACACGACTTGATGCTGTTCTGCCCTGCTAATCATCATGAACAAAGAACAGATGTTGTTTTAAGAGTAAATAGATACGTTTAAACAAATGACGTCCAATTTAAGTAAAAATTCCACTAAAAGATCTACTTTTATCAGTCAAGAGAGTTTTCTTGAATCTCCGTTTTATTATTAATGATATTGCATCGTAGAAGAGCACTAAGTGGTTGACAATCGAAAAAAGTGTTAATGCAGTATTCTTACCCGCTGATTCACTACTTTTCTTCATCCATAAGTTATTATGAGTATACTCGTTTAGCTCGTCTTTGTCTTTGTAAGCTCACCCCTCTACTGCGTCCCTTCAATTACACCGGTAAGGTATATTTCTTATTCTTGCATATTTTGTGTGGAAAAACGTCGATAACGTGAACCCCTTCGTTGATACTGAGTGCAGCGATTTCCCTCTGCTCTGGGTTACAGATTGAAAAGAAAGGCAATTTTGTATTTACAACTTAAATTTCGCAGCTACGATAGTAACCAATTTTATTACTGATGTATGATTATCCTTTTTCTAAGGCTGCTTTTATAGAAAAGCGTATAATAATAAAATTGCCTTATTCTGTATCTTATTCTGGTCGCGCGTCTTTATCATACGATGATAATGTTACTGTATTATTCCTTTGATGTTTACGATGTCTGTTATCATACGCGCTACCCGTACAAAGGTCAGAATTTCCGACGTTGTGAATAGCATCGTAAGTTTCCTTCAATTACGTACGCAAAGCATAAGAATCCGGTTACTTTACTCTAAATGAAGGCATAGGAATTGAAAGAAAACAGAAGCTTTAGAACTCTTTGAAGTAAACAATAATCGATAAAAGGAAATATAAGTGAAGTGAGAGCTTTACTGTTGGCACCGTCATAAACACAGCTTTCATTGTTACTGTTATTAATTGATCGATAATGCTGCCATGATTCCAAGCTACCACTGGCATTACGTGCTATTTGATATTAATGTGTAAATTCTTTGTGAAAATAGGTATGAAAAAGTTTCATATTTTCATATATGATATTACAACAGTTTTTTATGTAAACAAAAAAGCGTATAATTACAACAAAAACAATGTACACACAGTGTATTCCTAAATTGTACGACTGTATCGAGCAATTGGACATAAAAAAGTGTATAACCATATTATGCATTAATTATATTTGGAATAGAAATTATTCATTAAGCTTCTTCTTAGTGAGACAAGCTTTATTATTTTGTCATTTCATTATTGGCACCTATAATTTATATGACATATAACAAATATTTATAATAACAACAGTATGCTGCCCTAAAGTACACCGCCAACAACTGAGTAGTCCATTAAAACTTTTACTTCTGAGGTAGGCCTACTAGTATTTGCCGGGTTTGGTACAATTCTATTCTAAGTATTAGTACAGTATAGAGTTTCATCGTGGGTACTGCCATGATCTGCGTTTACTGCCATCTACTGAAAATTTTCTGGTTCTTGTAAAAACTTTAAATTATCATTCTTTTATTTTTTTTAGGAATAATTCACTTAATTCAACATGAGTAATTCACTTTATGCAAGCATAGGTAATCCGAAAACTCATTTTTATTGGTGGTATAGATTCTAATTTTGGTATGAAAATCGAAACGAAGAGTACAAAATTTTGAATTAATAAAACAACATATTTTATGTTTAAAATGTATGTTCTTATCGGAGTTATAAGCAAAATAACCCTAATATTGTACGTAAGCTCCCTTTCTAAGTTGCCTTATATGCCAAGGAACATTTTACGTTAGAGCAGCCTTACAAAAGATAAAATTATAAGCATTTTCATGCGCAAACCCTGGTTCAATAAATTTCAAACATAATTAACTAACCCTCTTGCCGAATCACATTTATACAAATAGCCACACATAGGCCTACATACACGGAGTGGTGTCCACAAGAATGATAAAGCAGGGCCAACAACAGAAACTGTGAGGCCCGGTACGTTTGGAATTTTGGAGCCCTTAATCCGACGACCCTCCCTTATTAGATTTAAAACAATAGGAACGACTAGAATACACGATAATGTCGTGTAATATTTATTAACTGAAATATCATATTACTAATCACAACCTAACCGATTTAAACACTATTTTTGATTTGGTAGTAAAAATTATTTAAATAAGTTGACTCTAAAAATAAACACCGATAGATTACATACAGTAATTTGGTATCCTACTACAAATGTTTTTCTGATCAACATTTAATTGCAGCTAAGTCTTTAATTAGATTACTGAAATTACATTCCTTCATGACGCCTCTCCCATTAGCTCAGGGCTCGGTACAGCTGTGCCCTTTAACCCAGCCCTATGGATGAGTGTACGTATAGGGCCAAGATTGGCCTATTTTGTATACTTGAATAGTTACCACTGTTTGAATTCATAAAATATTTATACAAGCATTTGGTAGTGGATAAACATGCAGATAAAGAGTATGAGAATAAATAAATATACGTATAAATATTATAAAGAAAAATAACATGAAAATGTTCTGAAAAAAGCAATGTTTTTCAATGTCCCCAAATTACCTTGCAAAACTCGAATATTACTCAGTTTAAGATGTGAAATACAATACAATATGAAATAAAAAATACAATTTAAATACGACTAAAGCGAACGCACAGTCTTAACCAAAATATGCTATACACATATAACATTTTTTGTACCATAATATTATCTCTTAAGTTTACAATGCAACTAATATTTGTTTAATTACTATTTTACAATATTTATTGCAACAAAACATACATAAACTAGAACAGTCTTAGATCTGATGAACTAAGGCAAAGAAATAGGTATCAGTGTCCAATCAAAAATTAGTTAAGGATAAGAATATTAATTCTAAACCAAATGTTTCCTTCGAACACTGTTCTTAATATATTTTCTGAAAAAATATTCTAGCAGTCCGTTTGGTACTGACACACAGAAAAGGGTGACTCACACATAGGAGCAGAGACCGTGAGTAAAAATTCCTTCCTAACACTTATCAACGCCATATGTTCAGCTGTTTCCAAGTTTTTTTTACTGGGGGAGGGGAACAGAATAAAAATGTTGTTCCCCTTCTAAGCTATGGTTTCTTGAGTATTTACTGACTGATCTGAAAGAGGGTAGCGACTGGCTCTATTTCACAAAGCATGAGCCAGCCTAATGGAAGGCTGGAATACAACGATCCCGCTCTCCCCTCTACTCTTCCCGCTTTCTCTCTTCCTACCCAAAACAGAAATACATGAGGTAATGTAAATCATAGTAAGTACATGAGGTATAATACTACAAGTCTGCAAAGACAAGTACGCTAACTTCTAAATACATGTAATCGACTTTATTGGAAAGTCACTCTACAAAATAGGTACCGCGGTACCGTATTTTATATATTTATTTAAAATGACAATTGAAATTCAAGATAACGCTCAATGATAAACCAATGTAAACTGTTGATTTAGTAATAGTTCTGGAAATGGTGGAGTTTCTTATGAATTTACTCATTGATCCGAAACGCACCCTTGGCCCGACTACATCCCAACCCTTCCCTCTTCCTTTTATACGCCCGTGACGAAAGTAGGTCATCTGTTTAATACAATTAGTTTTGGATAGGATAAGTTAATGAAGCTGTAATACCTATTTAAATTCATTACAGAGCAATAAACATACGGTAAATTTGTTTTATAAATTGTTTTCGTAACACATTTGAAAATCAATAACCACTGTGGTTTTCCCTTCCCTCTGCCTGTTAACACTCAGGCTGTAAGGTTATAAAACATACAGTATCTAGTTTCTGTTACAACCTTTCGTTAGTAATTACAGTTGCATTGCTTGAAACTGTAATCTATACCTTAATGGGGGAAGTCTTTGTGTAAAGAGTTACGATAAATATTTAAAAAATTAAACAAATACTAAAAACAATTGAAATGCATTGAAGTAAATATAATAATATTCAAAGAGTTTTCTTAGAAATATGCACAAGGTTATTGAAAACAACTCGTTATTAACTTTAGTTTTATTTGTCGGATTCCTACATTATACGTCCAGAAAAATATGGACCGGTGCCAATACATCGAGGGAGATTCTGAATGAAACTTGACTAAATAATACTATCAAATTCCTGATGTAATTTTAGACAACTTGAGATCGAAGAAAACGATACATGTGTGTGTGTGTGTGTGTGTGTGTGTGTGTGTGTGTGTGTGTGTGTGTGTGTGTGTGCGCGCGCGCGCGCGCGCGAAATCTTTAGCCTTTTTTCCCAAAGGTGTAAAGCTAATTTATAGTTTTAATTGAGAAAATATACTATTTATTACGTTTCAGAGGATTTAATTTTTAACACAAAAGAACACAAACGTATGTTGAGAACAGTATACATACACGTATAAAATAAAGTGTATATTTTATAAGCTATAGGCCTACTGTCCATGCGGGGGGCATTAATATAGTCAACATTAACGTAATAAAATGTACGATTAGTTTATTCACTTTTCTTTTCCTGAGCACTAACAACATAACATATATGTATGTATGTATGTGTGTATATATATGAAATGATGAAATACATCATGCATTTAAATAAAAAACATTAAAAGCGATCGGTATGATTATTAGATTCTGGACAAATTTTAAAAATAAACTCGTCTTATGAAGGGGCTAGAACTATAGCACGGTAGTTAAAATTATACACGCTCTTTTTGTTGAATACTTTAGTTCAAATATTATACTAAAGTAAGCTATGGGCCCCCTTAATATCTTGTTTTACTTTATTTTTCCGTTTCTTTGTGTCAACATTGTTTTAAACAAACTTTGCTGAATATGTACAAAGTGACTAAAGGGCTTTGAACGTTTATACATTACGGCGAAACCTTACAATCCAGTTACTCGCTACTCACTCGTAAACTGATGTACTGAAACTCATTACAGTAAGAGCCTAATCTTACTCCCGACTAATACCCTCCTAACACTAATCGGTCTGTATTCGTGACATGTGATTCACGACATGTAACTAATACCGTTTTTTGTACATTTAATAAATACTTATTACCGATTTCTTAATGTAATAATCGTGTAATACCGATTGAGGTTGTCAGATCTATAACTCGTATTTTAAATTTTCTAATTACGTGTAATGAAACGCTTCAAAGTTATTATTTTTTATAACCTCAATTAATTTTGCTTTAGGTACACAAAGTCAATAACTAAACATTTCTTGTAGGTATAATTTTTAGGAATCGGGAAAAATATGAATTAATTAATTTTAAGGAAATTATAACATACAATAGACACACACACACACACACACACACACACACACACACACACACACACACACACACACACACACAAACTATTATTACATACGTACATAACACAGCTACATGTGCATGTTTAACATGTTTTGTGTTACAGATTAAGTTAATTTTTACAATTAATTTTGACCATGCTTACCTGATTTTCCGAGTTGAGGAGCTTAAGTTGATCATTTATAAGACTATACTTGGCGGACTCTTCTTTACGAAGAGCACGTTCTTTTTTCAGTTCCGGACTCCAAAAGGTCTTAATACTGTGCATACTGGAGCCAAGTTTTTGGTTAGTTAATTCTAACTCTTTCTTGAGATTGGCCAGTTCTCTTTGCAAGTCACTGTTTTGATGCTGTAGTTCGCCGATATAACTACCCCCCGGATCACGACCTATGTGAGCATTCGGAGACTGCCGTGCGGATCTACTTCCATAAAGATCTTCTTCTAAGTACATACTACGATCGAGAGATCTTTCTCTACCTCCTGATCGTTCCAACGACCGTTCTCGGGGTTCCCGAATAGGTAAGAACTCGCGTTCGTGCATTCTTTCTTCAGTGGCTCCTGAACGATCAAGAGACTGGTAACGGACCGACATGGTGTTAGCAGGCGGACGACTGGCGCTCCGGGACCGATGATGGCCACTTGATCTTCCTCGATCTTCCATCATAACCGGGCTTGCGGCCTCCTCGTCGCGCCCGTAGTAAGGGGAACTCATCGACTGATAACCAGCATGCTGTTCGGGTGAGGTGGCTCCCGGTCGACCACTCTTTCGACCGACAGGGCTTCCTCTGTTGGCGAGGGAGGACGGGTAATTCCTGGACGGTGAACGGTCTACAGTAGGCAGCTCACCTAAACGACGTGTACTTCTTGGTGACCGGTTACCTCCCGCTCCGCTCAGAGTAGCCCCCCCATAAGGGTCTCTGGACATGTTAGTGGTTGACCACTTAGCCCCCCCGTCAGCATGTCTCACTCCGTCATTCACTCACTCCGCTCGCTTTTTCCTCACTCACTGACACACTCGTGCTGGGCCCGGCTCAGCAGCTGCGTACTCGCCTGCTCTCCCGCCTGCACTGATCAATGAAGACCCCTACTACAAGTCTCACTACCACTTTTGCGGCATATTAATTTCGCACGCCTGTATCGATAATATTTATAAAAATTGAAATTATGATGAAACGTACATTGATTCCTAAACGTTCAATATTACAAATCAGAATTTGAACAGTGCACTTAAAAAATTAACTATTTGTATAGGAAGTGTTTCACTTGACAATATTCGCGTGTTTCAACAACTTGCCCCTCCGACTGGAGGATAGGGGCGACGACAACGCCACATACTGCTTCAGAGATTAACTACAGTAAACTAAAATCAAAACCTATATGTAGAGAGCAGCACCTTACGTTCTTAATTTGTACGATCTATTTTTACGCATACTGCATTTTTAAGTGTTTGGCTTAAAGATATTGTCTGGCAATAAATTTTTATAATTAATAAATCTTATAAATATAGACTCGTATTATTATTTTTGTTTTTCACTTTGAATTCGTCACAGCCTAGCTTATGAAAAAAGTATTTATCAGCTCTACATAATTAATCAGCATTTATTCGTATCATTATTACGAAAATTGCTTATTCTCACAATACGCGTCTAGGCTTAGACAATTATTGATGTACATAAAACAAACATAAATTTACTATATGGCTTCAATACGTAAGTGCTACTATACAGACACACAATTTACTGAATAAGGATGAACAATCAAATTAATACGTACGCATTTATTTTATGAAGATAATATTATTAAATATAAATTAATTTTTAAAAATTCCGACAAATTGTACAGGATTTTATAAATACTATATAAGCCAGACAACTAATTAGAATTGTATGTTTTCAGTAGACGACTATTGTTAGTATTCGCATGTTGAAAAGCGGACTTTCAATTTTTCACAAGGAAAAATAGAGTAAAATTTAATATTTTACTTTCAGGATTTCAAGTGAAACGTGATGGGCAAAAGAGTCATGATCGTTTGTCTTTTGTTTATGATTTACAGTAATGCGCTGATAATGTTAAGCGTTTGAGAAGCTGAAAAAATTGTAAAACAAATACTCAAAACTAAACAAAGGTAATGATGTGTTGAACACTTATCTTCCATAAGTTAATTATCATTTTCTTACCAAGGTGAAGTAGTGTACCCTACTTTCAAAAACAAAAAACTAATAGTTTTTACGAATCATGAGATGGTAATTGTTTATCTACTAAAGTTTCTGTAAAACCCCGGGTATTTGTCCGTAACAAACCTGTAGAATCAATGCTGGGTTTGTTTACACTGTACGTGGCTCGTAGTATGACAGTTCGGTAAAACCACTTACACTAATGCAAAACAATTTGTGGTGTGCCATCAAGCGCACATTTGTGTCTCACGGACGTGATAGCATACAATTAACATTTACGATGTAATAAAATGTTGTAGAATCAATTTAAAAGGGTTAATAAATAAGGTAACTAAATATTGTTTAGAAAAATTAAAATTCATATAGGCCTACTAATTATTATCCGTACACAATTGAATAAATCGTTATAGATTTATCGTCAGTGTCGTATCTACGGGGGGATCAGGAGGATCAATCCCCCCTCCCAGAGTTATTATACATTTAAGCAAAATTCCATAATCACTTACTGTAAGGCCTATTTCTAAGCTACAATAAGGCTTATAAATAATTGGAGAAAAAATGAATTACAATATTTGTAAACTGACAAAATAAATTTAGAGTTTTCTTAATAATGACAATCATTCAAGTTTTGGTAAATGACGTACGTATTTGTAGCATTAGAAAAACTATGACGCATGCGTCATAAAACGAATATAGAGCCTATTAATCTATCTTTGTCTTTTCATCGAGACACACACTTCCCCGGACAGGGCTGTCCATTTTATAGCCTAATTCCTCTAGTCTAATGTCTCCTATGGTTTAAACCGTTATCTTTGCACAGGTAAACTAGCAGTTTCTTGACTTTAATTCGGAAAAATGAGAAGATTCCATTGTTGCATTTTACATTAAAAGAATAACGTACTTTAACATGAACTATAAGTTGCCTAAAACTATCTTGGGACAGCAGCCTAAATCAAAGGGCGAACGGTAATAAAACTGTTTTATTTTTTCAAAATATCTTCAGAAGATATTTGTTTTTCATTTTCACAAGATATATTCAAATAAAAATTTATAATTGAAGTGATTCCTAATGACATGAGATTTAGTATCTTTAATTTGAATAACAGTTAATCGAGATATAGTATTTTAAAATAAACTTTTTTATATTTTTTGAACACTTATCCTTCACGTTGGTTTACTCAAAAACTTTGACGCAAAGAACTTATATAACGCATTTCCCATGTAATACACGGGAAGAATCCTGAATTTCTAATTTGTCATTAGGAAAATGGGGGATACCACTTTCAAATTAGCCCCCCCGCCCCCAGAAACAAATCCTAGTATTTCACTGGTTGACAATACTTCATAAAAATTCCAATCCAAAATTTTATAATTTATTCAAATTTTTTATCTACTAAATAAATACGATTTTGTAATTTTTCTAAACTCGCAGGAAATATTTCAAAAATAACTCAATCTGTGTTGAAATATACGCAACCTAATAAACATACGTGATTTTACTGGAATGTCGAAAGAGATAGAACTACATGTGCAGAAAACTTTCAAAAATCAATATTTTGCCTTCTCTGTAGTATCCAGAGTCCAGAGTCGTGTTTACAGCACACTCAAGTAATGATGTTGATTAACATGCTTTTCACGGGCAAGGATAGAGCCTAAATAGAAGGTATAGTAGGGTAGGTAATGGATTATGTTTAGTTGTCAGTCAAACGTGAGTTATTCAGTAAAGGAAAGAGGTAAGAAACGAAAGTTAACATGGTACGTAAGAAGAGCTGTTAAGATGATTCTTTAATAAACGTTACGAAGCGAGGAAATATATAAATTTAACAACAACGAAATCTCGTTCAGGCGGAAACGGGGAAAGAGGAAGAACAAAACAAACAATATGTACAAAACAAAGTCTGATAAAAATCAAGAATTATGATGAGGGAAATAGCCATGTGATCTATGAGTAACAGCATAGACTAGGACTGGAATAACTGCCTGGTTGATTCCTCCCGTATCCTTTACACTCGAAAAAAAGTAAAGAACATTGCAAACAACATTTTAAAGACTGGTCTACGCAGTGCACTGAATTGTTCAAGACATCTGTGATCAATACTTATCACAGTAGCTTGACCCAAAAAACATTAGAGTCATCTGAAATTAATTAAAATGAGACCAGTTCAGCTTTAGTAGTGTAAAGAATAATCAAGCAGCAAGACGCCATTGGATTAATCCTGCTTAAATCAAGAAGGAGCTTAAATCAACATAAGAGGGAGTATTTGACACAACTGACAACATCTATCAAATGCGCCTTAAAATTAACTTTAGTTTTACTGACTACTGGTGAGATTAGATACATACTTTTATAGACACACACTACAGAAGAATGCTTTCTATTAACAAATACATTAAACAGTAGCTGTGAAATTTGATAAAGTCAAATGCAGTAGTAATGCAGATAAAGTCATTTATCAGAGTCGTTATTTTATTAGGGTTTAATCCTGTTAAATAAATTAAACTTCAGTCGATTGATATGTATACTTTTAGTTACGTTTTTGACATTTAAGCAATAAAGGAGCAACTTATAAGGAGTGGCTTGTACAGTGTGTTAAGCGTTAACAGGTTATTTTTGTTTCAATTACATCAGTATTATTCTTTAATAGGTTGTAGTCCACTGGTGATCTACGTACGATCAAGAACTATTGATCAGCGACAGACGAATAGCGAAGTATCGTCAGTATCGTAGCTAATATCGTAAATATTGCAGCTGTTCGAGTGTAAATGTGTTTTGAGTTGTGAAAACATTTGATATGGAACTAAAAGACAACAAGTTGAAGTATAAATTTACTGACGTATGTGCCCATATTATATGTCCTTTCTTAATTTTAAAGTCTTATTAGGAAACAGAGAACTGAATAATTCTACTTTTACTGAGCGAAGATAACTGGGAGAGGTAACACTGAGTTCCCAATTTCCCAAGCCAATAAAATATCTCCAGTAACTATATTGTACTGCTGGATTATCTGCCAGTAAATTAACTTCAGTACCTACAAACTGAGTACTGATTCACTCATATGAGTGGTACTGAAACTAAACAGTTTGATTGTGAGCACGAAATATACAGTCCATGAACACTACTACAAAGTTATTGTCAAAAAAAGACATTGTACACTAAGGTTTCAATCCACTTCGTTGATTTTGCGAGTGAGCTAACTGCTCTGGATCCCGAAGATTTCTGTATTGCCATCTAACTTTGTAAAATATTTTGAAGTAAAGACAAAATGGATTAGTGTTATTTTCGAGACTTACTGAGTGAATTTTGATGAACAATACAGAGTACGTCATTATTAATTATTTATCCTTTCGGGTGAAGCTGATAGTAAAAATATAAACAGAGCTGCTAAATTAAGTTAGGTACTTCCACTTAATAGTAGGTTAATCACGAAGAATTGTTTTCCCATCGACAAATACATCGGTACGTTAAACTTCGAAACAATAATTCCAGTACTCTATGACGTATGCAAGAGTTTGCTGTACAGTTCGTAAAACGTTCCTATAGCAACAAGTACCAGACAAGTGTTTATTTACATTGAAACGATGTACGCACGGACTATTGTCTTGAAACACAGGAACAAAAATAATTTAACATCAGATAATTCGATATTCACAACTTTAATAACAGTTTGATTAAACTAAGATATTCGTATACAACAATCAACAGGTTTACAATTATCCGGAACATATTAAAGTTACAAGCAATAAATATCTTCTACAGTAATTAGCAATATCGCAATACATAATCCAAGTCACCAATTACAGATGCCCGCGAACGATAATTCACAGTTAACGCTTCACTCAAAACACCACTGTCCACCAACGCACACTGATTCGTATTTATTGACTAATCGAATTACTGCTTCTGAATCACCGCTATTATACTCACTCTGGGACGAGATTCACAGGTAAAATAATCGACCACAGACTGGAAATCGTAAAAAGTGAAGATCGTTCGGAATTGCGACGTTACCCGACCTTGTAAACATCTGCCCGGCTGTTAGGCAGTGGTCCAACATTATTAAAATTATAGTTGCTGTCGCAAAGCTGGTCCATGACAGCAACCTCGTCAACATAAACTATATATAAAACTCAACAAATTCACAAAAATAACAAAAACAAACGTTTCGGCCATGCCCACGATGTCCTTCTTCAGTGTGGCGAGAAAGAGGTAAGCCCCGCGAGAGACTGATATTGTGAATAAGCCTTGCCTGAATCGCACTGATATTAATAAATTTTGGAAACAGAAACATCATATTAAAATAACGCATTCTGACTGGATCACGTTGCACCCCGAGTCAAAGTCCGTCTCATTCTGATTAGATCGCTTTACCACGAAAACCAGTGTTTTAATGGTCACTGCTTCTTCCCTTCTGTTATCTGTTGTCGGTCATTTCATACGCTGCCCCGGTCTGGTGATATCTTGTCGCTATGCATAAAAAAGAGTCCTCAACATGGGTCTTCGGCTAGTGGCCGCAGTCCCCCGTCGATCTTCTTAACGCCTTCTGAGGAGGGGACTTGACGTCCGGTCCTTAAACGACACTATAAGGTGTCTCGCACGCAAATTTTATGCACGCACGGTAAGGTTCCCAGATAATCCTCTTATCACCTGGCTGGGCCAGTACCGTATACGTGGAGGTGATTCCTGGAAACGACCTTGGTGTAGACTAACACAAACAGCCGATGTAAGGCCTGCGTAAGAGCAAAATCGCCCTACTTGGGCAGGGCCATGAGGCAGGAGCTCAAGAAAGGAGCTCGGAACTCAGAATCCCGAGTGGTACGTCTCTGCACAACCACACACCCCAGAGTCAGTCAGTCAATTTTCTTCTATTCATGCTTCGATCTCCGCAGCGACTGATCTCGATCGTCCCTCTCTGCAAACGATCATAGTAACGCCGACTCGAGGGTAATGCCTGGGTTTCAGCGAACAAGATCTTGTGGCCTTCGTTTGACAAGGCATGCTCGGCAACGGCAGACTTCATGGACTAGGCCAGACGACCTTGTCGCTTGTGTTCACCGATGTGGGTGTTCACGCTACGCTTCGTAGTGCCGATGTACACTATACTACACGAGCATGGCACTCTGTACACTCCGCACGAGGGAGTGGATCCCTGCGTCCTTAACCGATCGCAAGCATTGTTGGATCTTCTGTATCGGTAAGTAAATCGCCTGCACCCCAAGTCGCTCTCGAGCAACTTCCCAATACGGTCCGACACAATCCTGACGTGGGGCAAGAACGCATTGCCGCTCGTCCGACGCTTCCGCGGGGCCAAGTATACGCGACCGCAACCCTCTCTTCATCTCTGCAGTAAAGTAACCGTTCGCCTGCATCGTCGAGTTCAGATGCCCAAGCTTCTCTTCAAGGAAACGCGGCTCTCTTGCGAACAGGTAGCAAATCCTCTTGCGTTCGTCTTAAGTTTGACTATGGAAATTCTTTCTTCCACTTCCAGAGCACTTCCTCTGTTACTCACAAACACGTCTTCTTCGATTCCACTTTACTTTCCCAGTTCACATTCAATCTCCTGTGTAACATCCTCTTCAACACCTTTTTCTGATTCTCTAACAAGCGTTTTCCCATCTACGAGCTCTTCTAATCTCTGTATTTCCGGTATGTCTTTCTTTCTGCTCCTACGTTTCGTTTACCTGAACCCAATTCTTTGTCTCAAGCGGCTTCTTCCTCAGTCACTTCCTTTTACTCAGGAACGAGCTCTCAGTGACGACCACAGTTGATTCTTCGATCAGATCTATCATTGTCACATAAATAAATACTTCTTCGTTCTGGTTTACGAATGGTATTAAGCGAAGATGTTTAATCGAATGGTTGGTGCCCCGACTATTTCAGATGTGCAAAACTTATCCTTTATTAGCTTATCTATCTATTATTTATCTATTGGCTTATCTACCTAAACTTATCCTTATTTATTAGCCAACTATCAGAACATTGGCTTTTAATTTCATTAGAGAACATACGCATTCTCTTAACTCGTAGACATTCATAACATCCGTGACAAGAATCACTTCTTCGACAATGTCTGCATTGAGCACATGGTAGCTAAACTTGAAAAGACTCAGGCGTAAACAAATGTAATTTCCCTAACAATTCGACAAGGCTATACGTCCCTAACACTCCAGATACTGTCTATATGATAAAGGAACACGGTTGAGGCTGAAGATGTTTATCACGGCGCACAGTTGGCACAGTAACACCTGTATTAACTGTAAATGCGGCTACCTTTTTTCAAAAAAATTCATTAACTATCAAATTTCCGCTTATAGTCTAAAGATGCCCGGACACTTACCCGAATCCACTTTCCTGAATGGACATTTTCCCGAATGACGAGATACCTGAAATCATTTTACCCGAATACCTTTTTCCCGAATAAAAATTCATTTGATTAATATAAACCTTACATTTCGTTTATAAAAAATTAAAGCAAACAGGAATCAAAATACAAAGTAAATTGTTTAAATTATTATTGTGCGCTACTGCGTGCCAAAAATCAATGCAGGGCCTTTCATCTTTATAATTTCTGTTAACTTTCACTTATGGTTTTCAGTCTTCTTTGCAATTCGATTCACTTCTTCTATGGTGAGATTTTGATTTGTTTGCCTACATTTAGCTCTGCAAGACTGATCTGAGTGTCAGCCCGTTCTTTTTGAAACTCCGTTAACGCAGAATATAGATCCGGGTGATGTATCAATTACGATACGGAACCTGTTACGCCATCCTTCGCTCACGTTATTTGCCCCGTGACTCCCTTGAAGCGCTGCATCATATTGATTCCACAGCTCAGGTAACATAACAGTTTGTCTTCTGCCTCTAGCAGGCCGTCCGCTCGCATAATTTTCTTCAAAGTAGTCCACAAACGACTTCATTTTCTCAGGTGCTCCTTGCTTAAGTAAATTAAACGTACGCGTAACTTCTTCAATGGTAACAAAAGCAAGAGATAGTAACATATGCGTGTATAATTTGGTATCTCCTCAAGCGGCAACGCCCGCAGTACCCCCCTCACAGATCCAGCCGCCTAAGAAACGACGCCCTAAGCGCAAGGCTAGACAACCACTAGTGGCAAAACAATTATACCCGGAGGCTAACAACGCCCCTCCGCCTGCCCAGCATCTACCCGGCCAGGAGCCTGCTTCTGTTGCCCAGTCACCTGCGACTTCCATGGAAGTCTCGCCAGCCCCCGAGCAGCCAGCTCCAACTGCCCAACCTCCCCTAGAGGCGGCATCTGCACCTTCCGCGGCCCCAGCGCCGGCTAGTCAGGCCCCTGTGGCCGGTGGTTCACCATTGGTCACTGAGGCTCAGCTGATGGCCTGGGTCAGCGGCATTGTCCCGCAAATTCTTGCTGCTCGGGATGTCCCGACTATACTCATGGCGATCCTGACATCGCTGATCGCCCTGATTGTCCCTACATCTAACCATGGCTAGACAGTTTCGGTTCGTCGCGTGGAATGCAGATGGTGTTCCGGCGCGTCGGGCCGAACTGGCAGCTTTCCTTGTGGAGTACGACGCAGATGTCGTACTCCTCTCTGAAACACATCTTGTCCCTAACCGTCAATTCTCCCTGCCAGCCTATGCTTGCTACAGGAAAGACAGGAATGGTCCCTATCGCCGCCACGCATCTGGCGGAGTGGCGATCTTAGTCCACAGGCGGCACTCCCATAGAGAACTCCCTGCCCCTGAAACTACCCTCATCGAAGCATGTGCTGTGGCGCTGGATGTTGCCGGACTGGAGGTGCGCTTTGTTTCTGCGTACCACCCGCCCGGCCATCGAGCTCCACCGCATGAGGAGTGGGACGCCCTCCTAGACAGCGATCTCCCAACCATCGTAGCCTGGAGACCTTAACGCCAAGCATCCCTCTTGGAACAGCAGAACGTCAAACCCCTACGGCAATTCTCTCCGTAAGGCTGTCGAAGATGATCCCAGAGTCCTCATCATCGGCCCGTCCGAACCGACACACTTTCCCACTGCGGGTTATCCGCCGGATGTCCTTGATATTGTAATTGTCAAGGCCATCCCCTTTCATCTACAAGTCAGCGCGGTGTCGGACCTATCGTCCGATCACGACCCCCTACTTGTAACTGTCTTGCTGCCGACGGTCTCACCCCGACTTCCCGATCATCCTGTTAGGAGAGTCAATTGGCGATCCTACCATGATGATCTGGCCAGGCAGTTGCCATCTGTCCCTCCGGACCCACTCGTCTCTTGTGACGACGTGGATCTCCGGGTACATCAGCTCCAGGACCTCGTCCAGTCTGCAATGGACAAGAACACCTATACTGTTCCGGTGAGTAATAAACGCTCCGACCTTCCTGCGGAAGTTCTCCAAGCCATCCGATTACGGCGCCAGCTCCGCCGCAGATGGCACCATACCCGTGACCCTGCCGCTAGACGGCGTTTTCGAGCCCAGTCGGAACACGTCTCGCAGCTTCTGCTTGACGTAAACGCGAATCGATGGGACTCCTATTTGGAGTCCTTGGAAGTCGACCACGCCTCCGTATGGAGAGCCGCTGGTAGACTAAAAGGCGAAAAGAGGACTCGCCATCCCTTGAATACCCCGGACGGCACTGTATACTCTGCAGAAGGCAAGGCGGAAGTCTTCGCCGACTGTATTGAGGAACAGTTCACCGCCCATAGAGGCATCTCTGACCCGGCTCATACGGCCGTCGTCAGGGATTTCCTATCTGGATACTTTTCTGCTCCCCCCAATGATCCTCCTAATTCTGTCGACGAGGATGACCTTGCGTCTGTCCTAAGCCGACTGAAGAAGAGAAAGGCCCCTGGCCCCGATCGCATCGGCGCCGCTGCGTTGCAGAATCCCGCCTTCGGCAGTTGACGTTCTTCTTGAGCTGTTCAACTCCTGTCTCCGGCTGAGGTATTTCCCCCGCTGTGGGAAACTGCTAATGTCATCGTGATCCAGAAATCTAAAAAGCCGCCCACGCTACCTGGAAGCTACCGCCCGATATCACTATTGCCAGTAATCTCGAAGGTATTCGAGCGTCTTCTCCTAACCCGTATTCGGCCCCTGGTGGATGGTTTCATCCGCGAGGAGCAGTTTGGGTTTAGGCCGAGGCACTCGACTACTCTTCAGCTAGTACGGGTTGTCACCTGTCTAGCCGACGCCGCCAACAATCATCAGGCAACAGGCGCCGTCCTGTTGGATGTGAGCAAAGCCTTAGATAAAGTCTGCCACGACAAACTGGCGCATTCGCCACTCCCGACATCTATCGTCCACTTGCTCCGATCCTATCTGACGGATCGCACCTTCAGGATCAGCGTAGATGGGGCGTTCTCTCGGGTTCGCCCTGTCGCCGCCGGCGTCCCACAAGGATCTGTCCTCGGCCCCGTTCTGTACGTACTGTACACGAACGATCTGCCTGTGTATCCCGGGGTCACGTTATCTCTATTTGCCGACGTCGCGATGTTTCATTTTAGCTCGCTTTCGCCTTGGCGGACGAGCGTAATGTTACAACGTCAGTTGGCTATGCTTCCGGACTGGCTAAGGAAATGGCGGGTAGCGATCAATACGGAGAAATCCGAGGCGATCTGCTTTACGCATAAGTCCATTTCCCGATGCCAATCCCTCTCCTTAGAGGGGAGACCCATCAACTGGACTGAGACGGTGAAGTACCTAGGTGTTCGGCTTGATCGGCACCTAAACTTCAACGCCCACGTGACCGCAACCCTCAACATGGCTCGTGGCGTCAGAGCCAAACTATCACCTATGCTTTCGCGGAACAGCCGCCTGGCTGTCCGTACAAAACTAACATTGTATCTACTGTTCCTCCGAACAGTACTCACTTAATGCGGCGCCCGCTTGGTGGCCTCTGCTGTCGGCCACCAACAGGCATAGGCTGACTACATTTCAGAACTGGACCCTACGCTCCCTCACGGGGTCCCCGTGGTATGTGCGAAATTCCGCCATTCACCGGGGCCTCCGTGTTCCCACCTTAGAGGTCTTCGTCTGGTCCTTGGCAACGAATTTGTTCGCCAAGGCCGGCGAGTCCCCTTATCCGCACCTCCAAAGGAACAGCATGGAGAATGCACCGCCCCCTCACCGCGTCAGGCGCCCTAGGGCGCTGTTAGACGACCCCCCCTAAGTTCATCACATGAACCCCCCAGAAACGAACCCCCCAACCTTCTGGAAATCTGAACCGATCACAAACATTAACTACCTGCGCCTGCCGAAACTGTAGTCAATCATGCTGCGGCAGATTGGAATGGATAGATTTATTGCCAGCATCGGCTTTGCCGATTCGGCAGGGCTTTGATCCGGTCAAGGGCTCCCGCGAGGTTGTGCAAATGCCTTCCTTGCGAAAGCCGACTGCCCCGCTGATGAGTCCCTTCGACTCGGCCGCCGCCTTCGCGCGGTCGAGCCTCTTGTCCTCGCCAGCGTTCCTCTAAGTTTCCGTGGGCTATGTTCTCGGAGACCAAGGAGCCGCGACCAGGCGTTGCAATTGGCTGAAGCCATGATCACCACCAAGATCCCCGTCAGCACCTGCTTTGCTGATTCGGCAGGGTAATGACCTGAGACACGGGCTCCCGCAAGGTTGTGCAAGTGCCTTCCTTGCGAAAGCTGGCTGTCTCGGAGTCATTCCTTACCTTCCTTACCATTTCGGCCGACGCCCTAGGGCGCTCGAGCTTCTTGTCCTCGCCAGTGCGTCACTACGTTCCCAAAGGCTAGCCTGAAGGGACCATGGTGTTGCGCCTTGGAGGGACAATTGGCTGAAGCAAAAGCTTAAGCTTGCCTCCGTGGTGGCCATGTAATTTATCATGGACCCGCGGACTGCACCATAACTCCCTTGTGCAGAGCAAACGACCGCGCTGACCTGTTGGCACCTGGCGTTCATCAGGCCTAGGCCTGGACAAAGCACACAAATTAGGGTGCATGACGCCCGCACACCATCCATCCATCCATCATAATTTGGTAGTGCGATCAAGTGGTTACCATGGTCACGAATACATTATTTCGAATATATTGACTCTCTAACTACTACTACTACTACTACTACTACTACTACTACTACTACTACTACTACTACTACTACTACTACCACCACTACTACTACTACTACTACTACTACTACTACTACTATAAAAGGTATTTTTTTTATTCCTGTTTAATTAAATTTTCTCTTGAAACAGGGTGTTCAGGAAAACGGATTCGGGGAAATGTATTCTGGCAAAATGATTTCGGGTATTTCGACATTCAGGTAAATGTCCATTCGGAAAAATGGATTCAGGAAAATGACCACGAATCTCGTCTGAAGCGTAGAGACTGTGTGCTGTTTAAGAGATTTACTCCTTCAGCTGGTGGGGTCACGTCCTTGTCTCTGGTTTTCAGCCTTCCAACAGTATGATTGAAAATGGTCACGTTTCACATATTTCTAGCACTTAGGCCTCTCGTCTTCTTCCCATGCTTCGAAATATCTTTGTGGAGTTATTGACTTCTTAAATCGTTGTTCTGAACCATCCGTAAGAAGAGCAATCCGCATCAATCATTCATTGCTTTATAATAAATCAGTCTAATCAATCGGTCGACACATGTTTCACAGTCCTGAAGGCTCATCCCGGAACGCTGTCGCCTCACCTTCCGTTGAGCACTGTACATAATACACACCCACAGATGTTGATACAGAACCCTAATAACAGAGCATTTATTAATTCGGCATAAATGTTCAGGCTCTCAAGTGGTACTTCCTGTAACAGCTCTGCGGCAGGCCCTTTTAATGAAATACCTCGTTCTATTTAGGCGAGCAGCAGATTCAAATTGATAAATATGTCTCGCAGTGAATGCTTCCTTCAAACCTTCGAGCCTGGTGGTGCATTAGCCTCTTTTCATTGCTTTTATTTTCTGAATTTGTTTTAGTTTTTGTTAATAGCGTTATATTTCAATTCTGTTAAATAATTGTTCAATTTTAATTTGTTCTGTTATATTTTTACAATACAGTCGTTTATACTTGACATAGATGTTTCTATAGTTTACATAGATTTTTCTTTTTCAAATATTCTAGTAACTTGTTTAAAAGTAGACAGTGGCATTTCTTTCTTGATTTTGCGGTGGCTTGCTCCTGTAACTGTTCCTGTTCGTATGTCGATGGCTTAACGTTTACGCTTGCAAAACTTCTTCTTTTTTGCCGCTTCTCTGCTATCTTTATGCTTGTTCTCTCCTACTGGTGTCTTTCTCCTTCTTCTGCCATTTGTCGTCGTCTTCGCTTTACCCACTTTCTCTGTTTCTGGCTGTACATTTAAATTTTTATTTTAAAGTTCTTCTTTTCCTGATGCTACTTCTTTCGTTATTGATCCGATAACTTATAGTCTAGTCCTCTGATTAGCGAAAATGTTTGGATACCATTCGTCACTAATAAATTAATCACATGAACATCAAAATCTATTACGATATGATTTTCCTTTGATCGTTTCTGCTGAAAAAGATCCTACACACCACTTCTGAACATTATTTGTCACGATGAACACCCGGAATGTCGTCCTTAAATAGTGAAATAAAAGTAATTGAACATTACTCACAATTTTAGTAACAACCTGAGTAAACTAAGACACTCGTGAACAATAATTTTCATATTTTCATGTTTATGATTATCCAACACATACTAAAGAATTGGGACAGAAAGCGTTGGTGGACAGCCGATGTTTCTGGTCATCCACCGAGTACTCAACAGCCATGTTCTATTCGATTAAAAATCTAGCAAGAGGCAAACATCTCTTTGTTCATAGCTGAAACTTCACAATTGGTCCCGCTTCACGGCGTCAAGATAACAACGCCGGATAGCTGAGATATGAGAAATTGGGCCTTCTTCTTTCGTAGTGCCTACACTTTCTGCTTTCCTGAAATATTCTCCACATAAAGGTGATTCATAATTTTATGTAGCAGAATGACTGCAGCAAGCTGATTCAGTGAAAACGTTTGACAGCAAATACGATATTGGAGCCCTACACGGCCCTACAAACAGAAAGATTTCAACTCTATTGTCAAAGCACTGGTAATTATCAGAATTACGTAAATCATAATAATTTTGTAGAGTGGTTACAAAACAGTCTGACCAGTGATGCCACGCAATAATATGCAAAACACAATATTTATTGACGTCTAGGTACGCCTAAACGTGGCCACAGCATTTTAAATTTATCCTCTAACTTAAGATTTCAATTTGAAGTCTTAACTATATTGATTGCTAACATTAAAACCTAACGGCATTGGGATCTAATAACTTTGATCTTGTAATTTACGAAACATTCCAGCAATCGGTCAATAGGGATGGGCAGCAAAATGTGAAGACCTAATGGAAATTAAACAAAAAGTGTTAAGAGAAGGAAGATGTTCTAAGCAAAGGCATACAAAGTGTTATGATTCTATCGTTCAAGCGAGGTTCATGTCTTGCTATTATCAGGGATGTTGTTTCTAGTTCCTGTTCCCTGATAATTAAAACAATTACCCCATAGCACAGAAAACGGTGGCAACATGTAAATTCTTAAAATGCGACGTGAACGGTTACAAAATAAAAATTAGTAAAAAGTGTTTCTTTTTTTAGAAACGTTTTACAAGCATAAGCAAACAAGAAAAACACTTTGGACAATTGTTAAGTTACAAAATGTAGGCTCCTTTATTTTCAAAACAAACAAAACAATTTTACTGTAAAAGTGTTTTGGTTTCTACTTACATTTTTGTTTAATTGACTCCAAAAAGATTAATTTGTTCATAAAATATAATTTTCTGAGCAGATTAAAGAAACAACCTAATTGCTCCATGAACTATGAAAAAACTTTCTAAGTATTACATACATTTTTCTTAGAATTATTATTTCACAAATTTATTTAATATTGTGTATAAGTATAAAGTAACTTATAATAGTATCTGAAATAACATGCTTTCCGTATCCTTTTTTTTTTTCAGGTAACTTTAATTCACCTAATATTTTTTCATTTAAATTTGAGGTAGCATGGCGTAGCATAGGTAATAGTAATTTTGAAGCAAAATAATTTGTAGGTATAAGACAAATCAGTGGTATTACAAGGATTGTGGAAAAGATTTATTTCAGTTTATAAAGAGTATCCTTTGAGTTAATATTAAATTTGAGTGTCCTTTGCAGTTAAGATTACCAATATCTAACCATTGCTCTTCCAAAACAAACTTTTTTTATTACACCATCTTGGTCTCATAGTTATAATCGTTGTCCTCTTACATTTATATAGGATCAAAACGTGAAACATCTATTCGCTGTTAAAAAACATACGTTATTTCATTATTTATCACAGTTAAAAGAAGCTAACGGATATATAAAATGAAATTCATCTGAGTATGTACAGTGTTTTCACGTAGTGAAGGCCTACATTTGTTTATTTTTACCGCCTTCATTTAAATTTAGAAAACACTTAACTGGGAATAGCCATATTCATGTCGCAATCCGTGAATCTCGTTTAGAGAAGCTACAGAAATTTGTTCAGTATCGGCCCATTGCTGGACACATCGGCCTCATTAATAACAACTGGTTTCTAGCCAATTGTCAGTTAATAGGCAGAGAACGATTCAAACATCGGAGGATGGCTCCCTACTTCCTTTGTTAACTCTCAAGAGAAGCTTTCTCCAAGAGGAACCATCTCCCTGGGAATGCTGAGGTTTAGAGAAATTATTTCAGCACAAGAAAGTTTACTACGATTAAATATATCCCCAATTAATTGCCAGATCTCTGCAAAATTTTGGTTTATGGTTGGCAACAGCGACTAAGAGATTCCAAACACAGAACGCAGGAACTGGACACGATCAGAGATGCATTACATTTTAACGGCTGCGACGGCAAGAAAATCAACAGAGCCACCAGACTACAAAGTGCCAATAATACCAACTCCGTAGAAGACATCTAGAAGCAGTCACACTAACCTACATCCGAGGTACTTAAGACAGGGTCAGCAGAATTCTACGGAAACACAACATCAAGAAGCCTACAAACTACATCAAACCGTCGGATCGTTGTCGAGAACTCCGAAAGACAGTATCCCCACAGTGCCCCGTAGAAGAACAATGGGTATATGACGTGCAACCGCTCCTACAACACAGAAACAGACCGTCGCCTAAGTCAACGCGTCAGAGAAAACAGACTTGCTATGGACTAAGCCCTGAAAACTTCTGCATTAGCCCACACTTCTGCATACAGCTGATACGAGACATTATATCGATTATGACGCGACGAAACTACAGGCTGTCACGAAACTGTTGCAGAATGCATCATGCGAGAGGCCACTGAGATTGAAAAAGATGGGACGCTCTCAACCAAGCGAGACAACGGCCTGCGACTATATCCAATCTGGAAGCCGGTACTTCATGCTTACAACAAAGGTCGAACAACCGCTAAACAGCATGAATTCGAATCGTGAATAAACGAACGTACCTAAAAGCTCCCACGACGACATACAGTACATAGTACCGGCCTATGTACAGAATCATTGCTTTCTATACTCAACCCGAAAAACTTAAACGAAACGGAAAAACTTTACCGCGCGCGCGCACACACACACGCACGCACGCACACTCACATCGGAATTCCAGAATATGAATTAGTGTTTAACCTAGGGAAATCTGAAATGTGTTTACTACGTTTATAACAGGTCTGTTGCAGCACACGCGCGCTCAACACTACACACTATGTTTATAATGTTTATAATTCAACAGAAGCGCACAAAGTAGAGCAGAGACGGAGACACAGTAGGCGGCTAAAACATTGATTGTGCGTCTGAACGTGCTGTTACGCCTTCTTATAATTCACACCGTAGCTCAGTGGCTCGTAAAGTTTTGCCGTGACAAAGTTTGAAAGCAAAAACGGATTCCAAGCAATCTGCAAATGTGCGAAAAGTGTTTTTGCATTACCGTATAGCACTAGAAAATTTTCTTGGCTTTGTTAAAAATAACTTTGTTAGATATAGAACTGACATTATTTATTTTCTATTACATGAGTGTACGCAAATTTCAATCTAAGACACAGATAATTTACCTGAACGCTGCATGAACAACTTATATTTTTGGCCGAGGAAAATATATAAGACCAACAAACTATGTTATAGTAGACTAACGAACTGTTTAGTGTAACAATTATTAACACTGTACTGGGTTTATCCCTACATTGAGAAGAATTTATACTGCAGGCTGTTCGTTGCAGCCAAAGAACTACAAGAAAATGACGCCAAATTTCTCGCATTCTATAGAATATCACAGCAATCATACACTGTACATGCTGAAATTATTACCCCTGCTTTTCATAATCGAAACACCAATATGAGGGAGTGCGTCAGCGCGGAAGAAAGGATTTTGATTATATTGAGGTAAGCATCATTTATAACTATTTATTTACTGATTTCAAATAACAATAATTCATTGCCTGTGTTGAGACAATCACTAACACACACACATAACACATAAACATGTATGCATGATATTGTTCATTTTTATCGTACAAAAACATTTTAGACGTTTTTTTACTTTCAAACATTATAAACTGGCTTTTTTTGTATATATTTTTCCACTGCACCCACGAATTCAACATTGAAGGCATCCATTTTACCTGGCAATATGGGCAACGCGATGCGCTAGCGACCACTGAAGGTTGACCGAGTTGCTCAGATCACGTACATCGACTAGATCGCCTACGGATTGCTTCACATTGCTCCGTTGGTGGGTCCCTACTTCTTTACATACGAAGTGACGAGAAGGGAATGTCGAATTGCTATTGAATCGCTTAGCTGTTGCCCCATGTGCGGAGGGCCTTAGAGCATTAGTATGGTATCTTGCACATCAACGACAACTGGCAGCTGGATGTGCATTGATGAAGGGATAATTAGCATGATTAGGCAAAGCCTTATCTTACGATACTGGTGTAAGATAATAAATCTACGACATCAATTAGCAAAGTGCGACTATATTTAATTTGGCATAAAATTTAAACTAAAACAGATTTTCGATATGTAATTTGCTGGAGTTAGTAATCTGCGACTAACTATGCTGGCATACGCCTCAATGCCTTTTGGGTTAGCGATCGCTGTTTGTACACCGTTAATGACAAAGAATACGAAAAACGACTTGTCTCCAAAATTTGTTTAATTTAATGTTTTGTTTACCATTTGTTATATGTTTAACTGCAATATGAAATGTAATCGTTAATTTTGTTTTTAATTTTACATTATTTATACAATATGTCATCTGAGATTAATGATACCTAAGAGCCTGTAATTTTTCATGAAAACCTTGGAGTATAGTAAAAATCAGGAGTGTTTTGTTAAGATAATTCGCTTAAGTATACGAGTACACAATCTGTTACACAAAGAGATTAGAAACAAGAGATATAAAATCGTCAAGTTAATGGAAAATCAATATTACCCATTTACATTTTTGTTTTTAATAAGTGGGGTGCCTGCATCTTTAGGCTACGTTTTAAGAGAAGCCTGTTCGACGTCATCTTATGTACGACGTGATCATTTTTCAGAAGAAAGCCTATTTTTACTTCTCCCTTATATATTTATCTTCTTTCATCACATAAACAACTCATCAAGAAAACTGAATTAATTTTTACAGTTTAATTATTATGAAACACTTTACGCAAACACTCTCGGGTGTTCACATAGTATAGATTTGTATGGTATAACGAATGACGAAACAAATTTCTAATTGTACGTGTCTAACTCTTATGGTACAATTATATAGGGCTACGTTATGTAAGCAAAAACCAGAAATCACGATAAAACATTAAAGATCTAGAATACATTGAACATATTGTAACGTTACATAACCCATGCCCAAATATGATAACACAATCACCCCACTCTAAAGGTCAGAAATGGGTATTATGTACCTAGCTATAGAATACTTTGTACTACAGAACACTATAAACAATAACAAAATGACATATAGTGTACAAAGTGAGATACAGTGTACATAGTGAGAGGGTAAATTGTTAAAAAGGAGCATCTCACAGATGTATACTGTAGATGGAAAAACAATCAATTGTAGCAGTGGACTATATTGCTGCTGACAAATTTTGTATTTTGTTTGTATTTTGTATAAGTTGTATTGTGTAGGCCACAAAGGTCTTGTACCTAGGTATAATTTTCATGTTTAATATAATAATTGTGTTTAAATATAAGATAACCCAGGATTAGATATAAAATAATAATAATATAAAATAATACTATATGAGCAAGATGGCATAGGAAAATAGTTTAGAGTAAGGATACTTTAAGCAAACAATAAATAAATACAATTGAAGGAAATTAAAATATTAAAGACATATGTATAAGCTTAAGAGAAAATAGAAAGAAAAACCTTAGATAAATTAAATTGGATTATAAACAAAATTTAAAAAGGATTATTTTTCTATAAAGAAGAAATAAATTTATAATAATTAATAATAGCCTATATACTCAAAAGTATATAGATTATCAATAAAAAACCATAAAAAATCTTGGTTACTACGAGTAACCAACTAACAAGATTGAATTAATTGTTAAAACGATTGGGAAGTGAACGTTTGAAAAAAAGTGTAATGCCTATTTAAAATTTGAAAATTTATGAATACTTTTGGAATAAACAGTGCGAAATTTAATAAAAATTGACGAGAGATGTACACCTTCTATTAGAACTTCTTCAAGTAGCACCATCCACGCCCTTTATTTGACGAAATTTTGAGAAAACTTAACCAGGCCTAGTATCTAGCACTTCGAGATTTTGGTGAGACCGTATCCTAGTAAAATTAACTAAATTACAACTCAACTATAACTTCTAACACTAGAAACAGCACCATATAAGTAAACACTTCAGGAAAAGAGGTGAAACAAACTTTATTATTTTTTGTTAACCAAAAAATCTGCATAACGGATCTCTGTGAATTTTCAGCCGCCATTAAATAATTCCGTGGTTGTAGCGAAGAACATAACCTGTACTCTGGCGGATAAACCCGGAACTACATACTAAAGAAAAAACAAATATAATCTATTTTTTTAATGTAAAGCTTGGTATTAAATTAGTCATTTCTGACCGTCTCATAGCACAAAGAACTTACAAATAACCCTGGGAAATTAATAAATTAATTCTTTATTGTTTTATATTTTATAAAGGATAAAAATATTTTGTTATACTTTCTATGTTTACCAAATAAGATCGAACTAATGTTGTGTTGACAGGGAGAATCGATTATAACTTTCTGTATTGGGAGAAGATAAAAAACAGTGTATTTAATAAATAAATACCATGGATACTTTGTTATAAATAATAAAATGTGTATTATTTTCAGTAGAGAGTAGTTGTTTACAGAGTGTCAGGAGACAAAGAAGAGGACGAACAACCAGAAAATATTACAGACAATTGGTGTTAATTTAACCTCCAATTTGTTTGTAAACGTCAAAATCAGCTGGTCTCATGAGCGGAGAAATTTAAATTTAGTAATTGTATGCCAAGAGGATAATACCTTTTGCGCTCTCTCTCCTAACTACGGTCAAACAACTTCATTGAATTCTCCCAAATCACACACCCTCGATTTCATTTTTTTTTGGAACTGTAAACATAAAATATAACGAATTCTGTGACGATCGCAAGAGTGACGATAAGATCTAACGATACTATCCGATTTATCCCGCGAGGCGTTACAAGATGACGCTAACAACGTGAGGCTAATAAAATAAAGAAATAATTATAGTGACGATCGCAAGAGTGACGATAAGATCTAACGATACTATCCGATTTATCCCGCGAGACGTTACAATATAAGAATCTAAATGCTATTGTCGAATTATGTATAGCATTTTTATGTATCATATTAGCTTCGTATATTATAATCATTTTATAAGCAAATACAAAAAAACGAAATTCTCTAAATCCAGAACAGATTCCAACAATATAAACGGATGAACACGAATCAGTTCAGTTTTGCCACAGAGGATGCTGCATCGTACAAGGGGCAAAACGTTTGGCGTTAACCTGAACAAAATGTGGTTATCACCGGAAAAACGTTATCTGTTTCACATATTTATTCACTGCGGACCTTCCCAACTTTGTAACAGTAGCCTTTGATTTGTAATTACCGTATCCTCTAGCCTACAACTAAGACAATGAAATCTAAATCTCTACAGTTACTGATCGTCGTGGGTATTTTACTCCTGTTACACTTCATTAAACGACAAATTTCTCCGCTTTGCTAGCCAGTACAAAAAGTTTCACAGTTCATTGACTTTTATAATAGAAACCTGACGATAGAAATTGAACAATGGATTAGAGATACAAACACCTCGTTGCGAGGCTAACAAATTTTCATTTATTCCGCACATGCGCACAACAGTCAGTGTTTCATAGTGTGAACATCGGCTGTACAATCGCGTTACTTTACGGTGGCCGCTTTGTAGCTGCGTGAAAAGTGAGGGGGAGACTAAATGTGCTCAATTGTAACGCTACATTTCAAAAACGTTCGTCTTACTGTTGCTACAGCCGGATTTATGGGTGCCATTTAGTATACGGTAGGCTAAATGTTTTTGAGAACGCATCAACGCTTACGTACGCAATGAGACGTGCCGTTACACTGACAAAAATCAGGGTTCTGCGCACATTACTTTCACCAAGGTTGCCGGTCACCATAAAATACACAAGTAGTAACAATACTGGCGAGAACAATGGAACCATGTATATGGCAGAGAGAGAGATAACATGGAAGTGAAACAGTGAATTGTTATAGCGTCGTCTCCCCTCGCTCTACTCTAGACAACTTACCTATACTTGTAAGTGGGGGTAATTGGGTCGGCGCAGCTTGGTGTTCAGGAACGACTGTCGAGCCTATACCATGCGGAGACCTTTCTCATTTTTACCCACTCACCTGTGTTCTGTGTTACACGTACCCACGGTATTTTAATACATCGACACGATAGCTTACAGTATTAAATTGTTGCATAATTATATTAAACATTAGGTTTAGTATATGCTAAAATTTATTCTGTTTATTTGTAGGATGTTTAATTAATTTATTTTTTTTTACGACAAATATAACTGTGCAAGTTGGTGCAGGTTACTATTTCGCAGTATCAAGATTCTTTTTAGGATACTTTGTTTACCAAAATGAAGTACTTTACTCTTGTTAAAACATAAAACGTTGCAGGTAAACTACCCCTTCCCTTTAACCGATCTTCACCAAAATCAATAGGCCTTGAGTCATGTACAAAACAGGCTCAAATGCAAAAAAATATTTGATTCTGTTTGAATTTACGGCAGTTACTGTTCATCATAGAAAAAATTACTCTTCTTAAAACATAAAATGTTCCAGGTAAACTACCCCTTCCCCTTAACCGATATTAACTTAAGTGAGATGTGTAACTTGAGACATCAGTAGCATATGGCAGGGGTGCCCACAGGGGGGGCAAACTGCGTCATTGAAATTTTTGGGGGGGCGGTTGACAAAAAACTTTTGGAAAGTAAGAAACTTTTAGTAATTCAAATATTCAGAAGACGAATCACGATCGCTGACAAGCATAACAGCCCGGGGATAAATATTTTGAATTAAATTATGTTCAATTCGTCATATTCAATTGAATATAAAAATTGCCCGAATTCTTTCATATTAAACTGTATTAATTTATATTAAATTATATATAAATAAATATGTAAGAAATTCGTATAAATCGTTTGTTATGTATATTATGCTCTCTGCAAAGTCGATAGTAGCGCTTCACATGGTAGCTATTAGAATTTTGTTCCCATCAGCTGTTCAGTTGCCGTATCAGATACGTAGTTTTTATAAGTTTGGTGCGTTTATTTTTATTCCACCTTAGTGGTTTGAAATACATGATTGATTGTTATTACAAACTTGAATATGCCGAAAAAACAAAAGCAGTTCAAATACAAGTGTTTAGAAGTAATGTGCCATGCTACAATCAGGCACGATAAATGGCTAGAACACTGCAAAAAGAAACATGCATACAAAGTTAAAAATAAGTTAGATATAAAATACAAAATTATTGAATTCAAGTGCAGTGGTGAAGATCAGTGGAAACATTATATTAATGACAACCTTCAAGCTGAAAGTGAAAAATTGCAAGAATCGATCAGGTGAGTTTACAAAAGTTACATAGGCCTATAAACTTTAATCGGTTTTTCTTTCTATAATATTTTTATAAGGCATAGCATTTTTTCATTATTTTTTTGTATCAGGCGGTTTAAGCTTTTTATAAAGTTGTGGCAGGAAAATAAAATTTTAATAAATAACTCACAAAATGTCTTGAAACTTTACACCGATGAGTATTTCAGTCACACCTGAATTTTTATGAACATAACCTCAAACTGAGTTCGACATCCCCTTAATAAACATTTGTTTGAAATTTTAGAGTCGGTTTTTGGAAAAATTTTGAAAAAACATTCGAATTTACCTACTTTTACACGTGTTCTTATGTATGAGTTGTTAAAGTATACCGAAAGTATGTGTAATTCTTTTTGTAAAAGAATAAAATATTTACAGAGTAGCTGTACCACAGTCTGTTACAAAAGATTCTATAGAATCAGCAACACTACTTCCTTCAACTTCAACGTCTGGCTCTTTGAAACTACCGGCAGCCTTTCCTAGCTCAACAGAGCAACATGAAGAAATTTCAGTCACCTTGCATGAACAATCAGCGTTTCAAGATTATATTGAATCTTCAATTTACAGTAATAAGAAAATACAATCTGAAGATATTGAACTTGCGCTTAAATTAGAAAATCAAAAACTTGAGTCAACATTCCAATTTCCATCTCACAATAGCAGAAAATTTTTACTTAAATGGTGTAACTATGAACTTCCTGATGGTACAGTAAAAGAAAGGTCATGGCTTGTATACAGTAAGTCAAATGACTCAGCCTATTGCTTACACTGCTTACTTTTTGGATTGCCAAACCAACACACTATATGGTCTTCAGGCACAGGTTATCAAAGATGGCGGATGGGTAATGCTCTACGAGACATAGAATTTCATGAAGCGTCAAAAGTCCATTTAGGTTGCCAAATAGCTAGACTGCAATGGTTATCAGGAAAACATGTAAATAGCTCTTTATGTAAAATGCGCAATGAAAATATACAGCATCAAAGAAAAGTTCTTTCAGTCGTGATCGACTGCTGTAAATATTTAGTTATAGAAATGATAGCATTTAGGAAAAACACAGTTCTTGATGGAAAGCTACTGAATCTTTTTAAGCTTATAGCTAAACACGATCCTGATGCTAGACTTTATTATGACAAAATTGAAAAAGCAAGACAAACCGGAGCGAAACTTGGATCAAACCTTTTGAGTTACAGGAATATATTTGATTTGATCACAGTTATGAGTAATCTCGTTATACAGAAAATCATTTGTAAAATTAATGAAAGTAATAAATATTCTGTGATAATGGATTCAACACAGGATGTGAGCAAACGTGAAGTAACAACTGTGATTGTTAGATACGTAGAACACAATGAAGATTGCATAAGGCCCATTGAAAGATTGATTAAAGCATTCACTACAGCAGATACAAGTTGTGTCAACTTAAAATTGATAACTATATTTAATATTACCTTGTGTATCCAGGTACACTGGTGCTCCTCCTTGCAACTTCAATGTTTCTTTAAAAACTACGCGTTTCGGGACTCATGGTCCCATCATCAGGTTGGTAAAAAACAAGAATCACTCACATGGAGTACGTCAACTTAATAAGATATAAATAAAAATAAAAAGTTTCACTCGCACATACCGCGTGTATACAATTACACAACTACACGATGCGCATCGTATCGGAACTTGCAAGCGACTCAAGCGACCGTTAAAATTGATGTTAATGAAAACATTAAAGGATATAGGTTTCAATTCTAAGCACATTATTGGTCAAAGTATGGTTGGAGCTTCAAATATGAGAGGCACTCTAGCTGGACTAAAAACTCTCATGCAGAAAGAGTCTAATACTGCTTTTTATGTGTGGTGTACATCACACAGATTTTCACTGGTTATAGAGCAGTCTATAAATATTTGTTCTGAAATAAAGGATCTGTTTTCAGTCCTCGAATAGCTTTATCGCCTGTTCAGTTCTGGGCACAAAAGACACGATGTACTGGTCAATAAAATGTCTGAGAAAGAGAAAAGTGGAAAGAGAAGAAGATTAAAAAGGGTACAAACCACTAGATGGGAAAATAAAGCTGAAGCCGTAAAAGTTATTCTGGTATGTTACAATGAGGTGAAGCAAGCTTTGCTTGAGTTACAAAATCCTAAATATTTTGACAGTGAAACCAACACGCTGGCAAAAGGGATTCTAAATAACCATCATCCCTCTCCATGTGGCTCATACTGCATTTAATGTTATGCATCCAATCACAATAAGCTTACAAGGTATGGTTTTGGACTATGGTGGTGTACAAGCCATAATAAAAAATGTCAAAACTCAGATTAGTAACTTGCGAAATGATAAGAAATGGTCTAATGTAATGTTTAAGGCTGAAGAGTTCATAAAAAATTACGATGTTCCACATCCATCTCCAAAATGAGTTAGAAAAAGGAAAAGGTTTATTGATGAATTGGGTTTTGATGAACCTATTATCGACATTAACAACAAACTGAAATTGAATTGTATTTTAAGTTGCTAGATTCACTCTATGCTCAGCTTGAAGATAGATTTTCTGACCATAGCTTAGACATGGTAAAAGAAATGAGTTATTTTACACATACAGGAGTTTTGGCAACAATAGCAAATAACATTTTCCCTGAAAATATAAAAACCCTATGTGAATTTTATGATTGGGGCAACAGCATTGTAAGTGAAGAGTTAAAAACATTCAGTGAACTGTATTTTGCCACTCATACAAGTATATCAATTGATGATTTAATTCCTCATAAAAATGATAGACCTAAAGAAACAACTCAGAAAGGGGATCATGGTGGAGGAAAATCTAATATGGATGTTGACAATGAGTCTGAAAGTGAAGAAAAAAATGAACAGATCAAGCGTTTTTGGGTTACAAACGGTTTTTTGAAGCCTTATAGATCTTTGGTCAATTTTTCGGGCTTTAAAAGCCTGAAAGTTGTTTATACAACTTTGCTATCTTTGGCCGTAACTAGCTGTTCGGCTGAAAGAGCTATGAGCAGAGTTAAAATAATAAAAAGCAGGCTTAGGTCTGCAATGGGAGATGCATGGCTTTCGAATCTTATGGTTATAGCTTCCGAGAAAGACTTATTAGAGTCAATTTCTAATGAAGAAATAATTGATGCCTTTTCTTTATCATCATCGCAGAGGAAAAAGTTGCTGTGCCGAATATAAGTTAAAGAAATTAGGACATCAAACCATTTTTTTTCGCTTTTTCTTCTTTACAATACACTTTGTTTATATTTTATTCCTTTTTTTATTAATTTATTTGTTTAATTTCAAATGAAAATTTATTTTGATTTAGTACTATTTTTAGCTTTACCTTATTTGTAATAAAACGCTTATTACATGAAAATTTTCTTGTAAATACCTTTCCTTGGTGGGGGGGGGGGGTGAGTCAGGTTTTATTCATCAGGTTTAGGGGGGTGAGTCATCAAGTTTAGGGGGGGTGGGCACCCCTGCCATATGGGTCCTGCCAATCAGAAGAAAACCATGTGATGACCCAACAACTACAAGTATGGCTCTAATGTTGACTTATTGAACATTATACACGTTTCCTGCTTGCTAGATTAGTGTTACATTCAAATAGCTAATGTACTAGTATGTTCCCTGAGCTGCAGAACTCGTTTGAATTTGAACAAGGTACATTTATTACTGAATAAAGTTTACATTAGATAATTTTTCAATCATAAGAAAAATTACAAAAATCCTGAATACCCTATTACTTTATATTTTGTAAAGTAACAAAGTCAGAGCAGACAATCATATAATAATTGCTAAAAATTCCAAACATTCGGATCTGTGTTAATATTCCCTTTAGTCTGACATCCGGCTGGATTTTTACAATTTTTTCAGGTTTTTGATCGCTTTTTATTTCGCCATGGAGTCCAAAAGATTTGAAGTTTCCTAAACTTAACACTATAATCTGATTGTATTCAAGATTATCTTTCGTTTGATACCCCACATGAATTTTTACAATTTTATCAACGTTTTCACCTACTTTCTATGAACCCCAAAATTTTGAAATTTTTCAAAAAAGAATTCTAAATTCATTTAAATTCAAATTCCCTTTAATTTGGTACCCCACATGGTCTCTTGCGATTTATACGTAATTTTGATCCCTTTATAGTTCTGCCTCCCGCACCTCTATTTTTTAGGGGGATCAATGTCAAAATCAATAGGATTCTGTAGGGTAAAAGTATGGACATGCATGCCATATACAGTAAATTTCTCAATATTTACTGTATCCTTCGATACATGACAGGTATTAGCATAACAAGAGTTAGCATCTGTCTCTGCCTGTACTACTCTGCTACTTCTATTTTCTAATTGAGTTAGATTTTAATAAACGCAGCGCTTTGTACCGCACTAAAAACACGTTTACAGAGTTACATGCTGTACAGACAGATACGACAGAGCAATGTGCTGTGTGCTGAAATCGGATTATGATAAAATGACAGAGCTTGAAAACTGAATCGGAAGTGAAATAGTTCAGAACATTACATTCCGTGGAATAAGAAAACCTTCCTGTTTTTTAATTAAGTAAGTCACAAATAGGTCTTACAATGATAGAGTTGTCAAGTCATACAACTCCAATCGTAAGGAAACAAAATATAAATTATCGGTAAACTTATCCACCAAGATTAGTGCAAATATTTTTTCATGAAAAAATATATTTAATATTTTCGGAAATATACCTTACAAAATTATATGAAGGAAACAACCGTCTAAATAGATCTGACAAACTTAGTTCACAAATGTGAGAGATATATATTTTTCTTCGGCTTTGAAGAAATAATTTAATTTTCTCAAATGAAAGAGGAAAGACCGCTTTTCAAAGTGAGAAGTTGGAAGGCACAACAGAAACAGTTGTTGGCCAGACGCCAGCACAATTCCCATCGATACATCCACGTGATCCCAATTAACGTTGCTGAAAAATACAACCACTATAACAATAAACGAAAAGTCAGAAGATACGGTTCTTTTTATAAATTACGGAACACCAACGGAAAGCTTCAAATCGTTTTTCACTTACATAGAAGCTGAAGTCTCTACATCCATAAAGGGAACACTTAAAAGTTACTTATTAAAATAAAATAATATTCTCGGGCTATTCTCTGATGAACAGGTCAATGGGAAATTAGTTAAAAAAATAAATAAAAATATAACTCAATATATAGAAAAACGTTAAAAGTTTTTTAACGATCTAAATGGTTTCTACACGCTTTAGTTTTATATAGTTTTAGTAAAAACTGTGAAAATTCCAGTGCTTTGGTATTGAATAAAAAACCCATATTTAACATATTCTAAAGAACAGAAAAATTCTTTCTGATGTAATTTATTCTGATATAATTTATTCATACTTCAAAATAGTGTAGCTTATTAACACATCCCAGTTCGGCCAATGGCTCACTCTTGTAAAGTGTTATTTAAAATATCTTTTTGATAATACTGTAAGGATTATTAAGTACTATTAGCTTAAATAGAGTAAGCTGTAGATTTGACGAAACAGCATTATTTTGTTAAGTTACGCAACTGATGAAAGTTGCATAAAGTCCAGTTATTGAAAATATAAAAATAAGCCTATATATATATATATATATATATGAAAATGTGTTGAAATTGTTTTTCATCATCAGGACCTGTATATGGACTATACAGAAATAATTAATAGACACACAATAAGTATTAACCTTTATGGAATGTTGTTTTATTCGTATAAAAATAATAACATATGTTTAACATTTATTAGTACTATTCTTTAGGTAACATAATTACACACACTCATTGTTGGTGCTAATAAATTTTATTGAATCGTCCAAACAAATGTTTTAAAATCGTGTCTAGTTAATGACAGAACCTCACAAAATTGTTTTCCTTTTTTAATTCGCGGTCGTTATTATATTAGGATACCTTCTAGTGTCAAGCGACTTACAGCGCACTATGTATAGGCTAATAATGCTAAACCGAATATCAAATAATTCGCCAACGGTCCTCATATGTGAGTCAGTGTTTAATATATTTAGATACGTAAACCTCTGTGTAATTAATAAAATAGGTAATCGCTAAGGACATAAACGATCACGAAGTGAGGTCACTGAAGAAGCAGAACGTAATATAGTTACCAGTAGCCATTGAATAGTAGAATTCGTAGGTAGTATTTTATTATATACTATTGTCGTGTTATAGTACATACTTTAAGCTGCAGACTTCAATCAAGTGTCAGTGAACTACAGTTTATTTAATCTAAATCCGGGCAAAAAACAATTTTCACTCAAAATAAATAAAACACTGGAAATAAAAGGAGTGCGAGACGAAATATTACGAGAATGACAAGTATACGTTGAAAAGTGTTTAGTTAAAATTAATTGATGGACTCTTCGAAAAACCTGTCACGTTTTGCTGTCAGATTTTTTCTAACATCATTCGTTTGACATTGATTTGTAAGGTGAAAATATTTTTACGAAAATAACACGATCTCCGAACAAGAATTCCGAAATTTAAAACACCATATTTTGAAAAGGTGAGAGAAACACAATATTGGTAATGAAATTTTATAACGTTCTTTACAAAATAAAAAAATACTGTAAGTATTTAAACTAATAACATAAAATAGTAATAACGCTACTTGTAAAATTGTGTATGTATGTAGATTTGATTTTTAAACTTACAAAAATTATATTTCTTCGGAATAAAATTAACATGGGTATGCAGTCATAAAATTTGCTTAAATAAAATTGGCTTTCGAAATTTAAATTAGTAGAATGTTTTAGTGGATGGTTAGTGAGGATCGGTCAATAATACAACTTTTAGTTATTTTGCGTCGACGTTTCGCAATATTTATTGTCATCTTCAGGACCTGTGTATGAAATACAATAGAAATATCAAACATAACGAAACAATTAAATATTTGGGTGAACGTGTTGGTGATGTGAGTGTGTGCGTGCGTATGTATCATTTTTTATGTGAAGACTTATGATAGTTTGTTTACATCTTCAAATTATCTTTAAGAAAGCGAGCAAATTATAGTATGAGAGAACTTAATTTATACAGTATTACAATTTAAATTACTAAATGTAATATTATTTTAATTAATTAAACAAACAGTAATCAACAATTGGATATTAGATTGGTACATAAATTGTTTATACCTACAACAGTCAACATATAGCAAAGTAATATATTACCTATAACTAAAACAGATTAGGGGATGTTCACTACGTAATTATTAAAAGTTATTTTTACCATGTTTCACTCCCTACTGGTGTTAACAAACAATCATAATTTAGAAACATACAATTTACACAATACTGTAAAACATTACGACTTAAATCAGATAGTTGACAAAGGTTACAAACAAAAGTTTCTGGTAAATTTTACTTGTAACAAGTTTACCTGTTAGTAACTGTTAACCAAACAGTGAACGTACACTTGAACAGCAAAAATTAAACGATAGTATATATTTTCTTCTGTCAATTATTTCAACTTTCTGAAAAAAACATAATTGTATCGCGTGGTGGAGTCTGATCTCGTTCCGCAAGCCACTGCATTCTTAACGCTTCAACCTGCAACTACAAGGGGCTCCGCCCGTAAAATGATCAAACGCAACCATTCGTATAGATAGTACTTGCAGTACTAGGCGCAACCGTTAGTTGTAAGCAATACTTTGGTATTATGTTCTTGTATAACAGCGGACTACTACTACTACTACTACTACTACTACTACTACTACTACTACTACTACTACTACTACTACTACTGCTGCTGCTGCTGCTGCTACTACTACTACTACTACTGCTGCTGCTGCTGCTGCTGCTCGTGTATATTTACATAAAGTAAAGCACACAAATATGAACTGAGTTAAAATAAAATTAAAACAATGATTATAACAAATCTTCGTGTTTAATCTTCTTTTTAACCCACATTCCACCAAGCAGTCTTTCGAAGCATAATCAGGTCTTCAAGCAAGGAGTGTGTCAGTATTAACAAAATTAGTAACAAAATACAGACCATTAGAACGTCTATATTATAGTGTAACAAAGAAGATGAAAGACAGCTAATGAAGCGCATCGACCGACACCGTAGGACAATCCCTTATTGATAAAAACAATTTTATTTATATATGGTAAGGATGAACCACGGCTACATTTGCTTCATTACCGTAAATTCTAATGATATATTTGATTAACGTATTAATACGTTATATTGACTACTGGATATTAACGATTACCTCTTAGTTATTGTCTACCTAGAAATATCATGTTTTAAAATATTCCGAACTTGTATTTAATTTTTTTTTCAGATTCGAACGATACAATAGTTTCGGAAGCACCGAATAATAGATGAAAATACGATGTAAAATAAGTAACCGCTGAGAATTCAAATTGTCAGAGAAGCCGTGACATAATTAAATCCTGAGACCTCTGCACTATAGCAATTTCGAAGTGAATGTGATAACCGCTGCACAATGGTAGAAATGCGGTTTAAATTCCAAAATCAGACAACAGCAATCTCGGCTACTGAAAATAACTTTCAAGGCACAATGAATTTGTTCTAATAGGTTTGAAAAAAAGCGGTATTCTATACACAGTGATAAAGCTATAATAATCGAAGAGAGTTTTTAAAGTAAGGTAGGACAGACGATATCTTCATTTTTTACTTGTTCATATTAACTTATATTACAAACATTTTCAACAGTAGGAAACGACAAAAGTACAATTTGACGTTAAAAAGCTTAATTGTTTCTTTGTAAAAATATAAAACATACAAAGGTCTTTCCCCAACACCTTTTTATATTTATAAGGCATTTTCTGAGCTAAAGAAGTTCTATCTTTGCTCCGACAAAGCCACACAAGTAATTTAACAGTCCGTGTAGAATGTATTCTGATGTCCTTATTGCGTATTTATAAATTTTACGCGTTGTAAAAGAGTATTGTTGGAGTTTTAGATCATGCAGTTTATAGGCAGATTTGATAATAATTGGTTAAACAATTTAGTCGAGTTTGGTTTAGGTCTTCGGTTTACAAAGCGAACAAACGTGATATGTAACGTCAGCTGACAATGAAAAACGTGGGAAAGCAACAATAATTCTTCCTAAATACTTTTTTAGCCTTCAAGGCATTCAAAATGCCTTAAAATAGAGAAAATTAGAACATATATCACAATGAGATATAACGTCTTTACAAATACAATCTGGTTAATCAGATTCATTAGTTTGGGAAGTGTAGAAAACAAACCCTTTAAGTAAATGGATGCTGACATCCACATTTACATAAAATGATGAAAATGTGAATAATGTAGCATACGTTTTAAAAATTCTTTAGAAGACTGCCTTCGGACAGACAAGATTATTCCAAGGACAGCAAACGTGGCGCATGTTTGTACTGATGATGAGCACGATAAGGATACATACCTGAGCGCGTACGTGCAACGTTACACTAAAGTATTTACTCTCTAAAATTATGTGCCTACCATCTGTGGAAACATTCCATGCACGGCTGTGCTGCAAAAGTGTATGAAAGTATATTATGCAGTTTGGGGAACAGAATATTCGTTTTAGAAACCACTGTGGGAGCGCGCGCGGTAACTTTGAAGTAAGCTTACTTCAGTACGAACGATGTTACTTTTTTAAATTAATTTCGAGAAATTTGAATTGACACCAGTTTATTTGATCACTGTTACTAATGTCGAGAATAATTTTTTAAGTAATAAATTGTGTTGTTTTATATACCAGCGGAGAAAACTTGAGCCGCCTGGTCTTTCCCATACTTATATTTTTACGATATTAGTAAGAGAAAAAGAGGAAAAGACGAGTCCGATCATATACCAAACCGATTAAATCAGTAAATATAGGAGACCTAATTCTTCTTCTTATTTTTATTATTATTATTATTATAATTCATCAATTTAATTAAAAAGATTTTTATAAATGAAAATTTATTCATTCAATACATGTCGTGTGTGTGTGTGTGTGTGTGTGTGTGTGTGTGTGTGTGTGTGTGTGTGTGTGTGTGTGTGTGTGTGTGTGTGTGTGTGTGTGTGTGTGTGTGTGTGTGTGTGTGTGTGTGTGTGTGTGTGTGTGTGTGTGTGTGTGTGTGTGTGTGTGTGTGTGTGTGTGTGTGTGTGTGTGTGTGTGTGTGTGTGTGTGTGTGATCCGTATCTAATTTCACGTGTACCTATATTATTATGTATTAATGTATATGTATATTAATGTTATTATATGTATGAAATTTGTGTGTGTTTGTGTGATATATCGTCTACTTCTTCAACACTACAGCCCAACGTGACCTCTGGCTTCCAACACCAATCTTCTCCAAAGTCTCCTATCAATTCCCATTTTGTGTAACCCCTCACATCCGTTCTTCTGAGATCTTTTACTAGCACATCATCAAACCATCTTATCGTAGGTCTGCCCATGTTTCTGCTTTTATAAACTTGTGCCCACAAGATTTTCTTTGGCATACGCTCATCATCCATCTGCTCTAGGTGACCTAGCCGTTGTATTCGTCGAGCCTCTATCAATCTTACAATGTCCTCATGATTCAATAGCTCATCTGTCTCCTAATTATTTCTTATTCTCCATTCTTATTCTTATTTCTATCTTCTTTAACCGGGCAATAAACATGTCTTAAGATCCTTGTTTCAAACGTTCTTAGTGTTTCTTGTTCCTTTTTTGTCAATGTCCATGTCTCACTTCCATAAGCAACAACTCGTCTGTCTTATATATTTTTATTTTTTTGTTGCGACTAACGAGTTTGCTTCTCAATAGTCTGCTATTGGCACAATATGCCCCGTTTCCTATTTGTATCCTGTCATGTATTGTAGCGTTTATGGACCCTTCATTATCTATCATGTTACCCAGGTATCTTATATAACTTATTAACTGCATTAAAATAATTATACTCTATGCATAAATTATATCGATTTCTTCTCCTTTCGGATACAGAAATCATATGTATTTAGTTTTGCTTATATTTACATTGAGTTCCATTCCAACAGATTTTTTTTGATTCAGCTCGTTGTATAACTCAACTAGCCGTTATGTTGATCTGGCTACTATCACAGCATCGCGCGCGTGTGTGTGTGTGTGTGTGTGTGTGTGTGTGTGTATATATATATCACTTTCTGCTACAGTTCGTTTCTTGATATATATAAAATATAATATAATATGTATATCCGCAAATAGAATTAACTCTTAATCCCAATTTTACAATTCAGCATAGCTACTACAACAAATAATGTATGTACTGAAATGACACAAAATTAACATTCCAACATTCATATCCAAAAAACCTTATTACTATAATTATATGAGCTATCTGGCTTGTCTCAGATGAATCCTCCATTTATTATTTTATTAACTCATCAATACTATCTTTACCTAGTAGCCAATTTTTAATTTTTTAAAACTTTTTTTAAATAATTTAATTTGTTTATCTGTATAATATTATCATGCAGTAAATTAAAAAATTTTGATCCAAGAAACAAAAATGAGCATTGGAGCCATTACTTATTTACATCAGGTCTAGTGAAATTACGTCGTAGCTGGTTTCTAGTTATATAATATTGATTGGGAACTATTTCTCCAAACCTTGCACAAAATTCTCACCTCTGGTCTCACTACTTTATAAACGAATAAGTGTCGTAGAAGTAAAATTTTGTTTTGAAAAAATTAAGGAAATGCTGTAGAAAACCTGTTTTAGAAACTAACATCCGAATTTTGGATAGAGATCAAGGATCAAAAACCACTCATAACTCTTATAATATATAATATATGATACTGTGTTACATTTAATGATAATAGTGATATTTAGTGGGGTGAAATTTATTTAATACCATAGAAAACTAATCAATCACAAATTTTATTTAACACTTTTTGTCAAAATCATAAATTATACAGCACGTGTCCTACATAAACACATAGGCTTGTCTCGCTTTCGCTTCACTCAGTGGAATGGTCGTAATACTTGGTTATTTTTCTAATATTTATTCTGTTTAAAAGCGAATCGAGAGGCTCACGAGTGGTAGCTACTCTACATAGGCTAGCAAACGGAGTCACCTGCCTCTAGACAATATTTGCCAAGACCAACGATCAACTAATTAATGGGTATTGACTCAAAATGTCTTCCATTGTCGACTAATTCAACATACGTATTAATTTGGCCCTGGAGTTTGATAACTGCATAATTGGCGCCGTGATCGGGGAGAAAAGTCGCAGTGTAGTCAGGAGGGACAGAGCCAGGGTATCACCGGCGCTATCGATGACAAAACTCGAGAATAAAAGAGGACAATAGACATAATGTCTGCGAGACATCGGTGGTAGTTCGTATGTTCGAAGAGATTGCGTACTCTACTGTCACTGAAAGCTACAATGTCGCAAGAAGCTAAACGAACGTTACAGTCTGGTATAAGGACTCCCTAGTGTTTGTAAAGCACGTTCCCGTGCACACACTGTTAAAATCCTTTTCTACATCTGTGCCGGTTTGCTTGAGAACCGGCGTTTGTACAAAATAGAAATTTTTGTATATATATAATTTTTAATTTTGGCAAAGTTGTCAGTCAACGCGATCTGTATTGCCATGTTTCGGCAGTTAAGGCATGCCGGCGCTATCTAGCGGGGCGACAATTAAGTTGCGGGTCCGGTGCACGTTGAGTCTGTTAGTCGCCGGCTTGCTACAGTAACGAAAACAGGTCTCTCTCCTCGGCGGCAGGGCTTTTCTAATTGTGGGTTTTGTCTTCTCTTTCATGGCTACGTAAACGCCCAAAGACCTTCCGGTGAGTACTTTAAATATATATTATTCATTTGGTTGCAAAAAGTTTAAATTCAAACCATAATTAACTTAGATGTGAACAGATTTGTCTGATATGAATGCCACGTGGCGTGGTGACCGGAAATGTATAGTCATTGTTAAATATTTGATTTATTTAAATAAGAATACAGCCAGCCTATTACCTTGTATTTTGTAATTAGTAATTGTGCATGTAAAAAGAGATGTAAAAATTATGTATTTTGCGAGACCTTGGTGAATTGACTGTACGAGCACATGGCCGTATAAACTTGCAACCTGTCGTATTATGTTAACGTTGTACATGCCTGTGAGTGTGCTTTTAAATTGAGCCAAATCAAGAGTGAGATATTAACTAAAGTATAAAAGAGAGAATGTGGCACCTAATTTTTATAAACAGTGTTGAATTAGTCCGGGGCGGCCAGGTCTTGATTTCTTCATACACGCCTTGTATGTGACATGTGTGTGTTATGGTTTTGTGGTCAGTCAATTAATTATGATGAATCTTTAGGGTTCCCGTGGTAGTTGGTGATCTGACTCCAGAATGGTGTAACTCCATCTTCACCATGAACTGAACTACATTAAACTCTGATTCCGCTGCTGCTGAGGGAGACACCACTGTAAGCCATAACCATGTGACTATCTGGATCAAAATGAGGTGATATTTAAACCTTTTTCTTACTCGCACCTGGCCTTGGCAGGAAACATTCTGTTCTGCGCATTTAACATACAGTTCGATTGACTTTTATACCGTTAGACTGTTTAATCGGGTGTGTGCCGGCTGGGCAGTTTCAATGTAACCTGAGTTTAATAATACAGTTAGTAAGAGAATAATTGTAGGCCCGCCCGCTGGGTGTTTCCAGCGTGCATTCATTTTATGCTCTATAATGGGTGCAAAAGTTGTGGGGGACAGTTTTTTTAATTAAGTCGATGTGTGTTGTTTGTGCTGAACCGGCTGGTTTGGTTTCATTTTTATCATGGGGTTTTTGTACTTAATCACCTTCTTTTCATACAAGGGCTGCGGGGTTTTTTTTTAAATTCTGCTATCAGGTCAAGTTACTTTTATAAATTTCACAAACCTGTTGGTGCCATCTCATGCAAGCTTCGGACATGTCATCCTATGTCGGGTCAGGCATATGCTGGAACATGCCGGCGGCCGGGTCAATTCAGAATCTCTTTAAATTTTTATATATATTTATAAAATTAAAATTTTACAATTTTTATAAAATTATACAGGCTGTACTAATACTTCAATTTATGATTGTATTTTCTTGATGCTATGTTCAAATCAGATTCTCTGTAAAATTTTACATTTATAAAATTAAAGACGCTACAATTTTTATAAGATTTATACAGGCTGTGATGACACATTAACTATGTAATTGTATTTTTGCTATCATGAGTCAAACCAGATTTTTCTTGGAACTATAAATTGTAATTTGACAAAATTATACAGGTTGCATTGGCACTTAGATTTCATTATTGTCTTTTCTGGCTGTTATGGTCAATTCAGATTTTCTTTAGATTTTTCTATTTCTATAAAGTTTAAATTTTTACAATTTTAATAAAATTATACAGGCTGCATTGGCACCCAGGTTACAATTGGGCTTTCTTGTTATTATGGTCAAGCCAGATTATTTTAAATTTCTGAATGTACTGTATATGTAATAAAACTGTACAGGCGGCACGGACAATTTGAATTTGTAATTTTTCATTCCTATGGTCAATTCAGATTTCTTTAGCTTTTATATTTTATAGAATGAAGGCTTTTATAATCTTTATAAAATTATACAGGCTGTGATGACACGTTAACTTTGTAAGTGTATTTTTGCTATCATGGATCAATCCACTTTTTTTTCTTTAGATTCATAAATGTATTTTTTTTATAAAACCACACATGCTGTGCTGACACTTTAACTTTGTAATTATATTACGCTATTGTGGGCCAATCCAATTTCTTAAATTTATAAATGTACTTTTGATAAAATTATACAGGATTGTTACAAGCATTTTAAAATTAGGTATGTGGCTTTTTTTGACTAAGCTATACATGCTGGCTATAGGCATTTGCACTTTAGACATGGTATCTCTTTAATAAAACTAGCAGGCTTGGTGGCAGCCATTTGATATTTCTAAATTTGTGTGGCGATGAAAATACACAGGCGGGCCGCAAGGCTTTTATATTTATAAGGGTATCGGGGATTTATATTTGTTATCTTTGTGCATGATGTGTGGTCTTTATGTTATGTTATGTGTTATGTGAATGAAGAATAGTTGCAATGTAAAGGAAAGGAAAATGTTATATTTCGATAAAATAAATGAATGAATAATATATATACATATATATTTAAAATGTTGAAAGATTTATTATGTCTTTGATACTATTTTGGGAATTTGTTATAGTTAGAAATTTTGTTCTGAATTATGAATATGATATAAATGCAAAAATATACCAAAAATATGAATTATAATTAACAGGAAAACATGAAATAATAAAAGTTGTTATTTGTTTGTTAATAGAGTTTTAATTGCAAGTCCCGTCTCACTGGACCCAGCACATTTTATGCTTCTTCTAGGCCTTCTGCCTAGTACTAAATATCTAGTAGCCTAAAAAAAAAAAAAAAAAAAAAAAAAAAGAGGGGTTACAAATGGTAGCAGAGCGTGGTTCTATCTAGGTTGAACCCTTGGGTCCTTTGGTGTGACGGGGCTTGCAAACTCGGAAACAGTCTGGGAAAATTGGAACTTAGAAAAATTTACAAGAGATTTAATATACAGTATATTCATGAGTTGTGTTATGTTCGATGTTTTTCTATATTATGTGGATGTATGATTGTCAGCCTGTTTTGAACTTGTAAATTTGGTGCCGCCACGAGGCTTGCATTTTAGTTGGAATATTTTTTTTGAGACTTTGAATTACCGGAGGTGTGGGGCGTTGCGATGGGAGTAGACTGTATCATTAATTGATAGTCGAATAATAGCGCGTGGGTTTAGAGGGATGCGGTATGGCCCGATCGGAAGTCGGTATGGTAGGGCGTACCGACAGAGTTCATTGTTTGAAAATTTTGGAAATTCAATGTTGGCTTTGATGGTTGTTAAGTATGTGTTTGTGAAATGTGATATGTCATGATAGGTGTTAGGTGTTGTGGGTTTCATGTATTATGTTAGTGTCAAAAGGTGTTGGTCCTCTTGTGTGGTGTGAACGAGAGTTAGTTCAGGAGAGGCTCAGGTCTCCGCAGTGCTAGGGAACCCGGGGTCTGCTTGAAGGAAGGACAGTACTCAGGTTTCTGATTTTCGTGACAATAGTCTTGTGGTGTATATTGTGTGTGGTGTAGAATTATTCGGGCGGCTGAACAAGTTCAAAACAGGCTGACAATCATACATCCACATAATATAGAAAAACATCGAACATAACACAACACATGCATATATATTAATCTCTTGTAAATATTTCTAAGTTCCAATTTTCCCAGAATGTTTCCGAGTTTGCAAGCCCCGTCACACCAAAGGACCCAAGGTTCAACCCTAGATAGAACCACGCTCTGCTACCATTTGTAACCCCTCCTTATTTTTTATTTGCCTTTTATAAGTTTTTTTTTTTTAGGCTACTAGATATTTAGTACTAGGCAGAAGGCCTAGAAGAAGCATAAAATGTGCTGGGTCCAGTGAGACGGGACTTGCAATTAAAACTCTCTATTAACAAACAAATAAAAACTTTTATTATTTCATGTTTTCCTGTTAATTATAATTCATATTTTTGGTATATTTTTGCATTTACATCATAATCATAATTCAGAAAAAAAATTTCTAAATATCACAAATTCCCAAATAGTATCACAGACATAATAAATCTTTCAACATTTTAAATATATATATGGATTTATTCAACTTATTAACAATTGAACTTATGTAACTAACTACTTGACCGCCATTACACTGCTCTCTACAATTGTTACAGTAAAAGTGCCTTAGTGAACTTTCGATTTGAAATGTAGTTTATATTTAACGACAATATTAGATCTTATTGTAAGTTGTATACGATACTATTATTTAAAATCTGAATATGCATACTTTTATTTTTGCAGTTTTGTGGCTGATTAGGTTCTCGTTTTAAATCACAGGGAGGCTCAAGGAGGCTGAATGTCACAATAAAAGTTGATTTGACTTGTATCTGAAATGAAACAAATCAACGTTTTACTATCGCTTTGACCGTCTCAGTTAAAATTGTGAAGACTAGACACACATATACGCCTATCTATTATTAAACGGATACCAATCTTTAGTGGGGTGAATTTAAATTGGCACCAGAAAAAGGTTAACAAAAAAACATTTTATTTATGACTTTATGCAGACACAGCTCTACCCAAACATAATAATCCGTTTCGAACTATTAATAATATGTAATAGTAATAATAATAATGTTAATAATTGGAAAGGTGATTAAGATTACTAAGTCGCAGTGAAAAGAAAAGCTAAGGCTGAAGTGAGACATGGTAAAATTTCTCTGCTAGGAATCTAGATTAGCACGATGTAGCCAGATACAAGTTAGCTTAGCTTGGTCTTTTGTGTGACCAACACAATTAAATATGTGGTCCATTATTTTTCTGGAAAGTTAGCATATGCAATCTTAGTTTAGCTTAGCTTTCAGCGTGAATCGGCCTTTATATAAGTAGAAATGAAGGCGTCACGTATGGAATATGAAAGAAACAGACGCCGCGCCGCTACGAATAATCCCGACAATCTTCAAAACGTAGTTAGTCGCCAGAGGATTGCACAGGAAAGAGTCTGCAATGTCAAATATTTAAACTGTTTCCATGAAACAAATAACAACAGTTTATGTTTACGTGAAACGATTATCATTAATTAATTTTCATCAAAATACGTAAATTATATCCTCAGATATCACAGTCTGAGGTATAAGTCCTGATATATCTGCAAGAGCTTTTAACTATTATATGTATAAACACCTTTTTGACGTGAAACGTCTTTAAAATCACACCGAAACATACGTGTACCAGAACAGAAAATTGTACCATAACGAAAAGGTCTATATCGTCTTGCCTTAATAACTCCCTAAATATTAGTCTCAGAGACGTAAGTGCGGTGTCATTTTTTAACATATATGGTCAGCTCGCTGATACGACCTTGAGTTCGCGTCGTGGGGGAGCGGGTTGGCGGGGAGGGGCACAGCGCTGATTGGCCAAAACCGGCGCTCTGGCTCCTTTCCATTCAGTGTAACTCAGGACTCAGACGTGGTAGCTCGGTGATTCGTGTGTTTGTATATAGAGTTTGTAGAGATCGATCGAATTAAGTAATAATATGTGTATTTTGGACAATATTTCTATGTAAAAACTTACTTAAAGTAAGCATGTAAAAAACTGTAGAAATTCAATATGTCAGCCTCAGCCCGCGCAAAAGCCAGCCGAAAATATAATTTACGCATATCGTTGGAAAGAGGAGGCTATGGGCCACGCACAGGTACCATAATGTCCGGTGCCGAGCGAGCGAGACTGTTTCGGGAGCGTCGCAAAGCTGGCACGGCGCGCTCAGTGAACGACGCCGACGGCGCGAGCACCTCTACCGCTGCTGTCCCCGAACCAATGGACATAACGAGTGAAGATAACACCCATACATCTGTCGAAGACGTCTCCGAGCTGATGGATATCAACATCACTCGAATTGATGCGATGCAGAACCATTGGCGTGCAGCGGACGAACGCTACAAAACGGTATTCGAAACCAATCCGTTTGGTCTATATTGCAACGTTTGTGATCGACTTTGGTTCGACAGAGACTTAAAGAAGGCGAAAGCTCGTAACATTCCTCTTCTTCAGACTAAATTCCCCGGCGAAAATGTAGCGGAATTTCGTTTATGCAGTACCTGTAGCAAGTCGATAGATGCCAATAAAATCCCGACGCTGTCGCGCTCGAACGGATTTCGATATCCCCCGAAGCCGGACGGCCTGCCGCCGCTTGACCCGATCAGCGTTCGGTTGATTTCGCAGCGCTTACCCTTTATGCAAATTCGTTGTCTACGCTACGAAGGTAATTATGGTAATTATGGCCAGGTGATCAACGTATCCGTCGATGTGACCAACATGGTGCAGCAACTACCGAGGCGGATAGACGACGACTTTGCCTAGTTCGACCTCAACGTGCGAGTCACTCCATACATGATGTCAACCAGCGAGATTCGACGCACCGATCGGCGTGGTGCAACTCCTGACCACGTTCTCTACATGGCCACGAAGATGCTTCGCATCCGCGTTGTCGAAGGTATCTACAACATGTTTCGTAGTGTAAAACAGACCGAGTCAATCACGCGCAAGATGCTCGAGGACCGAAACTTTATGGACGATTGCATCGACAAGAACCTCGCCTTCTTGAAGTCGATACCGAACTCCGTTCAATATTGGATGGATCGCAAAAAAGATCTCTTTGCGATGATGCGCCAGCTTGGCAAGCCCAACGTCTTTTTTTACTGTCAGCGCCAACGAGATCCACTGGCCGAAGCTGCTCAAAGTACTGCATGACCTCAGCGATTCTCCAAAGACGTGCACGTCGAAGATGCGTTAATCGACTTGATTCGATCTCAGCGTAGCCATCTTGTTAATGAAGATCCGGTAACGTGCTGCGTGTACTTCAACAGGCTGGTCGACACCATTATGGCCATGCTTCAAGCGAAGACCAGGTACAACCCGTTCGGCCCTTACCGTGTTCTCGATTACTTTCTTCGCATTGAGTTCCAGCATCGCGGAAGTCCCCATGCGCACGTCCTGCTGTGGCTCGAGAACGATCCGCGCGAAAAGATCTCCGAAAACATGCCGAAGACTGTCCAACTCTTGACAGATCTCTGCTCTGTCAGTCGAAACGATCTACCCGGCGAGATGTATGCGAACCAAGTCCATAAGCACACGTTCACGTGCACGAAGCGCGGAGAGACCGGTTGCCGCTTCAACATACCATACTGGCCGATGACCGAGACTAGAGTGCTGCTGCCGTTACCTAAGGACGATGGAAGCAAAAACGGGCTCCAATCGAGAGCCACCAAACTGCGCAAGCTGCTAGAGGAAAAGAACTACGAGACGCTCGGCGAGTTTCTAGTTGACAACAAGCTCACGATGGCGTCTTACTTAGATACCATCAGAGCGACGCTGCGTCGTCCTACCGTGATGTTCAAGCGCGACTTCAGCGAAATCTACATTAACACGTTCAACCCGTCGATCGCGCGAACGCTCTGCTCCAACGTGATTTGCAATTCATACTCGAGGAGTACAGCTGCGCGGCTTATGTTGTGGAATACGTCAATAAGTCGAACCGCGGCATTAGCAACCTGCATCGCGAACTTATCAAACTGCAAGAACAGAATCCCGAGAAGGAGTACGTGCAGCTTATGAAACAACTCGGCCTTAAGCTTCTCAGCACCGTGGAAATGTCATCGCAGGAGGCCGCTTGGTACTTGCTTCGTCAACCGAAGAGTCGCAGCAGTCGCGAAGTGAGCTATATCCCGACTGTGTGGCCGCACGAGCGTCAGAAGTCACGAAAGCGTAAGGCGGTGATGGATCAGCAGAACCTAGACGAAAAGAGAACCGACGTTTGGACCAAGACTATGATACAGCGTTACGAAGAGAGGCCGGTCGAGCTCGAAGACAAGTGTCTCGCCGACTTCGTGGCGTGGTACACACCAGTCGCCAAGCGAGGCAAACCGCCCAATGCCGGAGATGAAGTAGACGACAATGCGCCGAGCGATGACGAGCCAGCGCCGGACAACGTGCCTTACGAGTCAGCTTCGACAATCGGCAGGGCGCACCGCGAATCATTCGCTACAGATGCTACGAATTGGACGATGTCGTGAACTAAAGCGAGAAATTGTAACGCTCTATCTACCGTTCAATGACGAAGCGGTCGAAATTCTGGACCGCAACGCATTCCTCGCGATGTACGACGGAAGGGAAGCAGAGATCATGGCCAAGCGTAAGGAGTTCGAGTCTAACATCGACATCGCGAAGGTACTTGAGGAACTGAAGAAGATCTGCGAAGACTTCGACAACGCCGATCCATCAGACGCAAGCAACAAGCGAGATGAGTTCGTGCTAAACGTTTTGCGGCCCGGCGATACGGAGAACAACGACTACTTGGAAAATGCCTATAGCGTAATTGTTTTTAAGAATTTTTTTGGGGTGTTGCAATGAAGGGAGCGGCGACAAGTGTGCTGCTGTCAAAAGTGACATATGCTGGCATTGTATCAGTTGCCATTCAAACAACAACTGGGGCGTCCATTTGGCGACAGGAAGGCGCTCAACTTGGAAAGACAATACCTCAGTTATAACAGATGTCCATGCGTAAGGGCGTATGTGGGAACGCACTGCAGTACCAGAAAAACAAAAGAAGAACCCTTACAAAGACGAATTACCAAGAAAGCGGAGATAAACGCGACACTAGTATTGTCTGGACACACATGGGAGCTTTGCAACAAGACTAGGGTGTACATCACTGACAAAGGCAAGGACTCGTACGGACATTACATGAATAGAACAAGAAAGGATGAAGCAGCAGGAGGCATGTTTGCGGACCAGGCCAGCAGGCTGTGCAACAGATGTGCCGTACCAGGAACAGGACCACCGAAAGTGTGAGAAAGTGAGTCGGAGAAACTAGGAAACAATACTACGATTCGTTACACTTAGACTATGGAACACATGCGTAGCTAGTTAACGATTATCAGGAAACGAGCAAAAAGGGGAGACACTAGAACAAGCGGATGATTGACAAGCATGAAATCCGGTCTATCGTCTTAAAGCGAGGGTGGACTAGAACCGAAAGAGATGAGAGAAGGGATATACGCCAACCTATCAGAAACAAGAGTTTGGTAAAGGCGGTTCTCGAACAAGACGTTACCATAGGAACTGGAGTCGAGAACGAATAAGGACGAAGTTGGGTCGCCCGAAGAGCAACTCAAGGTGAAGACTTCGGGAGAACTCGAGTATGAGACCCAATAGGAACGAAATTGGTGGGAAAAGACAGAATCTAGGGAAGAACATAGAGTAGGAGTAAGAGTCATAAAACCAAATGACAAACGTGAGCGAGTCTCAGTTTATCTCAGTTTGTTTTAGTGAGTTAAAAACTCCACTCAGCGTCGTTGCGTCGTCGCGACAATTTCTTTGGAGTCTTAGTAATATCTTGTTTCGTCAAAGTATTATAAGTGTCGGAGTCAATGCGAGTTACCAGTACGTAATCAGAAGACTGATTGTCAGACTTGGAACAATTCGAAGTTTCGGTCATGGAGTTAATCTCAACTGTGGGTTAAGTTAATCTTAATCAGACTTTGTGATTGATTAATATACTGACGAGTCGGGAAGTGCGGAGAGAATGTTGAGGTACATATCAAAATAGAACTCAAGAACGAGACTTAGTTTGAATAAATAGTTGATGCGATAAAGAGTTGTATAAGACGCTCAAATACTGACAATGCGAATTCGTGAAAGACAAAACTATGAGCTAAACATTTCGATTGTGTACCGAACTAAATACTCTTTACATCAGATACGTACGTTTAGATAAAGTAATGAAAAAGTTCGTGAGTGTATAAGATATAACGATAAACTAAAAACTACAAACATTCGATAAATATTAATAACGTGGTAAAGCCAAAATCATAAACTAATAAATCGCGAGTTGAACAATGCGGAACTAAGTGACCGTACAATTAAACGTACGCCAGACCAATAACTTTTACGGGTGTGATTTAAAAGAGGATCGATATCGGAGTGAGAATCTTGTAATAGTGAAAAGTGAACAGCAAACCAGCAATGGAGGTGACCGTCAGATTGTCAACCATTCCAAGGAGCAAGAGAGACAGGAGTCCTTCATAGACGCGCCGCCTAGTATGGATACATACCAAAAGTAAATGATTTATGTATTACTAGTGTAAGTCACCACTGTCCTGCCGCTCAAAAAGATAAACACCTCTGAGATAATCAAGAGTCAGAATTAAATTAAAGTTAGAGTAAAGTTAAATGATAATTCTTGCAAAAGTATAAGAGAAAGATGAATCCATAAGTAAGAGTAAATTTGTAGTATATAAAGTAATCATAAATTAATTGTCTATAACAAAGTACTATAACGAAATGAATTATTAGAGAAACAACTAACGTACAAATGTAATATATTATTAATTATCACATAATGATGTTTTGATTTAATGTCATCGACTAATGATGAATCTATATATAATGTTTGAATAAAATCTAGTGCGTAATGTAAACCTTGGGCGTACGAGTCATGTTATTCATGGTTACCCTAATTGATACGATTTGTCTGACACAACTAAGTAGACTTACACATGACATCTTAAAAAACAATGTATTCAAAGTACAAGATCAACTCTATCACATATGGATTATCAGTGGAGAGCTGAAGCACGATAAAAGGTAATTAGTGTTTATTACACTTGTTGTCATTTATAGTATGCATAATGTGTATTGTTGTCAATCACGCTCAACAGGTGGAACACGATAAAGTTTGGTAATTCAATAATATGATATGCATAATTAATTTAGACTTCAAATATACATAATATCCACGAAAAAGAGATAAGGTTTTACTGATTACTATATCAAAATTAATCCTAGAATCAAAGTTATAGCTCAATTAAAATTAAATTCAATACTTAATTAAATTAATTAATCAAATTAATTAATTAGTAAAATTAGCGAGTTGTAGATGGCTTCCCAACGCGGGGCTATGGAAGGTATATCCTGGTAGACAACAGTGATAAAATGAGTCAATTACTGTATCCAAGATTAATTATTAATTGAATAATTAATTTATGCAACTAAATTTGCATAATTCTACTAGAATATAACGTTGTATGCCGCTAATACAATCGGTATATCGGCTGTTCGCCAACGCAGCAACGTGATGTCTAAGCAAGAGTACTGCCGCATGATGCGCAGCGCTAATGACGGCCAACGCGAATTGCTTCTCGAGGCAATACATCGGCTGCACATGCCCGATTCGGATCCCATTCAGATCTTCTTCATCGGCCCCGCTGGCAGCGGAAAGACCTACGTGCTCAAGTTGCTAATGGAGACGTACAATCGATACTCCCAACACCACAATTCGCTTCGCAACGCGTATGTAGCCTGCGCGTCCACTGGCAAGGCAGCCGTAAACCTGGGCGGCGTGACCGTACACTCTGCGTTCAAGATTACCCAATCGGTACGAGTCGGCACGATGGCCAGAGAGGTGCTTCAGAATTACAGAAGCATATTCATCGGTGTCAAATGCATCGTAATCGACGAGGTGAGCATGATCGGCTGCGACGTGCTACATAAGATCAATCTACGCCTGCAAGAGATCACCGGCGCACACGACCAACCGTTCGGCCATCTCAACATCATCTTCTGCGGAGATTTTCGACAGTTACCACCCGTAAATGCCACACCGGTCTACAAAGCGCCGCGCAACGCGATCGTTGGAGCGGTGTTGTGGCAATCGCTCAATTACTATCCACTCGAGCAGGTGATGAGACAAAGTGATTCCACCTTCTCGGCCATACTCACGAAGATCGGCAACGGTGAGAGACTCAATCTCGAGCAAATCGCTCTAATCGAAACACGCTTCAGAAGTAAAGCATGGTGCAAAGAGAACTTACCTGCTGCTGTTCGGCTCTTTCATCGCAACCATGACGTCGACGCGTACAACAACAACGCTTTCGTGCCTGAGTTCGAGAAAGCATCGCCGACGACAAGATGATTGGCTACAATACGCTAACGGAGGTCGCGACCTCTCGGCGAAACTTGCACAAGATGAGCGTTGTCGAGTCGGGCGGCTTGCCGTACAGTTTGAAACTAGCTGTCGGCTATCCATATATGATTACCATGAACCTAGATGTTGAAGACGGTCTCGTGAATGGTGCGATCGGCACGCTTAAGTACATAGAATACCTCACCGAAGACGAGCAGGCGGCAAACTACGAAACGATAGAGGTAGATGATGAACCTCAGCCGTCAACCTCAACCGGAACTCGGAAGAGAGTCCGTCTTTGGCTGGAGTTTCCAAATCCAAGCATGGGCCAGCTATGCAGAGTGAAAGCGAAGCCGCACGTTATGTGCAAGCGTAATGTGTTAGATTTAAAGTGGACGGCCATCCTGACCAGAGCCGCCAACATCCCGCTCGGCGGGACTGTAAAGTGTAGACGTAACCAGTTCCCGGTTGTGTCAGCAAGCGCGATCACCATTCACAAATAGCAAGGTGGCACATTCAACGAAGTCGTCTGCAACTACGACAAGTCACAACAGACCCAGCTTGTGTACGTTGCGCTCAGTAGAGTCACATCGATCAACGGTCTGTATCTCACCGACGATTTTAAATTTTATCACGGGCAAGGCAGCGCGGCGCCAACGGTGAAAGAAATACGCGACGAGTACGAGCGGATGGCCAAACATCGGCTGCCCACGCTGACGATGCGAGCAAGAGACTTCTGCAAGCGAGACGTCGTAGCCGAAGTCGATGAAGACGGGGACGACCTACCTCGACGACGGCAACTAGTTTTGATCGTCTCTGCTTTCAATGCTCAAAGTTTGGTGGCTCACGCGGGAGATATTGAAAACGACAGCATACTCAAACATTCCGACTACATGGCAGTTAGCGAGACTTGGATGGATTGCGCGAACACTGTGCAGCTCAACGGCTTCGAAATAAAAGCAAACAATAACACCGCGCTTGAATATCGTACAGATCGTCCGTCTACCTTGTCCGAACCGCCGCTGGCGCGAGTTTCTGCAGCCGGAGGTTTTGCAATCTACAGAAACCTACAAAGCTTCACGAGCTGCAGAGAAATCATCGTCGATGCCATCAGTCTCTGCGGCAATTCCGTCTTGAGAAAACATAACGTCGGCGACATATGCCTGCTGGAAGTGAAAGTCGGAGTCGTACGCTGTTTATCCTCGGTGCCGTATATATACATCACAAAGCGTCGGCCGAAGATGTTAAGCTATGTCTTTATCAAATGTCTTTATCAATCTTTATCCTGCCATATTCAGCGAACTTGACAAAAGTATTACCGAGCTCTCGACCAGACTCGGAGACTCCGATCGTTCTCTGTGGCGACTTCAATAACGATCCACGACACAACAGCTACCTCGTTGACTTCATGAAGAATGAATTCGGCCTCAACTACGTGCCCACAGAACCAACAACACTGGGCAATACCACTATCGCTTGTACGTTCACCAGACACATTGATGTTGATATTATGCCTTATGTCTCTTACTTCTGATATCACAGGCCAATGTTAAACAAAATCGTCGTCGAATATTAGTCGAAATAAATATCATGTACCATTCAGTGTCTGTTTTATGTTAAAATAAAATTTGGTACGCAGTCAATGTCTCGTTTTCATTTCAATCCAATACAATAAAAGCGACTCGCTGACATAGACGTTTCACGTTAAACCAACGGCCATGCGCCCCGACACAGCCCCGCCCGATTTTTGTCATTAATTTTCTTAAAAAATAAACATGGAAATATCCTTTCGGTAGAACATTATTCCGGACCAAAACTTAAATATTTTTCGAAACTGATATAGAGTTATTGTTAGATTCTAAACATTTTTATAGATTTCACGGATGCTTTGTGACACATTAGTGCAGAAAAGGTTTTTATTTGTCATGTTTGTAAACTTCTGTGAAATAATTTTTGTTATTACTACATGGCATTATTTCTTATCTACGTAGGATTATTACTATTAGTAAACTATTTTGTTTCCATTAAAATGGTTTTCTTTAATGTTCAGTCATTAAATTATTTTCTTTTTAATTTGTACGCCTTAATTGTGATTGTTTTATAAATAATCATGGCTTATGTCCTAGAAAAATGTGTAAATGTTATAGGTGGATACCTTACCATTGACGTCTTGAAGTTACCTGCGTACAACAAGTTCCAGCAGATCGGGAGCCTCTCCATTCATCAACAGACATCTTGTGCTTTCTACACTAGGCTACACAAAGTCGGCAGTAGTGGCCAGTCAGTTATGCCCTGATGTAGTGGACATAGTCGTGGTCACAGGTGTTCTCTGCCCGGTCAAACTTTCCGTCCGAATCCAACCCTTTGTTCGATCTGAATGGTGAATCGGGTCCGGCCTAATGTCGCTGATTTTCTGAGTAAATACCGTTCGATACTACCCAGAACGTCAACGGTAGACGTGTCTTGCGTATGAAGCCTGGACTGACAACTTACTATCAGCGTATTCCCGCTGAGGTATCTTCTCACTTACTCGGGGAATCATCTACGGAGCAACGTGACCCAGCCGACAAGATTGAGTTCAACAGTCCGGTCAGTTGTCTTGAAACATGTTGGCGTTCAGCAGATGCTGTTGGGAGATGGCTGTAGCACAGATGGACGGCCCGCCTGCGGACCGTGGCTTCTTGTAAATTCTCAGCCTTCCAGCAGTTCTTCAAAGTTAGAAATATCTGACGCTCAATCCCGGCGGCTGGGACAAGAAAACAGAGATCTTCGTCGATTGTTTTGAGCTTCCTCGATGAACAAGAAGAGGCACATTCACGGGAATACACTGGTAGTAGGATAAGAGGCTAGGCCTCATCCATCGTTGACCTCCGGACGCGCGAAACCATCTGTAGTTCCTGAACTGCAGCCTCCCAAAGGTTTTGGTCCGATCGGTGTTTCCGGAACATGATGACTGCCTCAGGTTTACTCAGTTCCCCTAGAAAATATAATACAGCTAATGTGATCGCGATTCCGAAGCCAGGAAAGAGCTTTTCTCATCTGTACAACTTCCGACCTCAACCTCCTGTTCGCTACATGAAAAGTGTTTCAGAGACTCGTGTACCACCTTGAAAGATTGGGCAGGTCTTTCGGCAGTCGTTGATTTCGGCTGTCGAAACTCTCACTCCTCCACTCATCAGATGATGAGCCTGGTCAAGAGCAATACCAAGGTCGGCTGCCAAGGCATACAAATGACCGCATTCTTCCTCGATGTGTAACCCCTCCTTATTTTTTTATTTGCCTTTTATAAGTTTTTTTTTTTAAGGAGAGGCTACTAGATATTTAGAACTAGGCAGAAGGCCTAGAAGAAGTATAAAATGTGCTGGGTCCAGTGAGACGGGACTTGCAATTAAAACACTCTATTAACAAACAAATAACAACTTTTATTATTTCATGTTTTCCTGTTAATTATAATTCATATTTTTGGTATATTTTTGTAATTACATCATATTCATAATTCAGAATAAAAATTTCTAACTATCACAAATTCCCAAAATAGTATCACAGACATAATAAATCTTTCAACATTTTAAATATATATATATATTATTCATTCATTTATATTATCGAAATATAACATTTTCCTTTCCTTTACATTGCAACTATTCTTCATTCACATAACACTTTTTTTTTTTTTTTTTTTTTTTTTAAACTGGTCTAAAAGACCAACCATCAATTTACATCTAATGTTATAATTTAAGTTACTTATACAGTCGCCCACTGGTGTACTATATATTACTTTCTAGATTTCTGCACACACTGCACTACACTAATTCAAAAGTTTTAGTTCTCTTCAGCCTTCTCACTGTATTGGTGTTGTCAAGCAATTGAATAGCTTCTACATTGATATGCTGGTGTAGTCTAGATTCGTGCTTTGCAGCAAACCTTTTAATTTCACTGGCGACATCAGGGATCCTAAGGTCTCGATGTAGATCACTATTTCTGATGTACCATGGAGCACTTACCATGTTCCGTAGCACTCTATTCTGGAAGGTTTGAATACATCTAATGTTCGTTTCTTTCGCACAACCCCACAGTTGAATTCCATAAAGCCAAATTGGTTTCAGAATTTGGTTATATATCAGAATTTTGTTGTGTATTGACAACTGAGAATTTCGTCCCAAGAGCCAATACAGTTGTCTATATTTGAGACCAAGCTCCGTCCTTTTTTTTCTGATGTGCTCCTTCCATCGTAGTTTTGTATCTAGGGTCATCCCCAAATATTTGGCAGTGTTTGCATATGGTACTACAACACCATTTAAGGTAACTGGAAGACTGTTCTCTATTCTTTTGTTTGTAAAATTGATATGGACAGATTTCAGTTCATTAAGCTTAATTTTCCATCTCCTAGTCCACTAATATTAAAACTCAACTGTATTACAATTATACCGTCCGAATATAAAACGCAACACTTCACTAATAACTACTTGAACGTACACCGTAATAACTCGAACCGCTCTGTAAATATATCGCACTAATACTCTCGAACCGCACAGTCAAAAATCTCGCATTGAACTGAAAAACTAAGGCCGCGACGCGATGTATTTATAGTTACGCTCACACACCAGAAGCTTCCAAACTGCGTCTTATCTCTCGCGAACTACGTAATTGTACGGCCTTGACACAGTCCGAGCGCCCGAGCGAAGGCCGGCACAGTCGAGAAAATTCTCGCAAAATGCATCTAGTAGCACGTACACCACACGCTTACGTCGAGTTCTTTCTGGCACATTCGATAAACGCGTAGATTGTTCTGTGCTGTCGTAGCACTGCGCCCTCCTTAAGCCTGTTCGTCCCGAACTGGCAAAGCGTCTCTAAGTTTGTATTTAGCCAGGCGATCTAGGTGGACGACCTTGAACTTTCGCTGTCCTTCCTGTTGAATCCGATAAACAACATCGTTAATTCTTTTTTTCACAATGTAGGGTCCTTCCCAGTTAGACTGAAGCTTAGGTGAGCGACCACGACGGCGCTTTGGATTGAACAACCAGACCTGATCTCCTTCTTGGAAACCCACACTATTGCTGCGAATGTCATACCGAGTTTTCATTTTATCACTGGCAATCTTCAGCCGTCCTCTTACCAAACGATTCATTTCTCGCAGTTGGTTTTCTAATTGCGAGGAATAGTTCTTTGGCTCTTGGGACTGAGTCTCCGGTGATCCAAACATCAAGTCCCCAGGAAGACGAATCTCCCGCCCAAACACCAATTTTGCTGGAGTCATGCCGGTTGTGTCATGTACTGATGACCTATATGCCATAAGGAATAGTGGTATACGTTGGTCCCAGTCTGATTGGTTCTCGTCAACAACTTTCGAAAGATGCTGCTCAAGTGTCCTGTTGAATCTCTCAACCATCCCGTCCGACTGAGGATGCAGAGGCGTTGTCCTGGTCTTTCGAATTCCAAGTAGACGGCATAATTCTTTAAACACTCCTGATTCGAAATTTCTCCCTTGATCCGTATGGATTTCCATAGGGGCTCCATAACGGCAACAGAAGTTGTGAACTAACTGCTTTGCCACAGTGGTAACCTCCTGATTTGGAATTGCGTAGGCTTCCACCCACTTAGTAAAGTAGTCACCTACAACCACGATGTACCGGTTTCCATCGTCAGTAACTGGGAATGGTCCAGCAATGTCTATGGCAATTCTCTCGAAAGGTTGTCCAACGTTATACTGTCTCATTTTTCCCTTGCTTCTGGTTTGTGGGCCCTTGCTTGCAGCACATATTTCACACGTCCGAACCCATTCCTCTACGTCGTGGCGAAGATGAAGCCAATAGAATCGCTTCCGTATTTTGTCAAGGGTTTTGTTAACGCCAAGATGGCCTCCAGATGTTCCATCATGCATCTCCTTCAAAACAGACTGCACTTTACTTCGGGGAACTATCAACTGCATGACCACGTCTCGTCCATCTGCACTTTCCCAAGCCCTTTTCAGCAATCCGTTTTCTAAGGTGAGAGATTCCCATTGTGCCCAGTAGCCCTTCAGCACTTCGGAACCATGGCAGATATCTTGCCAATCCGGGCGGCGACCTTCCTCTTTTGCTGTCAAGATCGGTCCAATGTCTTCATCAGTCATCTGTTCTTGTCGACAGCCTTGTGTTGTCCAGCCATCAGCCAGGAAATCTACAGTGATGGCTTGAACATGTTCGCTTGAGTTTTGTTCTTCCTTTCTGTGGCAATGTCGGCAGTCTTCCGGGCATGGTCTTTGTGATAAGCCATCTGCATTACCGTGCAGGCGCCCCCGCCGATGTTGTACCTTGAAGTTGTACTCTTGCAGACGTTCGAGCCACCTTTCCAACTGTCCTTCCGGATTTTTAAATCTCAAGAGCCATGCAAGTGCAGCATGGTCGGTACGTAGTGAAAACTCTCTCCCATAGAGGTATTTATGGAAGTGCTCCAAAGCTCTGACAATTGCCAACAATAACACAATTCTCTTCTTGTAACACAATAATTTCTCTCTGGTTTAGAAAGCGTCTTGCTGTAATACGCTATTACTCGTTCTTCACCGTTCTGCACTTGAGACAAAACTGCTCCTAGACCAGTATTGCTTGCGTCTGTGTCTACGATGTACTTCCCTTCGGAAGCTGGAAAAGCGAGAATTGGCTGCGAACATAATGCAATCTTCAACGTTCTAAATGCTTGTTCACACTCTCTCGACCATTGGAAATTTCGTTTATTTTCCGTTAGCTCATGTAGTGGTTTAGCAATAGTAGCGAAGCCTTTCACAAAACATCGGTAATATGAGCATAACCCCAGGAAACTCCGAACTTCGTGTTTATTCTTCGGAACTGGCCAGTCTCTTACGGTGTCTACTTTATTAGGATCCATGCTAACGCCCGCTGCCGAAACCAGATGGCCCAAATACTGTACTTCCTTCTGGAATAGAGAACACTTCTTCGGGCTCAGCTTCAGTTGTGCACCGTGAATTCTAGTTAGAACTTCCTTAAGGTTTTCCAAATGATCTTCGAAAGTCTTCCCGACCACTATGACATCGTCTAAGTAAACAAGGCAAGTTTTCCACGTCAGGCCTCGGAGTATCAGGTCCATCAATCTCTCAAATGTTGCCGGTGCATTACAGAGTCCAAATGGCATGACGTTAAATTGGAATAAGCCACTTGGGGTCGAGAAAGCGGTCTTTTCCTTGTCTTCTTGATGAAGACCCACTTGCCAATATCCACTCTTCAGGTCCAATGTGGAAAACCACTGTGCTCCGGACAACGTGTCGAGTGTATCGTCAACGCGAGGTAATGGATAGCAGTCTTTCTTTGTAACGTCATTTAACCTCCGGTAGTCTACGCAGAAACGCAATCCACCATCCTTCTTCGCTACCAGCACTATAGGGGAAGACCAAGCACTTGACGAAGGTTCAATTACTCCCTCTGTCAACATGTCCTGTACTAACCGAGACATCTCCTCTTGTTTAGATAATGGAGGCCTTCGAGGAGGTTGGCGTATCGGTGTTGTGTCCCCGGTATTGATGCGATTTTGCACAAGAGAGGTTCTTCCCAGTGACTGTCCCCGAACTGCAAAACAGTCTTTGAATTCGTGTAAAAACTGTCCGAGTTCTTTTACCTCACCACTTGAGAGGTCGTTAGAAGATCTGTTCAATAATTCTTGCAGTTCCTCTGGTAATTTAGAAGTATCCGAAGAACTGGATCTTCGTTGCGTTATTCCGGCTACCCAGGCCACAGGAATCAATTTGCCTAGGAGCGTATTGCTTTGTAAAGTGATAGCTTGATCCAAAATATTCGCCACTCTAATAGGTACATTTCCGGTTTCGTCAGGTTTTACTAAACTTCTGGCAATTAGTATGCCCGGTGTGCTGACTACCTGGGGTTCGAATATAGAGCACTGATTGCCCCTAGTATCTACCGCAGTTCTAACCATGATGATCTTTTCGGAGTTTGACGGAACATTTACGGCCACTTGGTTTATGACGTCCATCGATTTTTCTGCTGTCGTCATTGTTGATAGCATTACCTCTTCGCCTCCGATTCTCAAGACATTGTTTTTGAAGTCGACTATAAATCCGTATGCGTTCATAACGTCCACACCAAGAATTGCTTCATCCACAATGTCTGCAACAAGTACTTGATGATTAAACTCAAGTCTACCGAGGCGTAGGTGTATCTCCACTTTTCCATACACTTTTACAGGCCGTCCAGTAGCTGTTCGCAAGCTGCAAGAGCACCAGATTGGCTTGAGATCTTTCACCACGTCGGGGCGCACAATAGAAACTGTTGCGCCTGTGTCAACTGTAATCGAGGTTGGCCTTTCTTGAACAAATCCGGTAACTACCAAGCTCCCGGTGTTTTTCTGAAGCGTAGAAATTGCGTATTCTCTAGGGGCTTCGTTCCTCCAGTTAGTCAGCACACGCCCCGTTGCACCGACTATTGCTCGTTTCCCTGCTGCTGAATTCTAACCCGACAATCTCGTTGTAGATGTCCAGGTTTCCCACATCGATAACACTTCGGTCTTCCATCCTTTCTTATTTTATTCTGTGGCGCCGACCGTCGAGTCTCTGTTCCTTGTTCTTCTTCCTCATCGTCTGTGCCGTCGCGATCTTTTAGCTCGCGCACTTTATGACTTGTCCAACCAGACGCTGATTTGGCGGCCTCAAATTGCAAAGCATGTACCAGGGCGTCCGCACTGTTCTGGTGTCTTGCCATTCGTAACACTTGCTGTAGTTCGTTATCTCGGACACCGGCAGTAAATGTCTGCATCGCAAAACGCGTTCGAAAATCTTCTGGCGCTTCAGGATAGGCCAGTCTAATTAGTCTGTCGATACTTGCTTCAAACTCTTGAAGACTTTCCCCGGAATGCTGTCGCCTTGCTCTCAACTGGGTGCAGTACACATCTCGCAAATGTTTATCACCATACCGTAATTCCAGAGCTTTTATCAACTCGGCACAGGTGTTCTGGCTGTCAGGTGGCACTTTCTGTAGTAGTTCTGCCGCGGGTCCTTTTAATGCAAGAACAAGTGAAACAGCCTTGTCTTTGTCTGTCCAATTATTTGCGCATGCAGCAGCTTCAAATTGGCGGAGGTACGTTGCCCAGTGAGTGCTTCCGTCAAAGGTTGGAGCTTTGACATGAACTGTCCCTACTGCAGGCAAAGTGACTTTCTCTGTTAACTTATTTTCCGTCTTGATCACTGGTACAGTCTGTTCAGAAATTTGTTTTGGTTGAATCTTCATGCACTGTTCAACTTCAATTTTAATTTGTTCTCTTATGTTTGCCATTGAGTTTTCTACTGCAGATATTTTTGTTGACATAACTTCTTCCACAGTCAAGACAGATTTTTCTACCTCAGATATTTTAGTAACTTGTTTATTAAGCTCACCTCGTAGGATACCCAATTCTGCTGTACTGTGTTCTTGAATCTGTTTCTGCTCCTGTATTAATGCTTTGATATCTTCCGTTTCCTGTCGTCGCCGTTCCTCTGTCTCTTCTCTTTCCTGCCTGCGTTTTTCATCCTGTCGTTTTTCTGCTTCTTCTCTTTCTTGTCTTCGTTCTTCTTTTTGTCGTCTTTCTGTTTCTTCCGCCTCCTGTCTGCGTTTCTCGTCCTGTCGTTTTTCTGTCTGCAACAGCAGCGCCTGTAAATTTTCCATCATCTGACTGGCATCCATTGTTTATCGATTAATTACGAATTACACTCGTCTTGTACAAAGTATCCACTGTTTCCACTGTTAACCGTTCTATCCCAGTTCTGACACCACTGTTACGACGGTCTACACGATCGTCGTAGGTACAGTGGAAACAAAATAAGTACAAGACACCAATTAAGTCACTAATCACACCTTTAATTGTTATAGTAAAACAGTTCGTAATTAACAACACAGTGTCTACAACAAATCAAATGAAAATTGTTCATACGCAATAAAATGTCCACTAATATTAAAACTCAACTGTATTACAATTATACCGTCCGAATATAAAACGCAACACTTCACTAATAACTACTTGAACGTACACCATAATAACTCGAACCGCTCTGTAAATATATCGCACTAATACTCTCGAACCGCACAGTCAAAAATCTCGCATTGAACTGAAAAACTAAGGCCGCGACGCGATGTATTTATAGTTACGCTCACACACCAGAAGCTTCCACACTGCGTCTTATCTCTCGCGAATTACGTAATTGTACGGCCTTGACACAGTCCGAGCGCCCGAGCGAAGGCCGGCACAGTCGAGAAAATTCTCGCAAAATGCATCTAGTAGCACGTATACCACACGCTTACGTCGAGTTCTTTCTGGCACATTCGATAAACGCGTAGATTGCTCTGTGCTGTCGTAGCAATATGCTGGTGTAGTCTAGATTCGTGCTTTGCAGCAAACCTTTTAATTTCACTGGCGACATCAGGGATCCTAAGGTCTCGATGTAGATCACTATTTCTGATGTACCATGGAGCACTTACCATGTTCCGTAGCACTCTATTCTGGAAGGTTTGAATACATCTAATGTTCGTTTCTTTCGCACAACCCCACAGTTGAATTCCATAAAGCCAAATTGGTTTCAGAATTTGGTTATATATCAGAATTTTGTTGTGTATTGACAACTGAGAATTTCGTCCCAAGAGCCAATACAGTTGTCTATATTTGAGACCAAGCTCCGTCCTTTTTTTTCTGATGTGCTCCTTCCATCGTAGCTTTGTATCTAGGGTCATCCCCAAATATTTGGCAGTGTTTGCATATGGTACTACAACACCATTTAAGGTAACTGGAAGACTGTTCTCTATTCTTTTGTTTGTAAAATTGATATGGACAGATTTCAGTTCATTAAGCTTAATTTTCCATCTCCTAGTCCACTGCTGTATCTGATCACTAGCATCTTGAAGCGTGTTGGTAGCTTCACCTAAGGTCGAACCAATCGCCATTATAGCTGTGTCATCAGCGAAAGTAGCAACAGTCACATTCTCTGGCTGTGGCAGATCACATGTAAACAACAAGTAGAGGATGGGCCCCAAAACACTCCCTTGGGGGACACCTGCCCTCACTTCTCTTAGCTCAGAATAGTCATCTTCCTGTTTGACTCTAAATAATCTTTCCGATATATATGATTTTAACACGTCAGCATATTGTTTTGGTAGCATTTTATTAAGTTTATGTATTAAACCTTTATGCCAAACTTTATCAAAGGCCTGAGCCACATCAAGGAAGATTGTCGAGCAGATTAGCTTTTTTTTTAATGCTTTCTCTATTGTGTCTGTTATTCTATGTACTTGGTCTATTGTGGAATGTTTTTGTCTGAACCCGAATTGATGATTTGGTATCAGCTTTTTTCTCTCTATTACTCGATTTAGCCTTTGCAACAGAAGTTTTTCAAAAAGCTTTGATATAGTTGGCAACAGTGATATGGGCCGATATGATTTGGCCTCATTTGGCGGTTTGCCTGGTTTACGTAGCATAATAACTTCTGCCACCTTCCAGACACTAGGAACATGCTTTAGCCTAAGTGCCGCATTGAATAAATATGTAAGCATAACAATCCCTTTCTTAGGTAACTGCTTTAAGATCTCACCTGTAATGAGGTCAAAGCCAGGTGATTTTCGGGGGTTCAAGTTTATCTTGATCTCCTTAGCTACCTCTTTTGGGGTGACCAGTTGAATGTCCTCCTCTTCATGATTTGTATCTTCATCTAACTCTGTATCAGACTGGGTATTATTTGGCTTAAAAATGTCAGCTAGATGTTCAGCAAACGCTTCAGCTTTTTCTTTATTATCTCTAGCCCATGTACCGTCGCTTTTTCTAATAGGTGGTACTTGAGTGATCGACCTTTTAAGCTTCCTCGTTGCTTTCCACAACGAGTACTCTGTATCTGCATCTGCTGTTAGATTTTCCAAATAGGAAGCTATTGATGCTTCTTTTAACTTCTGTATTACACGCTTTAGTTGTTGCGATTTGTGGTTAAGTACAGTTTTATCATTTGGGTCACGAGTCTGTTGCCATTTTCTTCTAGCTCGCCTCTTTTCTTTGACAAGTTCTCTGATCTCTCTAGGATAGTTGTTACCAACAATTCCATGGGTGATTTCTCTCGTATTGTTCCAGGCTGTAGTTTGAATATTATAATTAAACTTCTCGGCTTCTATTTTTAATTGCTGCTTAGTTCTCAACTGAACATTTAGTTGTATCTTGCCTTCAAGTTCTAATTTGAAGCTTTCCCAATCAGTAGTTTTGTTAACTAGGCTTGGTTTGTTTACTTTTTTTATTATCCTTTCACTCAACGTCAGGATTACTGCTGAATGATCAGAGTCAAGATCAAAATTCTCCTCGATATCAATAAAGTTCTGCGAGACCCTCCTTGATATGAAGAAATCTAATAGATCTGGAATTTTATTAGGATCTGTAGGCCAGTAAGTAGGTTTGCCTGTACTGTGGAAGCTACAACCTGTTTCTTGTATTGCTTTATTAAGCTCGCTACCTTTAGTTGTTGTTAATCTGGATCCCCAATCTACATGTTTGGCATTGTAGTCTCCGCCTACAATGAATCTCTCACCTAGGTGTAATATAAATTTCTTGTAATCTAACTCCTTTAGGTTGTGTCTTGGAGGACAGTATATCGCACCAACAATTAGTTTTTGCTTGGTGGATTTGATTCCAACTACAGTGAGTTGGATTTCTGCAGGCTGAAGGTGACACTCCTCATAGTGGTTAATCCTATTCTTAATAATAATAGCACTTCCTCCTTTGGCTTTATTATCCGGATGAATTGTTTGATATACCTGGTATCCATTTATTTTTAACCATGACTGATTTGTTAAGTGTGTCTCTGATACTAGACATATATCAATGTCTTGTGCCTTGAGGAATAATTCTATTTCTTGCTTTCTATTCTGGATACCGTTGGCATTCCAGGTAGCTATCCTTAGGTCTTTCTGGTCCATTGATTAGTTCTCTGTGGGATTGTGCCCGGATTTCTGGCTTCTAATCTATCTAGTCTATCCATGACTATTTTCATCATGTCCATCATATTCTGCATCATTTGCACCATTGATGAATCATCATTTTGAACTAAAGTCTTGTTAGCTTTAACTGCTTGAGCAAAGGACATTTCACTATTGATTTTATTAGCTGTGAAAGTTCTTGGTTGAGGTTTTTTAGGTCGTCTCTCACTTATTAAAGTATTGTGTCTTATTTGAAGTTCACGTGCAACCAAACAACCCCTGTAGCTAGCAGGATGTGCTTCTGCACAATTTGAACACTTTTCTGGCACATCTCGCTCTTGCTGGCAATCGATGGTCCTGTGATTGCCTGCACATTTAACACAGATAGGTCCATGTTGGCAATACTTATGAGTGTGACCATATCTTTGACACCTTTTACACTGTGGTATCAGTTTGTTACTCCTGAGAGCTTCAATTTTTATTTTCATATGACATAAATATTGAATATCAAATATTTTTTTTATATCCTCTGATCTGTCAAACGTTAGCATAAATAATGGCAAATGTATGATTTTTTCCTTGCCGTCAACTTTAGTCTTTCTAATTTTATTAACTACTTCAAGGACTTTATATCCTCTATTCAATAACTCCTCTTTAATCTCTTCTGGTTTGCATGTTGGATGCAAGTTACGTGTCATGACTCTTATTGGTCTGGTCTGTTTATTTTCATAAGTATGCCATTCCAACTTACTTTCTTTTAGGAGTTTTGTCAGTCCTCTATATTCCATTTCTGTGTCTACATTAATTTTCAGCTGATTGTTGTTCATCATACTGGTGTTAAATTTCAGATCTTTTGATTTCAGTTTCTGACTTATTTCTATGTAATTTTCCACATTGCTCAGTATCACTGGCGGTGGCTTAGCCGATTTTTTTACATTTTCTTTAGTCCTCTTACTTTTGTTTATTGGACTGGTTTTCGGTGTTTCTGGTGATTCCATAGTTTTCCTTTTACGTTTTTTATTCTTTTCCAGTATCCAAGCAGTTTCTTTGGCCACGATTTCTTCCTCTTCTTCCGAGTTGGCTGGACTATAGGATACCCTAGGCTGTAACTTCTTGATTTCTTCCTGTAGTTGTCTGATTTCGTTATAAGCAGAATTAAGCTGAGCCTGCAGTCTGCTTATTGTGTCCTCTGGGACTTCCAGTGTTGGTATCTGTGCGTTTTGTTTTTCCAAGCTACAGTTTATATTAGTTGGCGGAGACCTTGCCACCAACGAACCTCTTCTAAACGGATCCTCACCAAGCAATAGCTGCCCCCCCCCCAGAATCCATGGGGCCGACCTCCGAAGAGGGTGGATAAAACCAGCATGTGTGGTTTTATAAAAAAAATACATTTATGAATCTAAAGAAAAAAAAGTGGATTTTTCCATGATAGCAAAAATACACTTACAAAGTTAACGTGTCATCACAGCCTGTATAATTTTATAAAGATTATAAAAGCCTTCATTCTATAAAATATAAAAGCTAAAGAAATATGAATTGACCATAAGAATGAAAAATTACAAATTCAAATTGTCCGTGCCGCCTGTACAGTTTTATTTCATATACATTCAGAAATTTAAAATAATCTGACTTGACCATAATAACAAGAAAACCCAATTGTAACCTGGGTGCCAATGCAGCCTGTATAATTTTATTAAAATTGAAAAATTTTAACTTTATAGAAATAGAAAAATCTAAAGAAAATCTGAATTGACCATAACAGATAGAAAAGACAATAATGAAATCTAAGTGCCAATGCAACCTGTATAATTTTGTCAAATTACAATTTATAGTTCCAAGAAAAATCTGGTTTGACCTATGATAGCAAAAATACAATTACATAGTTAATGTGTCATCACAGCCTGTATAAATCTTATAAAAATTGTAGCATCTTTAATTTTATAAATGTAAAATTTTACAGAGAATCTGATTTGAACATAGCATCAAGAAAATACAATCATAAATTGAAGTATTAGTACAGCCTGTATAATTTTTATAAAAATTGTAAAATTTTAATTTTATAAATATATATAAAAATTTAAAGAGATTCTGAATTGACCCGGCCGCCGGCATGTTCCAGCATATGCCTGACCCGACATAGGATGACATGTCCGAAGCTTGCATGAGATGGCACCAACAGGTGCCTACCCCCTGATTTGTGAAATTTATAAAAGTAACTTGACCTGATAGTAGAATTTAAAAAAAAAACCCCGCAGCCCTTGTATGAAAAGAAGGTGATTAATTACAAAAACCCCATGATAAAAATGAAACCAAACCAGCCGGTTCAGCACAAACAACACACATCGACTTAATTAAAAAAACTGTCCCCCACAACTTTTGCACCCATTATAGAGCATAAAATGAATGCACGCTGGAAACACCCAGCGGGCGGGCCTACAATTATTCTCGTACTAACTGTATTATTAAACTCAGGTTACATTGAAACTGTCCAGCCGGCACAAATGTAGTTCAGTTCATGGTGAAGATGCAGTTACACCATTCTGGAGTCAGATCACCGACTACCACGGGAACCCTTAAGATTCATCATAATTAATTGACTGACCACAAAACCATAACACACACATGTCATCCGCTTGTTCTAGTGTCTCCCCTTTTTGCTCGTTTCCTGATAATCGTTAATTAGCTACGCATGTGTTCCATAGTCTAAGTGTAACGAATCGTAGTATTGTTTCCTAGTTTCTCCGACTCACTTTCTCACACTTTCGGTGGTCCTGTTCCTGGTACGGCACATCTGTTGCACAGCCTGCTGGCCTGGTCCGCAAACATGCCTCCTGCTGCTTCATCCTTTCTTGTTCTATTCATGTAATGTCCGTACGAGTCCTTGCCTTTGTCAGTAATGTACACCCTAGTCTTGTTGCAAATCTCCCATGTGTGTCCAGACAATACTAGTGTCGCGTTTATCTCCGCTTTCTTGGTAATTCGTCTTTGTAATGGTTCTTCTTTTGTTTTTCTGGTACTGCAGTGCGTTCCCACATACGCCCTTACGCATGGACATCTGTTATAACTGAGGTATTGTCTTTCCAAGTTGAGCGCCTTCCTGTCGCCAAATGGACGCCCCAGTTGTTGTTTGAATGGCAACTGATACAATGCCAGCATATGTCACTTTTGACAGCAGCACACTTGTCGCCGCTCCCTTCATTGCAACACCCAAAAAAAATTCTTAAAAACAATTACGCTATAGGCATTTTCCAAGTACTCGTTGTTCTCCGTATCGCCGGGCCGCAAAACGTTTCGCACGAACTCATCTCGCTTGTTGCTTGCGTCTAATGGATCGGCGTTGTCGAAGTCTTCGCAGATCTTCTTCAGTTCCTCAAGTACCTTCGCGATGTCGATGTTAGACTCGAACTCCTTACGCTTGGCCATGATCTCTGCTTCCCTTCTTTCGTCGTACATCGCGAGGAATGCGTTGCGGTCCAGAATTTCGACCGCTTCGTTCTTGAACGGCAGATAGAGCGTTACAATTTCTCGCTTATAGTTCACGACATCGTCCAATTCGTAGCATCTGTAGCGAATGATTCGCGGTGCGCCCTGCCGATTGTCGAAGCTGACTCGTAAGGCACGTTGTCCGGCGCTGGCTCGTCATCGCTCGGCGCATTGTCGTCTACTTCATCTCCGGCATTGGGCGGTCTGCCTCGCTTGGCGACTGGTGTGTACCACGCCACGAAGTCGGCGAGACACTTGTCTTCGAGCTCGACCGGCCTCTCTTCGTAACGCTGTATCATAGTCTTGGTCCAAACGTCGGTGCTCTTTTCGTCTAAGTTCTACTGGTCCATCACCGCCTTACGCTTTCGTGACTTCTGACGCTCGTGCGGCCACACAGTCGGGATATAGCTCACTTCGCGATTGCTGCGACTCTTCGGTTGACGAAGCAAATACCAAGCGGCCTCCTGCGATGACATTTCCACGGTGTTGAGAAGCTTAAGGCCGAGTTGTTTCATAAGCTGCACGTACTCCTTCTCGGGATTCTGTTCTTGCAGTTTGATAAGTTCGCGATGCAGGTTGCTAATGCCGCGGTTCGACTTATTGACATATTCCACAACATAAGCCGCGCAGCTGTACTCCTCGAGTATGAATTGCAAATCACTGTTGGAGCAGAGCGTGCGCGCGATCCACGGGTTGAACATGTTAGTGTAGATTTCGCTGAAGTCGCGCTTGAACATCACGGTAGGACGACGCAGCGTCGCTCTGATGGTATCTAAGTAAGACGCCATCGTGAGCTTGTTGTCAACTAGAAACTCGCCGAGCGTCTTGTAGTTCTTTTCCTCTAGCAGCTTGCGCAGTTTGGTGGCTCTCGATTGGAGCCCGTTTTTGCGTCCATCGTTCTGCCCCGGGGCAATGTCCAAACATTGCTCCTCATTCCATAGCATCGTATGTTGTCTGGCGAGCAGGATCTCCGATTCGGGGGCAGAGTCGGGGTCGATAGACTCAATCTGATACTCGGGCCCGATATTGTCATCCTCGTCGTTGTCGAACGGACTCCAGTCAATCTCTATGTTGTAGTGCTTGTACAGCGGCTGGTTTACCAAGTAGCGCAGCCAAGCCTTGATCACTGACTTGCGTACGAAACCGCTCACATAAATGGATTTGTGGATGAGGTTCTTCTTTATGTTGACGTTGAAGGCAATGTCGTCGTCTATCCGCTTCGGTAGTTGCTGCACCATGTTGGTCACATCGACGGATACGTTGTTGATCACCTGGCCGACTATACCATATTTACCTTCGTAGCGTAGACGACGAATTTGCATAAAGGGTAAGCGCGGCGAAATCAACCGAACGCTGATCGGGTCAAGCGGCGGCAGGCCGTCCGGCTTCGGGGGATATCGAAATCCGTTCGAGCGCGACAGCGTCGGGATTTTATTGGCATCTATCGACTTGCTACAGGTACTGCATAAACGAAATTCCGCTACATTTTCGCCGGGGAATTTAGTCTGAAGAAGAGGATTGTTACGAGCTTTCGCCTTCTTTAAGTCTCTGTCGAACCAAAGTCGATCACAAACGTTGCAATATAGACCAAACGGATTGGTTTCGAATACCGTTTTGTAGCGTTCGTCCGCTGCACGCCAATGGTCCTGCATCGCATCAATTCGAGTGATGTTGATATCCATCAGCTCGGAGACGTCTTCGACAGATGTATGGGTGTTATCTTCACTCGTTATGTCCATTGGTTCGGGGACAGCAGCGGTAGAGGTGCTCGCGCCGTCGGCGTCGTTCACTGAGCGCGCCGTGCCAGCTTTGCGACGCTCCCGAAACAGTCTCGCTCGCTCGGCACCGGACATTAGAGTACCTGTGCGTGGCCCATAGCCTCCTCTTTCCAACGATATGCGTAAATTATATTTTCGGCTGGCTTTTGCGCGGGCTGAGGCTGACATATTGAATTTCCACAGTTTTTTACATGCTTACTTTAAGTAAGTTTTTACATAGAAATATTGTCCAAAATACACATATTATTACTTAAATCGATCGATCTCTACAAACTCTATATACAAACACACGAATCACCGAGCTACCACGTCTGAGTCCTGAGTTACACTGAATGGAAAGGAGCCAGAGCGCCGGTTTTGGCCAATCAGCGCTGTGCCCCTCCCCGCCAACCCGCTCCCCCACGACGCGAACTCAAGGTCGTATCAGCGAGCTGACCATATATGTTAAAAAATGACAACGCACTTACGTCTCTGAGACTAATATTTAGGGAGTTATTAAGGCAAGACGATATAGACCTTTTCGTTATGGTACTAATTTCTGTTCTGGTACACGTATGTTTCGGTGTGATTTTAAAGACGTTTCACGTCAAAAAGGTGTTTATACATATAATAGTTAAAAGCTCTTACAGATATATCAGGACTTATACCTCAGACTGTGATATCTGAGGATATAATTTACATATTTTGATGAAAATTAATTAATGATAATCGTTTCACGTAAACATAAACTGTTGTTATTTGTTTCATGGAAACAGTTTAAATATTTGACATTGCAGACTCTTTCCTGTGCAATCCTCTGGCGACTAACTACGTTTTGAAGATTGTCGGGATTATTCGTAGCGGCGCGGCGTCTGTTTCTTTCATATTCCATACGTGACGCCTTCATTTCTACTTATATAAAGGCCGATTCACGCTGAAAGCTAAGCTAAACTAAGATTGCATATGCTAACTTTCCAGAAAAATAATGGACCACATATTTAATTGTGTTGGTCACACAAAAGACTAAGCTAAGCTAACTTGTATCTGGCTACATCGTGCTAATCTAGATTCCTAGCAGAGAAATTTTACCATGTCTCACTTCAGCCTTAGCTTTTCTTTTCACTGCGACTTAGTAATCTTAATCACCTTTCCAATTATTAACATTATTATTATTACTATTACATATTATTAATAGTTCGAAACGGATTATTATGTTTGAGTAGAGCTGTGTCTGCATAAAGTCATAAATAAAATATTTTTTTGTTAACCTTTTTCTGGTGCCAATTTAAATTCACCCCACTAAAGATTGGTATCCGTTTAATAATAGATAGGCGTATATGTGTGTCTAGTCTTCACAATTTTAACTGAGACGGTCAAAGCGATAGTAAAACGTTGATTTGTTTCATTTCAGATACAAGTCAAATCAACTTTTATTGTGACATTCAGCCTCCTTGAGCCTCCCTGTGATTTAAAACGAGAACCTAATCAGCCACAAAACTGCAAAAATAAAAGTATGCATATTCAGATTTTAAATAATAGTATCGTATACAACTTACAATAAGATCTAATATTGTCGTTAAATATAAACTACATTTCAAATCGAAAGTTTACTAAGGCACTTTTACTGTAACAATTGTAGAGAGCAGTGTAATGGCGGTCAAGTAGTTAGTTACATAAGTTCAATTGTTAATAAGTTGAATTGTCGTTGAAATTTACTAATGATATAATTTTTAAAGAAAATAATTTATAGTCTATTATTCCTTGTTTACGTAGAAATAAACGCGTAAATGTGGAGGTATGTCTATCGTAAATGAAAGTCCAGGAAACTGTGTGATTTAGAGGTTACGCATATAAGGATATGAATGTCACTCTTCTAAGTATTAGTACCAATTAATACAAACTCTCATTACTTTAGTATATGCACGTTCTTTTCAAATGTAGTTTATTCAGTGCTAGCACAGGAAGACGGAAATATTAGTGTCCACAAAAATTCCATGAAAATTACGTCTTTCGTATTCTACGAATCACATTAAACGGGTGTGATTGGTAACAGCAGTTTATACGAAAGTGAAGGTGTACAACTTACAGCGCCCAAGGACATCTTTACCACCCAAAACACACACACACACACAAAACTCCTATAGGCTATAACCTTTAAGTAATTATTAAATTGCCTATGAATGTATCTACAGTATTAATTGAAAGACTACTATTAATATTTACAAAGTACTTACCTTATGAACACCGCTGTATAGTAGACTAACTATAAAAAAAATTGAACTTCATAATTATTTTAATTGTAATAATAAAATTATATTTTTCTTGAACTCATCTTTCTAAACTTTTAGCAGTAGTTTTTTCGTTTTGCAGATCCACTGTAAAAATCTTTTGCAATGTGCGTATTTCCTTCTCTGCTAGTTTTTTTTACTTTGTTCTTTTACTTTATAATAGTTTTTTGTAATCGTAAGAAGTAGTAATTGCTGGAAATCAGTAGCCTACTAACTCGAGGCGTATAACCGAACGTACTGGTGTATTTTCTGCTGCTTACCTATAAGTAACTGACCAACTGCAGCAAATCGTAGTGACGTTTGAAGAAAACACGCGAAATCCAAAGAATATCTCACTGGTTTTCAGTCGTAATGTTGAATAAATTTATGTGAAGTGAAAGAAATAATAAACAAAAAATTTGTAATAAATAATATATTTGGTTAGAAAACTAAGATAGTTACAGATCTAATACAGAGATTCACGAGTAATAACTTATTAATTAATTACAATAGGATATTAACAACAAGTGATGTGATCAATTAACTAATTAATGTAAAACATGTTTAATGTTATAATCCAAATAAGTTACACATATGTACAGTTTAAATTATTTCTTACAGTTATTATATATTTAAAATAAACCGTAAACATAAATAAGTAGGCCTCATTATTTGCAGGTCCTTACTTTACGAGTCAAAAGTAAGTAGTGCACATTTTTAAGATATGTTTGTGTCAAAAATGTATCGTCACAATCCTGGATTTCAGGAAGCTCTACAAATCATAAAACAGAATTAAACTCGAGTTGAGTTGATATTATTTGTATTTGTGAGTGAGTCCTGTCATTATTCTGTTGTATATCTAAATAACAAACTGAAGTAACGCCTACTTCAAAAGATAAAATCCAATAATTTACTTGTGGCGTTAGCAATCATTAAGATAAACATGCTTAGAAAGAGTAAAGATGTGTATTTCACTCAATATTAGCATTTAAATGTTGAGCTCACTTTAAGCTTTTTAATAGGAAATTTGAAAATAATTATTTTTCTTCCAATTAGCTAATAGAACATTCTTTTAACTTCTAGATATTTAAAGATTTTCAACAGCGCAACAAATATGGTAAACAAAGATGAATAATGTTTCAAATGTACCAGATAAGTATCTGTTAATTTCAACTGTCATCTAATTTTAATTTAATGAGGAAAATGGAAAGAAAAATTATAAATATACGGAAATAATATATTTCAATTTTATTATTTGGTATTTAAAATACAGTATTAAAATTTTGGCAGATAATGTTATTGCTATTGTCATTTACACATTCCAGTAAAACAGAAAGTAAACTAACTTCTTGTACGTAAAATAACAAATTAGAACCCGTCTCATTAAAATATTCAACGGTTTGAAGTTTTTAAGGTTAAAACATAAAATAAACCTTGTTCTCTTCAAGTTATCGCTTAATAACGTATGCGGTTATGCACACAACGGTTGGAAAGTGTAACACTGTATCCGTCTTCTTACTTTATCTGTGTATGTGTGCACACATGCCTGAGCGAGTGTGTTTTGACTAAATTATCTCATTCATATTTAATTTAGCAAAATAACAGTATTTTATTTAGCAAAATAAACTGCTAAAACATTCAATTATCACACACTCATTTAATCAATTCTCTTTGCGGATCAGAGAAACAAAGAGAAGAAAGGAGACTACGAAGATATGATCGTTTACAAGTTGTGGGGATGGTGGAATGGTTAGCTACTGTGTTGGAAAAGTATTTTAGAGAGTTATCAGTAGATTGATTGGTGGTCACATTTCAGTAGGAAGCTGTTAACCAATACTAGTGACAATATCGTCTCAACAATTTCTCCTATAGGTAGTTAATTATAGACCTACCTCCACCAGTGAATTTAAACCTTCACTACGAATACGTACCTTGGCTAAAGTTTTGTTGGGTGAAGCCAGTAAGTTAACTAAAATCCGGATTGTAGGCTTGTATATCTCACACTAAAACAACGGTGTAGCAATAGTTCAACTGTTTAACATTTTTGTGCTTATAAAACATCAGTTTCTACTGGCAGGATTATTGTAATAAAAAAAGTGTCGCAAAGCCACATTTAGCTACTTACTACTACAATGAAAAGAGCGCCAGTACATTTACGTAAGAACTATTATTATATGATTATAGTTTCGTAGGCATAAGTCTGAGTTCATGTCTATTACATTACCCCCAAAAGCTTGTATTGCGTAGTTTTAATAGACTTTGTCAAGTTTTTTTTTAGTAATACACTCTTGAATGTTATTCAGAAGAGACGTTACGGTAGTATCTCCTGCCAGTTGCGAGGCCTATAATTACCTTGCTGAATTAACTGTTATGAAATAATGTAGAGCGAAACTACTGTATGCTGTTTATGATTAGTGCAATGAGCTGCCAGTAATTATACTGTCACACTATTACAGTTCGGTGTTGATGAATTTTTAGGATTTTATACGTAAAACTGTTATCGTAATACAGATTACTTATAGAGAATATAGGCTACGTATCACAGTAGTTGTGAGTTCACTTGCAGGTGTACTGTTCAGTTCTTTCGCTGCAGGTGTCGCACTCGACGTAGCAGCACCAGTGAAACTTGCAGCGACACTGGACGGTCCTAGTGTACTGGTGAGTATTGTAGCCTCTGCCGCAGCACATTAGATCGCAACCATCTGTTCCTAAATCACACAATGCTCTTGTTATCAAATCCTATAAATAAATTGTATATATATTTAATAAAATATGTATTGATAGGTCTTGCGATAGTTTATTTTAATATATGTTTTCAGTCAAAAATTTTGTTTGTCGTCGGATAATTAAATATTTTATCATCGTACAATCTGTTTCTCTCAACTATCACTGTATCACCAACGCAATCATGGAATAATAATTCCATCACGTAATAATAATTGTAATAAAAGTTTTACACACGCAGAGAGGTATATAAGCATACACTCGTCAAATATTATTTCAAGATTATCACTACATTTTTTCACTCTTTTTCAAGTAAATTATTACACTAATTAAAAACTCGTTTCACAAGGAAACGTACTATTTTTTGACCTTGCTTGCACGCTTGAAGAAGGAGACATGGAAGTTCTCTTCGAAACTTTTTGCGTATAGAAAATAAATATTAAGTTTTCTTGTTTAGTGAATTTTTAAATTAGTGTAAGCATATAAAAAATTCTGACAATGCTAAACAGTAAATGATTCAACGGTTATACTTTTTTCTTGACATTGAAAGAATTTTGGATCGATATACAGCATACTACATTCCATTAATTTGAATTGAATAAAATTTATTATTATAAGTTTCTTACAGACGACATCCAATATTCTACATTGCTTAAAGATAAACAACCACATGCGCCGAAACGATTCAAATTGGATGCCAGCGAGCAAATGAGTACAAACAATATTTTTCAAGTGAAGAGGACTAATCAATTTTTCAGCTTGACTAATCAATAAGTTCATGACTGGATGCCCGAAGAATGCGACAATTACTATACATGATATTGTAAGAATGTTGCGATACAAACATTGTACATAAAATTTATTTAAGTTCATTCCATAACAAAATGGAAAACATTTACTTCAATATCTTACACACACGATTCTCATCGTATTAAAGTTTGTTCTAAAAACATTGTCACGTTTGCGTTTGGAACCGGAAACAAGAAAAGGTTTTACGATGAATTCGGGACTTAAAAACAGACGTATAATGAATATCTGTGTAATATTATAGATGTACTGGGAGGCACGTAATGATTTAAAAATAAAAAGCGATTAGTATTTGCAAAGTTAATTTTTTAAAGTTTTAAATTATAAATTCTAAGATCTGACAGACGTTAATTACTGAGTTGTGTATAACATATAAGGACCGATTAGCTCTTAATATTTATGGAAACGTAAATTGCAGTTTACAAGATTATTTTAATAGCTCATTCAAAGATAGTACGAAACATTTATTGTTAAACGACGCTAACAAAAGGAGGTGTGTGTTATAAAGTAAGGTGACTAACCTCGAAACCGAGAAACGGAAAACAACAGAGTGAAAATGAAATTTAAAAAAGTAAAAAGTTACTCAGAATGTAATAAAAGAAGTGTATGGTCTTTGAAATGAACGGTAATTGGTAAGTCATTACGGTTTAGCGAACAGCTAGGGAGGGAGAGAGAGAAAGAAGCAGATTATTGCAACTGCAGACAACGCTCAGACGGGCGCGCGCTAGGCAAACAAATTCGCGGTTTCGTTCGTCCAGTCACTCTCTTTCTAACCATGCGTCTACTTTAATTATCTTTCATTTCTTATCGAAAGAAACCTGAGAATTTCTTTGATTATTTAATAATCTAAATGTCTTCAGTATTCTTACAGGCAGCATGGTAATATTTAGGCACGAAGAACAGTACATAATCATTAACAATAATAGAGGAATATAAAATTAAAGAGTGTCTTTGTAACGTCTACACTCTAGGGAATCGAAATTTGTTAACATACGCATATAGAAGGCACTTCGTGTTTTTGCATTCTTGAATTTAGTGTCTCTGTTGAGTTACTGTCAGCCCAACGACAACAACAAAAACGCAGCTATACTGTCATAAAACATTTAGCTATTTTAAATACTGTCAACGAAGCTTGCACGATAATAGTATCTAACACAGTTATTGTGAACTGTTCTCAACCTAGAGTGTGCGCAGATTTAAATCTGGAAGTTAAAACTAAACAATTTAAATAATCCTTTAGTATTTATTTATTACTTATACATTTATTTTACCTTCCTTTTCTTGTATAAAGGAATAGGAATACGCTATTTAAAAGCTTCATCAGATGCTGCCGTTAGGTTTTCCGTCCAGATTTGGTGACGGCGATGTCGTTCGAAATATCATTGTTGTGTGTGTGTGTGTGTGTGTGTGTGTGTGTGTGTGCGCGCGCGCGCGCGCATGTGTGTGTTTCCAGGACAGACAGCGCTCCTAGAGGCAGCCTCTGATAAAGCAAGCAATAAGCAAAAACTAGTTTAGGCAGTGGGGTAATTTTTTTAAATCTAAAATAGTTGTGTCCCGTGCCGTAATAGAAAATTTTGGTGATTGATAACACTCGGACAAGTCTGGACAACAAAATCCAAGTAAGAATTATGCCCTTCCTCTATACTCTGTAAGTACTTCACCCAGTAACTGAAGGTAAGTGATGATAGTGTTAAGTACGGAGGAATGAAAATTTCTGTCAATAACATAAACATATATTTTAAATTAGGAATAGTGTTACACAATTTATTGATTTCACCTGTCGACGTACGGTTGCAGAGGCGTCCGACCGTCCCTAAGGAACCAGCACTGAGGTCACGTTCACAGTAGTTGGGGGAAGCGTCCAAGTATACCAAATCCGAGCGTCTAGGACCTGTTACGGGCACCGCGCGACCTCTACGAACCACCAGTTGCAGACTTTTCTGACCTTTGATCGCTACTACGTTCCTTGCTTTCCAGTACTTTCGCATTAAATTGTCTCCTATTACGCGAAACGGAGGAAGCGTCTTCCAGCAGGTTTTCATAGTGCAACTTCCAGATACACCATGGCATTTACATTCTGTTTGTAAGCTGAGCTTCACGGCCTGAAAATGAAGTTAACTCTTTAGACATCGTTTAGGTATAAGTTAATATTCTAGTACACAGAACGTAGACTATAATTTACATTTCAGTACCGGTAATCCGAAAACATACTCGACCCTTAGAAAAAAAAATTGTATTTTTCGGATCAACGTAAAAACAAGAAATAACATAAATTAAGTTAATATTTTCTTTGTTAATAGCGTTTGTGTCTACGCAGTGGAACACAAATTAAATAATTAACCACGAAATGAAATATTTTTTACCACAATTTTTATATTAAAATATTATTATATATCTTAAGCCTACTCATTACAATTTAATTGAAATATTTAATAAACTACAGAATTGTTATCACCTAGTGTTTATTTTTTAAAATAAAATTTAAGATCAATAATATATAGGTAATTGTACACTTCTTAATAATTCAGTTACAAATTGGTGTACTTTTCTGTATATACTATCCGAGAGCCTCCTTCCGAATCTCTGCATTAGCATTAGTAATTTAGGTGCGACTGACATGTCAGTCTCGGCAAATTGGAAGGCATAGTGTTTCCCATTCGGCTTTCTCACTTCTTAACCAGTATATCCGGCTTCAAATTCATCAATCACAAATGTTAGTAATGTCACTTCCTGCCTGCCATTTAGTATCGTAAAATTCTTTTAGCCTCTTATTCCTTAGAGAAATTTATGTCTTTAAGACTAATGTTATTATCAGATCAACTAATTTTTAAATTTTAATGTAAGACGCTATTAAATAAGAGGTTTAAAAATATTTCCTTTTCGTGTCTGAAATAAGTTTGAGTTCATCCCGGATAGTTTATAGGTCTTGCACCCCTCATCGACATCCACCATTCAGTTCAGTTCAACATCTTTCAGCATGATTTAACACTTCCACTGTCTGTGTGCCGTTTTTATCAGTTCGTTGTTTCCGCTTAGCGCGTTTCATATTTTTTAGTATTTGATTCGCAGATTTAGATCGCTCAGTGTTTGTAGTACCATCTTAAGTTTGAGATGAAATATGTAATACGAGATTATTTCTGTATTTTAATTCTCTACTCTGTTTTAGTCAATTGCCCTCTGTATCAGCGAAATGCAGTTTGGTGGCTTAAGGATGTGATATTACGATCATCGCTTATTAACCTTTAATAAGCAATAATATTGATTAGCACAAGGAATGCTTCTCTATAATGTTCGTGTGTTTCGGATATCTTCATACTGAAGGAAAAGCCATTTTTAAAGGCATTAACCAAATAAAAATATATCGATAATTACATCCTTCTAGTGTTTGTATAAAATGGAAGCAAATGAATTTTCATTCTCTTAATAGCGATTTTTTTTTTAATTGGCAGTTGGAGTAATTTATAACTTACAGTAGTATTCGAAAAAGGCATGAATGATAGTCGGTACTTGGTAATTATTCGTACTGATGCATACTCTTCGTGGCTGTGGAGAACGTTTTCTTTTGCAAGGCTCACCAAATTATACCATTTGCATTCGGATTGAGAAACACCGCGATCATTGCTTAAAATCTTCCGTGCCGCATTCAATTAGAGAATAAAGGGATTTTGCCTTTTATATCTCAGATATGAGTTATGTATATAACTATACAAAGTACGGGGTTGTCATATGATCGTTCTTACAAAAACCATGTGTACATAACTTGTTTCAACTAAAGAAGGTTCATTTACTTTAACAGCCTTCTCGACATTATTGACATTAGGACCCGTTCAGTTGGAGACACGATTGATTTGAGTAAAAAAAGTGTGTCATCGAGAGAATCGAAATCTACTATTTTTCCAGACTCGCAACTTCAGTTTATTTAAGATTTTTTATTATCTGCTGAGTTAATGTAGAGTTGATGATTTGGCTTAGTACTCACTGAGATATTTAATATAACAAACCATCTGCTGCAGCTGACTGTTTCTTCTTGATATCTTGCACTACTCCCCTCACATTTGAGGATTATCCAATGTAATGAAAGTTACAAAGTCAATCAGAGCTCTCATTCAAGGCGACCGCTTTGCTTCACGCCTAAACCTACACTGTTTGTTTAACCTCTGAAACACACAGCAGATTAAATTCAGGTGACACTTTGTGAATTAACATATTTGTAGCTCGTGACACGGATTCGGTTATTTATGTTATATTATAATAAGGTAAATTTAAATTCTAAAGTACATACATTTAAATATTAAATTAGGGCCATTATTCTTGAGTGAAAAGCGACGTTGTGCAAGGAACATCCAAATGATACCATAATTCATGAAACTGATATATATTAATGAACCAATAAACATTACGAAAACAACTTAGTACTCATTTTAAATGGCAAAAAATGTTTAAAATATTTTAAATGCCTTTAAATAATATTTTAAGTACTTTTAGTTTCTGCATAATAACATATATTAAAAAACTATGTATAAATTCGAAGTTTTACATCGTCTACTATTGATTCCATTGATTAAAAGCCATTTATACACATCTAACTGATGTAGGCTTCTAAAAGAAAATTTTACATGAAACGCGCGCGCATACATGTGTATGTGTATTCATTATATAATTTAAAGTAACAAATTATTTTTATAATGTTATTTTATCTTTTACATCTGTCTCAAGATATGATTTTATGCTACGATTGAAAATGCTTAATATATTCTATTTTGTGGCGATGGATTCCTGAAGTTACATATGCGAAATGAATTACAAATAGTTAACTAAAACAAACACTAAGGAATTCTTGGAACACAAGCTTATTTACTTCAGTTATACGTCACGTATGACAAATGATTACTTAACAATCCTAATGAATGACAACACGTTGTGGAGAAAAATTTGTAGTAAAATAAAATTCGGGTACAGTGATCGCCAAGAATGTTGAAAGAGTAAGTAATATTTTGGGGATGTAGAATGTGAATAAGTCTTTAATATGCGAACATGAATTATTAACCGAATCTACCGTAAACGTGTAATTAGCATAAACGTAAATTCCACATCCTCAGTCACAGGCTAGTTATCTATAGCCTACATGTGTGTGTGTGTGTGTGTGTGTGTGTGTGTGTGTGTGTGTGTGTGTGTGTGTGTGTGTGTGTGTGTGTGTGTGTGTGTGTGTGTGTGTGTGTGTGTGTGTGTGTGTGTGTGTGTGTGTGTGTGTGTGTGTGTGTGTGTGTGTGTGTGTGTGGGTGGGTGGGTGGGTGTGTTTAGAATCTTAAATTAGCTTTATCGTAGGATATATTTATTGAAGTGAAACTTCTTTTGGCACGGTAGGAAAAATTTTCGTTACGCGTTATGCGTTATATGCATGAAACTTCTTTGGGCACGGTAGGAAAAATGTTCGTTACGCGTTACGCGTTATGCGTTATATGCACGAAACTTCTTTGAGCACGGTAGGAACAATGTTCGTTACGCGTTACGCGTTATGCGTTATATGCATGCAAGTGTGTGTATATGTGTTTAGTAGTATACCAAAATGAGGAAATGTACAGTTATATATAATTATTGTTACGAATATTTTAAGTTAACAATATGTAAAAAATAATCTACCTAGTCCTACATAATTTAATGACATATATGTTAAAAATTGTTTATGAATACGATCGACGTCATTCTCAATCATTATTATACGTTGCTTTATCACGTGTGACGAGTATTGAAGGATTACATATTACGACACAGAACAACGAGAAGATATTCTACCATGGCCGAAGACGATCATCATCAACAATTGATTTGCGAGACGAATTTAAACGACTTTCACTAAACAAACTAGAAACTATAAATGAAAATTTAGTTAATTTCATCAATAACAGAAAAGGTTTATCAATATTCACTTTTAATTGCCAAAGTCTTACAGCAAACAGAAAAGGTTTATCAATATTCACTTTTAATTGCCAAAGTCTTACAGCTCATGCTGTTGATCTAAAAGATATAGTTGTGAAAAATTCAAATGTCATAGTTTTATCAGAAACTTGGCTAGCCAATGAAGATGACGTATTTGTTCTTAATTTCAACTGCATTGTGAAATATAAACGACCAAATATTAGAGCGGGAGGTGTCGGGATATTTCAAAATTCTGACGATATTATTAACACTATAACTCCATCCATGGATTTTTCCGTTACTCAATCTGATGTCTATGGTTCAATGGCATCTACAGTTGGCGATTTGTGTATGGCTGAATGTAAAATGGAAAATGGGCAAACAGTTGTGAATGTAGCAGTGTATATTTCTCCTAATAAAACATTAGATGATATTATTGATTTTCTCCATCGTTCATTATTATCGTATACATCACAAGGTGCCGCCATACTTCGTAAAGATTATCATAAAATACCTATGATTTTAAGTGGAGATTTCAATGTCAATTTTGCATTAGACAAATCTATAAAACTGGTTGAATTTTTAAAAGATAATTTAAACCTGTCTATACAAAATGATAAAAAAATATCTACGACAAAATCGAATATGATAATTGATGCAGTATTCACAAGGTTTCTGGATAATATTGAATGTAAAACATACATTTCTTATTTTAGTTACCATAAGCCTTTGGTTACAAAAGTGTATGATGAAATATCACTAAATATAACGAAATAGATTAATAATAATAATAAAAAAGTGTATGATGAAATATCACTAAATATTAACGAAATAGATTAATAATAATAATTTCTGTAAATGTATATAATAAAATATTTTTAATTTACTAAAAATGAAAATTTTTCTTATACTAATACCTCTCCCATCCTATTAAATTTTAAGTATACAGTTAAAAATAATAATAATAATAATGGATATAACCCAAAGAAGTTTCACTTCTTCCGCGTGTACACACTTACTGACACACGCACCCAAACTTTTTTGAAGTGAAACTTCTTTTGGCACGGTAGGAAAAATGTTCGTTACGCGTTACGCGTTATGCGTTATGCGTTATATGCATGCATGTGTGTGTATATGTGTTTAGTAGTATACCAAAATGAGGAAATGTACAGTTATATATAATTATTGTTACGAATATTTTAAGTTAACGATATGTAAAAAATAATCTACCTAGTCCTACATAATTTAATGACATATATGTTAAAAATTGTTTATGTATACGATCGACGTCATTCTCAATCATTATTATACGTTGCTTTATCACGTGTGACGAGTATTGAAGGATTGCATATTACGACACAGAACAACGAGAAGATATTCTACCATGGCCGAAGACGATCATCATCAACAATTGATTTGGGAGAGGAATTTAAACTACTTTCACTAAACAAACTAGAAACTATAAATGAAAATTTAGTTAATTTCATCAATAACAGAAAAGGTTTATCAATATTCACTTTTAATTGCCAAAGTCTTACAGCAAACAGAAAAGGTTTATCAATATTCACTTTTAATTGCCAAAGTCTTACAGCTCATGCTGTTGATCTAAAAGATATAGTTGTGAAAAATTCAAATGTCATAGTTTTATCAGATACTGGGCTAGCGAATGAAGATGACGTATCTGTTCTTAATTTCAACTGCATTGTGAAATATAAACGACCAAATATTAGAGCGGGAGGTGTCGGGATATTTCAAAATTCTGACGATATTATTAACATTATACTGTAACTCCATCCATGGATTTTTCCGTTACTCAATCTGATGTCTATGGTTCAATGGCATTTACAGTTGGCGATTTGTGTATGGCTGAATGTAAAATGGGAAATGGGAAAAAAGTTGTGATTGTAGCAGTGTATATTTCTCCTAATAAAACATTAGATGATATTTTTGATTTTCTCCATCGTTCATTATTATCGTATACATCACAAGGTGCCGCCATACTTCGTAAAGATTATCATAAAATACCTATGATTTTAAGTGGAGATTTCAATGTCAATTTTGCATTAGGCAAATCTATAAAACTGGTTGAATTTTTAAAAGATAATTTAAACCTGTCTATACAAAATGATAAAAAAATATCTACGACAAAATCGAATACGACAATTGATGCAGTATTCACAAGGTTTCTGGATAATATTGAATGTAAAACATACATTTCTTATTTTAGTTACCATAAGCCTTTGGTTACAAAAGTGTATGATGAAATATCACTAAATATTAACGAAATAGATTGATAATAATAATTTCTGTAAATGTATATAATAAAATATTTTTAATTTACTAAAAATGAAAATTTTTCTTATACTGATACCTCTCCCATCCTATTAAATTTTAAGTATACAGTTAAAAAAAAAAAATAATAATAATAATAATGGATAAACAAAAAATAATAGATATAACCCAAAGAAGTTTCGCTTCTTCCGTATTTATGTTTACAATGTCGCGCGCGCATTTGTGTTGTGTCTTACTGTGAAGGTGTATCGGAAATGGAGTTTATAATGCACTGAAATTTAAAGAAATGAGAAAACGTAGACCATAGAACGGTATGTGTATTTAAAAGTGAATTTATTAGGTTTAGGTTTAACATTCCTTTTTAGGTTTGATAGTTAAATAATTGGATAATTTTGTGAACATTAAATGTCACGAAGATAAGTATAAGAATTACTAATCATATGTAGAACATAACAGTTGTAACAGGGTCGCGTTACAAAGTGGCGTCCAACTTAGAGGGCTTGATAAGATAAGCCTGGCAGCGATTAATTAATAGAAAAAGAAGAGAGAAAAATGCAAAGACGAGCTACTTCGAAGAAGAGGGCGGCAGAGGCCGAAAAGGAGGTTGACATGGGGGATAAGGAGGCAACACCCGTGGAGGATCTGGAAGTGGTACTACCCCCACTGGAAGATAAACAAACTGTACCACCAGAGGAACAACCTGAGGTACCAACTCAAACAGGGGAAGTCACTGTCCCAGAGAAGGAGAAGGAGAAATCTAAAACAAAAGAAAGTAAAATGGACAGATTAATGGAAATGTTCATGAAAATGGAAGAGAGAATGGACAAAAATATGGAAGAAAATAGTAAGAAATTGAGTGAAGGCTTGAATAAGCAAATAGAAGGAGTAACTAAGAAAATGGATTCCACTAACAAGGACATGGAAGAAAGTAGTAAGAAAATGAATCAGGAATTGAAAGAAGATCTGAAGGAAGACAACCGATCCACAAAGGAAGAATTGGGCCGGAAGATAGAAAATACTAATGGGAGGATTGAAGAAACCAGTAGGAAGATGGAAAAGAGAATGGAAGAAAATAATAAGAATTTGGAAGAGAAGATGGAAGAAACCAGTAAGAAAATAGAAAGTGATAACCAACAATTAAGGGAAGAATTGAGAGAGGATAATCAACTGCTGAGAGAAGAATTAAGGGAAGTTAACCAAGAGAACATGAATAAGTTAGACGAGAGAATTGAGTTGGCAAAGGAAGAGTTAAATAAAAAGATAACAGAGAAGAAGAAGTCCATCGTCAAGAAATTAGAACAGGAGGTCGTGGTGGTTAACCAGTAGATCAGAGAAGTAGACGAAAGATGTCGTCAAACAGAAAACGAAGTGCTGGAAGTCCGGGAAGTAATAACTAAGGAGATTACTCAGGTCCAAGAACAACAGAAAACTAAAATGGAGGAGACCAAGAAATTTGCTTTGGAAGAAGTGAATAAAGTGCGGACACAGGTAACCGAAAGATGCGACGGCGTGGAAGCCGCTATGTCGAACATAACCGGACAGGTGCGTCAGAGCCAGGAGGAGATAGAATTGATAAAGAACAGACCGTCTGGATATCATAATTTCCCCATGTCAGAAAACAGAGAATGGCTCAATTTCCGGCAATATAAACGGAAGCCCATGGAATTCTTGGCACGCATAGAGGAATACTTAGAGAAACACAGAGGGAACCGATGGGTCCAGAACAGGGAAATCCTTGACGAGTCGTTTCGGGAGGTGAATGACCATTGGTGGATGGCCAACCGGAGCGACATCAACAATTATGAGCAATTTAAGAGCCTATTCAAGGCCAAGTACTGGTCAGAGACAACTCAAAATTTGATAAGAGACAATATATGCCACGGCCACTACAAACCTCAAGTCGGTAGTTCGATGACAGCTTATTTCCTCGGCAAGGTATGTATGGCCAAGCACTTAGAACCGGCCATACCTGAGGAGTGCCTAATAAATAAGTTGTCCTATCATTATGATGAAGAGGTAATTCGTGCGAGGAGGGGCAGCCAAATAAAAACCATCCAGGCAATGACAGAACTCCTCGAAAACTATGAAAATGAAGACTACTACCGACAGATTAGAAGAAGTGATGGGCCCGAACCAAAGACGTATCAGAACAATAACCAGGGTACGAACAACATAAACACTGGGTACCAAGGAGGCCGGGCATATCCGCAAAATAACAATTTTAGTAATAATAATATGAACAATTCGAGTTACAATAATAATAATACGGGTCCAAACCATCCAAACCCAAGTCGACCCTCTAATGGTTATCAGGGTAACCGCAATCCCTACCCTAATAACACAAATAGTCAGAGAAGCCCCAATTATGGTAATAGTCGTTACCATAATAACAATAATCGTGCGGGTCCCAATAATGGTAATTCCGTTAATAATAGGTTTCCTCGCCCTAGAGTGAACTTCATACGAGCCACAGATGGACGACAGCGGAGATTCAACCACAATCGAAGAAACAGCTACCGCGGATACGAAGAAAGGCGGAGGAGCCTAGAACGGGACCAACCAAGGTACTATCCGGCAAGGAGGAGTAATAGTTTAGACGACGCTGAACGGAGGTCTAACCACGAACGACCGGAAGACCATAGGACAGATCGACAGGTAACCACTCTAAGCATCCCAAATGAGGCATCAACTAGTATGGCTCAAAGGAACAATGATGCCGAGCCTTTAAACGGGCACAGGCAGTAATAAATCGCCAGAACCCGTTACTGCTCCTAAATACTGGGTATAATCATAATAATGAGTGCAATCATAGGTATAATAACAATCGTATCACAGTCATAGGGTGCAACTACCTAAAAGACGAGGAAGAGGATAACAGGAATCCCACCAATAACTTCAATAATGAAATAAACATTTTGGAAGAGAATATAAAACAGGAATTAGAATAAATCATCAAAATTTTAAAGCAAGGTAAGACCATCTTACTAAACCAGGAATTTGAAATAAACATTTTGAAAGAGAATATAAAACAGGAATTAGAATAAAATCATCAAAATTTTAAAGCAAGGTAAGACCATCTTACTAAACCGGAATTTGAAATAAACATTTTGGAAGAGAATATAAAACAGGAATTAGAATAAAATCATCAAAATTTTAAAGCAAGGTAAGACCATCTTACTAAACCGGAATTTGAAATAAACATTTTGGAAGAGAATAGAAAACAAGAATTTAGAAAAGAATAACCAAATTCCAAAAACAATGTAAGACATTTACATAACAATTATTTGAAGAGAAACATTTTGACAATAATACCAAGAGAATTTATGAATAACAAAATTCCAAAAACAATGTAAGACATTTACATAACAATTATTTGAAGAGGAACATTTTGACAATAATACCAAGACAATTTATGAATAACAAAATTCCAAAAACAATGTAATACTTTACATAACAACTATTTGAAGAAAACTTTATGGCAAGAATATAAAAAAGAATTTAGAATGAGAAATCATCTAAATTTAAAAAGATTGTAAGTTCACCTTACTAACCAAGAACTTGAGAAAAAACATTTTGAAAAGATAAATATAAAACAGAATTTAGATTGAAATAATATAAGTTCTAAAAAGAAAAGTAAGCACATATTACATGCAATTATTTGAAAACTTTATGGAATAATATAAGAAGAGTGAATTTTGAATTGTGTATAAATCAAGTTTCCAAAACAAGAATAAGTACAACTTACCAATCAATTATTAATAAAACACTTTGGTGAGGTAAACAGAAGAGATTTAATGACATATTTATGGTAAGCATAAAATATAATTACCATGTTAATAAAGGATCATAATGGGATGAATAAAGGAAACAGACTTTAGAATTAAAACAAATAATTCTGGAAAATATGATCATGTCTAATTTCAATATAAAGAGTAAAAACCTTTCCATAAAATGATGCCAAAGGAAATAAAAAAAAATTTTTTTTTTATACGATTTGAGTTGATACGATTTGAGTTAATACGATTTCAGTGATTGAATATAATAAAATACAAAAACTTAAGTGGAATTATGAGATAATGAAACTTTGAAGTGGTATGAGGAGAAATTATTACCTCATTATGAAATTAATAAAAAACATTCATTCGAAAGTATAATAACCATGACAGGAATAATGTGAGAATAATATCAAAGATATATATAATTAAACGAATTAATATAAAATGATTTATGAATTAAATGTCAATTATAATAATGACAGTTATAAAAAGTTCTAGAAAATAGAACAAGTGGAAATAATAAGAACCAAGAAACAGTCTAAAAATGTCATAAAGATATGCTACTATAAACAATGCAGATTATAATAAAGAAACCAGAAGGAAATAAAGAATTTATAACCAAAAGATTTATATGATAAGAAAAGTTGAAAAATGTAATAATAGAAGAGCTTCCTACCATAATATCAAATGAATGAAACATCCAGTTAACGAGTCAGAAGAACGACTGAGATAGGAATATTAAAATCTCTGAGAAATATAATAAGTAATAAGTGAAGTATCCCAAAGATATTTTTTTTTAAATAGTAACAAATGTGTACTATTCTGAATAATTTTTTAATCTGTCTGAAGATAATTCCAGCAGTATTAATATGTTTTTTGAGCAGAGATGATTTGCCTCTGTACTCAAATATGTGTGAAGTATTGGACAGCAGAGGAAGTAGCGTACAGTGCCTCTCTGAACTGAACCAGCTCACAAAGTAGGGAACGATAGGGAGGAAATATCCCAAGGAGAAAATACTAAGAAGAAATATGAAAATGAAATAATAAATATGAAACTCAGATGACTATTACTATCAAGGAAGATCCAGTGAGAATGAGAAAGATATAAACTCAAATATAAATAAGAAAATTGTTAAAATGGAAGGAAGTCCAGAATAATAACAAACCTAGAGTAATTATCATAAGCAATTGTTTCAAACAAAGCAAGTATAGTCTGAAAACATTACTTCTGGAGAAGGGCATTCTGTAGCGTGACAGAAAATCCACTACTTATTAAGTCATATAAAATCATAAAGTTTAATTACACCACTTGTGTTAAAATAATATTGAATGAGATTTAAGGAAATCAAAGGAATGAACCACGATAAAATAAAAATCCTCATTACATTATATAAAAACCACTGTTTAAATATCAAAGAAAGTATTGAAAGCAACTCATATTATAAGATCAGTAATTTACCCAGGAAGCTAGGAGCAGTAAGCAAATTAAATAACACCATATCAAGAAGAAAGAGAATCAGTTTAAGAGTGGTGAATACCAAAATACCCCAAAGACAAGAAGAAGGAAGAATAAAGTTTGTGATCAGGAAGAAAACAATACCCTGAAACCTTTAGAGAAGAACAAGGTCTGTATCAGTAAATAAATTAGATGCTCCAAACTAAACATCAGTCGAGATAACACAAAGTACCTTGGTTTACCCAAGAATGAAGAAGGAAGACAAGAAGACCAGAAGAATGAAGACTAGAAGAAGGACAAGAATGAAGACAAGAATGAAGACTAGAAGAAGGACAAGAATGAAGACAAGAATGAAGACTAGAAGAAGGACAAGAAAGAAGATAAGAAGAAGAACAAGAAAGAAGACAGGAGAGGAAGAAATAGTATGAAAGAAATACCGTTGTAAAACCTATTATTATTATTAACTACCATCAACCCCAAACCCACAAAAACGATTAAAAAGAAAGTATAACATACCAAAATCCTATAAAAATGTAATTATTTAGAAAACTAAAGTGCTGTATAGTATTATAAGAAGTGAACCGACTAAAGCTATTGTGTGATAAGAAAATAAACAAGTCTTAACAGTCCATGATTGCTAAAGGTCTGGTCTGAGATAATAAGACTCAAAATATCAGAACCAACAGTGAAAGTGAATTTGTGTATGTGTTTTTTGGAAATGCAATAAACTTAAAGTTAGTGATACTATGACTTATCAATATGCTATATAACAACTTTAATATCCAATAATAATCAGTATAATAAAATAATAAAATGGAAGATGTCCAGTATTTTATTATTTTAATGTAACTCTTTGTTTAAAAGACATTTGTAAAAAAATGCATAATAACTAGAGTATGGGTGGTCATGTTTACTGATGAAGGGGATCATAAATAATAATGGTTTAGACCAGAAAGGACTGGCATTAATTTAGTATTCATAGGTTTAAAATGTTTAAATAAACTGTTTGTTCACAGCCATAAAATCAATGTGTTTGTAAGAGTTATTAGAAAATAAGATTTATATTATGTGTTTAAAATGAATAATGTTTGCTAAATAACAGCATACATACCATTAATAATGTTTCAGTGGGTATGCTATGTTAACTCAAAAAGAGTTAAAAGTATATGTTCAAACCATGTCAGCAATATGTTCAATTGTGCAGATTGCTAAATAATGTTCATAATTATTTTGTATAACAGTAGTGTTAATTAAATACTACACCTCACAATAAGTTATAAACCATTTTATTTTCATGTAATAGTAACTATGTAAAGTCAGAGGAGTGGTAAGATTAAATTTATTTGAGAAAGACAGAAATGTAAAATTCTAAACTCTAGGCCATTTGGTGAATTCACAGAAACAATATAAACCAGTATAATTCACTTATAAATCCTGTAAACTAGCAAGATTTAGATAAAGTAAATCAGTTAACCACTACTGGGAATGATCCTATGAATTAAAATGATAATAAGGAAAAATACCTTAAAATATTGTAAATTTTCAAAATATATAAATTAATTAATTTTAAAGAGCAATGTCAAATTCAGAGATTAACACAAAAAACCAGTTCAAAGGTTTAATTTATATGTATTTAAGGAAAGGAGGAGGAATATGACTAATTAAAATTTATTATAATAGTATTAATGATAATTAAAATGGAGGAAAATTTGTATAAAGACGGAAATCCAATTTTGAGCCTATATTTCCAAAAGGGAAAGAAATTTGTTAATTTCCACAAAATGTCTACAGATATGGACTATAATATATCAATTTAAAGGGAATGAGATGATTAAACCAATGATAAGGTTCATAATTCATGAAAGTGATGAATAAAATAAATAAATTCCATATATAATGTAATATTATATCATGTGTATGGGTAATCGAAATATGTTAACAATACTTTTTCAAAGATTAACTGGGCCAGATTTTGACCAAGTTAATTAGTCTTTTGTTGAATATCAAGCTGAATAGTTGTGTGAAAAAACGTTCCTTAAAACCGAGTAGAAAATGGTACGACAAATTGCCATTAATGTTAGTGCATCGAGAGTTAGATGAATTGAACACTTTCCTAGCTAAATTTACCAAAACCTTAACGATAATAGTGAAAAATAACACCTAACTTCATGATACGAGTGATATAAAACAGTAAAACAATATATTTGACATAATTCACGCTACAACGCATAATCACTTTTACAGACAACCTAACCAACAGAAGTGAACACATACCAAATAACTTAATTAACACCAATATACACGGAACACTTCTTCAGAACACATCAAACTACCTAATAGACAGATTACACCAGTGCGGGAACATTTCAAACATTCATGAAGATAATTTTGTTGAGTTTTTAACAAGACGACTTTTGCAGTAACATATCCAGATCGAGTAGCGGCCATCTTTGAAATTTACACATCTGCTTCCTACCTCGAGTGACGTCATAGAAGCTCCATATGGTCTGACAAAACAATTTATTAAACATTATATATCAGAATTATTTAAATACTGTTAAATAATAATTATTGAATTTATTTTAATTGTTAATGTTATACTTTCTCGTCACCCTTCTCTGACTATTAATTTAATCGCTCAAAGAACCTGTCCTTTATATAATACCTATAATAATTTTTATACTGTATGCACAATCGATAATTCCCTGAGACGGAGTCGATAATTGTTCTCAATCGATAAAAAATCGATTATTTATTAAATTGTTCAATAAATCCATATATTTCAATTGTTTTTTATCTGTTATTTCACAGGCTAATTTAAGGTTATTTATTAAGGCTAAGGGACTTCAAGAAGAAGAAAATATTTTATTTGAGTGAGATATTGGACCAGCAAGAAAAATCTTCGATCGATTGCTGACTGGAGTTAATCTATTTAACTCCAGACTTGGTTCAAATCTTCCAGAAGTGCTCGATAGTTAATAAATACCTTCCTAATTCTCTAAATTTTTACAAAACCTTTAAAACAGCCTTATTTCTTAATTACACACATTGATTAACATAAACAAAATTATTTTTTTTATTGAAAATTTTATTTTTTATAAAATTTTTCTCTACTATTTTATTTTTGTAAAGACCGGCATACAGGGTCCCGTTACAAAGTGTAATGTGTAAAGGATTTATTGAACAATTTAATAAATAATCGTTTTTTTATCGATTAAGAACAATTATCGACTCCGTCTCAGGAAATTATCAATTGTGCATACAGTATAAAAATTATTATAGGTATTATATAAAGGACAGGTTCTTTGAGCGATTAAATTAATAGTCAGAGAAGGGTGACGAGAAAGTATAACATTAACAATTAAAATAAATTCAATAATTATTATTTAACAGTATTTAAATAATTCTGATATATAATGTTTAATAAATTGTTTTGTCAGACCATATGGAGCTTCTATGACGTCACTCGAGGTAGGAAGCAGATGTGTAAATTTCAAAGATGGCCGCTACTCGATCTGGATAAGTTACTGCAAAAGTCGTCTTGTTAAAAACTCAACAAAATTATCTTCATGAATGTTTGAAATGTTCCCGCACTGGTGTAATCTGTCTATTAGGTAGTTTGATGTGTTCTGAAGAAGTGTTCCGTGTATATTGGTGTTAATTAAGTTATTTGGTATGTGTTCACTTCTGTTGGTTAGGTTGTCTGTAAAAGTGATTATGCGTTGTAGCGTGAATTATGTCAAATATATTGTTTTACTGTTTTATATCACTCGTATCATGAAGTTAGGTGTTATTTTTCACTATTGTCGTTAAGGTTTTGGTAAATTTAGCTAGGAAAGTGTTCAATTCATCTAACTCTCGATGCACTAACATTAATGGCAATTTGTCGTACCATTTTCTACTCGGTTTTAAGGAACGTTTTTTCACACAACTATTCAGCTTGATATTCAACAAAAGACTAATTAACTTGGTCAAAATCTGGCCCAGTTAATCTTTGAAAAAGTATTGTTAACATATTTCGATTACCCATACACATGATATAATATTACATTATATATGGAATTTATTTATTTTATTCATCACTTTCATGAATTATGAACCTTATCATTGGTTTAATCATCTCATTCCCTTTAAATTGATATATTATAGTCCATATCTGTAGACATTTTGTGAAAATTAACAAATTTCTTTCCCTTTTGGAAATATAGGCTCAAAATTGGATTTCCGTCTTTATACAAATTTTCCTCCATTTTAATTATCATTAATACTATTATAATAAATTTTAATTAGTCATATTCCTCCTCCTTTCCTTAAATACATATAAATTAAACCTTTGAACTGGTTTTTTGTGTTAATCTCTGAATTTGACATTGCTCTTTAAAATTAATTAATTTATATATTTTGAAAATTTACAATATTTTAAGGTATTTTTCCTTATTATCATTTTAATTCATAGGATCATTCCCAGTAGTGGTTAACTGATTTACTTTATCTAAATCTTGCTAGTTTACAGGATTTATAAGTGAATTATACTGGTTTATATTGTTTCTGTGAATTCACCAAATGGCCTAGAGTTTAGAATTTTACATTTCTGTCTTTCTCAAATAAATTTAATCTTACCACTCCTCTGACTTTACATAGTTACTATTACATGAAAATAAAATGGTTTATAACTTATTGTGAGGTGTAGTATTTAATTAACACTACTGTTATACAAAATAATTATGAACATTATTTAGCAATCTGCACAATTGAACATATTGCTGACATGGTTTGAACATATACTTTTAACTCTTTTTGAGTTAACATAGCATACCCACTGAAACATTATTAATGGTATGTATGCTGTTATTTAGCAAACATTATTCATTTTAAACACATAATATAAATCTTATTTTCTAATAACTCTTACAAACACATTGATTTTATGGCTGTGAACAAACAGTTTATTTAAACATTTTAAACCTATGAATACTAAATTAATGCCAGTCCTTTCTGGTCTAAACCATTATTATTTATGATCCCCTTCATCAGTAAACATGACCACTCATACTCTAGTTATTATGCATTTTTTTACAAATGTCTTTTAAACAAAGAGTTACATTAAAATAATAAAATACTGGAAATCTTCCATTTTATTATTTTATTATACTGTTTATTATTGGATATTAAAGTTGTTATATAGCATATTGATAAGTCATAGTATCACTAACTTTAAGTTTATTGCATTTCCAAAAAACACGTACACAAATTCACTTTCACTGTTGGTTCTGATATTTTGAGTCTTATTATCTCAGACCAGACCTTTAGCAATCATGGACTGTTAAGACTTGTTTATTTTCTTATCACACAATAGCTTTAGTCGGTTCACTTCTTATAATACTATACAGCACTTTAGTTTTCTAAATAATTACATTTTTATAGGATTTTGGTATGTTATACTTTCTTTTTAATCGTTTTTGTGGGTTTGGGGTTGATGGTAGTTAATAATAATAATAGGTTTTACAACGGTATTTCTTTCATACTATTTCTTCCTCTCCTGTCTTCTTTCTTGTCCTTCTTCTTATCTTCTTTCTTGTCCTTCTTCTAGTCTTCATTCTTGTCTTCATTCTTGTCCTTCTTCTAGTCTTCATTCTTCTGGTCTTCTTGTCTTCCTTCTTCATTCTTGGGTAAACCAAGGTACTTTGTGTTATCTCGACTGATGTTTAGTTTGGAGCATCTAATTTATTTACTGATACAGACCTTGTTCTTCTCTAAAGGTTTCAGGGTATTGTTTTCTTCCTGATCACAAACTTTATTCTTCCTTCTTCTTGTCTTTGGGGTATTTTGGTATTCACCACTCTTAAACTGATTCTCTTTCTTCTTGATATGGTGTTATTTAATTTGCTTACTGCTCCTAGCTTCCTGGGTAAATTACTGATCTTATAATATGAGTTGCTTTCAATACTTTCTTTGATATTTAAACAGTGGTTTTTATATAATGTAATGAGGATTTTTATTTTATCGTGGTTCATTCCTTTGATTTCCTTAAATCTCATTCAATATTATTTTAACACAAGTGGTGTAATTAAACTTTATGATTTTATATGACTTAATAAGTAGTGGATTTTCTGTCACGCTACACAGTTAACGTAAATAACGTGTGACAAATTTTTTTACTGATTGGTTTATTAACGTCAGAATGTTGTAATAATGAATATGGCAGAATGATTGTTACACTGAAGGTAAGAATAGAGTATGCTGAAAGTAGTCACTTAATGCTGTTGACTCTAGTTAGAATAGATCCTGCTAAACTGAGACGAAAACAACAACAGAGACAATGTCGATACAATCAGCGTTAGCCTACCATTACATCAACCTTCTGTGCTAACTTGTCTCGTTGTTATGAAAAGACAAGTGTAACACAAATATTTCGTGATATCACCAGCAATAAGATTATAACAATCAGCCAAATTAAATTCTCATATACAGTTAAAAATGGACAAAATTTTAACACGCCAATTAGTAATATTGTAATTTTCGTATCAAAATTTGTATATAATAAATCAGTGTACTTACTCAAGTTCATTTATTAAGTTAATACTATAACAGACTCAACCATATCAGCCATACCTACTACATAACTACTAATGCAAACACTAATCGCTAGCACTCACCCTGAGCGACAGACTCGTCCAAACCAACAAATACATATTGTCATTATCGTAGTAGTAGTAGTAGTAGTAGTAGTAGTAGTAGTAGTAGTAGAAGTAGCAGCAGTAGTAGTAGAAGTAGCAGCAGTAGTAGTAGCAGTAGCAGTAGTAGTAGTAGTAGCAGTAGCAGGAGTATTTGCAGGAGTAGTAGTAGTAGTAGTAGTAGTAGTAGCAGTAGTAATTGCAGGAGTAGTAATAGTAGTAGTAGTAGTAGTAGTAGTAGTAGTAGTAGTAGTAGTAGTAGCAGCAGTAGTAGTAGTAATTGCAGGAGTAGTAGTAGTAGTAGTAGTAGTAGTAGTAGTAGAAGTAGCAGTAGTAGTAGTAGTAGTAGTAGTAGTAGTAGTAGTAGTAGTAGTAGTAGTAGCAGTAGCAGTAGTAGTAGTAGTAGCAGTAGCAGGAGTAGCAGTAGCAGTAGTAGTAGTAGTAGCAGTAGTAGTAGCAGTAGCAGTAGTAATTGCAGGAGGAGTAGTAGTAGTAGTAGTAGTAGTAGTAGTAGTAGTAGTAGTAGTATAACTACCACAGTCAAAAGCTTTACAATCGGAAGTTTTTGATGTAATAATGTGTTCTTAAAACTGTCGCATTACTTCTCTGCACCAATCATATTGTTCCCTTAATAAAATGACATCGTTACTTTCAGCCCACATGTCCGCGACGTTACCACAGTCATTATTCATCAACTACAACTCATTACCTTCAATAAGGCCGGCCCGCCCTTATACCTTCGTGTCGTCGTCATTCTGCTCTCAGTGCAGGCCTGCATTTAAGCGACGTGCAGAAGCAAGTGAACAACGCAACTAGTGGGGTGGAGCTAAAAAATTTACGAGTGATAATGGTTGCTTTGATTGCCGATTTAATATGAAACAATAATGCAGTATTATACAGTAATATTATTATTATTATTATTAGTAGTAGTAGTAGTAGTAGTAGTAGTAGTAGTAGTAGTAGTAGTAGTAGTTGTTGTTGTTGTTGTTGTTGTTGTTGTAGCAGTAGTAGCAGTAGTAGTAGTAGTAGTAGTAGTAGTAGTAGTAGTAGTAGTAGTAGTAGTAGTAGTAGTAGTAGTAGCTGTTGTTATTCTTGTTGTAGTACGAAAAATATAAATATGAGATAGTGCCGCTTCTGATGCATTTGTAAAAATAACACATTAAGTAGACACACACACACACACACACAATATATATATATAACACAGATATAAGATGTACGCGCGCGCGCGTGTGTGTAGACCTGCAAGTGTTTATAATTTACACACATATCTACATATGTGTATTCTCTTAATACATAGATATCAGTTAATAGCGTCTGTAGATACCAATACCATGTTTTCTGGTTTGTCTTACCGATTAGTTTGGTACTAATCTGCTACCACAGGTAGCAGAGATGTGGTAAATCAACAGGTGGGTCAGCGCTGCCCACTCGCATGTCACATTTCGCTACCGACCGCCAAGCAGTTGATTAATTTTATAACGTATAGCCGGCACTACACATTGGCCTGACCACTCACTATGCATGCCGACAAACGCACTGTATGATTGCCCCTTGTATTAAAAATTTCCACCTTCATACGTAAACGTGAGTCGAAATAACAGCATTCTGCATGTGTATCGACAATATAAAAATTTTAAGAACTAAAACTGTTCCAATAAAAATTGTAAACGTTACTTTGTGCGCCAACATTTGCTATGCAGAGAACGTAGTCTAATCGTTAACAAATCGTAGAGACGAGGAAAATCTAAGTGACTAATTTTAAAGAATGATATTATCAGTCAACCTAAACTCAAAATACTCATCTTCTATTGTTACTATTCTACGCTATAACCATCTGACTACATAAAATGTGGCAGTACCACAACGTATTACGACGTGTGAGCATCCAGAAGTCAACCTTGGTAGACCTATATCGTGTAATGTTATACTGGATTAATATTTTTTCGTTGCTTACTGTGAAATTCAACATGCTATCATTTTTTATTTACAGGTAACATGTGTATACAATTTATAAAAGGTCTAAACGTCCTTCCACGTCTTATATTCGTGAGAACAGAGAAGCGTGGAACTGACGGTTGATGTTCTCGTGATGGTCTACGCTCAGCACCTGAAGGAACCAGTGTTAGATATCTTGTCATAAGTAGTGTTCCTGGAGAAAGATGTTGTTACAGCTTGTTATAAAACTAAGTGACAATAAAACGTTTCTGCTCTCAAACTTGCACAGAAATGAATCTTTACTCTGTGATAACGCCATGTATCGAGATCGCGAGGTTAGCAAAACAATGAACATCAGACGAACTTGCCTGGATTTGTAACTTCCAACAAAGACTTGTAACATGATGGTGGTTTGAATTTTAAAAAAAATCGCTTGATCTAAAACTTATTTAATTCTAATATACATTTCTTTTTCATTGTGGAAGAGAATATGTTATAAGCTATATAAATGCTACTTACAAAATACCTAAAATTCTGAATATTTTTTGAAGGTACGTATAGACCTACATAGTCTTTACTAATGTCTTTTTTTTAATAGTATACTATTGTTATTTATATTTTTACTACATTATAATTCTCGAAGAAAGTAACCCTCTTTTGCAACTTTTAAATAAATAAAATAGTCTTTCTTTCAATTTTTGTGGCCTCCGTGCTTCCAATCTTCCTTCACCTTCGAATTCTATTCAGGCACTGTAAATCCATCCCCGTGTAAAGCCATCCTCCTGTAAATCTTATTTATTAACTCCTTTCCCTCACATTTTGGCTTTTCCTTCCATTTTTCTTTAAGTTCTTCATTGGTTGTTAGGAAAGCAAGAAGGATAGATGTTTTCGGTCCAAAATTTCCACACGTGTAAAACAAAAGGTGATGATATGTAGATCCCCAAGAGAATCTCTCTGACTATACTCCCTGATGGAAGATTCCTATTATTTTATTTTGTCTGCTAATATTACTTTCCGGGGGTTAGAATATACTAGCGCATGTGACTGGTTTTGAATTTCAGACGCTTGATAGTTTCTTTGTTCTGAAAATTCTCACTGCCTTACAAACCCAACGTAACACGGCACAATTCAGATTTAACCTCACTTGTATTCACGTGTACTAAAAGTATGCGTTAAAAAAGTATTTATAATTAATGTGACAGCCTTTGTTTGTGAGACACGTGACTTGGTTATTACATAATGACAGACGTGATAGTTATTGGAAAGCACCTAGATCTCGTCAACCTGCCAACAATTCCTTACTACCATTACTTCGAATGATATTTATTGTACGTGAACAATACATTTGGTCCGTTTTGATAAAATTAATAAGCTTTAATAACATCCGTAAAGTTATATGCACAATTACACATGTCCTGCAACACATTGTCAGTAGGTGCGTGCTTCGAGCCCATAAGTGTGACACGACAGAGTACCGTACAGTATACAACTGGGTAGTGTCGCATGCACAAACGCATTACATCAACCAAAACAACAAAGTCCATAAACATCAAATTTCACACAGCCGGTAAACAAAATATTTATTTTTTATTAACTGTAAACATGCACAGCCATGCTCCGGCAGTTGGTTACGGATATATAAATATTGTGTAATGTATGTGCAACGTAAAGTGAGCGTATGGATAATGCAGCGTAGCATACAGTACACGAATGCTGTATATAGTAGCCCTACTACACGTGACCAGGGTTTTGTACAACCACATTGCCGAGACATTCTAAATTAATATTATTTTTAAAATTCTAGCACTCTATTTTTTATATTAAATGTTCAAGTGTCATGGAGTACACGAGTATACACGAGTTCTACAGTCTTCTAAGCTACTACAATTGTTCATTATACAACGATAGTATGGGAGCTGGAAGATATGATGTATCCGTAAGAAGAGCGGAGGGCAGAGCTTAATTGAAAAGACAAAGCAGTACGTTTAGATGTACAAGCAATACGCGATCGTTTAATCTAAACACGGTCGTTCGATGCATTAGGCAGAATGCGGTGTAGAAATGAGACTTTATGCTAAGAGAAATAACATTAAAGCAATTATTATTAAAGTAGCATTTACCACTATTCAAGCAGCAAAAAGTAGCAAGTAAGATGTCTTTCCAATTGTTGAGATTAATGTGTATTTGTATGTGATCTGGATCGATACAGCGATCAATCACTTGTTTTTGTACACTCGGAGTTAAAACAATCATGACGGCTTACGTGCCTTGCAAAACTGTATTGCTTGCTTTCGCCTATTGCCCAGCTCACTATCGTCAAATGGATGGCTTGCTTGGTTCTAGTTTGTAATAACCTTTATCGTTCTACAAAGAAGCCAGAAACATTTTGCAGTATGTAACCTATTTTTTAACTTTATATAAACTGATTTTAACTATATATGAATTCTTTTCCTCAAGATTAACGGTAAATTAAGAACTTGAAAGAATATGTAATACCTGTAGCAATATATAAATATATAAAGTATGCTATCTAATATTTGTCACATGTCATTCGGTAAATGAAAAAATAGTGTAATAACAGCAACATTCAATTCTCAAAATTCATTCATTGCTCTAAGTTATTAGAGGTATTGTGCCGTGTTTGGGGAAAAACGCGGCGGTGTTCTTTTTATATAATTGAACTCCTACATTACGTATTTATTAACGTGGGGGTTACGTAAGGATTTACGTACGTATTATTGGACTTTGCTGTCGTTATGAATTATCTTCCACCCGGCCGATCCGCGCGCGCTCTGTCCCTACCGTTTTTTCAGCAGCTGGTTTCGTCAGTCCAATTCTGTCGTTCAGCATAGCAGCGTTTATATCCGGCTGACAGAGTCAATGTAAAGGTTTTCGTCTTCTAGCTGCTACTATGTATAAGTAGAAGTCTACGCGACCTACCGGTTAGTGTGTTAAGATATATAACGTAATAATTCATAAAAATAAATTGTATTTGCTTAATATTAACGCAGATGCGTTGCGTTGCGATAGATATTGCAGTAATTGTCAGCACGTGGCCGGCAACAGGGTAAAAGTGTTTTATGTATGTTTCAATCTTAACGCTGGCTAACAAATATTAGTAGTAATAATATAATACTGTGTCAAAATAACATAATCATAATAATACTCAATTCATTAAACCAGAATGGGGCGTAAGTCAGTTATTTTTCTGAAATGATTGTACATCACGAACTTGTTAAAGTTTGCTAGTTCCTGTCAGGGGGAGTTAAGTGCTTCATGAAAACATGTGGATAACTATTTAATTGAAATGATTATTATGTGGAATGACTATATTTGGATATATTTATATATTATAATATTTAAAAGTGTTATTTTGAAAGGGTTTATTTGATTCAAGGGGGTTCTATACATAAGTGAATTTTCGGAGTTTGTAAACTGGGCATGTCACGAAATGTCAGCTGGGTAAATGAGGTAGTGTGGTTTATTATGCCTGTAAGTAATCACGATATAATTGTGCAGGGTTTCCGATGTAGACGAGAATCTGTCTCGCTCCAGAGGATGGCCGAACACCTGCTTTCCATGATATAGATTCAAACACTTCCGTCAGCTGTCAGCCAGGATGGACGGACACACACTCGACCAGACCCTCTACCCATATGCTGCTAACCAGGTGACATTTAAGCTTTTTGAACAAAATGTTTGTGGCCGATAAACTCTTTTTGAGACACTTGTGGAGACGCTCCAGTCTGTAGACTTAGTTTCGGGCAATTGGGTTTACATGTTACTTTGTAATTTTCTTGTTAAGGCTTACGCCTCATTAGTATATTAATGTATGTCTCCTTCTGAGAATTGTAAACTCGGCCAGGGTCATGCAGCACCCGGGTTGAGCTGAGTTTTCTGTAAAAGGGGTCGGCACTAATTATTTCTGTGTTGAGCAGGCATGTGCGGATGTATCTGTGCCAGTTGGGAATTCGATGGTCAATTATTTTTGTCAATTGGGTTGGAGTTTTTTTCTATTAATTAAGATCGGGGTGGTGTTTTAACAGGTGGACGACACCCGTAGGTGCCGTTTACTACAGGACTGTATCATGTCATATTTTGCTGGATCTCGTCCGGACGCATGACCATGCCTGAGGCCAAGTTTTTTTATGAACACTTTAAGCATGTTTCAGTACAGTCATTACATAGATTCTGCTTTTCGAAATTCAATTTTACTGTTCCGCTAATTTTGTAACCATTAAATTTTGCCATAGCCAGTTTAAATATTGTCATAGTTCCTATTTTGCCATAGTTTAAATTTTGTAATTGTTAACCTTTTATTGTGCACAGTACCAATTAATTAATGTTAAAGAATACAAGACTAATCAGTATCAGTTAGGAGCATTTATGAGTGGTCACGTTCCACTATTTTTATAAATTTTGTCAGAAAAATAAAGAAATGAGAAATGCGGTTATGCAGCCGGACATCCATGTTGACCTAGTGATGGCACTCTTGATCAGTATCATTATTGAGATCCGAAATTGATAATTAAACTTCCGCGTGATATTTGTGTGCCGTGCGCGCTATTTAGCCAAATTGACCTTGGCTGTTCATATACTTAGAATTTTGGGGCATGTATACTCTACTCTTTTGGGATGTATTAATTCGGGGTTGGGGGTTTAGTTTTTTTTAAATTGAAAATTAAGGTGGGCCGGATACTTGGTCTGAATAAGAGGGTTAAGGGTGCATGATGACAGAATATACGCTGCTAACCAGGTGAACATGTGGTGTGCCATTTATATGTAATTGTGTATCCATGTTAATTATATATTGTGTGTTATGTCTTATGTGATTGTTAAACGTTATTATGCCATAACGTGTGCTATTATATATAACGTTGTTAAACGTTATATATATATCATGTCATGATTTATGTAAATTACTGGGAGGGTCGAGACTATGTGCCATTTCACATTATTATTATTTATGCGCCACTATTATTCAAGCTTAACTATTGGCGATGCCTATGTTTAAGGGACTTATAATAACGATTGGGGGTTTTGGGAAGTGAGCTATTTTTGATTGTAAAATACTTGTAATTATCTTGCTTTTCAAGGGCGCATATATTGTACAAAAGCAGAATACAATAAATCCTGTTATTGTTATCTTAGATCAGAGTTTCATTTGCAAGTCCCATCATACTGGACCCAGCACATTTTTGGCTTCTCTAGGCTCTTGCCTAGTTCTAAATAACTAGTGGCCTCTCTTTCAAAAAAAAATAAATAAATATAAAAATAAAAAGAAGTTTGTTCTCTATAAATAAAAGGCATAAAAGGAAAGAGGGGTTACAGTATTGTCATATATTTTACCTGTCAGAGGGGACAAAGTTGTGTAGGTAGATATTGTGATCATGTAGGATGGAGTCATTAGTAGTGATAATTACTAACAGCCACTTATTATAAAACACGTCCTTTTTTTTGTTACCTTACATTACGAGGTGTACAATGTTTGGTAACGTAAAGGAAACTGGAAACTTACGGACCGAAATATTACACTTTGGTATTTCGGAAATATAATATTGTTACAACGGTCTACTTGATCGTCGTAGTTACAGTGGAAAACAAAATACAAGACACCAATTAAGTCACTAATCACCAGCTTTAATTTTCACAGTTAAACATTTCGTAATTAACAACATAGTCTCTTACAACAAATCAAATAAAAATTGTTCACACGCAATAAAATGTCAACTAATATTAAACACAATTGTATTACAATTATACCGCCCGATTATAAAACGCAACCTTCACTAATAACCACTTGAACGCACACAGTAATATCGCCCGATAATAACTCGGAGCGCACTGTAAATATATCGCAACTATAACTCAAAACTAAGGCCGCTGACGCCTTGTATTTATACAATGCTCACAGACCAGAAGACTCCAAACTACGCCTTATCTTTAAACTACGACGTAATTAATTGCGGCCTTGACACAGTCCGGAAGCGGCTGGCGGCTTCGAGAAAAGTCTCGCGAGCGCATGTTGAAATCACATACGCCACACACATTATAGAGCGAGATTCTTCTGGAACATTCGACAAACACGTAGACTGTTCTGTAATGTCGTAATATACTATTAATAATATCGTAATATTAATACTACTATGATATTATTTTGAAAAATATTATAGTTACTAATAATTGTCGTCGTACGCCTTGGTTACGTATATCTCAGTTCTATATTCTGCATAATAGCACCTCAATAAAGCCACTGACATAGGTGGGCGAAATGATTGGTGCCGACAAAAACAAAACGTGTGTCAAAGCAAAAACATAGTTGCGATTAACAGTAATTGGTTTACTAACCATATTCGAAATACGGTGATGTTATGCGTATAACAAAATAAATGTTTCGTAATATTTTGTGATTTATTTTAAACAGAAAATGTATTACCAGCCTCGTTTACGTCAGTCTCATTTTTGAGTATGCCATTGGTCACATAGTCTCCTGCATTCTTGTCTTTATAAATACCTATTCTGTTTCAATACCTAACGTTCAAGACAACCTGAATATTAATATTTCTTGGTATAGGCATAAATAGTTTTATCATTAGGGAGTAAATTTTCGTTGCATTTGGAGGAATTCGAAAAAAGTGTGCTATCAGTGTTATGAAAACGTTTCGTTAGGGACAATATACTTTGCATTTTGTAAAACTACAAATTACATTCTAGTAAAATATAACTGTCAATGTTTTCTATAGCTGTTAAGACTCCCCACGTTCTACATTCATAGAACCATAAATACTTTCAACTGTTGACATTTTCTATCACTGTTACAATGTCATGACAAGTTGATGTGTTTCATGATTTTCGTTACATTGTCAGTGACATAGTTTAGAAGCCAGTGGTTCTGATGCCTGATGCTGACCGTGGTGTCGTATGACAATTGTGTCGTTATTGCTCTTGATTTGTAACCTGTTTGATGGGGAGAATTAGATGAGGTTAGTATATATATTATGTTTGTCTATTTCGAATTGTACTCCTGTGTTTAGTTTCTTTGCTCTTGTCCATGGATTATACCAGTCCTGCCACCAGTTCTACCACCAGTCCAGTAGCACCAGTCGTATACCAGTTCTTCTTGATACCAGACAATGTGACGAATGTCATAAAAGCCATTTGTGCGGAAGTTATATCGTTTATACTTGTCGTGTTATTGTGATAGTGATAGCGATAAAAGTGGAATAAAGACATTGCAACAACATCAAAGGTCGGAAAGTGTATGATACATGCAACTACACCTTGCCTTATCAGTATCAATATATATTGTTACGCCGATGGGATAGGCACCATGCATAGCTTGCATGACAATTCTCACATATTATGTAAGTGGCAGGACGACGCAATGCTCTCATACCGTGTTGCAAATTCTCAAGCTTTCTGTACTTTCTGAGAGTGGCTTGATTATTCTTTATACATCGGCAAACGTTATTACTGCCTACTGCATCGACCCCCTACGTACTGTTGAAGAACAATGACTTGCCCAGATTAGTTTGAGATTTCGAGCAACACATACCAGCGACATGAGCACGAATTGTTTCGTGTTAAATCAGTGCAATATTAGATTGCGGTATTTAGTGATACGTGTTAATTGCTGATTTGTTACGTGCACTATTGTAATTTTTGGCTTGGTGACTTTTACTATTTGTTATAATAGCGTGTATTGGACAATTATATAAACGATTGTATTGGTTGGAACTATTACAATACGAGCGTTATCAAAGTTTGTGAGTATCGATTTCTCTGGTATTCAGAGATTTATTCAACTCTTGTAAGGTACGATCCATGCGATTGTCATAACTGTGTGTGTGTGGGGGGGGGGGAGAGTAGTCTAATTTCCTAGAAATATAAAAACGGTATTTTACAAAATATCTTCTTTCTTGCCACATGTTTCATGAGTACTGATTAAAATATTAACGGTTATGTCGTATATATGAGTCATTTTAATTTAGTTACAACGTATGTGCCTTGACGTTTACTTGGCCTTTATACCAGGTGCTCACATGTTCAATGTTCATTACGTTGCAATAATAGTTTAAAATTTATTGTTCCCATTGTACATTAGCTACATAACATATTCTGTCCTTTAATGTTAATTATTTATTTACTGTATTTCGAAATATCATGTAGTAATATAAAATACACTAATGTACTTAACCATAAATTTTAATACACATTCAGCGACTACCTTTCTTCCAGCTTTGTTGTTGTGTAGATTCATAAGGCTCCTTGCATCTCCTTCGATTTCCCTGGCGTCAAGGAATCGTCTTGCAAGCCGCATGCCGTAACCAGCATCAACACTGCATCCGCCCCACTTCCAGCCAGCCGGTGCCAAATCTTTCTTAGATTTGTGTCTGGGATCGCAGCCGCATGTAGATATATTCCCTCGGGAGCAAGCAGCTGTTATGGCGTACATCACACCCGCGCTGGCTACAGCGTACGTGAACGCAGCTTCTTTACTACCTACAAAAACTTACTGTTAAAAAATTGTATATTTACGGTTACCAATAACTCATAATGTAAGTAACTCAAAATGGAAAATTCAAAAACAGTAAAGAACAATAGTCACAGTACTAATATTGTTGACTACTACTTATGTATTTGACTACTAATATATTGTATTTAAAATAATATTTGAAAGCAACGACGTACCTTGACATTTAACAAGCGGTTAGGACTTTGCAGCTTAGCAATGAATTATTCACAGTTTTATTGTACAGTGAGGGGCCGCATTACCGAGTTTTATTATTATTTATAGTGACGCACACATTAAGGTCAAGGTACTTTCACGTTTGTTAATACTTGCATGCTTGTTTTCAATTACGGGTATTTTAAATTACAGACCATGAAATATTGGTAGCCTTCAACTGAACGTTTCGAAAGAACCGCATTAATGGCAATACTTTACAGTAATTGTTTAATTAATATTCATTCAGACAAAGAAGCGAAGAGAAGCTGGAAGCGAGTAATTTGTCAGACAAGCACTACCGTCAGCCGGTAAACAGTGGCAAGCTTGTTGTTATTATTGAGTCAAACCTGTCGATTAATTTGATATATTAGGTTTGTTTGCTAGTAATGTGCGTTATAAATCTTACACGCACACAATAAATTGTACCAGATTATCCTCACGCTTTACTTTCTTCTCTAAAAATAATGTTATTGAAAATTATTGTTCGAAGAAATACGTTTCGCACAAAGCAATTGACAAGGCTTCCATTAACTGACGGAACGCTTAGACAACGTTAAACTAGACATCGGTTCTACAATCACGACGCAATTATATCGTAGCCAATACGTGAAATATGTATGCTAATCTCTAGTAATTCCATTCGTTTGTGATAGGTGTTGTTCCTATGTGTAGTAGTATTTACCATTAGACTTGTTTGAGTTCATATTTCAAGGCATCTTGCCCTCACTTAGAGTTAGCTGGGAAAATATACAGCGTGTTTCGGAATTGTTACACTTTACTAATATTTTTCTTCGATCTTCGTGAATGACGTTTAAAACTAGCGCTGATGTTTTTGTAACCGCGTGAATTTGTCAAACGTCATTTGCCAAACTATGTTGATTACAAACATAAACGCCATTGAAACTTACACAATGATAAAGGTTTTTAAGACTGACATATAATATGCATTTACTAGCTGTCTCTATTATTAATTACAATATAGGCCTACTATTATAGAAATTTACTTTCACCTATAAGCCTATATTAAATGTCTTGGCGATGCATATTCAATCTTAATGTACTATTTGCATGTACTATAGTAATTGGAAAATGGAATGGATTTAGAAAATGAAGAAATGGATTCATTAATACAAGAGAGTCAGCACGAGATTCAGGAGGCTCTGAAAGGACCAGATAACCGGAACGGTGCGGAGGTTGTGAAGACGCTGTGATGGGGCTGATACAACGGGGGTGCGATGAATCTATGCCCAGGCAAAGGGCAAAATAGTCAACTGAATCAAATTATTTCTAAAATGTTTATCTTTCATGTAATAGTAAGTAAATGTAAGTAAAGGCAATGACAAAATGTATCTAACATTTAACATATGTATTATCATTTTTCTATAAATTATAATAAAATTACATCCCTTTTTCTTTATATTTTCTTGAATACATATGATTTTTGAAACAATAGACGCCCGGTCTACTGGTGGACGGAAGAGATCGCTACTCTCAGAAATAAATGCCTCAGGCTGAGGCGGACAGCTCAACTGGAACGAAGAAGAGGGAGAGAAGCCGACCTTAGAACAGCAGATCATAAGGTAGCAAGAAAGGACTTGCGTAAAACTATTAGACGGCAACAACAGGCACATTGTTGGAAAGCATTAGGTGAAGAGATGAACAGGGATCCTTGGGGACTAGGATATAAAATTGTAACCCGCAAGGTCGGAGCTTTTGCGCGGGAAGGGCCAAGGATGCGGACAGAATGCAAAACATAGTGTATGCCCTTTTCCCATCTCATCCGGTGAGGGAAACATAGAGTGAAATGATAGAGCCCGCAAAGATCCCGATATTCAGCGGAAACAAACTGATACTAGCAGTGGACTCGGTACAAATTAAAAGGGCACCAGGGTCCGACGGCATACAGCAGAGGTGCTGAAGGCTGTGGCGCGCTCACCCGCAACTGTTGCTGCGCATGTTTAACATTTGTCTCAGAGCAGGAGTTTTCTGTTCACGTTGGAAAATGGCAAGGCTGGTTCTTATCATCAAAGGCAATGGGGATGCCAATTCTCCAGCATCGTACAGGCCTTTATGCATGCTGGACACTGCCGGGAAGGTGCTAGAAAAATTGATAAAACCTCATCTTTTGCAGACTATAAAGGACTCCGGAGACTTATCCGACAGACAAAATGGTTTTCGGATGGACTGGTCTACAGTAGACGCAATTAATACAGTATTTGAATCCGCAAGGATAACCGAACGAGGAAACCACTTCTCGCGGCCAGTATGCCTCTTGGTAACGCTGGATGTCAAAAAAGCGTTTAACTCAGCGAAGTGAAGTGATGCGCTTGACGCTTTGCAACGTACGTTTCAGATACCCATATATCTGTTGCGGATGATTAGAGATTACCTAAGTGACAGGACATTACTTTATAATACTGCAGCTCAGGGATCAGTTCTTGGGCCAGACCTGTCGAATGCTTCATATGATGGCATTCTTTGGATGAACATGTCCGAAAATACATTTTTAGTGGGATACGCTGATTATCATAGCACGAGATAGCGGTTATCATAGCACGAGATGTGGAACTGGCTCAGATGAGATTACGGCAGGTCATGCGACGAGTCAGTTCCTGGATGACAGACCACGGCTTAAAACTGGCAGCTGACAAAACAGAATCGTGCTAATTACAAAGAGACATCTCTACAACATCTTGCCAGAATCTAGGGATACTGCTAGACACACACTTACGTTTTGGCCACAAATAAAACGGGCGGCTGATAAGGTTGCAACTGTGACCGCGGCACTGCAATTATATGGGTAACACCAGTGGGCCGAAACCTTCGAAGCGACGGTTACTTATGTCGGTTACGCATTCAATACTACTTTATGGTGCGGAGATATGGGCTGATGCACTCAAACTCGAGAAATACAGACGACGCATGTCAGGAGTGCAGCGAAGTGGCGCGCTCAGAGTACCTTGCTCCTACTGCGCGGTTTCGGAGTCTGCGGTTCTTGTCGTCTCGGGAATAATCCCAATCGATCTGTTGGCACAGGAGCGGTAACAGGTTTATAAGAGGAAGGCCAAAGTAGATACTGTACAAGCTCACGAGGAGCCCAGGAAGCACTATGGCTCATTGACAGGAAAGATGGACCAGTGGCACTAAGGGAAGATGGACCTTTAGGCTCATAAAACAGTTAGCTGAGTGGACTGACCGCAAACGTGGTGAGATTAATTATTTAATAACGCAGTTTCTAACTGGCCACGGCCTGTTCCGGGCTTACCTATATAGGATGGGGAAAGTAGACAGACCAAACTGCATTTTCTGTAAACAGGAATTAGACGATGTGAATCACACGTTTTTCACCTGTGGTAGATTGGAAGAGAAGATCCTGAAAACCCTGAAAAATGAATTGGACAGATGCCCGAAAATATCATCCGAATAATGCTGCAGAGCGAACACCACTGTGATCAGGTAGCAGCCTACATAGAGAAGGTACTAAGGCACAAGAAGGAAGCCGAAGATAGAGACAGAATGCTGCAGACAGAAGATGGGGTCTTGCTAGGGCCGCTGACAGAATAGCAGAAAACAGGTAACGTGGAACCGCTGAAGGTTTAAACCAGGTGAACGTCCACAGGACGAAGAACAAATAGCACCACTTGAAGTATTGCGAAATCTGGGTCCCGAGGTGGATACAAGCCGAGGGGGAATAGGGTTGTGGTTTTGGTGGGTGCGAGTCCCACATAACGTAGGAGTGCGGACCCTCCTGCAGCGAACATTAATTTTCCAGTCTCCCTCGTAAAACAAAGTAGTAGTAGTAGTAGTAGTAGTAGTAGTAGTAGTAGTAGTAGTAGTAATAGTAGTAGTAGTAGTAGTAGTAGTAGTAGTAGTAGCAGTAGTAGTAGTAGTAGTAGTAGTAGTAGTAGTAGTAGTAGTAGCAGTAGATTGTCACGCTTAAAAATTTCAAACTTTCAGTTATAACACAATTATCACAGAAGTAATTAATTTCTTCTGAAATTATAAAATTACTTTTTATAACGTACTTTTCACAGATTTTTGTATCATGATCAGAGACCACGTGTGTCCACGGAATAATGATTTGCTGATTCACTGATATTCTGACAATACAGTCATAAAGCTTTGAAATGTAGGTCTACGTTAGACAATATTATTTTATATGAAAGCGTAATTATTTATGTAACAATAGGTATAATTTGAAACAAATAATGCGTGTGTCCATTATATTAATAAATATAGCTTACACTGTGGTAGCAAATACAATTTTTTATTGAATTAAATTACAAATATAGGCTACATAGTTTGTAGCAATAATACATATTATGAAATTAATGCGTATTTTAATACTTAAAAATCTAACATCATTGAATCTTAACATTTTTTTAAACGAATAAGTAATTCTTGGTTTACATATTTGCAAACTTTGTTTATTGTTGAAAATGGCTGAACATTTTTAGTGTAAATATTATTATATCTGTCTCACTATATACAAAATTTGTTATGTCATTGTTTTTTAAGTTACGGGCTTGATAGCTAAATGTCTTCAGCCCTTTGTTTTCTCAACGTTGAAACATTAATCAGAAAAAATGAATGATCTTTATTAGTTATAGATATTAGCTATCACCCAGGACAATCTTTTAACTGTTTTATACCCGTTTATTCAAGCCAGCTGCCTTCATGAACGATGTAGTTCTCTCAGTTGCAGTTGTCTCACAAGTGACATCGGTTTTCAGATTACGCCTTACACGACACCTATGTCTTAGGGCTCGAAGAGCAGAGCACTCCTCTGTTTTACTGTTAGTATTCTGCCACACGTATATACTGGCCGTTGTTGTTCAGAGTGGAACAGGTACGACGATGTCAAGCTTGTATGCCCTAACGTAGTCTTATGAGACAAATCTGTTCAGGTCGACTACGTTTTCCTGCATGTTACTACCTGTGATGTCAAGTCATCATGATATTTTTACTGGGAAAGAAGCAATATGTTGTTGGATTATGCCAATTACATATTATGATTTGGTAGTCCCTGGTGAGTTTTCCCTCGTTTGTAAACGGGAGGTTTTCCTTGTGACAGCAAGTTACCCAATTTGCATACACATAATTTAATTCCCTGCCTGCCTTTGATGACTCGGCTTCTGGAATTCGCCGTCTTCGCCTATGAACTCCTGTAGTAAAAATGAGGATTTGGAGATAACTATCTTGTTCATTCTTTGTCTCAAAGTTTTAAATTTTCCAAAAAGTACTTTTTGTTTCACTGCAAAGATGAGTCTGTAACTTTTTCCTTTTACACCTGAAACAAAACAGATTTTTAGTGTTTCTGAAAATAAAATGGCTAATAAATGTAAAATTTAATTAAGCAAATAACAACTCATAACAGACAATGTAATATACAATAGTTCATAATACTACAAATATTTATCATATAGGCCTAGTTCTATAGGCCTAGTGCTTAGTTTTATAGGTTATGTAATTGGCCTGTATTAGGTCTAAGCCCGTTTAGATTAACACTAATAAAAAAAGAACCAACCAAATAACATTTTATTTATAGTTAATTGTCAATAAAATATGAAAAAGTAAATAGTCAAACATTACTTACTTGCAGTCATCTCTAGGTTGTCTTGCGGGAACATCTTTGCCAATCCAATTCTTCTATGGTTCAACTTGAGACCGTTTTATAACATTTGCTTTATGCAAAAATATATTTTCAGTATCTTTCTTACGAATGCCTTCCATAAATGCATCGTCGTTTTCACTTGATACCATACTTTTCATATCAAACTTTCAGTAATTAATAATCTGTTCGGGATAACACAAAATACTGTACGCACATCAAACTGACAAAAATCAGCTCTTACTGCAGTACTACTTGGAGGTAAAAAGGAAACAACATTAGTCCTAGACTTATTAAATTAGTCTCTTTTATATCAACAATACAGTTGTGCATTCCAGTCCTAAGTGAATGGACTTATTTCTGTGTACAGTGTATATCTACCTATACAGATTGTGAATATGTAAAATACAAGTTTTTCAAAAAAGTGGACTATGTTGTTTCTCAAATATATGTTAAAAAGTGATTCACGTAAATCTGTGTCAAACAATGTTTTTAATAGTTTATAAATAATTTAATATGATTTATAAATGAACAAAAATTTATTTTCATAATAAATTATTAAGTTTCAAGAGAAATATGTTCAATGAAATTTAAGTATGAAACATCCGTTTCGACATTTCGATCACGTAATTATTGCGTGTTGAATTTAAACTGTTTATAATCTGAGAGAAATTGTTTTAACTTCCTGTTTTTCTTTGCAGGTCTACAAGGAGTAGCATACAAACACGTTCTTTCAAAGTAAGGTAGGTAGAACTCATTTTAAAATCTGTTGTCTGTATGTGTGCATATACTTCTGAAATATATACATACAGCTACATTTTTGCGCTACATACATAGGGCCTATACAGTAAGTCAATATGTCTTGGTTTCAGTTGGGTTGGGTTATGCTATCAGAAGGAGGGACTGATGATGGTTTCATCACTATCTTCTGCATGGCTAACACATACATGGAGAGATTGGTTAGAGAGACGAGTATTTGACGATTGCGTCGACAGACCTAAGCTTTGGTTAGGTATGCCGATGACACCTTTGTTATTTGCCAACATTGTAAAGAAAAACTAATGGAATTTTTTGAGTATCTGAATAATTTAACTCCTTTTGTTAAGTTTGCATGTGATTTAGAAAGTAATAATTCCCTACCGTTCTTGGATATATTAGTCAGGATTCGTAATCAGAATAGTACGCACATTATGGTTGACCATAAACCAGCTCATACGGGACAATATATTCACAATTTGTCCAATCATCCTGATCGTACAAAAAGGGGGGGTCATTACAACTTTAAAATTCTGTGCTGAGCCATATGTTCTAATGGTGAATATTATAAGAAAGAAATCGATAATATTGTTAGCGACTTCTCGAGGAATGGCTATAGTCAAAGATTTATTAATGACACTTTAGCTATGAGAAAGGTCGCTCACGATCAACATGAAGGGTATGTTAGTTATTCCATATATTCGGGAACTTCGAAAAAAATCCAAAAGATTGAAACGAAATATGGACTGCGTACTGCCTTTCACTCTCGCAACACGTTAGGGAAAGTTCTGTGTAATACGTGCCCAAACTACCTAAAGTGGAGTGTAAAAATGTTATATACAGCCCCCCGTGTGAATGTAGTTCACCGTACTTCGGCGAAACTTCAAAGCCTCTGGAGCTACGTGGCAGAACGTAGGAAAAACATTAAAGAAGGAAACTTAAACTATCATCTCTCAATTATCTGAGCACGTATGGGATGAGCAACATAAAATCTTGTTTGATCAAGTAGACATCGTAGGGCATGAAACTAATACTTATAAACGTAAAATCGTAGAGGCAACTTTCATGGCTGTAAATTATAATTTTATCAATCACTCTAGTAAAATATGTATCAAGAATTTGGACTAAGCTTATGTAAAAGAGTATGTATGTCGTACAGAGCGTTAGCTAAGGACGTGTTTAAACGGAACGCTGCTTGTTTCTGATGTTCGTTAAACTTTCATCAGTGTGGTTGTGCTTCCAAGTTCTGTCCAGCTGACTTGGGTTGTAAGCTAACGGTTCCTTTTTATATAGTTTTCTTTTAGCCATGTTTAACTTTGTAGGTAGTGGTGGTTTATTATTTTTTTTTTATGACGGTTCACGGGAACGAATCTCTTCGTTAGTGAACGAGTCTAGAGTAGCCTTAAGTTTATACTTAATGTACTAGTGGTACGCTGAAGACAACCATAGATTGTATAGTGATCGAAACGTTGTGTGACAAATTTTACGATGGTTATTGTCCGACCTTGTGATACTAAACAGAACGTGAATAAATATTGAATTAAGGTTTTAAATTAAAATTTTAATTTTGAATAATAAATCGTAGAATTATTTGTTGGGTGCTGCAAATACCCAATATTTAACAAATTTTGGTTACTAGCCATCGATCACCGTTAAAGATGTTGAAACGTAATATGGAACCAACAAATATGGAAACACAGAGAATGCTTCTAATAGGCTACTACTCAGTCGACTGGAGAACAATCTACATATTGAATAATAGTTCGATTCCGGGTACTCTCGCATCCTTTAAAAGGAAGCCCGTCTTCCGAATAGACCTAGCAATACCCCAAGTATACAGACGTTTGCAAGTCGCTTAGACAAATAACACTTCTCTTGGGCCGACTCTGTACATTGACTTGTTTAATTTGAAATTTGTTTAGCTGTACTCCGAATGTTGTTTTGTTTGTCTGTTTAGTTTGTTAACTCATGAAATAACTACATAATCCGGGTAAATGTTAATAAATCATTTTCGTTTGAATTTATGTCTTCAAATGCTACCAGATTATTTTGGTTGGCGGCATTAGAAGTGCCTCATAATTAGTTATTTTCATTCAGATCTTGGAAAGCGTTGAGAGTAAGAAAATGTGTTCAACTCTGCTCCCAGCTACATACAAAGCTTCTTCTATCTAACCAAAAAATAAGCCTTCCGCACCAATTATTCCTTATTGTAGTGTGGCATACTTAGATCGGATGTGTCTCAAGGCAGCGAGCGGCCTAGGGCCGAACTTGTGTACACGGTAGAAGTCAGTAACGATACCTTTTCCTGCCACACGGCTAATCTTTCCTCTGATCTACTTCCAGTTAGAGCATCGAATAATCTGCAAATCCATCTAAACCAATTGGAATCTTCAAAAACGGTTAATTAAAGCTATCAGTAGCAAATAGGCTGCATTCGGATCATACTCACTACAAAAGAAGCAATAAGTCACATTATGTTTTCAGTAAAACAGAAACTGAAAGCCTGTGACTTTAACTGGATCAGAATTAACTTGGAAACACAAGTAAAAGCAAAAAATAAAGGTTAAACCCTACATTTGAAGGAATGGACTGACTAACAGGAAGGTGATCCCAACTAACCATGAAAAATAAATTAGAACTCCACAAAATTATCCTAGTTTATACTTACATATACGGTATTGAGCTTTTGAGGCACTTAACTATTCAAGGAAAAAAATCTTACAGACATTTCCGTCAAAAACTCTTAGCCAGATGCTCGTCGAATATCTCCAATCAAACCATTCACAGTGATCCACGAAACCCTTACCTAGATAACCTTGGTTAACTATCACAACTTACATCGATAGTAATCCAATGTTTTACTGGTACAAACACAGCACAAATTACAGAACATTTAGGCTACCTATTACACCCTGTATTTTATCGTCAACTATACGTTTATACGAATTAAAAAATATGTCACATTTGCAGTATTCTTGCCACTGACAAATTCATATTAGTGATAACACTAATATGTTGCGGCACAGGTTAATCCCTCATTGTGGAAGTAGCAAGTTCATTACGAAAACTCATTCATTTTGCGTGGAAACCAGACTTTACAAAATAGAGTCGTATTCGGCTTCACATGGTACTTTGTTATGGTGGTTTTAACAGGTTTCGATGCAAATTGAATAAAATTTAAATTTACTGGGCTCATAAATAAAAGATTAATTACCGTTTTTCACATTACAAATAAATACAAATTTCTTTACTCTAATTAAAACATGTCTCATTTAAAATTCTAACTCATTGATGATACTTAAAGGTGCTGAAGTTTTAGAAAATAAAAAGAGAAACATGTTCACAATGATACATTGAACATTTTTGAATGGCATTTGCAGCACTTACAAAAGACTAATTTGTTAAAAACAAATTAAATTTTGCCTCATAAGCTTTATGTTTGGAAAAAAATACTTTAAAGAAAAATTAAAACAGCGATTTAGAATAATGTTTACTGTGTGTATTCGCCTTGTATCACCTGTCACAACATATTTTTCACGTCCTTACACGAGCAAATTAAACGTGCTCGACAATGTTAGCATTATATTTGGTGCTGTCTAGCTGTGAATTGGCTCGCCCACACACACGCGCGCGCGGGCGCGCAGAGTCGGAGCTGTTTCCAATTTAAATACAAATTATTACCTAAAAAAGTACGTTTTCAATTTAGAATGAAAAATCGTTATGAGACACTTTCAGTGCTTGCAAACATAATGATCTCTACATCTGGAAGCAGTAAACATTTCTAGAATTAAATTTGTGTTTATTGTTGACTGTAATCCTGAGATATGGACTTAAACTTAATATTTTACTCTATATTAACAGATTGTTACTCAAAACAGAATTATTTACGAGGACCCAATTAAAACAAAACGTCAGAAATATTACACCGTTTCAAAAATAATAAATTATTACAGCCTCAACAGTGATAATGATAAATGACAACTGTTAATTCCTTTTGTCATTATCTGCTTTCATTATAAGTATAGAAATTGTCAACTGTCAAATGGAAATTAATTTCCAATTTATTTATTGTAAAAATTTGTTAAGATGATTACCCAACTACAGTAAGACCCTACCTACTAAGATGATTACCCAACTACAGTAAGACCCTACCTACTAAGATGATTACCCAACTACAGTAAGACCCTACCTACTAAGATGATTACCCAACTACTAAAGAAAGTATTGTTACATCACAGAACAATCTACGTGTTTGTCGAATGTGCCAGAAGAATCACGATGTAGCGCGTGTGGCGTACGTGCTTGTCGACGCGTTTTCGAGAGGTTTCTCGAAGGCGCCAGCCGCGCGGACTGTGTCAAGGCTGCAGTTAATTACGTAGTTCACACGAGCGCTAAGACGCAATTAGGAACTTTCTGGTCTGTGAGCGCAGGTATAAATACATGGCGGCAGCGGCCTTAAGTTCAGTATAGTGGCGATATATTTACAGAGTGGTTCAAGTTATTATCGGGCGAGATTACTGTGCGCGTTCAAGTGGTTATTAGTTAAGTGTTGTGTTTTATAATCGGACGGTATATTGTAATACCATTGTGTTTAATATTAGTGACATTTTATTTTTATTTGATTTGTTGTAGTAGACTGTGTTGTTAATTACGAACTGTTTAACTGTAAAAATTAAAGCTGGTGATTAGTGACTTAATTGGTGTCTTGTAGTTATTTTGTTTCCACTGTACCTACGACGATCAAGTAGACCGTCGTAACAGTACAATCAATAATTCCTCGTCATTGTGAATACCTACACGTAAATAATAAATTTATTTTAGTTGTTGAAGAAACGACAGCTTAAAACGACAAAACGCTCAAGATTAGATTGGCAAATATTTTATACGAGTATTAAAAATTAAAATTTAGGCAAGATATTATTGTAATAGTATTACAAAACATGCAGACTGTTTTATATATGTAATATATGCATATTGCAACGTGTCTATGTATAATTATATTTACCATTTATTATTCAAGTTTACCTTACTGGTATTGCGTACAAAGACGTTTTACAAAATCGGATGTCAATCCTGTTAAAAGATATACACCTTGAAAAAAGGCTGCAAATGTTATTTTACATGATGGTGCTCTACCTCATTATTAACACATCATTATTATTAACTACCTCATGTAAAAATTACACATAAAGTTAGGCAGCTCTTAAAACTAATTTGATTTTTTAATGACATTCGTTTTTATTGACTTTACTTACATCAAATTTCTCAAAATTAAACTATTTAAAAATTGTATTAGAAATGTACGTTTACTTATTGGTGATCTAAACAATTAATTCACATCAAACATAAAAAAGAAAAAGTATGTTTTTTACACCACTTGTTTTAGATTTACGAAACATTTCCATAAAACTACTCATTATCCACTTCTGGAACCCTCTTTTCTCAATTTCTCAGGTCAAAACTATATGAAATCTTCAGATTTACCCTTTAAGTTCTAAGAATTTCAGTAGGTCTTAATTGTAACCAAAAATCAAGGTGAAATATTTGCAAGCCACAAATAGAGAACGAAGCGTTTTCGGACCTAGGTTTTTATGAAATTTCTTTTTTGTTTCAGCCTGTAGAATGCATTGCTAAAGTATGTCCTTCATCGGACACTCTGTATATAATAAATAATGATATTTTATATTTAAAGACAAGAATAGGCTATATTTTAATGCTTTTGCTACATTTTAATGTTACATTATTTAAAAGTTTTTAATTTACTGTCACCATCAAAATATATTTATAAATTATGTTTATTATAATTTATTCGTTATAAATCATATTCGGATGATGGCAAGGAATTAAAAATCTGTCGAAACATTGTAAACAAAAATCATTAATGTATTCTTGTTTTAAAATATAAAGTACGGTATTAGTCTATTATTTACTATAAATTAGAAGAACAAGAATAATATGAATAAATATTTATTTACATATAAAACATACAAATTTGTCTAGTGTAGATCCGTAGAAAATGATTTAAATATTTATTTTATAATAGAAAATACGTAAAATAATAAATATGTAAATAATAATATGTAGAAAATCTAGTACAAATAATAAAATAGGAAAAAATTTTTTCGATAAAGGTGTTTGTCCTACGAGCTGAGAATGTTGTGTGCTCTTTTTCTACAAGTAGTACTACCGTTTAAGTTCGAATTTAAATTTGTATATAGAAAATATAATATAGCTTGTTACAAACGAAGTAGTGAGCCTATTCGTTGCGGGAGAGCAACGTCGTGTTAATTTACTTCGATACATCATCATCGTTGGTCAGAATCTAGCAGTTTATCTTAATACATCATACATTTTGTGACGGCGTCCCAGAAAGCGAATTGAGGCAACAAAACGTAATATAGAGAAAAGGTTTCTGTATCTTTGGACTTTCTTAATGCAGCTAAGTGAATTGTTGGAAACCTTATGCATCGTTTAGCTTAATATAAGTATCACGGAGTATTCCTACGGTTGTCTGAAAATGTCCGGATACGTTAATCCAAAGTTGTAGGTTGTGAAACTGGTGGAAACGATGTGATAAAATGCTTGCAATCTTGCAATGTGACTACTACTACATTCGACGCATTTTCAAATCTTCATTTAAAATTGACTGAACCGCGTAGAAACTTAAATTCAGTTCATTAGCCATCTCCCTAATTGTAAGTCTACGGTCAGAGCGCACTAAATAGCGAACGTTCACAATGTTTTCGTTGGTTTTTGAAGTGGAAGGCCGGCTGGACAGGAGGTCATCTTCGACTAATTCGCGGCCATCTTTGAATCTGTTGAACAAGATAAAAACATTTGACCGGCTCAGACATTTATCCCCGAAAGCTGTTTGTAAGAGTTCATAGTCTCCGAAGGTGATTTCCCGGTTTTTAAACAAAATTTGACACAAACTCGTTGTTCCGTTTTTTCATCCATTTTGCAAAATCAAAAATCCGCCAAGACCCGATCACACGTCCTCACTCACCAGGATGCCACTCTCTACTGAACAAAGATGTCGTGGTGATCGTTTCACAACATTTAAACGACAAAACAAGCTTCCCCTTCCATACCCGCGGGCAAACCTAGCCCCTCCTATAGAGCAGTGGCGGCACCTGTCTTAAAACTTTCCAATCACACCTCGTATATGTCTACACAGAACGACATATATCACACACTCACGCACGCACGCACACGCACACATAAATTTGCAAATGGAAACAGTAATTTTTATGATCGGTAATAAATTGTATTTGTTTCTTCAGGATTACAAAATCATATCATTTTAATACATTAGTTACTATAACAAAATACGAATACACAAATTCAGCACCAAATGGAGAAAATTATGAATAATTAAAAAGCCAAAAATTTTTTATAAATTAACATGTGCGCGTTAGCGAAAATGTGTGTGTGTGTGTGTGTGTGTGTGTGTGTGTGTGTGTGTGTGTGTGTGTGTGTGTGTGTGTGTGTGTGTGTGTGTGTGTGTGTGTGTGTGTGTGTGTGTGTGTGTGTGTGTGTGTGTGTGTGTGTGTGTGTGTGTGTGTGTGTGTGTGTGTGTGTGTGTGTAACAGTGTTGCTGGCGATTGTACTACTTAATCCTGCGAATATTTATATTAAGTAATAATCTTCAATCGTTGATGTCCTATAGGCCTATCCTCACCAGTATACCCCGGATTTACTGTGCCCTCCTCTAAGTGATCTGGTGATAGTTAATGGATGTCACATTGGCACTTCTTCTTCTTCTTCTGTACCTCATGGAGTAGCCACTTTGCCTGTTCCGTCTTCACATAGTATCTCTCTATCGCCCTCTCGGTCTTCCTACATCTCTTGTACCAAAGGGTCTATATCCAAACGCAACCTTAGGTAGTCGTCCATCCTCCATTCTGTCCAGATGCTATAACCATTCCCTGCGATAAGTCTGGATTTTATCTTTTATGGAGAATACCTGAAGCTCTTCTCTAATATTCTCACTGCGCAAACGATCCTGTCTCGTGCAGCCCTTTGTTCTTCTCAGAAACTTAATTTCTGAAGTTTGAATCTGGTTTTTAATCTTCTTTGTAGGAACCCAAAACATTTTATTAAGAGACAAAACTTAAATTTTATAAAACGATGGCAGTGCCTGTTTTTACTATATGGATGAAATTCGACACGTAATAATCACAACAAAAGATTATGTTATTTCTTGTTAAATTTCTCAAGTAATAAGTTATAATAAAACAATATAAATATTTCGGATACGAATGTTTTACTCTTTCAGTCTTGTAAATTAATTCCAAAAGTGCCTGCTCGGACAAGTCTATTAATATTTTAATTTATTCAGATAAGAGCAAATGCATGTTAAGCAACGGTGTGTGTCCGTGCGCCTAGAGAGCTGAACTCATTAAATAATGTTATATTGAACATCTTCTGAGTAGCTCCTCGATACATAATTGTTAGTAGGAAATGACATTGAAGAAGGAAACACTGAAGTAATATTGCCATGTATTGGTAAAGTACGAAGTCAGTGATCGTCGTGCAGTGAGACGGCGTTAACTAGAGCCACGTGTATGTGTGTGCGTGTGTGTGGGATAATTGGCGGGTATATTGGCAGTGAAAGGCGCAGCGAATGGATTAGTTTCTCCGCCTAGGGCAGGGCGGATGATAAATGTAGCGGCGTGGGATGGGACCCACGGCAACAATCAGATGGAAAAGCCACGAGGCGTGGCCTGGGCCACCAGCAAATTTACAGCATTCCATCAAACCAATCATTTTTGTTTACCTTAGTCATTACAAATGAACTGTGCAAACATGAAAATCGTCCACTCCTCCTTAACATTACACTGTAATTCTCTTAACTTTTAAATGCTGATGAATATGACAGAACAATTCAAAATAACCAAAAATTATTATTTAAAAACTATTTGGTAGCTGGCTGATACCTTTAACTAACGATTTAGTTGGACAAAATAGTTAATATTCTCAGCCCAAAGTATTAATTTTGTGAATAAGCATAGTAAATAATTTTATATCACAACCAATAATCTTGGTCAAAAATTCACAATGATATATAAGCAGAAAGAAATAGAGAGAGACACAGAGAGACACAGAGAGACAAGATAGACAGACAGAAAAAGATTTGTGTTGTGCGTGCGTGCGTGTTTGTGCATGTGTGTAAAAACACTTATTACAGACGGTTGTTTATTAGATTTATGCCGACTCCTGAATAACAACAGTATCGGTCAGCTAGCAATAAGCTGCTATGACAGTTAGGCCAGTGGGCAGAGTGATACAGCTTTAACAAGCAGTCAAATAAAGGTCATTAAAATTCACATCTTGATTTGTATTGGTATTGTTGTATGAATACAGCTCAAATTGGCCCCCAACGTGCACGATCTAATTTCGCTTTTCTGTGTTTCTCTGAACGGCCTAATAAGGTTGATTAGTGGAATTACAGTTAATGACGATATTATCTACAACAAATGGTTTATTTATTTCCATAAATAATACGTTAGTCTTCGTGTGTTCACTTGATATTGTGTTAAAGTTACAAATTTGTCGCAACTTGAAATCCTTCCACTCCACTCTCAAATCACTTCAGTCAAACTTTGTTTTGTATTTATCTTGTTTATTGTAGATTAGCTCAAGAATCCCCGGACTGGCATAACGGACAGAGGATTTCGGGATTATATGTAATGTATTTACTCTAAGTATTTCGAAATAATTAGAATTTTGCAAGTTACTGTTTTCTAACATTGATTCAACTTAATTTGAATCACTTTCTACACGATAAATTTACAACATAGATTAGTTTTTAACTAACAAATCTTTCTATTTTTGTTAAAAGACGAGTTTTATTTTTTGTAACATCTAACGTTTTGGTCATTCTAGTATGAGGCATCTTCAGTGGCTATGATGTCGTTTAATCATGGCATGTGAGTCACAACATCAAGCTTGGTCAAGTTTGTGAGTCAAAAAAATACTGGAGGCAAACCGGTCCCACGGCGTCGATGGAGGCATTGATGAGAGTACCCACGGAGCTGAAGGTGCTATGAATCCTAGGAAGAGTGTGGTAACCAGGTGTCCATTCATTTCTAGATAGGCCTACCTGTTACGTCCGGAGTGTTCAAATAGAAGGTAGATTACAGGATTTGGAGAACGAACTGAAGAACAAAAAAATGTGTGTTGTGGGGTTATCAGAAATACCAAGGAAGGGTAAGGACTATCTAAATCTAAGGAGTAGAAAAGTGACTTAGAAAACTGGAAGAAGTGGAAACCCAGGATTTATTGTAAAAACGATGTAGCTAAGAATGCCACAATCGGTGTAAAAATTAAGAATCGTTCAAACAACTTTAAAAATGGGTACCGGTATGTAAACAAAGACAAATTTCGTCAACGTCTACTGTTCTACCGTAATTGATAAATGCGAGGAAATAGAAAAAGTGTAGTCAGTTTTAACTTATTTAGACTGATAAACATAAAGAAAACAAAGTACACAGTAGTCACGGGAGACTTTAATGCAAAAGAGAAATGTAGAAGAAAACATTTTGTGTGAAGAGAGGTAAATTAAGAGAGACACAGCCATTACGGACGCTGCAACATTGTACACGGGTTAAAGATTTATAATAGATTATTCATTTAAAAAAGTAGAACAGAGAACGTACATAGGGAAGCACAAACGACAAAGAACCAAAAAAATGTCCCAAAAACAAATACACAAATAAAAAAAGACAACAATTGACAAAGATATGTTGTAAAAATCAAATCTGAAAACAAAAACTACATAAAAATTTACAGGCATTGCACAAATGTAATGAACAGAGAAGGGCATTGAAAATGCTTCAACAAACCTAAAATATATATATATTTATGTTCATTCACCAATCAATGAATTCATTCTTCATTTACCATTGTACAGATTATAAGTTAAATGTAGGTCTAGTCGCATTCATAAGCGAAGTTTTATATGTGTACTACGTTATTGACAACAAAAAAGTAGTTTCTTTGGAAACTCACCGGTTCCCATTTTCGGGCACGTACCAGCGGTCGTTTTCAAATGTGCGATACGTCCTTATAAACATTTTCAATGTTAAAAACTTTAGTCAGGAAACTTGAAGCTACTACAAGTACAATATGTTATTAAAAACAAATAAGAGTGTAAAGCCAATTTCATTGTTGTCATCTTTGTACAAAGTGTACAAAAAGATTCTCAGTAACAGACTCAGTAGATAATAATTGGTAGTCAGTAGTAGACTGATTAAGTATGATCTAAAAGCAAGAAAAATATTTTGCACATAGAAAGAGCGAGAGAGAGAGAGAGAGAGAGAGAGAGAGAGAGAGAGAGAGAGAGAGAGAGAGAGAGAGAGAGAGAGAGAGAGAGAGAGAGAGAGAGAGAGAGAAAACGTTATGTTAACTGAAATGCAAAACCGTTAATCGAATAAATTAAGATTCAATCTAAAAATCGAAAGGTAAGCTTTCGTAAGATTAGCAGTATTATGATGGTCAACGACGTCATAGTTGTGGATATTTACGCCTATGTAGTAAACTTACGCCTGGTTAACCTCCAACTACATCTTCTAACAAACGTTATCCATGAAACTAAACTAAGTACGTACATTATGAACATCTGCAGGTTTATAGAAAATTTGAGAGACAATGTCTTTAAGATTTCCCAAAACAATATGATACCCCACAAAGCTGACGTGACAAACAATCGAAAACTTGATCAAACAAGTTACTACGGCCAAGGTTCTTCCGTCAGGCGCAAAGAAGTCAAAATTTCAGTATCGTTTGGAGAGGCGCAAGGAGAACGGAGAAACTAAATACCAACTGCTCTAACAACAAAACTGATTGAAAAGACAACAGTAGTCGTTGTAGAGGGGCTCGTAGTTGTAAAATAGCTGTCCCTGAAATAGAAGACGTTTCTGGGCAGGAGAGAACCGAACAGACAGAGTAGAGTGCTTAATAAGAATCATGATTATTTAATGAAAAATGATAACGTTCCAACTAATGATTTGATTCGTTAGTTATTCCGGGAAGCCGTAAAATAATAGAGCATGTATGAAAAGTATCTAACCATTGTGAATATTTCGATAACACGCCACATGATCTCCTTGAAACTGCGTAGCGAACCTTACAGCTCATGCATGAACACTCAATCTCTCTTTACACCCCTCATTAGGCAGTGAGATGTCGTTATGTAAGCTTGTGTTTTGTGTGGTCGTCGCATTTACAACGAGCAGACCAGGAAATCTGCATCAAGTTGTACTTCGAACTTGGACATTCATCCACGGGTGACATTCGAATGATTAACAGGGCCTTCCTTTGGGGAGGATTCCGTGAGTGATGGTCAAATGAAAGTATAGTATCAATGCTTTCAAGATGCCTGCGACTCCACAGAAAGCAACCCATATACTGGAAGCACTGTGTGTTTAATCCACATTCAGGGCCGTCTTAACTGTATAATTTTTTTAAACTCGTAATGTCCATCGTGAGTACGTTCCTCCAGGTCACACAGTAACTAAAGATTACTACATAGAAATTCTTTGCAGATTGTTGGATACAGCGAGGACAAGATGGAAGCAGCTATAGGTAAGTGGTGATTGACACCTTTACCATGTCGGTGCACATTCTGTGCGCCTGGTACAGGATTTCTTGGCGAAACATTGCATCATACAGTTGCTCAGCAACCCTACAGCCCTTATTTGGCTCCCTGCAACTTCTGGCTCTTTCCAAAGCTAAAATCGCCGCTGAAATGGAGGAGATTTCGGACGGCGAACAAGATTCAGCCAGGGAGCTGATGGTGATTCCAAAATAGAAATAGAAGTGGAGGTGATACCGGAATAAGTGCGTGAAGTTTCAATACTGTACGTATTTCAAATAGGACTACTAAGCCGTCATTGTGCTAGGTAAGCTAGTTTTCTCGATATACTGGTTAGAATTGCAAGGTTGGATACTTTCTGGACACACCTCGTACAGCATAATGATAACCAATGCACTAAGTCATCTGATTTAAACTGAAGCCTATATAGGTCAGAATTTGGAAGGTACCAAAGCACAATAATCGTCTTGATTAGTTGTATGCTACAATTTGTGGGAAGTTATAGTAAGTGTTCATCTGTTTTGAACTTCCGTTTAATAAACATAATAACTTTAGTGATCGTTACTGTTTTGATTATTGCGTGTTTTTGTAAAAAAAAAATGGTTAAATTACATGTAATTAAATGTACTATTTCTGTAGCATCAATTTAGTTCCATCAGTATAAAGACGACCATCCATAAAAATATGTATGTTTAGGAGAATACGTACCTTGGCACTTCAGTGGCCACTCCTGTCATTTCCCTACATACAAAATCTTACTCAGTTAAATCGACAGTTCCTCCTTCCGGACTCTAAAGGCTATTCATCCTTGTCTCTTTACATCTTTTGACGCCTCTTTACATTCGTAAATGTCTGCCACCTTCACGCCTAGCTAAAAGCTTCGTTTTGTTTTATTAATTCTGTATTCTATATAAATTCTATATAAAACTATCGTCTATTCTATTTTTGTCAAGTATGTAGTTACAAATGTTATAGTGTTTCTCCTTATTATACCACATATTTCTGTTCATGATTATCTGTGACCTTTGATGATTTTGTATTTTACAAGTGTCAACTTCCACGACTTGTCCCCCCAAAATCATTGCACGAAATCAATACTGACCAAAAACTTTCTTCTTATCAATTAATTATTATTTTTTGTAACAGAGGTCATCTTTTCCGCGGAGATCTACCCTGATCTCACTTGGTTAATAATTTCTGGCTTACATATACAACGATTTCTATTACTTTATCCAAACATTTTACTTCACTCATAGCTGTCAAGTTCTTACCAACAATGAACATTATGTTCGCAGAGCATCATTTAGTGAAAAAGCACATTCATCAACTTCTCAATGGACTGAATTTTCACTAAACTAAACCATATCATTTACATTCTCTGATCTACATTCTATCTATTTTACTCGCCGTGTTTTATAATCCTAATTGACACACATTGTGGACTACACACAGCACATTGTACACAAAACTGTGGATAGATCTCTCAACGTTATTCCTTTTCTATTGGTACTTTATTTAGTTACACGTTCCGTTAATTTTTAACTTTCATATTATCAAAGAAAATTAGGGAATATCCCTTTCTGATTGTGTGTGTGTGTGTGTGTGTGTGTGTGTGTGTGTGTGTGTGTGTGTGTGTGTGTGTGTGTGTGTGTGTGTGTGTGTGTGTGTGTGTGTGTGTGTGTGTGTGTGTGTGTGTGTGTGTGTGTGTGTGTGTGTGTGTGTGTGTGTGTGTGTGTGTGTGTGTGTGTGTGTGTGTGTGTGTGTGTGTGTGTGTGTGTGTGTGTGTGTGTGTGTGTGTGTGTGTGTGTGTGTGTGTGTGTGTGTGTGTGTGTGTGTGTGTGTGTGTGTGTGTGTGTGTGTGTGTGTGTGTGTGTGTGTGTGAAGGAGGCTACTCCGAGATTACTTATACAGGGACAATCAACATCATTAAAAGTTTAAATATATAGGCCCATTTGCCCATTTATTTATTTAAATAATAATAGAAAGTTACTTGCATAAGAAATGTATTAGTATACTATTACAAAAAATTATTTAATTACTGCAAAACACTACAGTAGTACAAAAGAATACATATAAATAAAGATTCACACAAGTGCGCGCTCGCACGTATATAATTAACAATACAATTACTTTACTTTAAAATCTCGTAGTACCTAGTTATCGATCTACGTTTGAAATTATATATATATATATATATATATATATAGTTTAGTATTCACATACAGCTATACGACCTTTATATTGATAATTTAATGCCAATTATTAGTACCTTGTATGTGATACATAATAGTGAAGGAGACTGAATAAGATTTGGTGTCTTCCTCTTAAAATGTTTTTCTATTGTAGCTACAGAATATTGCTTGAGGAACGTAAATAGAATAGAACCTAGGAACGTCTTAACACTCTAGAATAAAGTCCTCAAATCGGTTAAAGAAGACGGTTTCCGTGAAATATACGCTTAGTAAGATTTGTACATTGTGTGTGTTACAGTTAGACGTTCTGTGTAGTAAGTTGAAAGTATTTTGATGATTATAATTTATCACAAATGAAGGTGAATTGACGTAATTTGCGTCATTATTAAGGAGTACAAAACGCCAAACCTGCGGCATGTTTCTGCTGCCTGTAGTTCGCTTGTGAAACTGCAGGCGAGTTAGTTGCATTATTTAGTGCCAGCCCTGAGGCAAATGTCAGTTGGTGCCTCATATATAAAACAAACGAATCAATTTAAATTTGGGTGGCCATGATTTGACTGTCTTTGAAAAACAATTTATGACATGAGATTCAGTTTGCCGCTTAATTACTCTCCCTCGAACCCATCAAGTTCCCTCGACTACCTGCTTGGTTCAAGTTAACCCGTTGCTGTGGTTAACAAATGTTTATTATTTTTCATCGCGCTGAACGAAGGAAGCTCTTAAACTCGAGTTATTCGCTTATTGAATGCTGAAATAATATTTATTGTGATGTTGCTGTTACATTGACTTAAAAATATATGATGTATACTAACGTCTGGAATATAGAAACTTAAGAGCAGCTGATAATGTTAACAAACATGTTAAATTTCAGTATTTTGAAAATACTTTACAGTACCTAACTTTAGATATGAAACACATAGTACGGTCCCACAAAAATTTAAACTTTAACTTGAAGCGCGGATTTTCATTTAAGGTAATCAACCATCTCAATTCAAAATCAATCCCAAAATGTAAAAAAAAAAATTGAAAATTTAAACTAGCTTCTGACTTGTTACAATTTTTTATTTGCAATACAACTGATTTATTTGAAGCTCATTTTCATTATTTCTTACTTTAAATGCTACAATCGATAAACAAACCGGTATGCTAGTAATTTATCGCCGCACACCGTATGGGACACCTATGCGTTTTATGAAATATTCACCTACGTCTGTCCTAAAGAACACTTACGTCCACGATTTATAGGTTTCAGTCTGTACAATTATTTGTCATTGCACGTTTTACTCAAGAAATAAGTAACTAAACGTGAAAGACGCTTATACGCTTAGGTAATCTAAAATTTGTTTCTAGTTAAAAATATACTTTCCTGTAAATAATACCAGATATTACAAGAAATACTGGATATTATAAGTGCTAAGCATTGTAACATGACATAAGATAGCACAAAACTCACTAATAATTAACGGAAGAAAAGCTGAAAATTGAAAGAAAATAAAAATATATAACATGAAGATTGATAGCCCAACACTACTAATTAAAACAAATGACTAAGACACTGACAAGGACTAAACCCAATAGATTGGATAAGGTGAGAGAAACAAAAAACCAATGATACAATCCAAAATATGACTACAATCAAAACAGCCCAAAATGTAACTAATATAATATGTAAAATAAATGTACAAAATCAGATAGGGCAGTAGATAAATAAATAAATAATGTAAATATATGAAAAATAAATCTAAACAAGATATAACATGTTACAAAAAGAAAAGAAAAAGAAAAAGAAATGTAAAACCCCAGATAGGAAGATATGAATAAAAAATACCCTGTTAAGTAATAAGTTAGCCACAAGTAAGTAAAATACAATCAAACTTAGCAACAATAATTATGAGTACAGAGGTGCCAAGTGAAAAGTGATAATAAAGAAACTATTAAGACTATATAAATAATATAGCAACCCAGTGATAACTAGTTAAACACATAAACACTATTTTAAAAAAAAGGTGAAGTGTAGGACTATATAATTAGAAACTAATAACCACAGACTATATAAATAATGTAGCAGACCCAGTGATAGTTATTTTAAATAAATAAACACTATTTTAAAAAAGATGAAATGTAAGTGACTATAGGGTGAAATACTATTAACAACAAACTATATAAATAATATATAGCAAACCCTGTAAGAGTAGTAGATTAGCTAGTAAATAGGATATAAGACTTATTGTGTTATTAATTTAAGGAACGTTATAAAGTAATAGGAAATAATAAACACTTAGAAAATAAGATAAAAGTGATATATTAGAGTGGAACAGGGAGAATTAGACACTAAGTATATCGTATTAAAGGAGTTTGTATATGAGTAATAGTAATTAGTGTAATGTTCAAAGATTGTTATAAGAGTTTTTTGTCAGTAAATGAACAAAGTAGTGTTAGTAAGATTAAATGACAAGTTATGTTAAAGTCAAAAAACCATTAATAGTTAAAAAGCTTAGTTACAGGCATGGACCTGTAAAGAAGAATAAATTAATTATATAATATGTGTGATGGTTAAAAGCATCAAATGTTTTTTAATTAAGTTAGTTTGTTTCTTTAGTAATGTTTAATAAACCAAATAAATAAAATTAATAAATATAAAATATTGTAAAGAGTATAGGATAGAAGTATTATGAAATCTAGGTATTAGGCCTAGCATTGATGAACAGAATTTTGTAAATTTCAAGATAAAACAATAGCCAAAAATAAATTAATGTGTATAATCTGTTTAGGTATCAAAGTAGAAGTATAAGGTACAAATCTGGCTATATAATATTTAGTTTAAAGGTATTTAACTAAAGAAATACCAAATTGGGAAAATAAGAAATCTGTTATAAATTGACCAAATGTAACTATGAGTGGTATCAAATTAATCTGTAAGAAAAAAGCAAAATCATGGTGTTATTGTATTTAATATTGCAGATAGCATAAGAAAGTTATAATAATTTAAAAGATTTTTATAAATTTTGAACAGAAAAACGTTAGTTAATATAACAATGTTATAAGTTATTAGCCAATGGGAATTAGAGTATCATAGAGAGTTGCCATGACAACAAAAGCTTGTTACATAGTAAAAACCGTTGAAAATTATTATTCCATTATTGACTATCATAGATGTATGTAGCCCATGAAGATAAATAAGTAAAGAAATCAATAAATTTTATCAAACTGTGATTACCTAATATAACTAATGATGAGATGTCTACTAATTCAACACATTATATAATAAATATTATATAAAAAACTTTGCTGAAGAAGACCTAATTCAGAAATAACAACTGACAGAAAGAAGAATAGAAGAAAACCTAACTAAACATTGGAATCTACATTAACCAGCAGTACTGAAGGGAGGTGAACACTAAAATTGGACCATTAAGACTATTTGAACCTGGAACTCACAGATCCATATCAGCAGGGACCAGTAGAAGTATTCCCGAGGAGTATTGCCCAAGATAAGCCGAAATAAAGGAGTGTTGAGTATATGTTAAATGCTTCACCGAAATTAAAACTCTAAATAATCCACATTAACTGAACAAATTTGTTTCACTTCACCAACCACTTAAATAACTTTTTATAACTGAATTTTATTTAATAAACACCTGTGATAGAACAAATATATCACTGAATTTTGAATTTATATGAATTTGTTTCAAAAACGTGAACTTGCTAAGCATAAAAATAACCTCTTCAGACACTATTTCCCATAGTGATAACTTACTTTCAATACTTAAATACATGTTATGTATTAGTTATGAGGTATATTATAAGATTTTGTGCATTTATTAGTCTGTAAACCAATATTTTCTGTAGTCCAAAGAACTTTTCCCTGAGATTTTAATATAAACAAACGAAGAAATATACGCCATTACCAAGCGTCTACACACGGACTGAGTTACCAGAACATAGAGCCAACTGCGTAAAAAGTGAGCCGACGGTCGACTTTCGTAAGTATTTCTATTAACGCAAATACGATCTATTACAACATACGTTATTAATCTTCCATAGCTTTTGTAAGTAAAAACTCATCGGTTTCGTAATCAGGTAACGTCTTAATTTATGGATTTACATGGCGCATTATCCTCATGCAAGCACAACGATTATAAGACCTCTCTAGGATTTTCTCCTATTATCTGAACAGTAATACTCTGAATAGTAAACGATTATACGTCAATAACTTATCATCAATAGAGTCATATCACAGCAGGCATGTTTTTGCAAATACAGTATGTTTGTCGCAATTATTTTACGTATAAGTAAAAATCATTGTAGTATTCAGTCTCCAAATATTGATAACAATTCGGTTTTCCATATTCCCTCGTCATTTCCTATCCTCCGGCTACGTATAGGAGCTAATTTATTTTATACGTATAGGTCTACACTTACTTTATCCAGTTGGTCACTGCTGCTGATCAATTTGTTCGGCAGATAACACGGACGCTCTGCGTTTATTTCTACTGACTTCTGCATACTCACACAAGCGACCGCACATGCACGCAAGCGTCTCTCTCTCTCTCTCTCTCTCTCTCTCTCTCTCTCTCTCTCTCACACACACACACACACACACACACACACACACACAGAATAAAAGTTTTCGATGCTCAAATACTTTGACTTTTCAAGTCGGGTCGTTTTTAGTACTATTAGATGAACGGAAGAAAGTAAACTTGTTACGCTACCGTAATATTTATCCATTAAAAGAAAATACGAGTACATATTTTCAAAATATTAAATTGCTCAGATAAACGCCTTGATGCTACACAAAATATTAACATTGTTGTAAAAAAAAATTCGCGTTATCCAATTAATTGCAAATAAATTACAAAACAACAAACGACATTCAGTGTTTAGGCTATAATTTTCCGGGCTGTTAGGCCATAGTCTAGATTGTCTATGTTTCGTCAGACCCATGACGGACATCTTCAGTGGCGCGAACATATTAATAGACCTATATGGCAGTCATAGGCAACCTTTGAATTTATCGGGGCGATTAATATAACTGAGGACCAGTTCGATGGGCGTACCCCTCTCCACCCCATCAATGGAAAATAGAAAGATGAGGAATTCAATAGCTGGATGTTACAAACATTAACTGTCACTATACAGTACCCTTGCGCTTATATTTAGCGACGTGGAACACCGAATCAATAAAGCTTTGCAGTATTTAGTATTTCTCATATAAATTTGTGAAAGTTTTTCAGATTAGGAGTAGGTCATCATCAATCTGTCATCTTGCACACGCACGTTAAAACTAACAAAACTTTAAACGAAAAAGTGGTTAAACAGGAAAAACATTTTAATAAAAATAAATTAAAGAACTTACCACAATAGCGCTATTTATTTTCATGAAGTGCAGAGAAATGTAAAATTTGAAATAAAAATCACATTTAAAACTTAATTAAAAGTTGCAGTTCCTTTTCTTGAAAAACTAACAGTAATTATTGTATTAGAAAAAGTAAAATTTGAAACGTGCAATTTAATGTGAGACTTGGTACTGCATGTCGCTGATTAATTTCTTGGTTAAAAATTGGTCGCTGATAAAATTACAAATTGGTTCGCGGGCGCGTCAAACCTTGGCGACGCGACGGGCGCATGGTTGCCGATTGGTACTATATAGTAATATCGTGAATACAGACGAAACGTCTGGAAATCTGGACCACGGGTATCAGCCTGGAAAATTGTGATAGTGTATATTCCAGACGTGAAAGCTTAAGTTCATTTAATATTCAACGATATTTGATAAAGTATACGTTTGGCAATGCAAAGTCGTTTGTAAATTGGGTTAATACAAGATTTAACCAGCCCGTTCAACTAGCCTCTTCATTTATAGATATTTCATCTACGTTTCTACAGTGGATTATTAAGATCTTATCAGGATACTTTATCAAAATTAAGTACTTTACTCATGTTACAACAAAAAATGTTTCAGGTAAACTGCCCTTTCCCCGTAACCGATCTTCACCAAAATCAACAGACATTGAGTTCTCTATAGCTCAGGTACATATGTAAAAAATTATTTGATTCTCTTTGAATTTACGGCAGTTATGGTTCGTCATATAAAAAATTACCTATGTTAAAACATAAAACATGAGATTTATAAAACATATCTAAGATTTATATTTAAAATCATTTTTGAAATAAAATATTTTCATAGAACCTACTAACGCTGGGGAAATCTGAGGAGCCAATCAGAGTTGGGCCTACCTGTCACTCTGCTGAATTTGGTGGAAAGCCCTGTCACTGTCGTCAAAGTATCAGCCATGACAGGATCCTCTTTTTCTGCAAAATGGGAGAGGAGGCTTGAGATGGAGTGAGTGACATGGTCCCCACCTCAATGAAGAACCCATTGTTTTATAAAAATATATTTAAATTTTGAAAACTGAAAATTCTTTTCTTGTTGTAAATATTTATATTTTATAATCAAAATGACTTTATCAAAAAACAAACATTATTTTTTTATAATAAGTACTTACATATGTTTCTTAATATGCTTACTTTTTCTTCAATGTTGATGATCATTTCCAAACATTCTGACAAAATTGTATCTACAGAACAGTTAACATTCCCCAGGTTTCCATTTCTGCTAATTTCTCATTACACCTTCCACTGACGTATTATTAACCATTTCATAAACTATCGTATAATCTTTTCAGATTTTGTGGTACAAAATCTGAAATTTTCAGATTGCCTGGCAAGAAAATTATTTTATTTTCAACAATTACCATTGTTTGAAAAAGTTTAAATGAATTTTCAAGTACTTTACTCTTGTTAAAACGTAAAAGGTTGCAGGTAAACTACCCCTTCCCCTTAACTGATCTTCACCAAAATCTAAAGGCCTTGAGTCCTCTACAATTCACTGACGTATGCAAAAAATTATTTGATTCTGTTTGAATTTGCGGCAGTTATCGTTTGCCATAGAAAATACGCTTGATAAAAAACGTTGCAGGTAAACTACCCCTTCCCCTCAACCGATCTTCACCAAAAACAATAGATCTTGAGTACTCTACAAGTCAGGGCTGTATGCAGAAAATTATTTGATTCTGTTTGAATTTGCGGCTGTTATCGTTTGCCATAGAAAATACCCTTGTTAAAAAAACGTTGTAGGTAAACTACCCCTTTCCCTTAACCGATCTTCACCAAAAACAATAGGTCTTGAGAACTCTACAATTCAGGGCTGTATGCAGAAAATTATTTGATTCTGTTTGAATTTGCGGCTGTTATCGTTTGCCATAGAAAAATAATTTCCCTTGATAAAAAAAACCGTTGCAGGTAAACTACCCCTTCCCCTCAACCGATCTTCACCAAAAACAATAGGTCGCGAGTACTCTACAAATCAGAGCTGTATGCAGAAAATTATTTGATTCTGTTTGAATTTGCGGCTGTTATCGTTTGCCATAGAAAATACCCTTGTTAAAAAAACGTTGTAGGTAAACTACCCCTTTCCCTTAACCGATCTTCACCAAAAACAATAGGTCTTGAGAACTCTACAATTCAGGGCTGTATGAGAAACATTATTTGATTGTGTTTGAATTTGCGGCTGTTATCGTTTGCCAAAAAAAAATAATTTCCCTTGATAAAAAAAACCGTTGCAGGTAAACTACCCCTTCACCTCAACCGATCTTCACCAAAAACAATAGGTCGCGAGTACTCTACAAATCAGGGCTGTATGCAAAAAATTATTTGATTCTGTTTGAATTTGCGGCAGTTGTCGTTTGCCATAGAAAATACGCTTGATAAAAAACGTTGCAGGTAAACTACCCCTTCCCCTCAACCGATCTTCACCAAAAACAATAGGTCTTGAGTACTCTACAAATCAGGGCTGTATGTAGAAAATTATTTGATTCTGTTTGAATTTGCGGCTGTTATCGTTTGCCATAGAAAATACCCTTGTTAAAAAAACGTTGTAGGTAAACTACCCCTTTCCCTTAACCGATCTTCACCAAAAACAACAGGTCTTGAGAACTCTACAATTTAGGGCTGTATGCAAATAATCTTTTGATTCTGTTTGAATTTGCGGCTGTTATCGTTTGCCATAGGAAATACCCTTGTTAAAACATAAAACGTTACAGGTAAACTACCCCTTTCCCTTAACCGATCTTCACCAAAAACAACAGGTCTTGAGAACTCTACAATTTAGGGCTGTATGCAAATAATCTTTTGATTCTGTTTGAATTTGCGGCTGTTATCGTTTGCCATAGGAAATACCCTTGTTAAAACATAAAACGTTACAGGTAAACTACCCCTTTCCCTTAACCCATCTTCACCAAAAACAATAGGTCTTGAGAGCTCTACAATTCAGGGCTGTATGCGAAACATTATTTGATTCTGTTTGAATTTGCGGCTGTTATCGTTTGCCAAAAAAAAAAATTTCCCTTGATAAAAAAAAACCGTTGCCGGTAAACTACCCCTTTCCCTCAACCGATCTTCACCAAAAACAATAGGTCGCGATTCCTCTAGAAATCAGGGCTGTATGCAAAAAATTATTTGATTTTGTTTGAATTTGCGGCAGTTATCGTTTGCCATAAAAAAAAATCTACAGACACACATACAGACAGATAGACAGACAGACACACACACAGACACTTTTCGGAAAACGACTTTTTTTCATGTTGTGAGTATAGCACAATCAGAATCTGCAATAATCTCGAACACGATTTTTTTTGCCATCACCATACTTCCATTCCTTAAGGAATATGGAAGTAAAATGGATCGTTGAACGAAACTTGTTCGTCAACCGTCCATCACGTAGTAATACCTAATACCTCTTGTATTTACTTTCTCTTTTCTTCCTTATGTATTCTAATGTTGTAAATTTTGTCTCTCTTTCAAGGACTCTTTTATTTACTTGTTACTTTGTCGTTGGTCTTTTTTTATGTTATGAGAATTCCAGTCAGTTTAATGTGTGTTTGTAGGTACGTTAAGAACGTGCAGTACAACTCTGAGTCAAAATCATTAATAATTTTTGCTGATTTATGTTATTATTATTACTATATTATTTTTAACATGTCGCAATATAGTGGACATAAATTGGCCACTAAGTTAATCTCTCGTTAAACCCGAAAAATATTGAAAATTTTGGAGGAAATTTAAGAATCTGCATTTCTTAAATTTAAGTGATGTATAACTCGCAACTTAGTGTTTGCTTTTTACTAGATAAAATTCGAGGTTACAAAACAATCTGTGAAAAAATTGATTGTTTAGGAACGTAAATAACGTTACACACACGTTGTAAAATTTGACATATTGATAATGTAAGTAGATTATTTCAAATAATCAGCTTATCAAGTACTTTTCTTTACGAGTCTTCTGCTCGATTCACAACATGCTATCATTGCCCTGGGATAATTAAAGTTGTTCACTAACTTCACAATTCGAACGCTCGCAGTAGGATACGGTAGGAATGCTCGGAGTAGGATATGTTCCGGTGTACCCGAGACAAACGTTTTGGAGGTAGTATATTTAACTTCAGTCTAAAAGGCCTCCATCGTATTATCACCTTTAAAACGTTTATAAAATTTTCATGTCGCGTTTGATTTATTATTTTGAGTTTAGACTGCTGGGGCACGGTTTATGGTGTAGTGATTAGCGCGCTGCTCCATAAGCTGGAGACCATAAAAACTTAATTGCCGATCATATCTGGCTGCATCATAAAGTCACTTTGTAGCCAAGGGTAATTAAAAAAGTGCTTACTGGTGACGTTTATGGGCACTTATACTAAGGCGTACAACTTTATAAGTTTATCTAACTCCATAAAACGCTATGAATCGTCAGGTGATACGAACCAATTTAAGAACTTATTTAAATTTAAAAACGCCGTGTTCAGAACACATTACTATAGTATTGAAATGAATTTTCAGTGAAGAACAAATAAACTGGGCATTAAAAAAATCTACATACCATGAATTAAACTCAGTCTGGGGGAAAAAATATCACACCTGTTGCTAATCGTTTGACTAGCACTTGTGTTAACAACATTTCGTGCAATCAGAAGCGTGCCTTAGAAAAGTTTCCTCAGAAACTTAAGCGAACGAGTCAATACCAATTCTGCGAAAATTACAGTTTTCCAAGCAATTGTTAATTACCGCGAGCGACTCGAAAATTTCGTTTTCTTTGATTTTACATAAGTACATTTTACAAATACTTCAGAGAGTAATAATTCCTAAATTTTGGCGTAACAAATTGAAAAAGCAGGGATTTGGTACAGATTTTACTTGCTCGGATGAGGATTGTTTTGATAATTTGTCTAATTCTCTGAAGTTTTGTCCTTTTTTGTTTCTTTTTATAAGCAGAATTTTATTTAAAACTATGACTTGAAATTAAGGTTTCACTAGATCTGAAATTTCTTTTATTTTAAATAAGGCGTGTTTCGAAATTGTATTGTGTTGTGAGAACCCACGATGGTCTTAAAGCTTAAAATTCCTGTAAGTTTTAAATATTCAAACTAAGTCCTCTTTAAAAAATTATAAATTGTATGAATACAAACCAAATGTGTATGTGAAAACGAAATTGATTCTAGGGTTATAATTAGTAACAATAAAACATTTCTTATAATCGTGCGTGACCATTGCACCTAATCACGACGGCAAATAATGAAATCTAAATAACTCATAATGAGAGACAAATGATTACGCCTGATATCGAAGCGCTGTTTACCCACGTATTCAGGAATATTAAAAACAGGATCAAGAGTAATTATTTATGAGAGCAAGCGCTGTCTTTCACACGTGCGTCTAATACTGGGAGAAAAAATATACAGGAAATGTAGAAGACGACAACATGACAAATGGCATTCCATCTGGATGCAGAATTGTGAATAGGTGTAGTATGGCGCCAGTTGGAGACAAAAGTGACAAAGAATAGAAAAATCTACATTTTAATGTAGGTTATGTGCGAGGCTTATTACATGTCAACAGAGACAATGGACTGTCTCTGTCTCATTTATACCGTAGACAAGTGGGCGACTTCAATACGCTTATTTTATCATAATGATTCATACATGTAAAGAGACGTTATATGTCTCCGGTGTAAATCACTGAACGTTGTCTGCCCGAGTCATTAACTGGAACGGAGATGTAAATTAAAGTCTTTGTTAATAAACTAACACTTATTAATTTTAAATGAAACCATTTTTAGTAAGTGCAGAGAAACGTAAACGAAATAAAAATCGATTTCCTATATTAATTAAGTTTTAGTTTAGAATGACAGGGACGTAACTTTGGAAAATTTAATTTAACTGTAAATTATGATTTTCTTTATTTTGCGATGATTTGTTAACAAGCAGCCATGTACGTGTACAGGAATACGTGAATTTCTTTAATTTTTAACGATTTTTCTATTTATTTTTTTATGAAGCAAAGACTTTGACTTAAAAAAGACTTTGGGCATGTTTTACCCAAAGATAGGTTTTGAGGTCCAATTAAATCCCGATGTTCACCACATGACGCTTATTATATTTAAGTGTAATGTGTAAATGTTTCCGCGTCTCAACAGCTGATTACACAACTAAATTTTATATAGCATACAAATCATAACCATTAGTTTTAATCGTAGACTGGTAGACTTTTGCTTGAAGCAGTCAGCTGAAAGGCCAAATATTAGAATTAATTTTAATGACGAAAAGTCATTAATTATCATACAGGCCTACTGTAAAATAAGCTCTGATTAAACTACTATTCGCACGAAGATGTTTAAAATAAACGTCTAAAATTTTAACGTTTTGAACGTATTTTAACGTTTTTATGTTACTACTTTAAAAATATAAAGATCAAACTATTCTTAAGAGATAAAAATTCCAGAAATAGCAGAAACTAATAGCTACTGTGATTTTTGCTAAATGCTAACGCAAATTATGAATTCATTGATACCAGTTAATTGTTATTTACTAGGTCCAAATAATATACTTACCTATTAATAAATTTCAAAATTCTAATATTAACGCCTTATTTAGATTATTTCTCATCATCATCGTCATCATCTTCAAGTTTAAACCAAGGATGGTTTGTTCCGGTCTCAAACAGGCAAAGGTTAGAGCTGGTCATTCAAGCGCTTCCTCGGACGTCCCACACACTTCCCCCCTCCCCTCGGCTTATAGTTTCATAGTTGTTTGGGGATGCGGCAGTCATCCATTCGGCAAAGACGTTCCCACCAATTCAGCCGATACTGGGCAGTCCTGTCGAGTATACTCATGATATTCAGTTCCTGCCGTATATCTGTGTTTCTTCTATGATCATGAAGAGTATACACTGCCACGTGCCTGAGAAATCTTAGCCGCTTGGGTGCGACTGGCCTGGCCTTTCGTACTCTGAAAAGTCCAATTTTCAGACCCATAAAGAAGTGTGGGAAGAGCCATCTCCTTGTAGAACTTTAGACGTGTTCCCTTACTTGCTGATTTAAGGGTTCGCCTAATGGTCCCGCACATAAGGTTGAACTTATGCAACTTATTCTCAACGTCATTGCTTGCATTATAACACACACTGTAGCTGTAGCCCAGGTATTCAAAATTACTAACTTGTTCCAGAACAGTACCATCTATAACAATTTTTGCCCTTACGGGATCAGTTCCACGTACTTGGTCTTAAGTGTGGATATTTGCAATCCATCGATTATTTCGACTTTTATAATTAGTTTTATTTTATTTTAGATTTGTAGTTTACCTGTTTGTTTAAGTAAACTAAAATTCATACATAAGTAACTAATTAAATTCATACTGTAGCAGAGATAAACGTCATTACTAAATCATTAAGCTATAAACATTCGAAGTCACACACGTTTTAAATCACTAGGATAAAATCGATATGCATGCTGGTAGCAATATATGAATACCCGTAAATATGGAATAAAGGTAAATAATGGGAAAATTTATTTTATGTTTTATAGTAGCGTGAATTATGCGTTAATCTCCTATTTATGAAGACATAAAATTTAAATATTCGTAGTGTACAAGTAGGTATGTCTACGTTGACGTTGCATCCATGCGTGCCATACTTAAACTTCTGATATTGTTCAAGCCAATAAAAACAATATTTAATCACTTCAATCTGCAATTAATTACATTGTTTCACGCACATTGAATTGCTTAATAGTCTTCAAAGTATGTGAAAACAATATCTCAATTGTGTTATGAGAGGAAGACGTGAAGACAAATAGAAAGTATGATACATTATAACATCTATAAATAAGGATTATGCCTCGTTATGCATGTCTAGAACACGTAGAAACAAGAAAATTATTTATATGAAGATTCATTAATACAGACAGAATTTAAATAATGGCTCGGACAGAGTATCCCATGTTGTAAAAATGTAAATAATTCGCGGCCAATATAAATTTTAAACTACAAGGAACAGGTCATCGTGGTTGCGTCTTGTTGTTGTTCTTCTAGTCGTTGGTGTTTCTTTTTTTTGTGAACGTATAATAAACAGTAATACACAATGAATTATTGGCATCATGACTGTAAGCCGCCAACACCTATCAAGTGGTCGTAAGCTCTTTCTATTATTTCATTTTAATTATGCAATAACAGGGCTATCAAGTGGAAACTAAAATGGCTGTGTTGTGGGTCGTGCCACGACAGCCGACATCTTACGGCTGGTTTATTGTCGAATAAAAACAGTTTATAACTGTCATTCTCTTGACTCTCCAATATGATTACACACAGGTTGAAATAAACACTAAAATTGTTTTATAGAGTTTTCGCAGATGTGACTATGGTTTCTGACTAATTGATAACTCAGACAGCCTTCACTTGGAAAGTTGGCCAATACCGTAGGAACACTGACAGACGCGTGTACGCTCGTGTGTGTGCGTGCGTGTTGAGGTGAAAACGCCTTAACAAACAAGTGGATTTGTTAGATTCTCGTTCGGACGTCTGCGATCAATTCTGTCAAAACGTAAATTACAGTGTAAAAGAATCTTAACTAGTCCCGTTTTATTTGACTTTTCCTTAAACCTCACCTACACAGCGCTGAACATTTATACAGACCCATAAATTAGGATATATATTTGGTTTCAGAATGTTAATGACGTACTTCCTACTAATTAAGCTAAAATGAAAATGTTTACGATTCGCTCACAATATTCACAATTAAAACTTACGAAATTATGTGGGACTTGTTGCAGTTCGTATATACAATACGTGAATTGATTAATTTTCTGTTTAAGAATTCAACTTTGAATTGTCCTGCATTTCTAGTCCAACTATAACATAGTTTAAATAAATTCCCATTCTAAGGCTAAAGCTGTTTCCATCGATTATAACTATAAATTAAACTATTGATTTGATTTTAGTTTTTTAAATTAATTTTAATATTGTAGTAAGCTATGTGGCATTTTTAGTGCTAACTGCAAAAAATAATTACTTTTAACACTAATTCTGAAAAACTATATGTTATAATTTTTCGAGTCTTTTGATGTTATCACTTTTGCAATCCCTAGAAAATTATCCGAAAATTATGGAGCAGTTTCCCTACAAAATTATGATTTCTCCACCTTCCTAATTATAATTTTGATACCTTTCCATTGCTCGTTCTCCGTGATAACTGGACAATTACTCTCTGTTACCTGTACATGAAGGGGGAGGGGTAAGAAGAATTACTCCAATTATGTCGGTAACCCTCCCCCCCCCCCAGAAGCACAATAAGTAATATTTTACTTACTTGTTTTTGTTTTTGACATTTTTGGACATAGCATTGCCTTCATTGGATTCTCCTCCTGTCGCGTGTACAGTTACTGTCAATGGGTTGATCAAATAATTTCTTTATTATAATACGTTAGTAATTAAGAAGAAAGTAGAAAAAACACATTTTTATAATCCGTGTCGCTAATTTTGTAATGTGTAAAGTCATATCGCTATGTATCAGTAATTACTTCTAATTATTACTTTAAAATACAGTATTATTTTAAAGGGGCAATAATTTGTATGGAATTCTTTCATGTTTTTTTTTAAATCGATTTTTCGCAACATACATTTTTCTTCTTTGATGAGACACAATGTAGTATGAATTGTTTGACTGCTTCAGCAGTGTCAAGACTTTGATTAAAGAGAGCATGTCCAATAATGTACAATGTTTTTAGTTTGTAGTATTGGGACTGTGACGAAACGCGGCTTATGATGAGCGATGACAAATACTGGAAACGTCGGTGCTCAATGTTTACTACATCCTCCGGTTAGTGCTATTGGTAAAAATAATTCTCTACTACACAGTTCCTGTCTATTTATACATGCCTATAACTAAATTGTGTAGTAAATCTCAATAACGTCTCTTCTGTCTTTCAGCACTTAGAATTTGTAACTCTGAGCCAGTGTGTTACATCGTTGCTGTCTGCACATCTGCTGACGCTCAAACGTCGTGTCGTGTGACAGTTCGACAAAGGTTCCACTTCCACTTCATTCTTGCTACGTTACTTCATTACATCTTAATACTGCACTCCTTTAGTGCTCTGTACTGCCCATCAACCTCGCTCTGCCGTTCTTCTCCCACCCACTTCTGATCCAGCACGTGACAACAAAATCGTTGTTGTTTGCTGTGGGTATGCAGATTAGTCACTTTCCAGATTTTTAAGATTTAACCTTTCGCTTGTGCGGCTACAACTAGATGAGGAGTAAACACACACATGTTATGAAACGATAATCGAAAATCGCCATAGTTCTTGGAAACGGTTCCAATAGTTTTTGGAAGACGAAGTTACAAAAAAATGTTTATGTAGTATTTACAAAAAAAAAAATTATTAAAGATTATTGCATGTGTGTGTGTGCGCGCGCGCGCGCGCGTATATGTGTTTGTAAATGCATAGGAATAAAAGTAGTGAAAGAGATAGAAAAAATGAGAGACAGAGAGAGTGACAGACAGGGAAGAAATTTCTACTGGTTCTTATTGAATCCAATATCTGTCGTGAAACATCCTGCCGATCAAACCACTAAATTAAAAATCAGTTATTATATACACTTTTAAAAGTCAATTATGACAACCTGGCATTTCTCTTAACCTGGAACTTTGTATAAATATCTTGTTTATTGAGTGTTTCGGACTAAGAAAGTGAATATTTATTTAAAAAGTCTGCGACCACACAGTGATTTCTTGACGTATATCAGTGTGTAATTAAATGCGAATGAAAATCCCAGGAAGCTCCAGAAATGGTAAAATCCGGTAGACGTTTTCCTAGAACACGAATTACATTTAGCCAATAACGGCATGTTCATAACTGTCAAGTTTCCAAGAAGTGATTACAAAATGTAGCAGCAATCAGATTGATCCTAGTACGGCATGTAGCCTGTTATGTATTCAGAGCCCCTGTTATTTTCCCATGAGCACTGTTTCCCATACAGTTTTGGATTTCTTGTGCTTCAAAAGTGACCACAATTAAATTATTTTTTTTCTCATAAAATATCCATTATAATTATTTTTCTTTATCTTTTAATTGAAACGCAGTAATCCTAAATCATATATCATAATACTTACTCAGTTAACTGGAAAATAATAGTATGCAAATCATAGCAATACGAAATACAATTTACAGTAATAAACCGCACACCATTAGACACACGTCTACCATTCGTTGATTTGTTCAAAATAGATACCGTTGCACGTTTTAAATAGTTTTTTAAGGGAATATTTTAATCTGAAGTGTTAGAACTGTTATTTAGATTAAGTGTTTGTAATCATTACAGGTGTGGAGTGTAATACTAAAAACTGTGGGATATAATGTTTATTAAATTTTTGGAATCATGGGGTATCATTTTAAGAAGCATCGACAAAGCCGTTACAAATTTTGATTTTTTTTTAATGCACGTTATGCAATGTAGAGCAGAGTTTGTATAATAATTATCGTTTATTATGTGGTATCTTGGATTAAGAAAGTAAACAATTGTGAAAAAAATTACAGGCATTGCACAAATGCAATGCACAGAGAAGGGCATTGAAAATGCTTCAATAAATCTAAAAAATATATATATATATATTTATGTTCATTCACCAATCAATGAATTCATTCTTCATTCACCAATCAATTAATTCATTCTTCATTTACCAATGTACAGATTATAAGTTAAATGTAGTCGCATTCATAAGCGAAGTTTTATATGTATACTACGTTATTGACAACAAAGAAGTAGTTTCTATGGAAACTCACCGGTTCCCATTTTCGATAACACACCAGCGACCGGCCGCATATGTGCGACATGTCCTTATATCGGAGATCAAACAGTTATTCCTTAAATTGTAACATACGCGTAAGTTAAGTTGCTGTATATTGTGATAAATATTTATTATAAAATATTTTCTAACATCATCTGTGTGGTAACTACTTTTTATCAGAACTGTAACTATTTATTAGAAGTCGTTTTTCGAAAATGTTCTTAAAATACATTTGCGTAAGGGTGGCGACCTTTCTGTGCAATTGGATTTTCAACAGACACTTATCTTTTAATTACATAAAAGAATTTGAGTTGTGCTTCTGTTTTTATCTGAAAATAAAATAAAGTTTCCAAATAGACCTATAACTTGAGCATTAATCAGACCTATATTAGTCTTAATTTAAATCTACTCTTTTCTTCACATACTAAATGAGTTTTTCTATAATCTTCTACTTACTCAAAGTATTTTCTTCATTTAATACGTTTGAAATTTTAAAGTTAAAGAAACTAAAACTTTTGTCATGACTATTCTACTGCGTCTGAGTCTAATTCCTACAATAATGAGTGTGTTACGAAAATTGAAGTAAGGAAAACAAAGATTATGGCTTTTTCAAACTTATGATAAGAGATGAGACTGTTTCTGACTATACCTGGTCGAAAAGGTATCATATTTCACGTATCTAAGTAATGGCTTTGGGTATGAGGAACACAAAGACTTGAAATTCGAACCGTTCGCTGTTTAATTCAAAGTACATAAAGGAAAAGTGCGAAGATGACAAGTCAAATCTGTTTTTGCAAAATAATTATTGAACTTATATTACTGTGTGACTTAAATGCGCGGCCCCAACAGAGGTAGATTGAAGAACCCCGTAGATAGAAGAACTAAAATTACTTAGGACGGCACATATCACTTTAAGACAGGATCAAGTTCGAAACGATAAAACATAGGCCTATACAAAGCATTATAAAGTTGATGACCCAGCTCAAATTAGAAGATAGACTGTAGCAGTCGTGGGCTCACACCTTCATGTATAACAACGAAACGAATGGTGGTGTATATCTCTCATGAAGACGAATTTGGGTCGACAAAGACAATGAAATCTGAAACAGACAACGATGCGTAAAAGCGCAGAAGGGAAAAGAGGAATTTCGTGTGTAACATGATTATTTCACTTCCTTAATGTTCTCTTAATTCGTATTAAAAATAACATTAATGTTTTTAAACTCGTATAATTCGTAACTCCATTTTATTTTAAGAGTCGTAGTCAGTTAAAATATTCAGTAATATCAACCCGCAACACGTTCGTGCTAGCTATAAATAGGCCTACATTGACATTGCAGTACGACTGATAGAAAGTTCAGGCTTGTTATCTGCACAATTTTTCGTACTCGTGGGGGGGGGTATCAATAATTCGATTGGAAAATTCCGGTCGTAAGATTGTGCAGTAAAAAAAATATCATACGAGTAAAGAAAACTTAAAACTAAACAAGTGTTAATATCACGACATGTCTTACGGTTTTAAGGTATGCAGTCCTATCCTGAAAATTTCTGTGAAAGCAACATCAAATCTACAAAGTCGAGCTCACAGACTGACGTTATCTTTTCTACATTTCTTTTATCTAAATCTAACATATATATGTAGTTGAGCCGTAATTGTCCAGCTTCTTTGCAAGATGCAGTGGAGATATGTCAATGGACAACCTCTCTTGCTGTCTGCAAGGTATAAATCAACGGATTCCTTCTTTTCAACCAGCATACTCTGGCCTATTTCAGTCCCCAGTAAACACACACATAAACTGTTCTTTACAGTACCATAAATGTACGTAGGTAATAACTAATCAGATTATAGGCCTACAACCTGTTACATAAAATGTGTCATACATTAACACAATCTGTCAACAGTGGCTAAACACAACTTACCCTGCTGTGACACGTATGTACAGTAAATATATTAACGCCATATATAGCATTCTTTAACAGGTATGGCTAAATATTTTCTTATTTGCTCACCATACGCTTATCCATACTGTAAAAATAGAGATAACTCGCTTCTTTCTTTTTGTTCTTTTAATATGAACAATTATTTAGATTTCTTTTAAGCCCCACGTTTGTGTGCCAATTTGTAAAAATAAATAAAATATAAAAAAGGAAGTTATCTCCCTAACTATTTGATTTTATATATATATATATTTTTTTTTTTGTAATCTTACCCTTTCTCTATAATTTCTTATGTTAAAATAAATACTCCAACTCTTGTTCTCGTTTTGTCTCTGACTCAACTAATTTTTATTTACTCTCTTTTTTTATTTTTTGACATTGATTTAATTGTAACAACATCCAATGTTCCTATTTAACATTGGTATCTCATTTCTGTTGTAGAACATGAAAAAATCTCAATCTCAGGGTTAACGTAAAAGTAATGTCAAATATTGTATAAGTCATTTGTACATTTGTTTTTCCTTTGAGGTGTATTTTTGTTGTTATAATACGCATACGCTTAATGGCGATTAGCGAACTGATTTTCAAAGTTTTTATGACTTAATTTTTTATAACCTATTTTTTTACTTCACACGATTCCACGCCCCCTAGTGGAGGAGGAGGAGGAGGAGGAGGAGGAGGAGGAGGAGGAGGAGGAGGAGGAGGAGGAGGAGGAGGAGGAGGAGGAGGAGGAGGAGGAGGAGGAGGAGGAGGAGGAGGAGGAGGAGGAGGAGGAGGAGGAGGAGGAGGAGGAGGAGGAGGAGGAGGAGGAAGAAGAAGAAGAAGAAGAAGAAGAAGAAGAAGAAGAAGAAGAAGAAGAAGAAGAAGAAGAAGAAGAAGAAGAAAGAGGAGACGACGACAACGATGATGATGATGATAATGATAATGATGAAGAATATTCTTTAGATTCTTTGATTGTTTGATAAAAATGCTTTAATAAAGGTAACTTAAATGCTCGAAACAATTAGTTCTGTTATAATCACGCTGTTATAACCGTTGTAAGACTTCCAGACCGTTCAAATTGTCAATGGAAAACTATAAAAATAAATGTTTGTAAAATTGTGTTTGTAAGTTTATCTTCTTAATTCTGGAAGTATTTCAAAATTTTTGAACTTACTCTATTTGATTGTTTGTATTTATTTCAACGCTTAATTTTTATCTAATAATGATAGATATTATTATTATCTATTTTCGTAATAATAATAATTATAAACATGGTAACAAAATTTATTACCTCTGATTCTTCCATTAAATCCGGTAATGATATAAAATTTAAAACAATCACCAATTCTGCATTTTCCCTTTGTAATAGTTTATAGTTGAGAAGAAAACAGTAATACCAAGAAAACGGCATTTGATGATTTTTCAATAATCTAACAAGATAGGCAGCAGCTACTGGCACAAATTGGCGTTCCGAATTAGAAAAGCGATGGAAAAACACTGACATACTGCCTCTTACATCTAGAGTAGGCTAAAATCAACTCCTAAAGAGAACATTTAGGTGTATAGTTTATCACTAACTTATTAATAATAAACGATTCTGTCTGATTAACGAGACTTGACGATATTGTTTTTAAAAAAGTTTCTGGTGACATTATTACCTAAAGGAGCAAATAATTGCAAGAAAACTGATCACAAATAGTAATGATACTTTAAATGTTTAATAAACATAAAGTACCAGCAAACAAACTGTTAACTATTCTTACATTCATTAAAGACTTTTATTACAAAGTGTCTGTCGATGAGTGCTACCTCTACGTCTATCAATAAGTACCTTTATGTAGGCCCTGTACCAAAATTCATTACAATGAAATACTAACACTATACCGCCCATATCTAAACTTGCGTTACTCGTTGAAGAGTGCTTGATCTAATTTAATAATTAACTAGAATATTTTTTACTGATTTAATTATTATATATCCACAGCTAAAAGGCGGTCATATGACTAAATCATTGCAGTTCCAATAGTAAAACTAAGCGTCACATGCATGAACAAAAAACTTGAATAGATGTCCACGCGAAGGCTGAGTACCCAGTTACCTCTGCACTCGTAAGGGAACACATACGACAAGACTGGATTCGATCTGATGAACAGCTTCGTTCGTGTATTATACACTATGTGTATAGCCTACGATACACAAGATAAAGGTGCGAATAATGTTCATAAATTAAGTTTAGAGACTAATGAGACTTCAGCAAAGAGAAGACAATGAGGCTTCAATACAAACATAAACCTAGTAGTGTAAGTTATATTAATGTCGCTCGTTGGTTAGAAGACCGATGCACAGTCATATGGAGTACAGATTACGTTCTATATGCAAAACAATATTTACATATTCTGTAAGTACGCGTATGTTTATGACATATATTCTGAGTTACATCATGCGTACACTTGACATACCACATTCAACGTACTCGCAATGTTAACAGTCCCAATAGATCACTATTACTATTCACAAGTTCTACGCTGTCATTATAAAAGCTACAACCGTGAAGTAGCTCAACGACAGAATTATAGGTGAATCCTTTTAGTACGCCTACTAATCAAGTGGCTTAGAACAAGTAGAGAAGGCTGTCAGTTCAGAACAACTTGAGCCAGTTCGGGTTAAACACAAGGCAATGTGGTCAGCACAACTTTAACCGCCTCTTCTTCTTGTTGCTCTTGTGCTATCCATGTAGGCCTACAGTCTGTGGCTGTGGCTGTGACGATGACATACATTTCTTGACAGCTTTGTTTCAACCTAAATTACGATTTTAAAAGAACTTCCTTTTTTTGTTTAGGCCATCTAAGTACCACATGCCAATTTCAATTCCTTATTCTTTGTTCTTTTCTTTTTCTCCAATATTCTTTCATTTTTTCTCTGTGTCTCTTCTTCACGTCTTCAGTCCACTTTGAACCTCCGTTTTTCTCTCTCCTACCCTGGACTCCTTCCATTGTTAACACTTTTGGCCGAAAAACTTCTCTTTCAATTGCTTGTTCTGCGTTTATATTATATTTTTCTAAATCCTTTTGGACTTCTTTAATCCAACTTGATGTTGACTTCTTCCCCCACAGATATTTGAAGATCTGCTTTGTTAACCTATTACTTTTCTTTATTATTACATAATTCCTTAAAAATATAAATTATTTAGTTTTTCCTATATAACATTTTTCGTCAAACTAATTATGGTAGCGATTCGGTTTTTGTTCCTATGATACTGTCTTAGCCCACAGATTAAGAGTCAGTAATATAATAAAAAGGCTAGAGGACGATTAATGCTTACAGTTTATGCAGATACTTTTTCTGCAAATTTTAGAAATTGGCGTTTCTATCACAAACTGTAACTTCCTTCAGACGCTAAAAAACTTCATCCTATGTTCAACAAAAATACGTAAGATAATCACGCATACAAAAAGAGATAATTAAATCCAAAAATATCATCAATCCAAAATCTAAAATATTCAAGATTTTCTATCGTAATCGTTTGACTAAATTCTCTAACAATAACAGTAACAATTTAAAATTGCTTTTTAAACACGCTTAACATATAAACACACACATAAACATATTTATTGTTACAGTATTTATATTTACACATTTCCTTTCATAAATAGCCTTATTATTAATAAATAAATTAAACTTGCTTTTTGGGAGGATGTTATTGAAAAATGCTTATAAAATAATAAATAGTAATAAGCGTTGTCAAAATAAAAAGTACAGGCTTGCAAGTTCAACAAGAAGAAATGACTACTAATGGTTAAGTGAATGTGCGGCCTATTTAATTAGTTAATCAACCCCCATGAGTTATTACTTATCTGCTTTTCATGTTCGTCTTCCCACACACTCTTATAATAAATTAAAAAATAATGACGGACAATACATTTTATTATTAAATTTTAAAAATAAGTATATTATAAAATAAATTTTCGTTTAATTCATTAAATAAATGAACGTTAATTCTGGTTTTAATAATAGTCACTAGCTTAGAAAAATTTGTAGGGTAACCGTGTACACAAAATACAAAATTGCGTATCAGTAACAGAGTTTGGATAAGAAATGTTTGCTACGTTTCTCGTTCTGCAACTATGTATGTAGCCTATACTTAATTGCAGACAAAACTTTACTTTTACGCAGACAGTTGTGTGTCGACAGTTCAACAGAACATGGAATTGCAATTTACTGCTTACGTACACGCGCGCACGGCGCGCAAGCACACACACTCAGATTGAAGCGTAGAAAGAGTCAAACTGCAATTTTTTTAATTCATAAAAGTCGGTAGTATTTTACTTTTTTAATACACTTATAATTCATGTGCCATGAACCGTTTATGGAACTAAAAATTATATAATAGTCTTTATTACCAACGCCGAGAAAAATATCTGATTTCCCTGTTGTTGTGTAATTCGTATGACGATCGTACATAACGTGTTTAACCAAAACTCCGCTTTCACTGTTACAAACGTCTTTTTGTTCACGTTAACCCGTTATGTAAATCGTATTTGTCTTATGTAGATTTTGTAATAGTTACTCCACGTTATCTTATCGTGGAAACTTTAATGATTTTAGAATAGGTAAGCAAATTGTATTATTGTTCTGCGCAGGCAGGGTACATGTACAAGCAGTTTAAGCGTAGGTCTCTTACATTCGCTTAACGTACATTCTGTACCGTACATATATCTGTATATACAACAGCATGCACGCGCCGCGTGTATTGAACCGAGAGTATATTTATGTGCTAGCTGTGGAATAAAACAGCATATTTTATTAAAATCAATGGACAATGTTACTCGCTTTAGAGAGAGAAAGAGAGAGAGAGAGAGCGAATATAATCTGAAACCACAGCACGAAAGCAAAGATTTCTAGTTGTAAACTGGATTACTTAATTAATTGTACAGTTTCAGATTCAGATCAACTAACAAGCCAAATAAAAGATCATTTAATACGTTTGTATGAAAGGTAGACCTATGAGCGAGCGTGCACGCAGCCTACATCGGTCTACCTACGCGAGAACGGCGCTCAGACAGCGTGAGCATTTCATTCGGAAGTTGACAAACAACTTTCTTATATCAAACGCACCTAAACAAACGCTGATTCGATACAGATTCAGTCCTTAACATCGTACGCCCGGCCATTTGTGTTACGGCAAATTTATAAATTTCGTCCGAGTTATTTACTTCGTTTTGTTTGACAACTAAAATGTCACTGACGGCCAGAACACAACTTTTATTTAAGCACAGTTTGACATTATTCATGATTTGCGTGTTGTGTGTAGTCAACGTAGATAATAAGGTTTGACATATAAAATATTACTTGTTACCATTGATATTTTAACAAGCAAATATTAATGTACAATAATCAATAAGGAAATAAAATAATAATCGAGTTGTCTGTTTCTCTCTTGCCCTTTTTACAGTATAAAGTTGACCGGATTAGATTTCTGAGTCGTACTGCAGACAAACAGGTAACGTAAGCTAAACATCCCTTAACTTCCTCAGCTTATGGCACTAGAAATTTACGTGTATAATAAGAAAATACACGAATTCAGAATGCAGAGTGTGTCGAGTCCAACGTACAGAACTGTAATTCGAACTATGTGCAAAAAGATTTCGTTCTACATGGAAACACATAAAGTAACAAATAACAATAAAATGTAGACTGATTCATTTATAATCGTAATGCTCTTTCCCTTTGTCACATGAACCCAGTTTAGGACAAAATTACGCCAGATTTTTCTGCGTTCGTTGAATATAATAGATATAATAATAGGCCTATAATTCGTTACATTATATTTGTTTTTAAATATTTAACAGAAACAGTTTCAAAAATAAAAATTAATAAATGACGTTTTGTAGTTATAAAACGTCAGCAATACAGCTTTCTCTGTTTAAGGTTGTAATCTAAATTTTCTCAGTTTTAACAACACTTTTAAGTGCAAATCGATAACTTACTTTGACAAAGTAAATAAGTGTTCTAGCTACAAAAAGAAATTTTAGGCGTTTTTCCATCTCTTATGGGGTTATACCACTGGGATAAATGTAAATTAATCTAAATGTAAATGTAAATTATGGGGATTGATGTAAATTAATAGTTGCAAAATCCAAGACGTTTTGGTGATGTATGGACAGTCAAGTGACCCTGGATACTGGATGCTACAACGGAGCAAAATTTCTATAAACTGCTTAATCTAGCCTTTTTTTGTAGGCTGTTGTTGCTCCAGTATACAAGCGTTAGTAGGACTAACTTTGGAGTGTACTTAGCGAACATTATGAGAGGCAAAATTAAAGTAAAATTAAAACATTTGTTTGACAGTATTTCTGTTGTCACTTTTGGCCTTCAATTATAAACACTTCTTTATGTTAATGAATGAATTTTCAAAGCTTGTCCAACCGAGGCTTAAAATTTTCATTTACCGTTTTCTTTCTGCTCCAAGTAACTATATTCTTTACTTCATTGAACGTAGGCTAACTATGTTATTTACTCTCCTCACTTTTTTAAAGCAAGATAAGATAAATTGGTTAAATGTGAAACTTGTCGGTTGTTTTTTATTTCTTTTCTTCTTTAACATAACTAAGATAAAGAGCATTAATGAAAGTAACTTGTTTTTAGTGGGGTTAAAAGTTGTTATATGCGCCAGCGTTTCACTTCTGACGTGCAGTAAACAACAGAAACAAACGTTCCTCCATTAACTCTGTTCTTTATTTTATATGTTAACAAAATTCCTCTTGGCACCTTTCTCTAAAGAAATATAAATGTATTGAATTTAAACAAAGGGAGGTATCTCTGAATGAATTTAAAGACCTAACTAATAGTCATATAACGTGGTATTTTATTCACTGTTAAAATGGTCTCAAGTACAATCTTACTCATGATACCTCATTCGTAGTTTACTTAAAAATGTTTAATGGAAATAGCCACTTAGCACTCCAACAGAACTCTAATTTACACGTCTTATGACATCCTTGTTTCACAATATGGTTTTAGTCGACAGAAACATTTACAACACGAACAATGTTACTCGCTATAGAGAGAGAAAGAGAGAGAGAGACCGAATATAATCTGAAAACAAAGCACGAAAGCAAGATTTCTAGTTGTAAACTGAATTACTTAATTAATTGTACAGTTTCAGATTCAGATCAACTAACAAGCCAAATAAAAGATCATTTAATACGTTTGTATGAAAGGTAGGCCTATGAGCGAGCGTGCACGCAGCCTACATCGGTCTACCTACGCGATGATAAAGTGATAAAGTGATAAAGTTCTAACAAATTGTCAAAAAATATCAATTTATTTCAAGATAACAATTTCTGGATAAATAATTTCCATTATTATTTTTATTGACTCATATTTTGCTTGTAGCATCACACTTCTCTGTCCGAGAACAGGTGGTTAGAAAGAAGACTGAAACATGTCTCAAACATTCGCCGCGTTGTCTCAAATTATTCGCGTCGTATTACAGTTATTCGCACAATGGTCTCCACCTAGTTATCTTTGGCTTTCCTTATTTCGTTTGCTCTCTCGGATACTTACCCACTGCACATCTGTTCACCGATCTTTGTGCGATCGACGCTTATTCATCTTGTCCTATCATTATGTGACGCATCTTCATCGTTTTTTTACTTTAATTTCTTGGTGGGCTTCAGATTTGTTTGAGATTAAGACTGTTCCTTGATAATTCTACTTGATTAAGATCGTTTTAAAGTTACTCTACTAACTTATTCGATAACTTACTTATTTAATTTAAAATATTTGAAGTATTACTTATTAGACGGGTACGAGAATGTGAATACAAACCAACAGAAATTACTAAAAACTACAGAAATAGATGTGTGGAGACGAGTAGCAGGAAAGTCAAGGAAGGAGAAAATAAGGAATACTTTGATAAGGGGGGTGATGCATATTGAGAAGTATATAGTAGAAATTGTGGGAAAATGATTAAAATTGTAGCGCATGTGAGAAGTGTGGGTGATCGAAGGGTGCCAGGCCGCTTGGCACCTGAATGGATGGAGTGAGAGAAAGCATGAAACTGAAAAGAAAGGACGACGAAGATTTAAAGGGAATAAAAACTGGAAGAATACAATTAGTTTGAAATTTAAAAATAAAATATAGCATAGCCTTTTGTTATTATGTGATTTATGTACTGTTTAGGTTAGGGAAACAGCACTGTGAAATCCCTAAATAGATTCATCTCGTGAACCTTCCCCGCAATAAAATATATAATACTGTATTATATTATAGCCTACATGTTGCTCAACATCGTTTCATCAAAAACACTGATGATTGAATACTTCTCCTTCTTCAACGATTACTTCCCGGAGCAGTTTGTGTCCAATCGGCTGACACATCCCTCCGTCTTGTCTTCTCTTTACCACTCTTACACTAAGTCTAGCAACCTGTGTAACAATCTACCATTTGTCATCTAGTCAACCTCCACTTGCGCACTCTCATTTATTTTCATAGTTCCGTAAATTATATCGATGTGTGTGTGTGTGTGTGTGTGTGTGTGTGTGTGTATTTAATAATAAATAAATATTACTTGTTTCTTACACGAATATATCAACTGTTATATTCAGAATATGTGTACAAATATATATATATTGCAATGAAACATCGCAGAAAAGGGTCTTTGTAGCTACGACTACATGCTTTTATACAATTTATGACGTTATAGACATGCTGAAAAATTATTTTGTTAAAATTTTGTAAAATAGCTGTACGTTTTGAAATAAGAAATGGGTAATTAACTGTTGTATGTCAAAATGCCCATAAATTTATTTTCTGTTATGTCAAGTGCAAATTTAGTGCGCGTGTGCGCGTGTTATTCGTATTTACATGATAACTCTTGAGTAAACTAACGTATCGAGTTGAAACTTAGACAGCTCATACTTCTGAATTAGCGCTACATTTTCCGTATGTCATATACTCAAAATATATTATTTTAATATGTATTTTTTAACAGAATTCACTTTTCTAAAGAATCCTTATCTTCTTTGACTTCTAAAGAATCCTTACGACTTCTAAAAGTCATAAAACGTTTAGATAAAATCTATACATCCTTTTGCAGTCTTCAGTAAAATTGAGCAAGACATATGTCTATCTATCTAATCCATCTATCATGTGGTATGGGTTTTAATCAATCAAAAGCTCCAACTTTCATTCAGTTTTGTCCCTTGCGGAAGAAGTTTCGCGGAGTTCAACCTAACAGTTCGGCCTTAACAGACGTTGTCTCTGTGCGAGTTTGTCGTATCAGTATACGTTCTTTATAAGAGTTAAGAGAGTACTTGGTCTTAACAACGAATTGCCCGTTTGCTAGATCGATTGGGTATTAGAACTCAAAATAATTTAATTATAAATTAAATAGTGCTATCTCGCGATAGTCAAGATTTTTCCTAATAGGAATCAGTGTATTAGCCGAAATACATGTGGGTGAACGCGAGGACACTTCAAGATACCGGAAGGTGTATGTAAAAAACACCGAAATTGAATTAATAATAGTTAAACCCATTTTCGAGCCCTGAGATAAATGAGATAAACTATATCGGTGATAAACGGCGTGCGTGCGTGAGTCGCAAGAGTTCTACGTGTCATCATTGCAGCTGATCCAGCAGGCGACGAGTGCTGCAGTGGACCAGTTCAACGGTTCGTCAATGGAATTCGTCGAACAAGTAAAATAGACTATAAGAAAGAGAAACATTCAAACCATTTTACAGACACTATTTAAATTTAAGAATAAATAATTTATGTTCAAATCACAGACCATATTAAATTTGTTTTTAAATAAATACCTAACTCCAGATAAAAGACTCTGATATTATTTTGTTCTAATTTACTATGCCTTCTATTTGTTACGTTGCAATATATATATAAATCCCCATACAAATATGTATATATATACAAATATTTTTGTTAATTATTAAAAATAATTACACATATAAAACAATTAATTTTATATTAATTGTTTATATAAAATAATTATATAGGCATATATATATATAATTTTTTACATACAATTTAAATGATTGTTTTTATACATTTAATTGTTTTCCTCCTTCTGTCTATCTGTCTGTTACTCTCCCCCTCTCTCCCTTATTTCTAGTATTGTTCTTTTCATACTTCTTTTTCAATTAAGAGCTTTAATAAAATTTTGATAGACGACAATGTAATTTTAATTACCATGTAATGTTCAAGTTCCTTCAAAATTCATCTCTGAACATCTGAATCTGTACCCATTCTGCTTCCCGATGTTATCATCAGACTGTATTTCAATTTTAAAAGGTGTCTTGATTCAAAACTGTTTTTTTCTTTGTATTTTAGCTTTATTTATCAATAGGCTACATCTTAATGTTGTCAGCGTCGTGCGTGACTTGTTTTCCTCTGTGCATAACAACGATTGCGTATATTTCTTTAGTTATAATTTTAGCCTCTCCTACATTACGTTTATGTATTACAGCCTTTTATGGAAACATAGCAATCTATGCTATACCTAGGTCGACGCAAATATAAAATTTACCTACTTTCGAAACACAAGTAAGTTATTCTTCCATTGCACACTTTATGTTCAGATAATAAGTTCACAACAATCCATTGACATAATAAAAATTTCTATGTGGTATAATTTATAAGCTACATATACATATACATATGTGTAGAATATGTATGTAAACCGTTTGCAGCATACCACACAGTTTAATTAATTATAAACTTTCTGTGAAAAGGTCACGACTATTTTAAAAATTTAACGCAGACAAAACACACCACCTACACGCACATACACACACACACGCAAAGGTGAATAAGTACAATAAGGCATGATTATGATTATTGACAATAGATAACTTCTTTTACTTAAAAGAGCTGTTATCAAATTATTCTTGTGAATGAAAGAAATTTGATCTTGTGAATGAATTTGAAAAGCATTAATAAACAACACAAAAAAATGATTTAGACTGTTGACATTCACTTAAGCGTTTTCGTATAGAAATCAGACGGATATAAGTATAGACTAGGGGGTAAGAATGGCGTGGAATTTGTGGTCACGCCTAAACGGAAACACTACCACAGGGCGCTTAAATCTTTATTTATGACTACCTTTATATATACGTTACCTTTAAGACACATAAATGTCATAATATATTATGAAGATCTGATACTGTATAAATCATAGGATTCATAGTAAAAATTTATACTCACTGGCTTACGCTCACCAGCAACGATCTGTGCCTGTCTGTCTATCTTCCCGCTTGCCCTCTCACTCTTTCCCTAACACACGTGCGTGAATGTCGGATGTGCGCGCGACAAATTAAATATACAAAATGAGAGTTCATAGATGCTGACTTTATGGTAGTTGACTTCATTAACTAAACGTTTAGGCCGATATTTATATGATTCATAAATATAAGTGGAGATTATAGTCATCTCTTAGATTAGAATGGTCAGTAAGATAGTTAGTTTATGTGGTACTTTAATAACCACAGAAATAATCTAGGTTGTTTATCACCTCTTTCAACATGAATAGAATATAAGCTGGCTATTTTGTGACACGCTTGATCTTAAAGGAAATAGTGAGAGAGAGAGAGAGAGAGAGAGAGAGAGAGAGAGAGAGAGAGAGAGAGAGAGAGAGAGAGAGAGAGAGAGAGAGAGAGGGGGGCAGAAGACAGACAGACAGACACAAAAAAAGATAGACAGACACGGACAAAAAGAGAGAGTTGAGTAGAGGATGGATGGAAAGGTGAGATAAATATTTTGAGACAGAACGTATGTCCTCGTGGACGGAACACATTAAGATTATTCGTCCACATGTGCACACAAAATTGTAGAACGTATGAAAACAGCTATCGGACTAGAAATAAACAGAAAATTATCGCTAATAATAAACTTATATATACAATATACATATATATAAAAGGTTTTTTTTCATGTAAGACTTCACTCAGACAAAATTAGTTTTAATTCAGAATGTGAATTTGAGTATAAACAACCCTTTAAAATTCCTTTTGAAAATCTAATGTTACATGAAATAAGGCAGTCACGGTGGTGGCTGCTTTATTACCTGGTCACTACGGTTATGTATCAGACAACACTTCGAATCGTGTTAATTAATCTAGTTTACATTTGTGCAAAATAAATTGTTATGTTATAAGAATGCAAGCAAGATCACATATGAATTAGTAGTAGTAGTAGTAGTAGTATGATAACATTGTCAAAAATCTAGTTCCATCAGTGCAAAAATGTATCATAGGTAAAATCATTTCTAAAATTGTTTTTTTAATAAAACGTAACTCCTATTCATTGAATTATGTGTGTTTCATTATTCACACAACACAGAAGCGAATAGTAGGACTATTTATTTTCTAGTTAGGCCTACATGCCTAATCTCAGTATCTAATTTCGAGTACCTATTTTTCAATAACAAGTTCGCTTTTCCTTTGTTACATTTAAAACAAATACATGTAAATCCGTTTGTTTTAAAGTAAACTGTACACTGATATGTTAACTTTTATTATCTTAAATTTTTTTTTATAATACACTCATTGATTTTTCTGAAAATAAATTGGGTAAATTGAGTCCAGTCGTGCAACACATCCTACGTCGTGTATTGTTAATGTACCCATGTTTTGTTGTCGACCGTGGACGGTGACCAGCAGCAAAGGTGTACACCTAGTTTTTATAAAACACCGACTGTAGGAGAGTAAGGAATTAATGAATTCTCGTTTTGGGCGGTACAGTCGTTATTAATGAGGTCACAAATACGTGACCAAGATCCCACGCGAGTTCTCTAATCTCTTGAACTTTATCATTGCTTGTCGCCTTTAGTTCCAAATTCAATTTAGTCGTTCTTCTTGGCGAGGAAGCCTAATTAGTCCCAATACAAATTCGTTCCGATTAATAGATTTAATTTGAAGTAATGATTCTAATGGCATTCACCCGAGTGGAGAAATAATTTAAGTAACGTTGAAGATCGTATCAAAACCTACCGTCTCGAATGTCAACACCAAGCGTTTCACTCAACAAACGGCTTTACACCAACAGAATTAATTCTCTAGAAAAGCATTTCCAAATACTTTGAACCCGCGGTTATCTTAACACAGTACACACTGACAACGTAAATCAAACTGTGTTCTCATTTAACTACTCTGTTATTACTAATTTGGAAGTAATTAAGACGTTTCCTTTCTTCTGGAATTTACTTCTCCCTCGTTAATGGACTGAAAGTTCCTTTTAAACAGAGGGAAAATAGAAATGTTTTAAGATTTTTTTTACCCATATTTATAATGACTTGTACACTTGATCACAACTTAAAGTGTAAGTTGATTTAAATACATCAATGTTCAGCTCCAATTTATGTTCATATTCGAAATAAAAATATTCACATCTGTAGCTACTGAGATGTTCTTTATGCATTACTTAGACAACCTACTCACCAAACAATTTTTTAATTAGTTTTAAGTAACAAACTTGGAAGTGAGGTGGTATGGTTATAGCATCGTGGCTCAACTTGTAAAGTTAAGTGTCACATTAATGAGTACACAAACCTGGATAGCAAAACACTCGGCGGCTCGTGCCCGAGGAGGTCTATATTCGAAACAGTAGACATAGGATTAGATAACATTACATTCAAATAATCATCAACTGCGATACTGGAAGACGATGGCATTGCTAGACGTGTTATTGTTGGAACACTACGTGAGTGAGTCCAAGCATAAGATCCTGTCTGTGGATTTGCGTATATGCGCTGGGGCTTATAGAAATTCCACATAAGCTACTACTTATGTGTAAATTGTGTAGTAGTGACTACAAGACAAATAACTCCTAATATCACATGTTTTTACTGATGAAAACTCGAAATTGATGGATGATTTAAGACGTTGTATATAAAAACATTAATAACACAATATATACTGTACATATGAATTAATTTATGTATTGCTAAACATACACATATCGGATCAGGCTTAATAATGTACTGTAAACTGGGAAGTTCGTGGGCAAAACCGATCATTCATGGCTTACACGTTTGAAGAAATTTATGTAGGCCTGCCTAATGCATTTGTCAAAATGGGTGTTATTATTTACGCTGATAATACGTATGTGTTATTAATATGTAGTAAGACATATGCAGCATCAAGACAACACGTAAAATGATCTGTAGCTTAAATTTAAATTAACAAATGATATTACTAGGTTTTCATAAACATTGGTTTTAATTTTTTACAGTTTGAGTGTTTCTTACAAAGCATTAAAAATGAACTAAATATGGTTAATTTCAATCCGGTCTGTAACTAATATTTTATACTATTTCATCCCAAAATACTACTTGATTTGAAGAGTTACTCAGCAGCGTCTACTACCATCATTCATAAGTATTAAATACATTTTCATGTAAATGTCCAGGACTTTAAAACGTCTATTAATGAAATTAATATGAATATATTTTGCTTCACTATGTGTAATATGATTTTTTTTACTTTTCTTTATTGTATTATCAGCCATTTACAACTGTTGTATAGCTTCATTGCTGACTTACAAAATCGGGAAAACCAATGGTAAACAATGGTAAAGAATTGGTCCAAATCCAGCTTTGATTTCCTCCAAACCAGAGTAAGTACCCTCTTGTATACCTGATGCATCTCTCCATTAGATATAGCTGCAGTATTTCAGTAAACATATGTATATTATGAACTCAATATTATAAAAGATGAATCTAAAGACATATATAGGCGTACATAGAATAATGTAGTTAAATAAGTGAACATCATTGGCACACCCCCTCCCCCCGATACACAAACTGTCTGCGTCTGTGGGTATATAGGCAATACGAAATTATTAAATATATTAGCAATAATAGCATAACAAAAAATACAATTAAATCATATCTTAGAAATGAAGTAAAAGGAAGATGTGGTTATTTTTTAAACAGCCGAACAAATAAGTTCTTATATTTTTTTTATCCTGCTATAATTCAATAAATACTTTTGCTTGACATAAACTAAATGGTGCCGTCTCAACGACAGTGATGAACAAGTATTTGATTCCTCAGCTAACGTTGCCTAACGCTCCTCGTTTAAACAATGTATAACGTGCTAGACTGTCAACAAAAAATATTAACTGAATAATTTGTCATGCTTTTTCTATACTAGGCAAGCAAACTAAGTCTATAAACTATTACAATTAGCATGCACTTTCCTTCTTGTCTATAAATAATTTTTTTAATATTTGGAAAACAATTAGGCTAATCTGTTCAGAATACAGTTATCTACGACATTAAAACTAAATAGAATATGATGTCTTTTAAAATTATGATTTAAAATAATAGTAGATCAGTATTATTATCTGTATTAATGAATATTTGTTTTACAGTTAAATAGCCTTCCTAAGTAATGTACAAGCAGTAACAATTTATTCCACGTTACGGAAACTTTTAGGTTATTTATGAAACGATTTTGACAGTAATAATAATGGTACACGTTTTCTCAAACAACACACTTTTTATAAATGATTGAAACTGTATACACAAAACCTATAAAAAGCTTCTAAGTGACCGTTCGTAAAAAAAAGCAGCAGCGTAAAATCTATGAAAATTTGTGATCAACAGGCGAGAGGAGAGCATAAAGGCCATTAGTTCCAGTGAGAAAGCCATTGTGTTGTTCAATAGATGGTCTGTTTGGCATTCCAGCCGGGAATCTCTAAGGAATGCGACACGCTTGTCTCCAACCAACCCAACTTGGAGAGTTGCTTTCCACCTGACCTTAAAAACTTCTACCTCTTTGAGCTGCTCGTTTTTTTACAACCGTATCTAATCCCTAGCCACTTGCTCACAGTGCTATCATTACTGAAATGCTGTACAGTCAACAAGCATGACCTTTTCTTCACCTAATAATAAATAATTTGCAACAGTGGGACCACTACTGCTGCTGCGCTGTTGCTTCTCCTACTACTACTACTACTACTACTACTACTACTACTACTACTATTACTACTACTACTACTACTTCTACTGCTTTTACTACTACTACTACTACTACTACTACTACTACTACTACTACTACTACTACTACTACTACTGCTGCTACTGCTACTGCTACTACTACTATTACTAGTATTAGTATTAGAACAACGAAAGTTAAAGTATATTTTAAGCACTCAACAAAACCTTATTAAACATTTGCAGTGTTACGAACTGTTGCATTTTAATAATTGTAAATTAAAAAACAACACTAACGGATCTAGTCAAATTAATAGGTCATAAAACTATGATCTAGTTTTCCACGATAATGTAGGCTACATAAAATGAACAAACATATCTCATACAGTCCGAATGAAATACTTGTAATGCAAAACTATGTGTAAGCCTATTCGGTTATAATTTATGTGCATAAATTATCCGGATAAAGCAAAATTGCTTTGAATCTGTGAATTGATGAGTTTTTTTTTACTGTGACGGAAAAATGTAAGTCATACAGATGTTAGCTTCAACAATAACCTCAACGATAATATCATCCGAAAATTCTATTTATAATATTTAACAGTTTCGTTCTTTCTTATAATTAAAACTCTAGGTAAATTATGTTTTGCGAAACGCTACGTAAATTATGTTTTCCGATAATCAAAATATACATGCTATTTGATAAATGTCTGACAATAATGTCCTTACCTTGTTACAACTGAATAAACAAATTGTCTAGTCGGGGAGACATTAGTAGCTGCTGGCTGTCATGGAAACAACTATTAGTCTTACCGACCCTGACTGACGCACAGTGTTCAACATGTTTTACACTGAATCACGCTTCTGTCACAAGCTGATTAGAGTCACTCATTACAACGGTGTAGCAGTAGCACACACCGTCAGTTTTGTAACGGCTTCAGTCAGTGGGACGAGGCCCATTTTCGTACGCGAAAATTATATGACTTGAATAAAAGCAAAATTTTTAATCCAAATCTATTAACATGAGATGCGGAAGATTTCATTCCAGTAATTGCTTGTCATTGAATACCATACAGAATATTACTTTTGTAAATTTTATACAACTGCAAGTTGATATACATTGAATACTACGAATTTTTATACTTTTAAAAGTGTAAATATAATCTTACAATATGCCTTAAAAGTGTATGTAAACGAGTGTTTTGCTAAATTGTAGCTCGCAAATCTCTTCCAGTTATGACAGTAATTATTAAAATAATATTATTCTTCTTCAAGTATTAAAATTATTTATATAGCCTGACACATATTTTACATAAGCTCTTCTACAAAGTCGGAGACTGTGTGTATGTGTATGTGTGTGTGTGTGTGTGTGTGTGTGTGTAACACACACACACACGGCGCGGGCCGACTTTCTTCGATAAACGTAATCCGACAAATATAGTGTAAATAATTACTGAATTTATTAAGCCGGTAAGATCCTACTTTATGTACAAACACACACATTCACAAATCTTCTGCAGATATAGTCGCGTTATAAATAATACTAAGAGACCTGCTAACACGTTTATTCACTAGACGGCGGGGACGGGGGAAACCGGAATTTTATTTACCTGCAAGAGCTCCGTTACACGCTACGAAGCCACTGAGCGACGTGGAGCTGATACATTTGTGCTGTCGGCTGACCGCATAATCGTGCCATTGGCATTCAGCCGTACGCGTAGGTGGCCTAGAGCACAAACAGCGTGCCGACGGCAATGCTGGGGGCCCGTGGCAAAGTACAGCATAGTGTGTGGAATGCAGAACACGAAAAACGGAAAACTCTAATATAGACAATACTGTGTGCAAACGAGAGCTGTAGTAAGAGTGAAAGTTCAAACTAGGAAAAGGTCATCGAGAATCCCTAGAATGGGATTAAGCCTTACATGAGGAGACATGGTTTCTAATCAGAATGGGCCTTTGTGAACTTACCAAACTTCTCTGCACTTGACTGCTGAGCCTTTGAAGTTTGGTGCCTTTTTTTTTAAATTGTATTTGTATTCAGTTCTATGACTCCCGCCTTTATATAACACAAAAACATCCTCATATTACCAACGGTTAGTCCATGCACTCCACGGAATGTTACAGAAAAGTAGGTCTATTGACAAATGTTCACTCGACTACAAAGCAATTATATTCAACCCAAGTACGTACCTAAGAAATAAAAAAATGACTTATACAAAATTCAACACTACCTGTGGATACCAAACGAAATGCTACCGTAAAATGAAGTTTTTCATTACTCCAAGAATCTAACTAAAAAAATCAAAAACATAACTACCATGTCAGTAACAACATCTCGTCAATATTCAAGTTAATTCAACACGTAGCACCCAGGACACCCAGGACCCAATTAAATTCGATATCACATTACTAATTAATAAATCTCATCACCTTAAAAACAGTAGTTATTAGACACAGTAAGACAAACATATTTCATGTACAAAATACCATTACTGCAAACAAGAGAAGAAGCTTCCCACTAATGGAAGCCTGTGGTCTACTGATGGATGACCACAACAAAAACGCATAAATGACAAAACTGGGAGAGCATTTCACCAAAAACATTTCATATGAAGACAAGAATAAGAGTAACCAGCAGCAAGCAATCATATACACGACAGGAAAGAATAACCATCGGAAAAAATAATTGTCGCATCACGGAAAAAATGACCAAAGTGACACAAAGAAAGTCGAAACCATCATTACAACACAAAATTTCAAGCGAATAACCGAAGTAAATAAGCGAAGAGTACAGAAGAAGAAATGAGTACGTGGGGTCAGTGAAGAAGGATGAACCAGAGATTGAACAATAGCATACAGACACATACAGTAAAAAAACGCAACATAACAAAAAATTAAGAAGTTATGCATAATCGAAAACTCCCTCTCTCTGAGATGGTCAATTTGCATATTAAATCATACAATCGCATACAATCGCATATTAAAAACATCGAAATGTATTGCGGGTACTCATACAGTTCCAATCAGTTACTTGAATTCGGTTCGATAATTCCTAAAAAAATATAGAATTTTGTCAATGTGAAATCAAATGTTTCCATACAAACTACTTCTTTGTTGTCAATAAAGTAGTACACATATAAAACTTATAAAATATCGGTATGGAGAACCATACATGACTTCCATGTTCTAAGATTTATATTTAAAATCATTTTCGAAATGAAATATTACCATAGAAACTACTTCTTTCTACTTACTGCTTCAGCCTTAACCACAGTACTGTGGTCACTAACGTATACCACCTCACGTTATCGCACTCGATTTTCACTGATGATGGAAGTCGATGGCATTGCCGAAACGTTTGGTTTTGTAGAAAACATTGGACTACGGCCAAACATCCCGGGAAGGAATTTTAACAAAAACTACTTCTTTGTTGCCGATAACGTTGTACATATATATATAAAAAAATGCATAAAATTAATGGCTTGTATAAGTTAATGATTGATCTCCATTAAGTAGTGCTCAAGTTTACAAAGTTTTAATATTATGATGTCCGTAATTAAAACATCAGAGGAGGTTTAGTGTGTATGAGGGTACACCGTGGACAAAAATTTTCAACATTTCCTATTGAGCGTTGCTTAGAGTTAAGCTGCGAATCTACAGTGTACGTTTCACAGAACAAACACGCGGAAAAGAAGAGCGCTCCGAAGTCACTCATGGACCCTCAGCATCTTGCAGAGGGTTCATTCCCTAAAGACGAAAAGTCTGTCTATGAATCGTTCCTCTGTAAACACGTGCAGTTACACTGCCCAGCGATCCACAGGAAGGAAATCGCTATCCACGCTGGACACTTTTTCGGCTTGCACGCGTTATGTTGGTGTGGGTTTCGGCACTTTCCATTTAAAAAGCGTGCAAATGTAAGAAAATAAACATGAGTGAGGCCAGAAATAACGCGAATTGTGTGTGTGTGTGTGTGTGTGTGTGTGTGTGTGTGTGTGTGTGTGTGTGTGTGTGTGTGTGTGTGTGTGTGTGTGTGTGTGTGTGTGTGTGTGTGTGTGTGTGTGTGTGTGTGTGTGTGTGTGTGTGTGTGTGTGTGTGTGTGTGTGTGTGTGTGTGTGTGTGTGTCTTCCCTGCCTTTTTATTGCAGTAATCATAATAATAAAATAGAAACGTAAACATTACATAATTGAGATATGCTTGCCTGCCACGAACGATATATTTTCACTCATACATGATTTACACTAAAATGAAAAAATTATAATTTTATTGCCTGGCAACAAAATTATTTTATTTTTAACAATTACCATTGTTTGAAAAAGTTTAAATGAATTTTCAAGTACTTTACTGTTGTTAAAACGTACTGTTGTTGCTGGTAAACTACCCCTTCCCCTTAACCGATCTTCACCAAAATCAAAAGTCCTTGAGATCTCTACAATTCAGGGATGTATGCAAAAAATTGTTTGATTCTGTTTGAATTTGCGGCTGTTTTCGTTTGCCATAGAAAATTACCCTTGATAAAAAAACGTTGCAGGTAAACTACCCCTTCCCCTTAACCGATCTTCACCAAAACAATAGGTCTTGAGAACTCCATAATTTAGGGCTGTATGCGAAACATTATTTGATTCTGTTTGAATTTGCGGCTGTTATCATTTGCCAAAAAAAAAAATTACCCTTCATAAAAAAAACCGTTGCAGGTAAACTACCCCTTTCCCTCAACCGATCTTCACCAAAAACAACAGGTCGTGAGTACTCTACAAATCAGGGCTGTATCCAAAAAATTATTTGATTCTGTTTGAATTTGCAGCTGTTATCGTTTGCCATAGAAAATTACCCTTGATAAAAAAACGTTGCAGGTAAACTACCCCCTCCCCTTAACCGATCTTCACCAAAAACAATAGGTCTTGAAAACTCCATAATTCAGGGCTGTATGCGAAACATTATTTGATTCTGTTTGAATTTGCGGCTGTTATCGTTTGCCAAAAGAAAAATTACCCTTCATAAAAAAAACCGTTGCCGGTAAAGTACCCCTTTCCCTCAAACCGATCTTCACCAAAAACAACAGGTCGTGAGTACTCTACAAATCAGGGCTGTATGCAAAAAATTATTTGATTCTGTTTGAATTTGCGGCTTTATCGTTTGCCATAGAAAAAAAATCTACAGACACACATACAGACACTTTTCGAAAAACGACTTTTTTTCATGTTTTGAGTGTAGTACAATCAGAATCTGCAATAATCTCGAACACGATTTTTTTTGCCATCACCATACTTCCATTTCATTAAGGAATATGGAAGTAAAAATTACCCTTGATAAAAAAAAACCGTTGCAGGTAAACTACCCCTTTCCCTCAACCGATCTTTACCAAAAATAATAGGTCGTGAGTACTCTACAAATCAGGGCTGTACGCAAAATATTATTTGATTCTGTTTGAATTTGCGGCAGTTATCGTTTGCCATAGAACAAAATCTATAGACACACACACAGACACTTTTCGAAAAACGACTTTTTTTCATGTTTTGAGTGTAGTACAATCAGAATCTGCAATAATCTCGAAAACGATTTTTGTTGCCATCACCATACTTCCATTGCCTTAAGGAACATGGAAGTAAAAATTATCTCCTCCCTCATCAACTACCATTTTAATTTATAGAAAAGTACCCTCTTCCCCTTCAACTACCCTTTTCATTTATAGATATTTCATCTACCTTTCTACAGTGGATTATTATGACCTTCTTTTAAGGATACTTTATTTATCAATATTAGGCACTTTATTCTTGTTAAAACGTAAAAGGTTGCCGGTAAACTACCCCTTTCCCTTAACCGATCTTCACCAAAATCAATAGGCCTCATATCCTCTACAATTCAGAACTGTATGCAAAACATTATTTGATTCTGTTTGAATTTGCGGCAGTTATCGTTTGCCATAGAAAATTTCTACACACAGACAGTTTTCGAAAAATTACTTTTTTTCATGTTTTGAGGGTAGTACAATCAGAATCTGCCATTTTTCTCGAACACGATTTTTTTCGCCATGACCATACTTCCATTTCCTTATGGAACATGGAAGTAAAAAACTGACTGGAATCAAAAATTACTATTATCCTTACTTAAGATTTTGAAAATCGGCAGTATTGAAACAATTAAACCGACTCCACTTTAACGTTATTTACACAACTCGGAAACCTAATAAGCGTAATGAACCGAACAAAAAAAGGACGGTAAAAGAGAGAGATAGAGCGGAAGAACGTCATAACATTCGTAGGACACCAAATGCGGTTGTATATAATACAACGCTCCGTTGGAGTAGCGCCGAAACTTCATGCAAACTGGGAAAGCACTCATTGTGAAGAAGAGGGTCAATGATGGGTTTCAAACAGTATAAGGACAAAGAAATTTGAGGTCGTACCCTTAGACATATACTAAAGAAATTACTCGCCAGTTCAGGACGAACAGACTCAGAGTAACGGTAATGCAGAAAAACAAAGCCAAAAAGAAATTGAAATAAATTAAATTTTTGAAATTAGTAACTTATAAAACCATTTTCCGCCTTCAGTGGTGCAGTTTAGTTACTGTTGCGACAGGGGAGTTCTATATGAAGTATTATGTCAATGGTTTCCCGAGGATAACAAGAGTGTAGAACAGTTTCTGACGAAGTTTATGACCAAAGAAGCTGATGAAAAACATTGCAGTGGAAGGCGAGAATGTTTTGTGAAAACCCTGAGTCTGAGGCTTAACAAGTTACGTATACAGACGGCCGGCGCTTGGCCACAACAATCGATAGTGTGTTTTGCGGCAAAGTTCGTTGTGTTGTGGTATAGTAACGGCCAATAAGGGAAGATTTATCCTTTGAGCAAAATTTTAGAATTCCTTGTGTTGTACGACACTACTTAATATTCTGCAAATGTTGTCTGAAGTCATGCAAAAATTACTTTAATATGTAAAAGATATAGAAAAGATAAAATAAATAATATATATATATATATAACATTTAACATTTAAAATGAAAATGTTTCCTGTAAGAAAAAATTAACATTAAATTTATGTTACATTTTCACCACACAGTATGCAACTGGAAAAAGTCTACAGTGTGACGCAAGGTACTTACGTAACACCCAAGGTATACCAAGCTCCTATAAGCTACCCTATAGGCTACATGCACAAGGGCATGGATGTGAGTGATTTTCAAGTATTTTCGCTAATTTCCCTTAATAAATTTTACCAGAAAACCTAATGAAAACTAAAAGTGTATGAAAGTGTATGATTTGCCAGGGGCAGTAGTACAAGCTGCAACAACTCATCGCGCCATACAATTTTGAGGACGCAGTTCTATACACGTAATTAGTTTTCGTAGAAACACAGACATCCATAACTTCAATTTATTTATCCGCATAATTAAGAAACAAATTTGAAATACAATGTTTAGTTTCTTTGTCTTGTTCAAAATTTTGGGATAATTTGAGGCCTTACTGTACTGTACAGTAGGTTTGCTATGGAAGCTTTCTACTTAATTATTAGATGTTTCCTCCTATTATGGATTTTCCTAAAAACAGAAAAGCGTTATACATATTGTTAAAACTACAACCTATATTTCTATTAAAATGATGATTTTACTTTTCACTTGACTTTTATCAATAGACATAAAATACTAATTTGAACTGTACACAGTTTTGAGAATGCAACTCTATACGCGTAAATTATTTTCGTAAAACACAAACAGCCATGAAATTTAATTTATTCCTCAACATAATTAAGAAATAAAATACAGAAAAGTTTAGCTTCTTTGTCTCCGTCAAAATTTTTTGCGTGTATGAGACTTTACGCGTGAAACCTATAGGCATAAAATTTCGTAAAATGAATACATTGGCAGTACATATATCTGAGGCAGAAAACTATGGCATATGCCTACATTTTGTAATAATCAAAGGATAGTTTAATATTCCGATTTTTAGAACCAAGCAAGCAAAAGGTACAAACTTAATCACACATTTTTCAATTTCGTTTGCTTCCATTAACTTATGATTCCGCTGCATTGAATCGACGTATATATCTTTCGTGTAAAAAGTATAACCCGCCGATTCAGGGGCTTCCCGTTTCAGATGGATTTCCTGTTCTAAAAACAGCTTCGAGATGCCAGAGAGATAGATAGCCAAGTTCGGGATTTTTATGGATGACATAGTATTTCAAGATATGTACGCGTATATCGAGCGATGAGCGATGTGGGTCTGAGCATTGATCGGTAAGAAGCGCCCAGACGTCTACTACGCTTGTTACGACAAACAGCTGTTCACACTTGCCTCTTTGGGTATCACTCCGCATCCATCGGCGCTATTATGTAAAGACATCTGTAAAGGCGCGAATGTCTAAGAAAAATAAGCACAAAATTGAGAGCGTTCAGCTGAAAAATAGGTATTCTTATAAACCTATGATTACCCTTAGGAAATGATTCCCTTAAGAAGAGTGTATTTAACGTTATGCCCTCTATTGACACTACCACAACTGAAGATACCAGAAGTGAAGAAATAACCTGCACAGTCACGAGTAAGTCCATCAGTTCTGTTAGTACAGACGGTGTTCCGTATCGTTTATATTGTTTCCACATTTGGTCAACATCTTAGTTCACATTATGTTGTAGTGCTAACAAACTGCTCATGCCATCATGTTATGAATACCCGTTTTGTCACTTGAGCGTGCGACTTAGATAATAATTTGAAAGCTTTTCGTATAGGTTTACTTTAATACGAAACATCACGTTCGTTAACAAACTCCCACAAACGTGGATCACGTGGACAAAATTCTCAAATTCTGTCAAGTAAAAGTGTAAGCACAATTAATTTACAGATATGAGATATCATTATGATCAGTTTTAGTTATTTTCAAGATAAAACTGTAAAATAAGTATCTACTGTAGGTTTATAACTATTGTAACATCACAAATGTCTGTACCTGTAGGACATAAGATAGGTCCGAAGGTTGGTGGGTCATTTTCCAATGAACAGACTTGAGTGCAGCTGATGTAATGGTCTAGTTATTGTTATTTATCTTCAAGCTGAGTGCCTGCCATCAACAACGTCAGACCCTTATACACAAACACTCTATTGTTAACCAAACCGCAATGTTTCACAGTAGCTTTGTTTGTCGTCTCTTTCCATAACATTTCTCTTTCTTATTTTCTTTTCTCTGACCACATTTCCAAAATCTTGTTAACCATTGACGGTACTATTAAGTTTAATAGAACTTCGATTTTCAGAACGATGAGAAGCTTGCCCATATATGTTTTAAAAACAGCTAATTTATTGTTTTCCTCCCTTATTGAAAACATTAAGCATTGCAATACTCAAATATTAATGTTACTTAATCGTTTTAACAATTTTATTTACGAATATATTTTTCTTTCCGTATGAACTCATATATACTTTACGAAAATGCATGGTGTGTGTGTGTGTGTGTGCGTGTGTTTCTATGTAAAATCATGAAAAATCAAGTTTCAAGTACAATTTAAATATTTTATTAATATTTTTACATTAGAAGTTGACATTATTTACGTTTTATGCACCAAATTGTATAACAAGTGTAATTTCAATTTTATAAATATTAATAAAAACACTCTTTCATAAAACTATTTATCGACATTTCTAAACATACAACTGAATTTCCTTACAATATATCCTGGTCAAAATTGTCCAGGTTTTTGTTTCTTTTGATCCTCAAATTTGATGGCTACATGTGTCCTTATTCTACGTCATGAACAAAACAAATCGCTTCTAAATGGCTGATATTTAAAAGGTATGTGGCGGTATATTTTCTTTATATAGGAAAACAAAAATGTTTTGGCTTCTTTATTAGTGAATTCATGTTATCAAAGAATTCAGAATGTAGTAAAAACCTGTGGGTTCCACAAGACGGAGGAAACGGGATAGACGCAGGGAAGAAGACACATTCGTGGCGATGGCAGAACAGAAGCCTCTGGTAAGCGGGATGCAAGACACATTCGAGGCGATGGTTTACAAATATGATTGGCAGAATAGAAGCCTCTGGATGCAAGACACACAATAAACCGATGCTAAAAGTCTGTGGTCTTTTCTTGGAGATTTACGCTGGACTCTTAGACACTTCTTAAATGCCTTATCACACTATAGACCTAAAGCTAAGATAAAAACATGAAAAATTGTATTTTATTGAAGCGACTTATTTACTTTTTTCTTTTCACACTATTTATCCGTATAATGGCATCACATTATTCACATTTTAGTTTCTTCAAACAAATAATCAAATAATTGTTTTTATTTTAAATTCTAAGTGGAACTCAGCAAAACAACCAGTCTAATTTACCTATCTAATTTCTAAAGGAAAAGGTAGAAAATATGACATTGTTTGACAATGTAAAAGTTTAATTATAAAAAGTATAAAATTATTGTCTCATCTGTTAAATTATTACAAAACTTAACATCTCAGTGGTACAGTACTTTCAGAACAGACCAGTTTTCGAAGATAAATCGACTTCTGCTCACATTTACTGGATAGTTTACATTTTAAAAATTATAAGTTAATTTTTTGCTGACTGGAGATACTAAGTAGGTTATATATAGGCGTTATTTTGTGACGGGGGAGTAGCTGACTGTTGCTGGTCAGATCCATTCTCTCAATGTGTTTTATGAGTTTGAAGTAGAAGCGCGTGTGATTTGTTAATTAGTGCCTTTGTGTCTTCGGTGAATAAAAGTAAAATTTCACGAGTCTCTTAGAATTGATTTTTCTAACTAAGGTATAAATTACCATAGTACCGTATCATAGTAAAACAAAGTTATTCCACCAAATCTGATGTATTTTGATTTTTAATTCAATCACCGTAACCTACGTTAAGCAAGCAAGGCAATGTAAAATAGGAACGCATGGGGGGCTAGTTGCGACAGACTAATGGTGTCACAATAGGAACGCATGGGGGGCTAGTTGCGACAGACTAACGGTGTCACAATAGGAACGCATGGGGGGCTAGTTGCGACAGACTAACGGTGTCACAATAGGAACGCATGGGGGGCTAGTTGTGACAGACTAACGGTGTCACAATAGGAACGCATGGGGGGGCTAGTTGTGACAGACTAACGGTGTCACAATTTACATCAGTAAAATTCCAGTCTATTGTCTTTCTATGCTAGGAAAAATTGTGAGAATTTATAAAAGAAGTAGCCTATTGAAGGAGAAAACCCCATCTCCGAAACTATGAAAAGGGTGCTATAGAAGTAGACCTATTATCCGGAAGATGAAGCTTATAGAAATTAGCGGAAATGTTTCGTGTAAGTCAAATAACACAACTGCGATTATTAAAGAAAAAGAAAGATAATCCCAATGGACTTATTCACATGGAATATCAAAAGCATCGTTTGATATTCACTCCTCAACAAGAAACACTTGTGCAATACAGTAAGCAAATACACTGTACGGCATCAGTCCTTCTGAATAAAGATTTTTTGCAAATTACTTTCCCACAGCAAATACAATTCAAGGTCCTGAGAACTGGCTCTACAACAAATCAACAAGTGTAGTTTATGAAGCGACACAATGAAATTCGGCGTGTTTCCGAAGCCACCAGCTTAGGTCGTAATACGAGCTTCAATAAACACAATGTTGACCTACGTTTCAATACAAGAGATCAATTCTACTATCATTTCCTCCGCACACTACCCACAAATTACAGCTGCTACATGTGTCTCTTGTTTGCTCCTTTAAAATGTTTGATCATGAAGTTGCGTGTTGGTAAATGAAATCCTACTGTGGAAGAACTGAATCAATTTCCCATGTACTAAAAACCCATAAAATAGCTCTTTTTAGTGCTGTAACCCCTAAAAATATTCAAGTAGGCCTACTTCTTCGCTCTACTAGAATTTGGGAATACAACGAAAACCTTTTTGCAGACGAAAACTTCCTGTGCTCTTACGTCACACTTCGACCACTAATCGCTAAAAATAAAATCGTCAGATTGCAGTGTGAGTCTAGTGGAACAGTAAATGTAAAGTGAACCAGGACTTCCATACTAATTATCAAAAACGTTATGATTATTGATGCTGTAATTGTAGGATCAACTGCTTTAGTTGAAGAAAATGTAGAATAGGTGAGAACCAGGAGCCTCTGCTTTAATTCACAATGTGGTTCGTACAGAGATTCGCTGTAGTTCTCTCACAAAGTTCCAGAGATTGGAACTCTACCTAAAGCAATACCTCGCAAGATTAGAAGTTGCTCTCGTAACAGTCTGAAATCTGCTATTTTTACAAACATGCCAGTGGAAGAGACACCATTTAATTGAAACAGATTAATAGAACGGAAGGAATAACGCGAAAGAAATAAACGTTAGAAGGAAACTGTTTGGAAAAATAATACATGCAGAAAGGACACAAAATATCAAAAATGATTATGGAACAGAAATTGGAAAACTCGAAAGACGGTGAAAATTGTATCTGTCTGTCTGCTTGGAACCACATAAAAACAATTATAAATTAGAGAAAACTGGGTGGATCCCATTTGGTAAATAATGAGCTCACTTTAAATACACAACAAATGAATTTTATTATGTTTTTATTCATTACCATTCTAATGTAGATATTAATCAGGGCAAAATAAATAATTAAAACAATAAGAATAGAGTGATGGTTTCTGTTACCGCTGTCTTTAATTTAACTGTTCACTTTTGTACGTCACTTTTGTACCGAATATATTTTATATTATAAATTAGTCATCTTTTATTTATCTCAAAAAAACATATAAGTAAGTTTTAACTTCGAACTTTTAACAAAATATAAGTAATCTCGTGTTTCAAGATATAGGCTTATTTGACAAAATTTTTGTATGAAATATTAATATTATAAAACAACTAATTCAAACGAACTATTCATTGATTAAAAAATTATCCCAATAACAAATCTATTTAGTTTATTTCAATACACCACATGAGTGTCACAATGTGCTCCAAGCAAGTTCTCGTTCTGGTACACGTTGTGAGAAAGTTAACACCTCCAAAAAAGTATTATTCAATTGAAAATTGTAAAACATATTTCAAAACTGGCATTATCAAAAGATACAGAAAGAAAAACTTTATTTCAAGCACGTACGACTAAATTCGTCATATAAATTTATGTGTTTAAATTAGTGTATGTGTAAATTTTGTGTGTGTTTATATAAATGATTAAATAAGAATAGAAGAACGTAATAGAATTAATGTAATAGAATTATGAGGCAGGAAATAATACAAGTCCATTAATGGGAAGTCGATCCAGGACCAATACCTAATTCAGTTTATAGGCATTTATATTTAATTTTCTCACTTGAACATAAATGATTCAATAATTAAGAGCGGCGAGCAAACTTCAATAGGCCTACAAAATTGTATTCGTTTGGGTATTCAAGTTTTTGTTCAAAACAAATGTAACCCTACTCGCCGTGTGGTTATCAAGTCCCTTATGAAAAGTATGAGGTTATGACACATTAAATACCTAGGGGTTAACCTAAACAGCGAAGGAAGAAGTTTCCTGAAAATACAAGACCAAACCAGTAAGCGGAGATGAGCACTAAAAACGTTGGAGAAAATATGGCGAAGTACAAAATAATCAAAAGAGAAAATTCAAAACAGAGTGGACCATATATCAACTGACAAAAATGCATTTGTTGGTTACCTGTAGTGAAGAAGGTTGTATGAGTTTCATTCGTTAACTACACACAATGTTAGAACACTTGTGTCAACATTTTGACAAAATATATTATCGTCATCAGGACGTGTTGGCCTATGTGGGCAATACGGAAATAATTAATTCATTAGAAGTAGTGTTTTTGTTGGAACGTATATTTCATAAACAATAATAATTATTAACACGCATATTATTACTTTTATATTAATAAGATACAACTACAATATTCCATATATATTAGCATCTGTTACATGTGTAGTAATTATTTTTGTATTGCCCGTATACAGATCTTGCTGCTAAAAATAAATTTTGTCAAAACGTCGACATACCTTTTTTTAAATTGTGTGCAGTTAATAATCGAACCTCACAAACCTTTCATAATTCGAGGTCACTAATAAAATAACGACAACTTCTAGCATCAAGAGACTTACGGTCCACTCTGTACTTACGAGACATTAGTAAGGAATGCAGCGCTATATAGCGGAGAAGCATTGTGAGTAACGGAAAAAGATGAGGAAATTATCACTGATTTTGACACGAATGGAGAAGACCATCAAATGTAGAAGGTCGAGACTGCACTATGTACGTAATGAGGGGATCGTAGAATTAAATATATTCTAGAAGGAAATAAATTCTAGGAAACACAGGCGACATCTTACAACGACATGTTAAAATAATGTCGGGCACCAGACCACCCAAAAAAGTCTTATATTGAATTGGAGAAAATGGTAACCTCAAAAATCCTGGAGAAAGGTATTCACAGCGCTTTGGGGAATAAGCATAAATAAACAGAAATATGAGAATATGAATGAATTAAAAATGGAATGGATAAGTTGAAGAAGAGAAATCGGTACAAATGGTACCGCGCGCGCGCGCGCGTGTGTGCTTAAGTAAATCCTAGAATTAATAACGGATTGATACCTTAAGTAACAGTATAACAGTAACTTACGAGAAAAGGACAAGTAATTTTAATGGTAGGTTGAACTCAGAATAACGTAACCACACATGAACGCATGAACAAATGCAACTCACGTTCGCAGGCGTTGTCCGTTATATTCGCAATCAACAAAGACTACGTGTCTGTAACAAATTATCATTTATGCAAACTTAATTCAACAGTTGATCCTACTTTAATATGGAACATACTGTATACAATAAGGTATTTTACATTTTTTAATTTACATAAGAGTCTGAAGAACGTTAGCGTTTGAAGATATCACGTTTGCAATAAATACTGACGATAGTTGAGCTATTGATGATGGGAGTAATAAATATTCTGTTAAAACTTATAAATATCCGGTACCTTTTCATCACATACACGCACACATATGAATACTTAAATGCGTATATGTATATGTGAATATATACATTTACATACAATAAAAATTATAAAAACAGCAAATTGTCTTCTGAATAGATCCAAGAAGTATAATATACCAGTTCGTATCATTATGTGTGTGCGTGCGAGCGCCTGCATTATGTATCACATTAAATGTTATATGGGTTACAGTTATTTTTGACTTTGTGTACTTAATTTATCTGTAACAAACAATGAGCTGGCGTGGTAATGAAGTACATGGTAATATTGTCACTTAGAGATTCGACTGTAACTTATACGAATCGGTTTTTTTTTAGGATACTATTAGTCACTATTAGGATGCACGCAATAATACTGTCACTAAATAAAAAATAGATATTAACACAAATTATATTCATAAATGGTCATATTTTTCTTGTATATATTTTTATATTATTATTAATAACGATAAAACTTTTTAAAAGAATATATTTTTATTATTTTGAGAATTACAGTGTTTCAATAGTATTCAACGATCGTCATCATACATAAAATTTTGTATCTGATAGCTGAATACTGTTGAAAAATTGTAATTCACAAAATAATAAAAAATAATAAAAATATATTCTTGTAAAAAATTTTGTTATTAATAATAATAATATATAATACAAATTAATAGATTATTAGATAATATAATATTAAGACATCCGTAAGGCTTTATGGATTATGTAAGACCTTACTCTTAGTACTTACAGAACAAGCAAAAAGAATTTTAATTAACAATACACAAGTTCTTATTTGGAAAAAGACTGAATTTGTCTATGGTTACCTATAGTGAGACGTTATTTTAATTTTATGTTACTAGAATAAACAACTGGAATCAAAACTATCTGGATGCTAAAATCATCACATGTTTAGATTTGTTTCGACCGATCTTATAAACGTATATAAATACTCAAAGAGTAAGTATTAACATTAATAACACACGACGTTATACTTGTGGTAGTAAGTACAGTATTATACATCCACAACAACAGTTAATAATAATTTTCAACTTAATATTAAAATTATGTTTAAACATAAATTTTAATTTGATGGACGTCGCGGTCTGAAAACCGTAGTAGAAAACAACTTTCTCTATCAATTATAATTTATGCACCCATAATATTTTATAATAATCGTTTGCTTCAAAAGGGATACTGAATCTTAGTAAGTATAGTTCTTGCTAAATTATCAAATAACTATCCATAAGAACGTCAATTTAATACGAAGATTCAATACTTTGATCATTAGTTCAAGAAGCTCTTACATGTTTAGCCGAAATATTTTGGTTCATTTTGTCACCAAAAGAACTGTTAATTCCAAGTTGGCTGTCCAGGCAAAGTAAAAAGCGTGATAACAAACGGTATACAACAGCCAAGCTAAACGAAATAAAACGGATATAAAAAACAACGGGACACATAAAAATAACGATAGTTCGAAAGAATATGCCTCGCGTTGGGTAGTTGCTTCTTCTGATCGTACGTTCATATTGTAATTTTATCGGTGACACTACTTACAGAATATTTCAAAAAGAATAGGTCAGTAGAAAAAATAAATTATGAGTTTATTCCTGCTACAGTGTGTACTCTTTAATATTCAAAAAGCATTAAAAATTTGTAAATAAAAGAAGTAACTTCTTGTCATTATCTATAAACGCATGTATTCCATTGTCCTACAAGTCTCCATTAGGTCAGAGTGAAAAATACTCATCTCTCTACTCTCATAAAGCGAGTTATTTTTAGTTATTTAACATGGTTTTACAAATTATGGACGATATGTAAAATGCAAAGTACAGAGACCAATAATAGTTTCTTGCAAGCATCTATTAAAAAGTAAAAACAAACATTTTTCGCAAGACTAATCGTCTGACTAATCGCAAAACACTATCTGACTAACTGTACTGCTGCAACAAATATTATTAAAAATAAGACTCACAAATATTATCTGAGTCATTCAATTCACAAATAACACTGAACACATATTACACTACAATTAACATTTTTTCATCTCTTTCTATTAAAGGATTGCAACGTAACCAGTATTACTGCCGGAAAAACTACATGACCACGTACACCAGCGCGTTTCTTTTCATCTGCAAAGTTGAATTACCTAGATATTAAATAATTTATGTTACTTGAAATATTGATACTTTTGAAATTGAAGTATCTTCACGAATACAGAGCTATACCACAGAACTATTCTGTGTGTAGTGGGGTGCGCGTATGCGAGCGTGTAGAGAGTTTCGAACAAATTTACAACTAATTTTAACTAAGGAATTATTAAAGGTGGATAAAACTCTAGTAAATACATCGATTTAAGTAAGTTATCCTTGTTTCTTTCAGAATGAAGTGATAACCACCGTGTTACCAAAATCTATCTGTCTCTTATACGGTCAGGTCAACGGAATTACTTTACCACATTACTGCAGAGGTAAAGAAAGTGATGGACGGGATTCTGCCAAGCAAAGCATGGTTACAAATCGTAACCAGTTACGACAAACTACAGTGCGTATGTTCAAAATTATTGATTTGTATTACGTTTACAATTTGATTACAACTTTTTATAAAAATATTTCTGAAATAGTAACTGAAGTGGAAGCTTCGTTGGCAATACTCCAACTGTGACAAATTTTGTGAAGGAAGTTGTCCAACACAAAATTACTTATTTTAAATTGCATGTCTATAAATCTAGTTTAGTTACACAGCATTATTTAAAAAAACCAATTTTTAGACACACATAATGTTACTTAATTAAAAATTTATAAAATCGCCAAAAAAATAAATAACTCTAGTAATTCAAACGTTGAAATAATTAAATAACGTCTAATAATTCAAACACATGAAATAAAAAATCAATTAAACTAACTAACAAGAAAAAACTAAACAAACGAATAAGTTTACAATTTAAGTGTTAATAAGAATATGAATAATATGAACACACGTAAATATAAATTCAAAATGAAAGAAGTCAAAATATTTTTTTGTATAAGCAGACATTATAATAATCGAGTAATTGAAAACTAAATTGTAATTAGTAAAACAGCTAAACCTTTGGTGATAAAGACAGAGGTTTATGAAAATTACCAGACAATTATGCTTTAATACTTAAATTATAAAAGAATTATTTTTATTTTCTTATGACTTGTGAACTTTATTGAAGAACGTTCATTGTACACTCTGTAATAACTGTATTGACAACTTTAAATTATTTTGATTTTATACGTTATCTCACAGTTACAAAAATAATACACTGTATTATTGTAGGCCTAGAAAAGCTGCAGTGGACTGTACAAGACAGATGAAACGTGGAGTTGGATTTGCTTACCGACAACTACAACGTGTCCAAACGAATTTCCTCTTCCAATTGCTGAACAATTCCATCTTTGAAACTTAAACTGTTCTTGGCACTCCATTGTTCCAAGGCGAATGCCATCTCCAACAGCAACCATGGCGTCAGGTGCAGCACGGCACATGTCCCTCTGGCGAGGGGTTAGTCCCGGAATTCGACTGCAGATGACGTGCGCTCCCAGCGCTACAACGTTTGAAGCCACTCTGTACAAACAAAACCTGATTAATAGGGAATACATTATTAATTACAGCGGTTAGTGTACATAAACTGTAATCCACTATTCACGAGCACATATAATTTCCGATTGTTTGAATCACTTAATATCAGCAATATTAAGTGAGAGATTTTGCTTCGGCGGAGGTTTCCGTGAAAGAAGTTTTCTGGAAAGAGAAAGCATTCCCTAAAATTTCTTCTGGAAGACCGAGTACGGTGTATGGGATGGTGTATACAGTGTATGGGCAGAGAAAGAGTTATTCATTTTTACACACTCTTTACGATTATATCATAAACAAACTTCTTTGATATACCTGTTTGTTTCTAATACAGGCTACACCCATGTACACAAAATTAATGTAAGACACGAAATAGGAAGAAGGTTTTGATACAATACGTATGTCGCCGGTAAAATTATCAGTAAGGAATAAGAACTGAAAAAACACAGTACGTTGCTTTGGATATAAGAACATTTAATACCACACGAAGTGTATTTCTAAAAGTAGGAACAGTTTTATGTCTTTCATTCTAAACAAAATTTCATTACAAAACTTTTTTTCAGTACCAAAGTTAAAATAAATGTTAAAATATGCGAACTTTGTTGTGATTAGTGTAGTACAACATATGTTATTCAGAATAACCGCTTAATTTTGTAATGAACACATCAAAGTATGACTACAAACAAGACACCGCAATTCGTAAAACTCATGATTGGTAGGCCTATAGACCACAGTTTCAAAGCAGTAAAGCTATTCAGATTTCATGACTTTTCATGAAACGCCCAACATTTGGAACCGAAAGTAGGAAGGTTGAGAGTAGACATTGGCATAAACGGTGACTGACTCCCGAAAATACGTCCCGATAAGTGTATCCCGGGAGGCAGTGGCCTCCGGTTATGATCAGGAGCTGATGCGGTACATCTCTAGGGTGGAAACGAGAACTAGGGTACCTGGTAAGAGTTATGAAGGTGATCTACATCATTGGTTTCACTGGTTCTTGTTACATCACAATATAATGTAGTAGCGAACCTTGCCTCTCCATAAAGCAGACTCCCTGCTTGCCGGTGGCTGGTTTGCGTAAGATTACGCCAAACGGCAGGCGTTAACAAGAATTACTTTTGCTAGTTTCAGAGGTCGCCAGAATTAGCAATCGTAACAGGAAAAATACAAATAATGTATTTCAACAACTGTGTAGTAACATCACACGTAAGCAAGCTAACCTATTTAATATTACGTTTATTAATTGATACCGTAGTAGATAACAGTTATTGAAATAGAAATACAGCTAATATCTAAAGTTTAAAAAATACAATTCGTTACAAGTGAAAGTAAGGAGACTGCGGCTTTAAGATAAATGTTTTATTCCATTTACTTACCTTTTTGTGTAGAAAGAAATAAGCAAAACTAAGACAGAAATAAAATTTGTAAATTCAAACATACACACTTATATACTATATATTGCCTACATATAAATATATTTATTTACATACGAACAAGAAAATCAAAAGACCAGGAGCTTTTCAAGACACTCAATATCTAATGAAAGTAGAACATGTACTTTTATAAACATGCTGTAAAACATTTTAACAGTATGTTAAAATACTCTTGAGTATTCAAGAGTTTCAAAGTAACATACGGCAAATTATGAAACACCTATGACAGTAATTAATTGTTGTTCTTGGCATCGAATACAAGTTGTAATTATTTCTTAATATTCACATACAAATTGATAAAAACGCAGGTTCCAATGGATAATTTGTGTGTATGTGCGTTCTGTTTACCCTAGGAAAATGAATTTAACTGCTTAACAGGAATTGTTACATTTAAATATCATCCGAACTATCCACGCAGTCTGTGGAACAAGGAAGCACTAAATCGAGTATTACGAGGCAGCGATATTGTCGGCCATTACTGACAGTGTTGTTAATGTCAGTGGCATTATGGCTACTAGTCACTAGTCAGTTATAAAAATCATCGGAGCTGAATAATTGCAGGAATCTTCGTGAACTGCGTAATTACGACTTTCCGGCGTCTGAGTTTGCTGTGATTGATGATTAACGACATTATGATTGAAAGCGCGCGCGCACACACACATACACACTACATAATGACAGGCTACTCTTTTATGGAGTGTGAATTAGGCCTAAACATTAGCGTCTCGTGTAATACACGGTCCCCTTTTGCTTTACATCATGTTCACTTGAACACTGCGTCATCCAGTTTTGCATGAAATGTTGTTTATAAGGTAAAGAACTCCTTACTTCCTGTTATATTTAGATCAGTCACCATTACTGACGTCTGTTCACTTGCTCTTAAGTAAAACGCAAGTAAACTAAAAGTATAAGTTACCCAACCGTACTATCACAGAAGGAGTACTGTACGAGGCGTTTTATTATTACCTCTTAGAATTGGAGGTAAGATTAGTCTTCCAAATATTAATATCTAAAGATGACAGTTAACACACTGTTGAAACTTTGTAAAACAAATTATATACAAAAAATATATTCTTGTTTAAAATAACAAATATTATTAATTATTAATAATTATAATAAAACAGAATATCGTGAGAAAATATGAATATATAGGGCTATATAATAAATATGTTTTAAAATAATAAATACTTCTGCAAAATATGTTAATTCATTAAAAAACCTGTGATATACAGATCTATTCTGTGAAACGTGCGTCAGGTGAAAGTACAACGATAGCCTAATATACAATTAACAAAATATACATGGAGAAGTATTTATTATCACAAAACATATTTATTACAGACCTGTGGAAATCCTGCAACAAACAGTGAAAAGTTAGCTACAAATTAAAGATGAACGCGCGCACACGCACACACACACACACACACACACACACACACACACACACACTTATATATTGCAGTATTAAAAATCTATTACGAAGTAGATTTACTCTAAGACTAAGATAACGGATTAAATTTGTACAGAAGACGACCTAACCGATGAATGACACGTGCATTTCAAGAATCATAACCACCAAAAGTATTATTCCTCTTACATATTTACATATAAAAATTGCAAGAAATATGTAAATACAAATCATTATAAACTATTAAATGATTAATTCCTTGTTAAACTTTGCATGATAATCGGTAATTTTGTCGAGACATACTTAAGGTAATGGAATAAATAAACGATAATAAGTTTTTTTTTTAGGTCACTGTATGTTTTCAGCTTTATATGTTCTAAATCAACGTTCAGTAGGAAGTGTAGGCGTATGGAACGTAACGTCAGCAGTATAGTACGCGTATGCACCTACTGGTAGATACCTGTTGTATGAAGGCACGTGACTTGGACGTTCAATTATGACAAACGAAACAGAGAAAGATGAACGCAGATTTTCAGGTCCATGTGACTTTTTAATTAGCCTATTACCGAATACGATTATTGATTTAGGAGAAACAAAATAAACGAAGCTTGGAGAAAATGGAATTAGTCGCTAAGGCACAATTATAATCAGTGGCGAAGCGTCAGGGGAGACAAGGTAGACAGTGTCTCCCCAAATAATTTATTCATAAAATAATTAATTTTTATTTATGCATTAAGTTGCATAAGTTGCTCAGAAAGGTATAAAACTAATGTAAGAAGTTAAATATCATGCGACATGACGCGAGTGTGAGCCATGGAACTGTGCGATGCAATTGTACGCGGAGTATCAGGGTAGACGTTACTTGAAATGTCTTTTAACAAGGCTGGAGGTGAGGAGGGCTTCGATGGACGACAGCGGGAAGGGACCTGCGCGCGTAGCATAAAAATGCGTCCCGTACATCACATCAGAAGACACGTCTCCCCTGCACTAAATAGCACAGAATTCTCGCCTGGCCGCCTGTGTTTGTTTCAATGTGCTCGCGTAGTGAATGTTTGTTTTTGTTGAGTTTGCAAATTATTTTTAATTTTTTATATAGTTGTATAGACTAAGAAGTGTGTAATCAATTACGCACGAATTATTTAATAATACATATTGTTAAGTGTCGTCATTTAAGTGCTTTAAGCGTACCGTTTAATTGGTTTAAAGGAGCAAAATGAATACAGTTACTACCAGTTCTACGGCAGAAGTATTTGATATAAACTCTGACAACTTTGATTTATTAGAATTTTTGTTTAAATACTAAATCAGTACGTTACATTTAGAGCAAAAAGTATTGCTAACGTCAAAAATATCTCGGGCGTCTTTAGACTTGTCGCAGAAGAATGGAAAAGTTATCATAAAATTTTGTATAGCAAATATATAATGGCTCTCTTGTAAGCGAAACAAAACTCTGCACTTCTATTACTGTTTGATGTTTAATGGAGAGGAACCATGGAGCAAAGTTGGAGAAGGCGCTATAAAAAATTTTGCAGTTAAAGTCGCTAAACATGCTAGTAGCAAAACTCATATGAACAATTCTGAGATGTTTCACATGCTAGGACGTAACAGAATTGAAACTGTTTGTCCGAAACACCTAGAATTCAAGCAATACAACACAATGAAAATGTGGCACGAAATCGAAGGATAGTAGGCCGTTTGGTAGATGTTGTTTGTTATTTAGGGAGACAAGAGTTAGCTTTTAGTAGGCATAAGGGAAATGAGCAATCTCTCAATGAGGGCAATTATTTAGAAACTTTAAATTTACTGGCAACGGAAGAGTCTTTCATGAAAGAACATATACAGAGTGATTCAAAATTGCACGGCAATCTCTCGGGAGCTGACTCTGTAACTAAAAGTAAGAAAAAAGTGAGACACGGCGTGTAGATCTTATTTACAAGAAAATATGAACCGTTTGTGTAATGGCTGCAGTAATCCGGATTTGTCACCATTACAAAATGTGAATAAAATTTATGTTTATCTGGCAATATTTTCTAATTAAGATTCATAAACGACACAAATAACAATTCGATAGCTTTTTTTGATATTTAGGCTAAATTATATAAAAATGCGTGTGTATCAGACAGTCACTTAGCTATTAACTCTATTTACCACAGTTTTACTGGTTCATTAAGAACGTCAATAATCTTAGTAAGAGGTTGCTTTTGGCTGGCATTTCTATGTCTACCCAAATTATTTTGTCACGCTTCGCCACTGAATATAATACCAAAATAATATAGACTAGACAAATATTACATGAAAAATCTAGTTATGTACATTACTACCTGTATTGTTAAAATATTTGTCACTACTTTCATAATCTATTAAACCCTTGTATAATAAAGCTGATTCTTAACATTCCATTTCTTAATGATTTATACTGCAAAGATCTTTTTTGCAGTATAAATCCTTGATTATGTTGTCCAGGTGTATTATTTCGGCTTTACGTTTAGTTTGTAACTAAACAAAATAGATACACTAAATAGTAACAGCATAAAACCACACGTAAAACTTACACAAATATTACACCACATAGAACTCGAAAACATAATACAACATACACGGAACAACATAGAGAAACTCCAATTAAAAATACAAGAAAGACAAAACAGGAAAATCAATAACACCTAACACGCAGAAACGAAACAGTCCCTACACCGACACATAAATTTCACACACGTACAGTAAATATAACAAAGACCAATTTCACTAAAGCAGAAATAACCCTACTAGATAAAGGTCTAAAACACAATTTAGGAAACAATCCAACCAATAACAACAATAATAAAAGGTATATACGCGACATAGTCATAGATGCTGAAACGGCCATACAACACGCATAACAAAGACCATGACACTATACGTCATGATATAAAACGTAAATTACAACACACACAACAATACGAACAAAAACACCATAACAACGAAATCCAAACACTAAAAAATATAAAACGTAAATTACAAGAATATAACCTAACCATACTCAAAGCAGATAAAGGTAACATAAACGTCATAATAGAAAAACAGGATTTAAATAACAAAATCGAAACATTTTTTACTGAAAACAACATAACCAAATTAAATAAAGGCCCCACCCCAAAATATCACAAACAAATAAATAAAATCATAAATAACACAAAACACATAATCTCACCTAGCAACATCAAATATCTGAAACAAATTAAATTAAACCCCCCTACACTGAATGCACTACCAAAATTACACAAACCTAATATCCCCATCAGACCACTTATAAACAATACACAAGCACCTGCACACAAAATAGCTAGACACTTAGATAAATTAATCAGAAATAACATAAATTTAACAAACAACACCACCGTCAAAAATAATTTAGATCTGGTGAATAAAACTCAACATGTCCACATTCCGCACAATTCAACACTAGCTTCATTTGACATAACAAACTTATACACCAATGTACCCATAAAAGAAACTATATCTACATTAGAACAGCTACTAAAACTAAATAACACACCTGAAACACACATTAAAGAGGTCATCCATCTCACTAAAATTATCACTGAACAAAATTATTTCTCACACAATAACATGGTTTACACACAAATAGATGGACTACCCATGGGCTCCCCTATATCAGGTATACTAGCCGAAATATTTGTACATACCATAGAACAAGAACACATATTAAACAATAACAAATACATCAACAAAATAATATATTGGCACAGATATGTTGATGACATTTTACTCCTATACAACGGCAACAAAAGACAAATTGAAAATGTCCACAAATACATTAACACTATACACCAAAAATTAAAATTCACACTTGAATTAGAACAAAACAATAGCATAAACTTCCTGGACCTTACAATTACCAAAACAAACAACACACACACATACAAAATATACAGAAAACCCACCACATCTGACATGGTCATACATAACTCATCCAACCACCCAACTCAACACAAATATGCAGCTTTCAACTACATGCTCCATAGGCTCACTTCAATACCCCTAAACACACATGACTACCAAGAAGAACTCAACACAATCAAATATATAGCAGTCAAAAATGGTTACAATCCCGATTTAATAAATAAACTACACAAACGCATCCTAAACACAAAAAGTAAAACACATAAAACCAACAGCACACAACCCAGTAAATACATCACACTCACATACTACAATTCCAACACACACAAAATTGCTAACACATTTAGGAAACACAATTATAAAGTAGCCTACAGAACTAACAACACCATCAGGAAACACATAAATAATACTAACAAAGACACAGACACATACAGCAAAACAGGGGTTTATAAATTAAACTGCAGTGATTGTCACCAATTCTACATCGGCCAGACGGGAAGATCTTTTTCCTCTAGATATTCTGAACATTTAAAAGCCCTCACCACAAACTACATACATACATTTGTGTGGTATATGTTTTATTAGTGATACATTGGTTATGTTTGGGAATTCGTGTCAGCTGTTGGGAAACGTTTTTTCAGCTGTTTTTTTGTTTGTCCTATGTAATCAAAATAACGTTTTTTCAGCTGTTTTTTGAACACCTAAACGCATACAAAAAACCAGAAATATATAAATCCAATTTAGCCACACATGCAATAAACACAGGACACGAATTCCCAAACATAACCAATGTATCACTAATAAAACATATACCACACAAAGGCACCATAATGAACATTTGGGAAAATTTACAGATATACAAACATAAAACACAAAACAAACTAATACCAGAACAAATACAAATCAATACAAAACATGACACAATATTCAAAGCACTCAACATCGAAAATACACAAAATACAAAAACAATACCACAACCACACACAATAATACAACTTTAAAAGACCAAAGACCAACAAACAACCTTAATAACATCCAGCAGCCAACACACAAATACTTCACCAGAAACAAGATGGCGAAGGCTGAAGATGAGAGAACAGGAACTCTCGAAACATGTTCCAAATAGAAAAAAACATCTTGAGGTAAATTTAGTATAAATATTAAAGTATTATATACATCAAGAAACGGACTGTAGCAGAAAGTGATTGAAATATATATATATATATATATATATATATATATATATTTTCTATATAAGTAACTCGATGTTTCTTGCAGTAATTATATAATTTGTGATGTTTTCAATTTGTTTCTTCTGCAAGTAGATAATATTGTATATTCTTTTAAAAAGAATATACAATATTATCTACTTGCAGAAGAAACAAATTGAAAACATCACAAAATATATATATATATAACATAATATAAACTTTGAAAATCTCTATCTAATAGTTCGTTATGTAAAATATATATATATATATATATATATATGCCTATTATTATATAGAAAATGTTATTATATAGGTTTAAATAAATGAGATAGTTTGAGATTATTATTTTAAATTTTAATTTTCTTACGCCGGTTATCAGGCTTCGTAATTGTTAAGGTCAATACGCTTTGAGTAAATGTCCGTATGCACCGTTAATTTTAAGCTGAACTACCTCTGAATTATAAATAATTAGGCAATTTTAATCAAACACCTCATTTCAACTGATTAGAGTATTGTATTTATATGGTGTATGGCACGAAATGTTTCACATTCCTGCTATACTAACAGAGTTTAGTCTAAAATCATAACAAATACAATTCTAATTGAATGTTCAATGCAATCATCCAATCAGCATTGACATAATTTATGTTTCTGTCGTTGCTGAAGAACGATAAGGTTTTTTTATAACCAAACCTTGTGGCATAGCACGGACGTGGGCAACGGCAAGGCCACGAAGACGAGCAAATATACGAAAAAAGTGACTGTCAGTAGGAGCTGCTGGTAAACAGACTTAGATTGCATAAATAAATTTTATTACTTGCGCGCTTTGTTGGTCGTGTCTCCCATAACAACCCGACTTGTATGGGTATACATGCTCTTTAAATGATGCAACTCCAGTTTAAAGAAACCGGCTAACGATAACATATTGCGAAGTTCACAAACTGTTGTGTTATCCAACACTATAGTCAATATTGAGTTTCATATAGGACATAAATAATAGGACAAATCACATTATTTCAGACTACATATTCATGGACATTATTCCAGTGGCAATCAAACAGTCATATGCTTTTGTAGTATTCATTAACTTCACATAGTACTTTATAATATTTAGACATTTGAATTGACCTCCTCCGTAGTTTTCTCTCCTGCTGCGAAAGCATACTAATTCGAGTTCCGTGGGAGTGTATCCATTGTCGACACTCAGCAGGGGGAAACTAAGTGAGGGGCAGCTTCGACATGCTGATTATCCGATGTGGAGAGGATCAAAATTGAAGCCTGTGGATCAAGAGCAAACAAAGTAAATGATGAGTGGAGAAAATGAAATTGGTCGCAAAGGCACAAATAATACCAAAATAACATAGACAACAATCACATGGAAAATGCAATCAATTTTGTCTACACTGAAGTAAAGTTTCATAAGGTTAAAATTATGGGAGTAATCACCTGCCATAACTTTGTCCCCAGTACAAGAAGTGTCTGATAGTCGTAGACCAAAATCAGGCTCTTGTGCAAACTATAAATGAGTATAAACAGTAGCAAGTAAAGTAGAAGAAAAGTTGCAAGATTCGCAAGAATAGACGAGAGACATACAAACAGAGAAATGAAGATCTCGATCTATCAACTATTCCCGTAAAGCAACATTTTCCTAATACCACTTCTTTATTTTGTAGAGGGCGCTTAAACTGTAAACTGAATCTAAATTATGGTTTTCCAACTGGTCTTGAAATTATCAAGTGATTTATTGCAAAGATAAATGGCAAAAATTATGTTTTTATTATTCTGTTTGTTATTAAAACTGTGAATAGTACTAAACATAGTGTCAGTTGTATGTTAACTGCTCCTTGTGATGTAACTGGGACTGTACGATTCGCAAATCTCCTGATTGAGTCAATAAATGACTCGAGATGGTTCTCCTGCACTATTATTCAAGAAATGTGAATCAATTTTACTTTAACGGGTATTCTTAAATACAAATGGTTTACAAGTGCACTGTGTAAATACTGTACTGTTTCAAACGAAGTATCACGGCCAATATTCTAGGCCTAATTAAACAAACCGTCAGAGAAATTTGTCTTGTTTGCACTCTGAAGTACTTAAAACCATTTTAACAAGTTTTTCGTTTTTATATGTAATAGTCATTTGGTTTTTCTGCATTTCTGTAATTACTTTATTTTTATAACATTATTTTACTGTGCAACATTTACTTTGTTTTATTTACTAGTGTAGTTTCGTTTTTGAACTGTTTTAGTTCAACATCAGAGTAAATTGAAAAGTTTAATTTTTGAACTAAATAAATATACATAGTCTATTAACTATATACATTTTTAAGAGGGGCCAGCTCAGAATCATTGGGAGAATATGGCAGAGGAAATATGAAACAGCAGAATATTAGATTAGAAAGGAACAAGTGAGCAGAGTTAAAAATAAAATAATTCAAGAGTAATATAAATAAACGAGAAGATAGGACCAGAAGCGATAAGAAAAAAATGGAGACAGATAAATGGCGAAAGAAAGACATCATCGACCCACTGACTCCTCGCGAAAGCAACATTCTTCTGTGCTCGCCTCTTGCGTTATGTGTGGGACACTTAAACTGTTAAATTATTCAGATTCTTAATTAATTGCAATTAATTTGAATTTTAAAAGTAGTTCTCATCGCATTAAAAGTATTACACTCATTATTAAATCATTATCTGTCAAACAAGATTAAAAGCATATTAAAGAATATCTGCAGTAATATTTTTAATATATACAGTTTAAAATAATCTTAATATCTCTGTGTAAAAATTTATATATTTACAATATCCATATTTTGTAACTGAGTGAGTTATTTATTTAATTTAGAATTGTAGGTCTACTTTGAATGATTGCATTCTACGGAATCACCATACAAATGATAAGCCTAATTGTTTTCTGACTAACTTTTATTACTATGAGATAACATAACAGAAAATGAATTATGCATTTAAGAAAAATGTACAATAAATAGCGTTTTATTTATTTATTTTTTTTTTTAATTCCATAAGAAGAATTGCCGGACACCATATTTGCAAATCTAACGTCATTTCTGAACGGGAAAAGTTGTTGCGGATATATAGTATCAGTAATTGTACTATATTATCATATAGTACAGTAATTGTATTATACTATTTTTCCACAATTGCGCTACGAGTTTCACAAATAATAGTGCACTGAATAAGAAAAGCACCGTTCAGAAACCTAGCTGAACATGAGTAGACAAAAGATTCTGTCAAACCCATCGTTAAAGTCCCCAAGTAAAAATTAATATTTGTTTTTCAAAATGCGTAAGGATGTGTCTTTGCTTAAAAATAAAATTGGTCTACTTTATTTCTAAAGCCATATTAAAAGAATTAATTTTATATTTATTCGTTTACGCTTTTACGTGTTACAATTTTTTTACGAATGAAGACTTAGTGTCAATTCAAATAAAAGCTCTCGTAACAGAGGTGTATTTTAGTTGTCACCTACGACGTCTTACACATAACCAGATAAACATAAATTGTCTAGTTATCATTATTTTTATAGTACAAAATATTCGTGGGCCATAAACTGAATTGTAGATTATATAAATTCATTATAAGTAAAATTATATCTACGATTAATACGGTCACAGCACGAACTTGTTTAGAGACACGTCTCAACTGAACATCCAGCAACCTTTGTGATAAATACCATCACGCAATTACCTATTTGCACACATACTAGAAACAGTATGTTCGAGTCTTCAGAATCAGTTATTGGACACCACCACACCGTTTTAATATAGATTTAAGTACAACACATTCTTTATCACTTTGAGAATCGTGATTATATCTTAATACAGTATTTACTTATAATAGTAAACAGTAGTAATACCAAATAGTATAGCGGGTATTATTTCTAATTATTATTAGTTTATTTCTAATTACTATTGTTTACTTCACTGTGATTTTGAGGTACAGTTTTTAACAAATGATATTTGCGCGTTCAACAAATAATTTACTTTAAAGTAAGAAAATGACTGAATAATATTTAAGAGTATAAATGTTAATCATAACTATCTTTATGCTAAGCGCATCGTTACTAAAATAATAATAAAGTGTTAGTGATGTGTGAACTAAGATGGTGAGGGATGTTGTCGTCAACAAGAATCCCGCTGTGAGCCGCCTTTCATACTAGTTCCCCAGTAGCAGCCCACCTGCCACTCAGCTGCTTTCCAAACCAATGTTCTGAGTTAATATAAAAACGTTTTCGCCAGTCGACAAACGTCTTTGTTATTTGTTGTCGTCTAGGGTTCTCACCATGCAGTTATTGTAGAAAAGCATACACTAGTCATTCGGTTCTACTTAAACACTCACTAAAAGAAACATTCTGTTCGTTTAATTCCAACAACATTCTTTGTCATATTCTGACATCAGTTTGTGGCATATTCGTGACTTAATAAGAGTTTACTATCCTATGTTAATTACGTATAGGGGAAGGTTGCCATAATGGACCACATACCAGTTGTTGATTTTTTGTGACCGTCTTTTCACCTTAAATTTACCACCCAATATGGAGATGTTTCTTCTACTATTTTCTAAATAATCATAACTATTTTATTTGTTTGTTAATACTATTAATAATTTTTTATTTTATTTCTACTATTTTCTATTTGTTAATAAATTTTTTTCAAATATTATTGTAGTACAAGTAGAAAACAAAATTTTAACAAATGGTCCATTGATAGCAACTGGTTGCTACTAATGGACCATCAAGTGTCGATCGATGGACCAGTTATCAAAGCAAGAAAAACTGTACTACTATATTTATCCTATAGACATAATAAAACAAGCTTAAAAGTTAAAAATTAGGAACAATTTAGGAAAAAAGTGTAAATGTTTTAAAGTCACTCAATCAATTAGTCTACAAATCTAAAAAAGTCTTTAACTTTGTTATAAAGTAATCTGAACAGTCTATCGGATTTTAACTCTAAATATTTTCCACAAAAACAATATTTAAAGAAGCTGTTGAAGATGTATTAGAATCGTTTTAATTCATGATTAGAACATTATTTAAAAATAAACAAAGAACAAAAGTAGCTAAACCAATTTAAATATTAATTTGCTTTAATATTGATTTACTTATTTGTTTATTTATTTACGTTTATTAAATTAAACTCTTTACCTTATTTGGTAAAACTTATTAAACATTTTTGTACACTTAAAGCCTATTTTTGAAGTGAAACTTCTTTATCGACGTATGAGAGAAATTTTATAGCAATGTAAAAAAAAATCGTCACGATTTTCGGTTACGCGCCATGTTGTTTTTTTTTTATCAAAGTTCAGTATAGTGACGTAAAGAATAATATATTAGTTTGAAAGTAATAAAATAAAAAGACTTATTATTTGTTATGTGAGAGCAAATGAGAGTTTTCATAAAAATTCAAGTAAACGTCGGCCAATAGACGAGAGAGAGGTCCATGGCCAATCCATCATCCTCAATGAAAAATTGGTTATTGAAAGCAAAGTAATTCAAATTCAAGTGAATTTATAGTAAAAGTGAGAGTGATTATATATTTCGTTTGATAAATCCAACACGTGAGCGTGATTTTAATATTTATTTGAGGTTAACCTCACTTTTTGATTGTAAGTATCAGTAAATGTATATAAATCTATTAAAATTAGCAAGTATTAAAAATCCAACACGTGAGCGTGATTTTAATATTTATTTCAAGTTAACCTCACTTTTTGATTGTAAGTATCAGTAAATGTATATAAATCTATTAAAATTAGCAAGTATTAATAATAAAATAGCTTTAATTTAATACGGAAAAAAATTTTTTTCTTAAGCTTTATCTACCCAATTTCTGTGAAGTTGTAAATAGTAGAAAAATGATATGTCATAAAGAAGTTTCACTTCTTACCTGTGTACTCTGGTACACACACATACTTTTATTTTATTTTTATTGTTAACATCTTTCACAGAAATACTTTTCTGTCCTGTCGTAATACCTTCACAGACTTCATGCACCCACTTTTTACACATCATACATTGAATCATATCTTGTTGAGCATCCTCTTAACATAATTCACAGAACCAGCTATACGCGCGTTATGTTTTCAATGTTTTCACCATTCCATTAGAGCTAAACTGAAATGTCTCCGGTTTACGTTTTTGGGTGGATTCTTCAAGCTGCGACTTATAAAGTAAGGAAGTCAAAATAAGGTCAGTTTGACGAACAGAGATTTTTCTTTTCTGAATCATGGGTGCAGCTTGTGGTAAAGGAGAAATTTGAGACACGGGCACAGCAAGCGTTGACTTCCACTTTCCTTGCTTACGTCTGTAGTTTCATCCAGTTGTTGGTTGGTGCCAGCCTGAAACTACTGAGGCACACTTTCAATTGCTAGAATATTTTCTTGATTAATATTTATAGTGTGATACTATAGACTGGGGTTCAAAAACGAGAGATGTGAAAAATGGTGATCTTGAAACACATCTCTGTTGATCGACAATAATTGCGATGTTTTGAAAGCACTTATGGTTGTGACTACTGTGGCAGCCTTGGCGTACGCTAGCATAAGTTCTTTCACGAAACGTAATTCCAATTTGATCAGGATTAACCCTCGGATACTTTTAAATTTCTATCATGAAGTAAGTAGATAGATGCTGGAAATTAGCACTTGTATAGCTGGGCAGAGCCAATATAATTACTCCATTGTCTCTGGCAATTTCGATGGCTTGAAGATTTTTAGTGTGACTGTAATGGCCAAAATAATAAGTCAAGTCTTATCTGTAGTCAAAATATAAATAGAAATTAATATTTTTCTAAGGCTTTCACGGCCGGTGTCAGTTGTATTAGAAGTATGTACCGGGTTGTTGGCCGTGGTCCAGGGTTTACAAACTAAACGTTTCAGCAACACCACTGACTGCCACAGGTAGACTCGAATTCCACTGATGATGGCAGCCAATGGTGCTGCTTAAACGCTTGGTTTGTTTGTAAACCCTGGACCACGTCCAAACAGCCCGGTACATACTTCTAATATAAATAGAAATTGTTTAGAGCAATGTACGTAACGAAAAATAATAATAATTTACCAAATTTGTGAATGACTCCATGAATGGTCCAATGATTGCAACTGGCCATATTGGATTGCCTAGAAGAAGCGCAGAAATGACGACTTAAATTGAAACATATAATATAGGATATAGAACTTTAGAAAATGCTTTTTAATGGTAACAGTATGTGAAATTCTTCAGAGACGCATAGGCTTATTCATGATAGGCTATTAAAAAAATTAATAATTGCGAAAAAGAAAAGAAATGTTATCTGAATGTTCGGCTCTCAATGAAGCAACTATGGGAAGGAAGGAAGGAAGCACTGGCCTCAACTGGTGGGAAGGAAAGTAAGGGATTACAACCAAATCTGCTCGTGCGCAGGCTTTGGCATGGGAAATACGTAAAAGAACCATCCATAGAACCAATCCATAGATGGCAACCTTCCCTATATTTTTTTAAACAACGCATAGAAAACATCCTTTCGTGTATTGTTTTAGGTCTTCCATAAAGTCTTCAAATTCGGTACGTAGTAACAGCTGCATATTGAGCAGAACCAGATGTCGGATGTGATTGATCTGGTTGAAAAATCAGAACTGATTGATGATCTTAAGAAAAACAGACGTGAAATGAAACTAAGACAGATAGTTGAATGCACATTTAGTAAGAACATCCAAAACTTGAGAAAACTCTTAATGTGATAACTCAGAACCCAGGTAGGACAGGAATTATTTTAGTAACATATGTTTCAATAACATCTCGCAGAGACTTTGTTTACCAGTAAAATGCACCTTATACTCCTTAAACATTTTAAATTAAGACAGCCGATCCGTTTCAGAACTTCCTGTTTTATTCTTATTAGTGTAACAAATCTTCACTATCTTAGCTACATAAGAAACAGTGATTTTCGGAATTCTGACTTTTTTTACAAACAATTTATTTCTACTTTACTGCAAAATTTTACTAAATGAAACAGATGTTTTCTTTACTAAATCTTCTATACCAGTTCTAACGGCTCTTCCATTTAACCATTGCTCTTTCTCAGTCGTGTGCTTAATGCATTTGAATTGAAGCACAGAAAAATGAAAAACCTTGGAATTTATGTAAACGATCATGAATCATAGAAATTTGGTAATATCAGATGGGCATTAGGACCGTAGATGCAAGGTAGGCCTACATGTTATTCTTTCCTCAGCGATGAAAGTTTTTTCGGATAAACTATTTGCGTGTGGTTGTAGTTCGTTTATTGTTCACAGGGTATATTAAAATTAACGAACGGGAAAGATTTAAGCCACCAGGTAACAACGCACTATTCTACAAATCAATTCGATTCAACGAAACTACTTATACTTATAAAACAAATACTTACTAGAAGATGAAGTAATAAAAAGTACAGAGGCAACATGATTTAGTGTAACGAACAAGTGACGTGTTACAGGTTTCTGTCAAACCGTCTAGAAACAGTGAAATGTGTAACGTTCACTGAAAAAAATAGTCATTTTTAACTGAGATTGTTAGATACATCAGACCTTTGTGACGGTAATCTTAAACTAGATCAAGACAATAAAACAAACGTTGGTCTCGTTAAGTGAATTTAACAGGTGTCCTGGTAGAGAGAAACTAGTTGATTCCGCATGGCGGGCCTCCCCTTTTCCTCACCGCCTACCACTGTCTGTCAACACTGCCGATTTTATCTTTTCGTAAGTTGCCTACCATCTACACATTGTTTCACTCTGCTTCCCACCTATTAAAACTACATTTTTACAATTGTACTTCAGTGGCTGTTTATTTATTTCTTAAATACAGACAGATTGAAAACGCGGCTTTGAATTTAAAAATTCATGAATAAGCATTTTCACAGTGCTTGATATACATTTCATCGGATTTATTATTAAAACATGCACAAAACTGTATAATTAGTGAATGGGTTGATATAGTATAGATATTTTTTAGGTGTTTTGAGTCTGGTTTTTATTGAAGAAGTACTGATTTCCTTATTTACTCTTTTTTTTACTGATTTTTGCTTACCCTTGGCCAAATTGTTCTTTTATATTACGTCAACTTTCTTTTTGTACATACTTTACAAACTTTTCTACATACTTTGCTCTTGTATACAATATGTTATACTTATTGGCATAACATATACAAGCTACTATATTCTGTGATTCTTGTTATTTTTGTTTCCATATCAGTATCTTGATCTGCTTTGTCTAATATCTTTCAATTCATATTCGCAAATTTCTTTAAAATTTCAAACTTTATGCTTATTATAAGATTCCATACCAAACAATTCACAACACGAAACGGATGTCTATAATGAGAATAAAAGTCAAAATACATTATTATAAAATTTTGTACGAGCATTGAAATTACTGTTGTTTATAGGATGTAGTAGTCCTTGAGTTTATAGGATGTAGTAGTCCTTGAGCTTATAGGATGTAGTAGTCGTTGAGTTTCAACCGAAGTGGTACTAACTAACGTATACAAAAAGAGAAATTACTGTTGTTTATAGGATGTAGTAGTCCTTGAGTTTATAGGATGTAGTAGTCCTTGAGTTTCAACTGAAGTGGTACTAACTAACGTATATAAAAAGAGAAATTACTGTTGTTTATAGGATGTAGTAGTCCTTGAGTTTCAACCGAAGTGGTACTAACTAACGTATACAAAAAGAGAAATTAAATTCTCTTTTCATGAATACGAATTTTCCATGACGCTTGTATATTATGTACACAAATATTTGAGTAGAATTATATATGACTAAACGAACCAGTAATAGCCAACAATCAGTTACGTCAGTTACGTATGTAAATAGTGTTTAACAATACTGATATGTAAAGAAAGAACATACGGTCAAATACACTGAATAACTAATATTATTGAATAATGCATTAATAGAAAAATATTGATCTATTGGTCTTTGTTGTAACTCAATTTTTTATAACGGTTTGGTTACAGTTGTATTGAGTTACAATTGTATCGCGCACAGGGATAACTCAGCACCTTGCATAATTACACATTCTTGGTAGAATACCGAAGGAAACCAGGGAAGCACATTGCTCAGTGAAGATTACTTGCACCAGTTAGTACACCAATGATACTGCTGAGTTGGAAAACAACGCTGTAACGCGACATTGCTTTACTGGTAACTGATAGCAAAGACATTACGAACAACAGTAAAGTCAACAACTGGACAGATTAAAGTTCTAGACAAAAATAGATTGTTTAATGAACTAAACTCTTCTCACATTAATTTCACTAGCCCATATATTTAGGAACGATTGCAAGACATTATATACTGGGCTCCGATGGCAGTAAAATGTACACCGAAATATAAAAAAAGAAGAATAGAGGAGGTTCATATATAAATATGCTGACTATTAAACAGAAATGTCTCCCTATCAAACTAAAATATTTTGTTATTGTTTAAATATGTTTGAAAATCCGTATGGACGGGTTGTATAGAATGAGCAGTGTAGACTGCATAGCCTGCTGTTCGTTTTTTTTTTTCGAATTAAAAAATACAGTACGTCGTCGCTGACTTTTCAGGAAAAGCGACGTTTCAGATACTTAAAATGGGATTCATCACCGAAATCTGATTATAAACAACCATGAGGAAAAACTGAATCTATATAGGCTAATAATGCTGAAATCATCATTGTGCTACGTAGCCAATAGGTAATGTGAAGAAAGTGTCAATCTTGTACGACGTAAAAGTCACAGGCCTGTGGTATACATACCTATCTATGAGACTTTAAGCAGGATCTGTTGTATTTAATCATACACGTGGTAGTTTAGATTAGATTAAAATCGTCATCAAAACCAGACGGAATCACATAAATTACTGATTAAGTGCTTTGTCTGAAAAACTTCTTAGTGTCACAGATTTATTACATACAATTTCCGTCAGTGTTTGTTTTAAACCGGTTTATCAAGAGCTATAGACACGTAATTATCTCTCTCACATAATATATATTGTAGATGTTTTGTAAAACACTTTTCAATACGCTAGTTAAGGCGATCAATCATGTTCCTTCAATTACAAATCGTTTTGACTGAAAAGTCATGAGAGTGGATTGGAGCGGTTAACACTTTGAATACACAAAGGTGAATATAGATTCCAAAGGCCTGGAGCGAAATTTGTTATCTCTTTCGTCTTATGTTAATCTTCTTTAGAAATCAATTACCATAAACATCTCTCTTCTCCTTCTTACTGTCTCTCTCTCCTCCCTCTTTTTCTCTCTCTTATGTTCATACACAGTCGCGCGCGCTCTCACATATATGCCCTTGAGCTAACACTAAGCATTTAGACCTACTAAATACATATAGGCCTAGATGGCTGTTAGACGGATAATTTAAATTAAGCAACGATCAGTTAACATTAGCAATGCTTTACTAGTCAATTAATCAACAATTGAATAATCTTCTTATTGAAATTTATTTTTTTTAATATAATAATTTTACATGTAAGGGAGTTATAAAAAACATTTATGACTACACTTTAAAGATTACATTTGTGACAAAGCGTGTGCGCGATCGGATGTGTGTTATTTGTATACATGCAGATTGTGTAATTGTATACAGTACGTATCAGTTCCGAGACGGAATGTTGTTATTATGAAAGAAATATAAATTGTTATATTAGTTACTTAATACAGCAATATTAGTAAGGATTACTGTATACCACGTCCTCGCCACGTTGCAATGGCGAAGAAATATAAGCAAGCTCCTCTGGATTATAAACCGTATGCAAATAATAATATATATATATAATTGCAGGACTAATCGGATTGTATGAGATTAATAACATCTGGTAAGAGTCTGGCGCTGATTCGGTCTCACTTTTTATGCCAATAAGTACTACATATATTATACAAGAGGAAAAACCGATTATAAATTCTCATAATTGTCACTAACAAAGAAACTGTTTTCAGTTGTCTCTGTACTTTGTTTTAATGCTGTTATTTCTTACTTTGGCAACGACTTCTTATTCATATGATCTACTTTTCCATAATACTCTACTACTACTCTACGGCCTGTCTGTTATTAGTAATAAATCTGACGTTCCCTTTATCTCCCGCCGCACACTTACGTCACACAATGAAGGTTAACAATGCATTGTTGACATCTGTGTATGTATTTTGACAGTGATATGTTCGTTATTCTACAAAATACACGTCATGTCGAGCGTGTTAAACATATTTATCATAATATTCTTTATTAATATTTTTATTATTTTGTTATTAGCCTATATTTATATTGCTTGATGTACGAAGTTTGACGTTGACTTACTCGACATCGGTAAACCTTTATAAACTCGTTGTTGTACAAACAGTAATTTGGAGTAGAATAGTTTGTATTATTGTTAAATCTTTGATGGTTGATGTATTCTCTTTGTTTTCGTTAATGTTATTTGTAATGACGTTTAATATTGTGGGATTGGGTTATATATTACCTCATTGTCATTTGTGTACGGTATTCCTTGAAAAGCTAATCTATAGCGTAATGGAACTGTTAACATTTATAAATTGTAATGTATAATTTCTGTTTTAGTTATTGTTTACTTTTGGTAACTTTGGTAGTGTTCTTGAGATGACGAAGTCAATGTATTAGCAGAGCTGTTGTTTTCATTTTTGTTTTCCCCAGGACACACTAGTATAGACTATATAACAGGGGGACATAGGGGACGAATGCGCCTTATATTACACGAAACACAGTAGTAGCATTAATAAAATCATTATTATTACTTTTTCTGTTATTGTAGTAGTAGTAGTAGTAGTAGTAGTAGTAGTAGTAGTAGTAGTAGTAGTAGTAGTAGTAGTAGTAGTTGTTGTTGTTGTTCTTCTTCTTCTTCTTCTTCTTCTTCTTATTATTATTATTATTAACAATAATAATAATAATAATAGTATTAATAATGTTGTTATTTCTTTATGTTTTGGGGGCTCGACAACTGAGGCCTTTAGCCCATCGACGTCTACCAGAACTGTTGCTCGACTGGATGTTTTCCTCTCACCCACATTCTAAATGACTCAACGAAAGTGGAAAGTCGTATGCACTTTGACGCAAAACGACATATTCAAAGCCTATACAGCAATCTTGTTGGTTTTAGTAAGGACAGAGTTCTGTCTGTCGCTAACTGTCCGTTTCCTAGGTCTACTTTCAGGTACCTTTTACTTTGTGTCTCCGTCTCAGTTTTGCAAAAGCATTACGATCTTCAGTTATGTGTTTCACTGTAAGTGCTCCGCTCAAGAAGGTTCTTGTTCTTGTCCTTGAAGGAGGTTCGAAGACGTCTTCGTGTGCCCAATTCGCAGTCTGGTGATACAAACTTGTTCACGACGACTGCGATCACCTGCTACTTGTCATTTACGGACGAAAGAACACCTGCTCTGCTTCACGGCAGAAAGTTTGCTCTGCCGTGTGTTCCACATCTGCTGTCACACATTAATAATGGTGCTTGTGGCAGCTAGTTTCGCGTCGTCATGTTGTATGGCAATGGCAGCGACTCCTGGGCTATCTGTAGCGTTTTTTTCGCTGCAGCGTCAGCTTCTTCGTTACCTACATGACCTGGACACTAAAAAAGTAAGAGTTGACTGAGGTCTTATAGCGCATGGCACAACGCCATTATCTGTTGCAATAACGGGTCCACTTGTGTGCAAGGCAGACAGAAAATTCAGTGAATCCGTACAATGATTTCCTTTCACCTCGGTGTTCACAAAAACGAAGAACTTGCCACACCGCATACAGTTCTCGGCGTGCCTTCCTCGGTTTCGACAGAAGTGGACACAGGTCGTCTTTTTGGGCTACGTTGTTTGCGTTTTCTACCAACGTGTCTATAGCGGCTTGCATTTTATGTTTGATCATCGCCGTTGCTTTGGCCGAGTAGAACAGCGCAAGATCGTCAACGTACAAGTACTTCCCAACTGACGTTTCTATACGCTCAAAGATTCCATTGATTGCTATGGTAAACAGCGTGCCGCTCAACAGAGATCCCTGCAATCTTGAGTTTTCCTTCTATGGAACTGCGTTGAACTGTGTTTTCCAGATAAACCAGTTGATCAGTAGTAGAATGGTGTCCCTGATACCCAGACTGGTGTGCGGTCAGAAGGCTGTGTTTTTCGAGTCACCAGGTGAGCCGACTGTTCACCATCGTCTCCAATCATTTTCCTTACACAGCATGTCAACAATACTGGACGGTTTGTGGGGATCCGTTCCGGCCCTTAGGAGCAAAGTGACGATCGCCTCTTTCCATCGTTTTGGGAAGTCCCCATGCATCCATATGGCGTTATACAATGCCAATATTGTAGCCTGAGCTGCACCCGGCAGTTAACGTATTATGTTGTAGGGAATATCGTCCGTTCCGCTCGTCGTGAAATGCACGTTGTAGGTCCTGTACACTTCACTTTGGAAGTCAAGGTTCGCCTTCTCTCTCCTTGAGAGGAAATCGAGAGGATCACTTTCTGTACTACTGACCTCGACATATCTCGCAACGAAGGTGTTAACAATTTTATCGGGGTGGCAAATCAGTTCTCTATCGTCTCTACAAATGTTATCGGTTTAAACACTGACGTCCCAGCGATTACGCTGATCTTCTTCCATACTTCTCTCACTGAGGTCGAGGTCGTGTTGTGGTCGAGACGTGGTTTTCACAGCTAGATCTTTTTGCAACGAGTATTTTTCTGCGAGCGGCGACGGTGGCTCGAAAAGCCATGATCATTAAAAGAAATGCGATTATTTTTGGTCGGCGCTTGTTTATATCTGTTCAAGGTACATCGCTTCACTCTTATTGCGTCTTTCACAGCAGTGTAACACCACGAAACCAGTGATCCTACAGATCTTCTGCTCGCCACTCAGAATCTGATAAATATATGCAGCAGATCGTCAACTTCAGTGGCTGTAATAAACTGATTGATACTGCTTGTAGAGGCGTTGTGAGCGGGATACGTCTGGCGGGAATATATAGCAAGACCTCCCCTAGGTCTGACGTTTGGTGTCACATAACAGCAGAAGGACTGATATCCTCTCATATTAAAAAGTTTTTGTGTTCTCAAATGTGTTTCCTGCAGACACATACACTTTGGTGTATGCCTGTCCAGTAGCATTTTCTCTTCGCAATAATCCGAAGTACAACCGCTGTTATACCACTAGAGAATGCTCTCCATGCTGGATTTTGAAGAATCAGTCGCTACGGACCGTTCTTATTTCCTTGGCTTCCCTTTGGGCCAACGATTCTTCATCTTCTTTTGCAGATTTCCGGGTTCCGCCAGGTCACCGAGGTCAGTGAGATCACTGGCACCGGCAATCGAGCTGAACTCCGATCCGGAGCTCATCTCCCGGCCTTCGGGGACAGGTCTTGTCCCCGGTGTCTCCGTCCTCCCAAAGTTCTCCCTGGTATGTTTGTCAGGAGTGATGGACGGCGGTATCCCCTCGCCGTCTCGCCCTCACTGGAGGTGATTGCAAGCAAACCCCGACCTTCTTGGCGGACGAAGTATGGGTCTGCTCATAGACTCATCAACACTAACCCTTTGCACCATTTGCACCCTTTGCGTATCCGTCTCCCGCACTATCTTTTTGGATTTCGGGTTTTCTATACACTTGCTCGAGAAACTGGGTTACAGCAGGTAAATTTCTCTTACAACTGGGAGTGGTGACCATGTGGATTTACAGCCTGTGTATAATGTATTTTGTCCTGGTTGACTGGCCATACGAGTTTCTTCTCATCGAAGTAGCTTAGTGTTTTTAGGGAACGTACTTCCTGAATAGCTACTTCCTGTTTATGAACAGGACAATTGCGGATCTCCATGAATGCTGACCATCGCAATTGACATATTTCATTGGTCCAGCACAGGGATCGTCACCATGAGCCGACTTCTCACAGAATCATCTCTTGACCCGAGCATAACTTGACGCAGTGTGCCCGAAACACAAGCACTGAAAACACTGCATTGCCTAGGGCGTGAATCCTCTTACACTCAGTCTATGATTTCCTGCTCTGACATTTTCAGGCAAAGTTGTTCTGTTGAAGGTTAGGTTAGAACGTGGAACGCAGATAGGAACGTCTGTTCATCCCTTCGTATCGTTAGCCTTCGACAATTACGATGGCGCCTTGTGGTGCAAGCTCAGTCGTAATCTCTTTCTCTGTACAGTTCAGCAGGTCCCTGCACACTATCACCCTTTTGTGGTGTTCAGGGTGGTATGAGGCAAGACTTCTACATTTATCTACCCTATCTTCTGCAGTTTTATCTTCCACCTTGAGCCCTGTTGACCGGTAAGGGTCTCGACGAGTAGTCCAGTTGCGGCTTGTTTAATGTCCTGTGCGGCTGATCCAGCGCAACTGATGATAGCTTTTCCAATAATGAAGGTAACCACTTTTGCGAAGTCACCTTCTTTTCGTTTTACAAGATACTTTAACAACGCCGCCACATTGGCAGACGATGTCAGAACCTTCCAAGGAGGGCTTTCTTTCTGGACGAGGGTTTTTAAGGGATCTCTAACTCTAGGATTACTTTGAGAACATATCGTATGGTTCCCATGAGTACCAGATCACCGCAGCAGAATCCTCGAGTACCACGGCTAAATACAACAGAGTGCGTCCTGGTGCCCTGAGGCCATCAGTCGCGACTCACTAAAGTAGAGCCATCCATCCATTGGTACGATCGATTCCACCGTGGGTTACAGTGTGTTTTCAAGCGGTATACATACAACCTTGTCAAACTCACCTATCAGTCGCTTGTTACCCAGCAACAGAGTAACAGGTGTTGCCCGCTCCTCACGAAGCTGTTGTAAGCTGGGTTGGATTTCTGTCAGATATTATTATTATTATTATTATTGTTATTGTTGTTGTTATTATTATTATTATTTACTACTACTACTACTACTATTATTATTATTATTATTATTGTTACGTAATAATGTGTATAGTAAAATTAAATAATTTATAAAAACACAAAAATAAAACACAACCTAGTCGTTAAGACTATATCACGATAAAATAATTCATAAGAGCTTTATTAGACTTGTTATGTTGAATGCGAGTCCCCTGTTCCTCGCGTAAAACGTCAGTGCATAATAGAAAAAGATAAATTGTTGTGAAATAGAAGAGATATTACAAGATTAAAACGGTCAATTAATAAGTGAAATATGAAGATAGGCGTTTCAATAAAGTAAACATTTATACACTCAATAATGTACACTTTCACTAAATAAATGCATCTTTACTCAATAACTTAAAGACGGATGACAATTTAAAAGTGTATGTGTGTGTGTGTGTGTGTGTGTGTGTGTGTGTGTGTGTGTGTGTGTGTGTGTGTGTGTGTGTGTGTGTGTGTGTGTGTGTGTGTGTGTGTGTGTGTGTGTGTGTGTGTGATATATAGGCCTACTCTACTTTGAGTGTAGTCTACTGTACAATGCATAAAAAACATCTTAAATGGTATTTGTTACAGACTCTTTAATTCGTCAGTAGAAAAGCTGAACTTTTTCTGTATTTATTGTATTTTAGATTAAAACATTCTGTTATTCAAAATATTTTTAAATTGTTTAAAACATGTATTTTTATAAGTATTATTATATAAATTTTGTGCCTACATGAAAACCCGGTATGACGTTGATGCTTGCTGCATTCAAAAGCAAATAATTCCACAAGTAGTCCGTCTATCCACCTTTCTACCGTCTTTCCACTTACAACTAGTTCAATGGAAAAGTTATTCGACGGTAAGAATTTGCCTTTATCTCTTATGCTACTCTTTCGCTAAAGAGGTATTTGAAGAACCAGCCACACCAACACATAAATTCATTACTTACAAAATAATGATGTTTCTTCTGTACTAATAAGAACAGAGCGTACATTTGGTCGGATAAAGTCAGCATATTTATTTGATTTGCATAAAGATTAGAATCGCGTATAAAAAACCTGTTGATCTCTGTTCTTAATCTGCCACAGGTGTTTCACTGATTTAATAATCGCGTTGCAAGGCCTGCAATAAGTATTTCGTGGAATCCGTGGCTAATCTTCATTGACAACATGTCGATACATCTGTTCACTGTTCACTGGATAAAGACAATATACAGAGAATTTCTTTCCAGTAATTTTATTTGTTAGTTTAATCCTTATAAATAATGCACTACAAGTTAATGTTGATATGGAAATGTTACGGTTAATTTATATGTTACTGGTGACAACAAACAATGGTGTCCAAGTTTTATGTAGCATTATTAAACAGAAAATATTCAGTCATCAAAGCGCGCGATATAAAAAGGAAATAAAAAAAGGTTTTCGACTTTTATAACACTACTTATCAGCTTTCAATCTATTCATTGCTAGTTAGTAAAGAAGAACCGTTGAAATAGATCTACTTGGAAACCAGAGTAGTTTATGTTTTGATTTAAAAAGTATGTAAACAAAAAACGTAACAAGTTTTAAACGAGTACTTAATGAACGTGACTAAATAGCGTTTATTCAGTGTAATTTACGTCTTTCACTCTATAGCATCACTCATCCAGTCCATGTCCATTTGGCTTGTTTTCATTTAACACATTACGTTGTAGATCTGTAACTGTAGATCTGTTAGATCTTGTTATAGATACACAATTTATAAACCTGTAATTTTTACTTATAATGAACATTCTAATACTTCTCAGATCTTAATACTGGTGTTGGTATTCACTGCTAACCAATGATATTCATTGCTGAAAGGATATTAATTGATATTCTAAATAAGTAAGACACAGATTTTTTTTTTAACAATGCTTCAAAAATCTCCTAATGTTACGCAGCTAGAAGTAATAGTAATCATTTTCAGTTTCTAATTTAGTCTGCCATAAATATTAAGTTTTAACAGACCCCAATTTTAATTATACATTTTCCCTCTCCGTACGTCTCAACTTTTAAAATTTTCTTATTTTATATTCAGTTCAGTTAAGTTACATTCAGTATGTAAATTATTTTTTTACATTTTAAAATTCAGTATGTTACATGTATTTCACGTTAATATAACTAGTTGTATCTCTGAGCCGCAGAACTCGCTCACTGTTTTTTGAACGAAATATATTTCTTATTATATAAAATCAAATTAATAAATCTTATTCTTTTAAGCTGTGAGTAAAGTTCATTATACCAAAATGCCTCGTAATTTGGTGCCCTATATAGACTTCACAATTTATTCAAAATTTTCCTCTCGCATTTTTACCCCCTTCCGCCTACTTTGAGGTGGATCAACTTCAAAAACAATATGGATAAAGAATCCATAACAATATAGGATAAAGGCGTAGACACGCAAGCCAAATTTTACAAAAATCGATTGACGCATTCAAGTTATGGTGAATCATACACCAGATAGACAAACACCAAACGCTCCACCAAACTGAGAACTCGTTTTGCCAATATGTACGTTAGTGTGTGTGTGCGAATGCGCGCGTCTATGTTAATGCACCAGTTTTTGAAGAGTGTTCCGATTTTATGTTTTCCGAAATAAACAACATCTTTGTTCTAGACATTTGTCGGAATAATAGTATATCTTAAAGACATACGAAACGCGGATGCGGAGAATGGCAAAAAAAGGAGAGATGAGAAAAATCACTTAACTCGACGGATTTTTCCGAAAAAATGCAGAAAAATCAGGAATTGCAATAGTACCGAGCAACATAATTAGACAGATAATAAATGCGTCACATATTGTAAAAAAAAACGAGATAATAACAAATCAAATGAGATGGCACGGTCATGTGCAAAGAGCGGGAAAAAAACGTATACCAAGACAGTCTGAAGGGAAGACAAGATAGGTCAAGGAAACGCTGGTATAGAAGCAAATACAATTGAGTTATTATAATGTAGTCTTATACAGCATATACCGTTGAACAAGGAAAACGTGATATTAAGTAATGGAATTTAAGGAAGCACGCTGCAGAACCCATAAACATGCTTGTTTACTCTCAAGTTGTCAGTAAAGTACAGCATGATATTTCAATAATTCCAATTTACTTTAATACTATTAAGGAAAGGAATTTTTCATTCCTTTCCCAACACAACATTTATAAAGTAAGACATAGTAGTGGTGACAAATTATAAATTTATCTGAAGTGATATATCTTCTGAAACACATACACTTCCTGCATTAATGTTATATATCTAGAGGTGCTTAAAGGTTTTTTCCAATTTTAATAATTTGTACAATTAATGCTCATTGTAAATTCGTCTTGGAGCAGTAGGTTTATAATTGTGTCTTACTGTATTTTATACAAATCAAATTCAGTAATGATTCTTAAATATTCTCGAAAAACCGCTACCTAAATGTTGGCACTCCATAACATTATATTTAAAATTTATATTTACTTTACCTCAAGATGTTATTTTTCCCTTATTTGAAACATGTTTCGGGATTCCTAGTGCTCCCATCATAAGTCTTTCTAATTTTGAATCTTGTGGAGTACCTGGGTGCTGGTTGGCTGTTGTTATGGCTTCCCATTGGTTTTTGGTTTTTTAAATTGTTATTATTGTGTGTGATCGTACTGTATATATTAGTATTTTGTGTATTTTCGATGTTGAGTTCTTTGAAAATTGTATTATGTTTTGTATTAATTTGTATTTGTTAAGGTATTAGTTTGTTTTGTGTTTTGTGTTTGTATATTTGTAAATTTTCCCAAATGTTCATTATGGTGCCTTTGTGTGGTATGTGTTTTATTAGTGTCATGTTGGTTATGTCTGGGAATTCATGTCCAGTGTTTATTACATGTGTGGCCAAATTAAATTTATATATTTCTGGTTTTTTGTATGCGTTTAGATGTTCAAAATAACGTTTTTTCAGTTGTTTTTTTGTTTGTCCTATGTAACATTTATTGCAATCTTGGCATTCAATTTTGTATATACCATTGGTTGTTGTATTATCTTTGTTGTGTGGGTTATTTAGTTTTTGTAAATTATTTTTTTAGTTTTGTATGCTCTTTTAATGTCTGTCTTTTTAAATAGTTTTGTGAGTTTTGTCATTTTATTATTTATGTATGTGAATGTGGCCCATTTTTTATTGTTGTTATTATTTATGTGTTGTTCATGTTGATTGATTCTTAATTGTTCAGTTTTTATTTTATATTTTATTTTATTTTCTACTTTGTTTACAGCGTTTTTGTTGTATCTATTTTCATAAGCAATTTGGTATATTATATACCTTTCTTTGCCTGTTTTTTGTTTGTTTAACATTATATTTTCTTGAAAGTTGAACTGTTTTGGAGCGCTAGAGCCGAAGTGTTTTAGATTCTATTTTGGTTATGTCCTAAAGCCCTGTAAGAAAGTAAATTGAATCAGTAGGCCTAGTTATTCTGGACCGCGGCGCTAGTAATACACACAGTAGAAATAATACAAAATGTGTAACTATGTAGTATAGTATTTTGTTTAGGGAAGTGAAAACATATTTGCTTTTAATAGCCTAGTGGCTTAGAGAATTGAAGAATGTGAAGAATCCTTAAGTTTGGGGAAAACGTCGCATTAGCATAGGTCTGAATTGGACGGATGTGTGTATCTATTTCTGGCTTAGTGTAAGATTATAGAAGTCTAAGATTGATAACATGCAGTGAATGGAGTCAGTTTTGTGTCCTGTAATATTTATATCATTGATATGAAATCGCTAGGAACATGCAGAATCAAGCGTGAAGCGGCCTACACTCGATTATTTCGGTGTGTCACATCGGTGTGTCGCATCGATGTGGCACAGCGAAATGATCGTGAGTAGGGACAAAATGATGTGACCAAAAGTGTGAACTGACGGAATGATGAAATCGTACCCAGCGGTATGTCACTTCAGCATGACATGAGATAGAAATGAGGTGTGTAGGAGTCAGCTCAGTTCAGTCCATTCAGTCCTACACTCTGAGAAACTAGTGAGAGCAGTTTTAAATAAGTTTCTTCGTCTATCCTTAAATAATAATTGTTACGGTCTTTAGGATGTAGGTTTCTATCAAAACATTTATGTGTAAACACTTTACTCGTTTTGAAAGCTAATCTTTAACAGACAGTTTTCGTTTATTCTTCTTTCTGTCTACAGGCGCACAGGCTACACCACCTCAAAATAAAGTACAAAAACCAACTTCTGGCACAACACACAATTGCGACTACACATCGATTACACCGATGTGACACATCGATGTGACCACTTGTAGCAACGTATCACTTCAGTCCGATGTGGCACATGAAAATGAACACACTGATGTGACACACTGAAGTAATCGTTTGTAGGCCGGAGGAGTCCAACATAAATTTGTATTCACTTTGGATGGCCTAAAATGATGTGGATTGTAATTTATAAAAGATGTATACTGGATCGGTTTGAGATGACAAAATTAATTCCGGGTGTGCTCGCATTCACGGTTTTGAGCATAAAAACTAACTATTATTACTTTTTTTTTAAATTGACGGTTTTTTGTACTGACTATACGTCACTGGTAAGACCTCCACTTCATGATTCAGAAACGTGCCAGTCAGCGATTCCGGTAGCCTACTATCAAACCATGTAAATACGCATATTTAGTTTCATTTCTTCAGAGTAATTTTTAAACTTAAGATTTATTGTGAACTACCAGAATTAAATCTTGATTGTATATTTACATTTGTTTTTACATGAGGAAAGGTTCATTAATAAGTTTGTTAATAATATACACTTATCTCGTATTCCAAAAGTATTACAAAGGTGTCTTAATTTGTTAACTTTTGAAGCTATTTTTTAGGATGAATTTTAATTCTCTATTAATTCAGAATATTGTTCTATAATAAAATGTAAATATTGTCTCATAATTTAAATAAAACCTACTTAAATAGCACGATTTAAATGCTAGAAATCTGGTGAACCTGTCAGTTTTGTCTAAGACGTGTTTCGAGTATTAAGCAATGCAAATACAAACAAAAATTAAAATAGCCTATAATTTCAAGCAATTACAAAACAATACAAAGCTGATGAAATTATTGAAATACTAAATATCGGAAACGCAAAATAAAATTATTCACCAAACCTGTCACCATCTCAACGATGAACCCAAAAAAATTCTCATAAATCAACAAAAACCAATACCAACCAACAGCAACAGTCAACCAACTACAAGTAGACCTACTTCACAGGCAGCGAACAACGTGGCTGAGAGTGAACACATTACTTGATGCTACGAAGATGTTTCAAGTAAGCAAAATCATCTTTATTGTACATTAATATTATATAAAGTTGTTAATTATTTACATGGCAACGATAAAACATCGTATCAATTATCTTGTTAAATGAAATACATAAACGAAGTAGATATATGTTCAGTAAACGAAGCAACGAACAATGAACTTAAACGTGAAACATTGTTGTAACTCGGATCCGCCAAACTTGAAATCATGTAATATTAAAATGTACCAATGTCTATATACAAAACGACTTTTCTGTGTAGTTGCTATCTTGCTACTCTAGTACATAGCTATTTAACACTGCTAAAAGCACACCCAAAGTTGTTAAAGTACCAAGTAAGAAGAATCCAACCAATGCAATGTCTGAATCAACCGATTTACTGATATACGGACTTCAACAATATTATTACGGTTAATGAAAGTAAAACGTACCTGAGATTTCATGACACATTGAAAGTTAAAGATAACGAACACTTATTTAAACTCTTAATGGATCTCACAAAGTGGGATTGATTTGGAAGGAAAAACATTAGCTTACAACTAAGTAACCTCTGTCTTATTAATATGCAGACTTAATGTACGAACAACGATATCAGTAATGTATGCAAAATATGAGTAAATGTTAACAAGCATGTTTCGCTTGATTAGTTAAGGATGTTTTGCGACCAGTGAAAATAGCAGTAGAAAAACTGGAGACAGACCGTCGTGTGTGGTACATAACAGGCTCTTATTATGCATCTCAATTTGTTGATAATACCCTTCCAGCTCTCCGATATGACTACCTGTCGATATCTACACGCACGCACGATACACACACACGCACGCACGCACACACACACACACACACACACACACATTAAGATGTTGCTTTTAATGGCGTCATGTCCTATCTCAATCTTTCCCAACGTTAGGTTGGCGCTATTATTTAAAAACAAGAATCAATTTTATTTTCCAAATCAATTAATTTGAAAATTATTTACATATAGAACGTATTAATATTATCTAAAGAAATACTACTTTGAACCTAATGGAAAGACGAAATGCCAGCATTCATTTATTTAAAGCATTCGTAAGTCGCTGCATTTGCTCAATTAAAATCATATTTAACAGTCGCTTTGAAGGATAATGGTAAATTCATGCTTATGAATATTTACACCGTAATATGTCGTAAAAATGTATTCGCAACGTCAAAACGAGTGCGCGCCGGCCGTGAGTGTATGTGTGCGCGTGTGTACATATGTATTACTATTGTCACATAACTCATTTTATTACCGAGACGTAAGATATATTGCTAAGTTTAAAAGCACTGTACGACTTTCACATAAGCTTCTGCTTAGATGGGTTTCTGTGAATATTAAGTGGGAGTCTTAACTGGATATTGTTTGCCTTCTCCTACGTGTGGATGTTTGCACGTTTACGTGGAATTGATTTATATTTAAAAAGTTGTAGCATGTTAAATGATTGAGACATACTTCACAAAGCTAGCTACTTCAGCGTTAACGCTCTTTACGCTTCTGCTAAAGAAGCTTTGTTCTATTCACAGAAACAGTATTTTGTGTACTCCGAACCGCTCACACGTATTATCGTGTGATTAAGTGCGTGAGATAATGCATACACACGTCGCACATGCAGCTAGAGAGAGACAACTAGGGTACATTGTTTGTATGTGTATGTTATATATGTATATAGGCACAGATAAATTGAACACAAATCTGTTAAATTCAAAAAAATCCATACAAACAGAATTAGTCGGAGCGCTAACGTTATTAGAATTAGTGAGATGCAAGGGATATTACCTCTCAGGATGCGCCGTGCTGGTTCTGTAGTATTCAGTAGTATCCATTACCCTTACTTTACTCCTTGACGTATATTATTCGATTGACTACCAGAAATATCTGTTCTGTAACTGTCCAACATTATTCTTATAAGTAGTCAATTAAAACTAAAATACGACGTAGTCCTAAATAAAGTAGAATCAAGTCATTACAAGAAGCTATTAACAATTTAAACTAGAGCGTTATCATTATCATCATTGTAGTCATCGTCATCGTCGTCGTGTCATTATCTCCACTTCATGAGTTTCCCACGGTTCGAATTATTTCTCCCATTCAGACTGAATATCTGGAGGTCCATTTCACTTCATTTCGCCTATCACTCCATTTCTTATCAAAATTCTTTGGTAAGTCGTTCAGATCTTCTTAGAAACCTCATCTTTTGTTTTTGGCTCACTCTTTGTTGTAGGCTTCTTTTGTTGAAACAACCAGACAGTAGAATACGTAAATGTGGAAGTGTTTTTGCAGTACTGCCAAAGCTTATGAAATTTAAAAATTCCCTCTTTCCTTATTCTGCTCTTCAAATAGCGGCTGATAGTGCCATATAAATTTATAAAAGCCACAATCTTTTGACCTCGTCTTTGCCACAATCGAAGTAGCTATTGTAACCAATATATTTATTGCAACTACACCAATAAACTGCAAGTTATAAACCATTAGTATAGCGCACGTTACATTAAAGTAGTGCCCAATTTTCTAAAAAGCTTATTCATTGCCGAAATATTAAGAGAAAGGAATATCTACAGGACTCTCATGAAGGCTCAAGATACAGGTTCGTAAGGTACGTTCCTTAGCTCATAAGATACGTTATATCCTTAAGGTCCAGACAATACCTAAAACACTTTTAGTACAAAATCAGAGATCTTTTGAATACAGCATTCTTCTTTTATTATAGTGTCGTTTGATAAAAATGGTAACCCAATTCTTATAGCACACACACGCACACGCGCGCGCTATATATTGTAACGTGACCTACGATAGCACAAGATTTACAAGTATAATTAATGGAAGAAAAGCTGTATACTAAAGGAAAATAAAAATTATTAAATGAGAAATGATAGAACAACACTACTAACTGATTTTGACTTAGACAAAGACAATGACGATGGCGAGACCCAATAGATTGGATAAGGTGAGCAAGAGAAAATAGTACAAGCCACAATATAACAACACCCAAGTGTTAAAAAGAATTATATATAAAAATAAAAGTACAAAATTAGATAGGAAAATAAATAATATGTAATCTATAGGAAAGATAAAAAGAAAATGAAATGTAAAAACAAATATACTGATAAAATATAGAAAGAATGTCAATAAGTAAACTATCAAAAGACACTAATATAAAATAAACTTGAATAACAATAATTCATTAGGAAAGCGGTGATAAGTAATAAACATTGATAGAACCCAGTGATAATAAATACATGAAAGCTAGAATAAAATGTTAGGAGGTGAACACAAAAGTGATAAATGAATAAGAAAGATAATAATCAATAATGAACCATTATAGGACCCAGTGTTAATAAATGAACTACATAAACACTAGTTAATAAAGTGCAGTGTAGTCAGAAGTAAAGAAATAAACTTGTAATAATAGATTATAAGTAATCTATTAACCCAAATATAATAATTAAACAGTATAAATTATAAGGGACAGTTATAAGTAGTCATGGACCTAGTGTAATGAAAAAAGGAAAAGTTGTATTAATATATAAGTATATTTGTTGGAAGCAAACCACTGGAAAGTGTTTTCCATTATGTTAAAGAAGTTTGTTAGTATAATATAAGAATGATAAGGGATATATTGTTTTATTTTTAATGAATAAAATTTACAAATTTATATTAACCACATTTAAAATAAGGATAAAAGACTAATATGTTAGGCTGAATACAGTAAGGGGAGTTAGACACTATATTCTCTAATGTGAGTTTATAAGGGAATATTAGTGCACATCTAATGTTCAATGTTATTATATTTTTCTTTGATTGTAATTAACCAAAATATTATTATGTTGAAAATTATGTTTAACAAAACCGTTTAAAAACATGTAAACTTTACATACAGGCATGGGCCTAAAAGAGTTATTAAGTAGTTATATTATGTTATATGATGATTAAAAATAATCAAATGTTATGATTTAAGTTAGGTTGTTACAGTAATTGTGTTTAGTAACATATAAAATTAACAAAAATGACTGTAAACAATTGTAATGAGTATAGGGTAGGTGAATTATGAACTCTAGGCATTAGGCCTATAACTGGTAAACAGAAATTTGTGAAAATTAAGACAAAATAATAACCATTGATAAAATAAAGTATATAATCTGTTTAGGTTTCATAATAATAGCGTAGGATACAAAACTGAATAGAAAATAATTAGTTTAAAGGTAATTAACAATAGAAAAACCAAATGAAAAAATAGTAATCTGTTATAATTTGAAAAAAGGTAAACTTGTAGGGTATCAAAATAATTTGTAAACGAAAAGCAATCTAATGGTGTTATTGTATTTAAGATTACAGGTAGTATAAGGGAGTTATAATACTTTAAAGATTTTTAATAATTTTGTATAGTAAAACGTTAGTTTTATATAACAATGTTGTAAATTATCAACCAATGGGAATTAGTATTTGGATGAGAGTTGCCATAACAACGAAACCTTGTTAGAAAAAAAACGTTAATAAATTGTATCAGTCCATTATTAGAGCTTGATGAGGCCAAATATATTAAAACCACAAGGAATAAAAAAGAATTGTTCAACAAAAGTTATCAAAATTAATGATCAAACTAGTAAATTAAATCACAGAAGTAACACTAATACTAAACGAATTAATAAATTTACCTGAAGAAACAAAATTATCTATGAGAAATTGCTGAAGAATCCCAAGCAACGGAATACGAAACATCGGAAGGAAGAAAATATCTGAAACCCATAAATGAACAATGGAACCGGCAATAACCAGGATGACTGATGGAAAATAATCATATTAACCAGTGAACTAGGAAAATTGAAGCCTCGAATTAACAGAACCACCCAAGAAAGGACAAGCAGCAGTATTAGTGAGAAATATTACCCTGATAGCAGAGACGGAGGATTGTTAAGTATATTTTAAAATACGACTTCACAGTAAAAACACAAGAAAACCAACAATAAGTGAAACTACACTTTCCACATCATTTATCACTTTTAACAAACACTTGAACTTTCTTTTATATAATGAACACCTCAAATTGAATAACTATCTCAATCCAACATTGATTCTTTAAGTGAACATATTTTAAAACGTAAAATTTACTAACGTAAATAACCTCCAAACGCTAAATCCCGTAGCTATAGTTTACCATTGTAATTATAAGTATATCACCTGTTCTATAATATTTATATGGTATTTGTAAAATTTTGTACTTTTATTAGTCCATTTAACAACATTTTCTGTAGTCACAAGAACTTCGACCTGAGATTATAAATAAACGAAGAAAAACCAATTCCATAACAGTGACTCTACATAAACAACGGCGGACAGAATTACCAACCCCCAATAATTAAACATGCCGGCGCAAAATTAAGATTTATAATTTGAAAGTAATTGTAGAATTCAAACCCAATTGATAATTGTTAATAAACATAATAGAAACATTAAACTGTATGTTTGATTTTATTCAACTAATATTTAAAATTTGAGCATACAATATAGAAAATTAAACTTTACAATTTTGGTTTACTAAGAAGAGTTGGCCAACCCGACGTTGAGGCAGAAAATACGAATTTCAACGGCCGAACTGCTGAGTAGACACTCGACACTTGTAAGTCTTTTAACGAGTACAATCTCGTCTAGTTACAAATTGGCGCCCAACGTAAGCTGTGCAAGTACCCGATGTTGTAAGCTTCAATCGAATACTTTCCACATCGTGTTGTTTAGTAAAGGCATGTCTGTCAGTCAGTACACATAGAATTTTATGCTTTATCATAAGTACTTCTTAAGTTTGTTAAACTTAGGTTTTTTAAGATTTTAAACAAGTTTTACAATGGTAAAACGTATTTTAAGAATATGGAGATTTGTGAACCTGTATGACATGACGTCTTTGATCCTTATTCCAGGATTTGGCAGTACAACTGTTTCGGCTTCTTTCCAGGTTTTTAAAAGTAATTATCACTTCTTATATGAAGGCGTTAAAAAAAGCTTAACGATTTCTCGGTGCTCAATGCCTCCTTTGGAATGATTTCTGAATGTTCTCTTGATTTTGCTAAATTTTAGATGAGACAACAAGAATCAATAATGACAGAAATATCCATTTGACTTACCTCTACGTCGAATTAGTACAACTTGTTTTCTTTTTCCACTGACATTCAAAATCAAACGTGTTACATATGTCTTCAAGGCGTCCAGCAATCGAGAACACGTTTCCTTCAACAATCCTGATTTGTCTTGTTGGTTTATTCCTGATTCCTTAAATTGGTTTTATTGTCTTGTTGCTTTCTTAAACACTTTGTATCGCTTTTAAATATTTCTTGTCGGCTTTCATTATGGTAATTTGCCACCACTGTCTTAAATATTTTCTTATATTCTGATTGGGCACTTTTGTAATTGTTGAGATGTCTTTGCTGCGGAGTGGCATCCCAAGCTGCATTTTTTAACTTGCACGCCTCTTGATATAATGATGTAATGGATAGTATATTGCTGATAGTTTTATAGTATTCATTTTTTCTGTTATATCGATGGTAGTTGTTTATGCACTTTGTCCAGGTTATGGTGTTTTATTCTGCTTTTGTTATGATGGTTACTTTGCTGTGTGCGATTCTGTTTCATTGATTGCGTTACGAATGTTAAGATTGAAAATTTGTAAAACATTAATGACGTTTATGATTAACTGACTTTCGGATTAATGAAGATCAATTTAACATCATATTGGCATTTTAATTTAATTTTAATTGTAAAATTGTCACATTTAAAATTTGAGTTAAATTATTATTGAATGACTAGGGCAATAATTATACTAATAATAATAATAGTAGGGTTATACTATACTTATTTGCAGTCTATGAATTCGAGGCTAGACGTGATGTGATTCTGGTTTTACATAACGTGGTTATTGGTATGTATTTGATATAGGTGGATTTGGTATGTTTAATATCTGTTACAGATTCTGTCTGGCTATACTTGCACACCATCCCCCTGGTCAAAACTTTACCGTCAGTAGCGCTTTTTGGCCTCCTTGTGTTAAGTTACCATTCCTGCGACGGATGAAGGATTCGTCCTTCTTATTTTTATAGGATGCGGATATACACATATCCTTTGTAACTTACAGGATCAGTTTCATAGTTTTATGCACGGAACACCTTTCTTAACGTATGAACTAAACAACTAGAATTTCATAGTTAATAAATTTCATAGTTATTATTATTTGTTTTTAATTTATAAGAAATAGTAAACGCGGTAAATTAGAACGTTTCTGTTCGCTAATCCGTACATTCACAACTGTGTGTCCAATACTTTTCAAACCTTTTAAAATGTTTTCTAATAGTATAGGAAATTGGAGATAGGGCATATTTATTTTATGATAACGAGACGTAGCTCTGATTGTTTTCGCTGATACGCGTGGTATTTGGCTTTCCTTTCTGACAAGACTTTAACAATTTTAGAACAAAACACTTTGCATGCACGTATTTGAGTTTCATTTGTTTAACTTCATTACCACGTAACGCTTTAATCTTGCTCTTGTCTGGTGTTGTGTCGTTGAAGACAGCAATGAGTGGGGATATGTGTTCCATGTTTGATTGTTCCCATCGGATATAGTTTGGTCATAGCCTGTGCTCCTCCTTCAACTTCAGCTTCGTCTGATACTTCGCTCCGTGAACCAATTCTTACTAAACAAATACAGAGTATTTGATAAAGTGTCCTTATTTTCCTTCCTATAGACTACATTGTTTTTCCAACTTTTTGTCTTGGCCAAACGTAAAAAGTGAATGGGGACGAAGAAAAGCAATGAGTTTAAAGAAAGTATCTAGTAGAACCAATAGTGCTTACAACCAAGTGAGTCGCTTTAAATAATTAGGCATACATTAAAATATTTAATGTATGTATTTAAATATTTAATTATAGTAACAATTATACGAAGAAGAAATGTTAGTAAATTATAATAAACTGTAAACAATACGTTGAAGGAAACGTATAAAGTAAAGAGTAAAAAAGAGATATACAGATACTAAGGAGCAAAAATTCGTTCGCCACTGCCATAAGAATATAATTAATGTGCAACAGATGGCGACAGATTACCGTCGTCGCTAGAATGGTCAACACAAGGAGCCAAAAATTGCGAGTGAACATTGTACTCTGACCGTAAAAGCAAAAATATTAAATTTTAGGCTTGGGCGCATTAAAAAGCATTTAGACTCCAGCGTTAAACCCAAGGATTCATTTATAACCATCTGGTTATTTAAGGAGGGAAATAAAATATTAAAATAATGTATAAATATCCAATGTGTTTATTTTATTATTTGCAGAAACCTTGAATAACTGTTATTAATTAATGTTACATCGTTTATCGAGACAGTAAAATATTTATTTTACCACAAAATGTGTAAAAATTATAATATACATCATAATCTTGATGCCTGTCTTTTTAAGTTTTGCCTCTTAAAAATAGTGCTTGATAGTTGCGGAAATGTAAACTCTAGACAATCAAGTTTGAACACTCTTTGTTCTAAAATGAAAAATTAACTTTCCAAAAGACCTTTCCTTTAACTTTAAATAAAAAAAAGTAAACTAGCTTAAAAATTTATACGACAAAACGCCGTTTTAGGAAAAGAATCATAATATAACATGGAAGAATGTACAGAATTTTGTTTTAAAAGACAAAAACGATTTTTCAGTGTCTGTACATTCTCTTTCTAATTACTGACGAAATGGTAGTAACGTCTGGAAAACTCTATTATATGTTCAAAGATATGAAAATAAACTGTAAAGACACAATCTTTATACTAACACTATTTAAAAACGACGTGGATAAGATATAACAAAATAAATCTATTTGTAGACCGAAAGGCAACTAGAAAAGAAAGTTGTCAGCATTAACTTGGATGGTTTTAGCACAATAAACGTAGCTATAGTCACACCTACATCCTTTTCTATCAGAAACATTTTAATTACTTGACGGTGTTAAATATTATGATCCGATTTTAGAACACTTTTTATAAATTAAATAATCTTCACTTCTTGCATAAATAAGAAACAAAAATTGTCCGCTCTGTCTAGCCATATATTGCATTTATATACTCGTTTATAATTCATGTACAGAACATAAACGCAAGGCATTTAATAACATGCGTTCATACATAATCACACACATAGTCACAAACACGCGCAAGCGACACAGAACACATTTCAGTGAATGGAAATATTACAACCTTTACTACATTACTACTTTAGGACAACGGAAACGTAAAAAGTTTCCTCACTTTACTAAATGCAACAGGTCACTGGGTTGTATGAGAAAAGTCAGTTCATCGCTGGCGATTGGTAGGCCTGCGAGAATCAACTTCAGTTACCGTCACGGGAGCTGGAATAGATTGAGTTTGTAGGTACGATGAGACTTGCTACCGATCATGGTCCTCTTAATGAAGCAGTCAAGTTCTATTGTTAACCAACAATGAGAAACCTATACGTTTATAGCTACTCACCTCCTTAATTGCTCTGAGGTAATCCAGATACATACCTATTTTATAGGCCTGTGTAACCATTACAGTGGTATTTGAAGAATGAAAGAAATATATAATGTTTGGTATAGATCGGTTTCGTAATACCTATGTAATTTATAGGTTTACAAACCAGGTAAATTCCCCGAGCTGCAGAACTCGCTCACTATTTCAAACGGAATACATTTATTTCGAAATAAATTTCAATATTAGGTAATTTTCAGTAATCGGAAACGTTATGAAAACCCCCGATAACTCTACGATTTTTTCAAGTAAAATAACAATTGTAACGCAGAAAATAATACAATAAACACTAAAATTCTAAACTACTGAATAATTTAAATATATAAGTATAACGCCTAAGTGGCATAATTAATGTATATATAAAGATTTTTGTAAACATTGCTTGCAAACTGCTTGAAGGCGGTCCAAAATTTGCAAGGAGTGTTCATAAATATTAATTCTGTAAAATTATTACAGACATCGAGTTTGTATTTCAAATAAAATTTCTCAAACTTGATCCCCCACAAAGACTATTCTTTTTTTTTTAATTTTATTAGTAAATGTTTTACATTCGGATTTGGGTTAAAATTCAATTCAGTCTGACACCTAGCTGAATTTTTAATGTTTGAACATTTTTAATACATTTTTTATGCCCTGGTGGCTAAAATGTTGAAATTTCAAAAACGTAACACTAAATTCTATTTTTAGTTAAATTTCATTCAATTTGATACCCCACATGGATATCAATTTGCGATACTATCCCACATTTGCGATTTTCTACAATTTTGACCTCTCAGATTTGTTCTCCCCCCCCCCATTTTTGGGGAATACAATGTATACATTGGTTGTATTACAAAAATCACTCGATGTATTAAAAAGTTATTGTGAAACAAATGGCTAACTCAAATAGACAGATAGACAAACATATGCCAAACGGTCGAGTAAAACTTGAAATAGGCCTAGACTTCGCTCATTCAGTTAATAAAGCGAAGAAGGCGACATCAGAAACAACTGTCGGAAGGTAAGCATGAATGTTACTCGTAATCTTAATCTTAAAATAAAAATCTTTAACTAATCAAAATGAATCAAGAGTTTAATTATCTATGTTGAACAGAATCTACCAGAACAATATAGCTCAAAACGCGTGCTAGGCTCCTTGTGATGCGGGTACGAAAGAAGCAGTGTTTGTGTACATAAGTAAACCAGATACAACAAGTCCTAATATTACAAAAAGAAAAAATTCTAACAAACACAATCGTCAAGTTCTGTATCCAGTTAAACTGCTTGGAATAAATGCTTCTTGGAACTGAAGTAAGTAGTCAAAACAGGAATGCAGTTAACGTATTAAAAGGTTCTTTGAAATTAGTCCAACAAATGTTTTACATACATTACACGTCAGTGGAATAGAACAAGTAGCTTAAGGCTAAACAGTGTTTTCCATGTTTAATTTTAAAAACACACGTTTACTTGACATTGTTTTAACATACGCGTAAATAATAACAAGGAAATTGTAGTGACGGCGTGCATAGACTGCTTGTCACGTTTGCTCTTACCGGCTTAACAATTACTTCTTGTTAATTCCAGATGATACCCGTTTAGATTTATGATTAACGTACAAAGTCAAGAAATAAATTACTTGTTAGCCACGACGTGATATTTAATAACTTAAACCGCATAAATAACAATTCTCAGTGTCAAAATATTTACCAGGTACCGTAAAGGTTACATTCACACGGATCTACTCCGGTTGCCATAGTTACTTACGTAAAACCTTCTACCATATATTAAGTGGTAACAATAAATGTAGCTTAAACTCTATGGGCAATAATTCACCGGTGTGACAAGTGCAGCGAATTAACAAACAGCTGAGCTGCAGCGGTCGGCACGGATTCTCCGTCTGTATCCTACCACCGAACACTGTCCTTTTTTAATACTTCATTAATTTCTCTGAAGCTAACAGACGAATTAAGAACACTAAATCATAAAGTTAATGAAGTTATTTTTCTGAACATAAACAATACATATTTTCATGTCTTAAATTCCTGTCTTCAACAAGGAATTTTCGACACGGGTGGAGATTTAAAATGTCTTGAAACAAAAGATCGTAAGATCCCTACGTCGGACGTAAAACATCAGAAATAAGACATAATTCTTAGTCAGTGAGGAATATAGTTACAGTAGTAGCACATAAGTGGTAAGTGTTAGTACAAATAGTTAAATGTTGCTACGTACGTTATCCACGTGTGCTAATCTCATACCTACCCGACAGCATACCTTGTAGCATGACAGATAATCCACTTAATAAAGATTACAATATGATCATAATTAAATATCAATTACTTTAAATATCAAGGAATATTCAAATGAAAACATATAAATATCAAAATAAAATACCACCATAAATGGAAAAAGTAAAAGTAAAGAACCACAGTGCAACAAAAATGTATAAAGAAAAATAAACCACAAAAAACTAAAATAAAATAAGGATAATAAAGTAAGGACCCAGGTAGGATAGGAGTAGGTAAGGAAGATACCCCGGACAAACCAACGGACATGATAAAACAATATTACCTTGGAGAAACCAAGAAGGAAGAATTTTGAAGAAACAAATTTGTAGGATGGGAGGACTACAAGATATACCAAAGGGAAACCTATTAAAAAGAATATAACAAACCCCTAAAGAAATACAAGGTCACAAAAGAAAGTATAACACCCAAAACCTGATATTAATGTAAAATAGTTACAAACAAAGTGTTTAGTGGTGTAAGTAGAAGTGCACCCACTAAAGTTATTGTGTAATGGAATAAACAAATCTTCATAATCCCTTATAACTAAGATTTTGGTCTTGGAATATTGTAAAACTCAATAAGAGATAAGATCCAAAATATAAGTGAACCAGTGCAAGTTATTTCAGTATATTAAATAAACTTCAAGTAGAAGTGTGCCTAATACTTCAACTAAGTACATGTGTACCATAAACAACTTTATATGATTACAGAAATAAAATTTAATAAATATCTTATGAAAACATTACTAATGTTTATAAGAAGGTGGTGAATAAATAAAGTGACAGTGGATAAAAATGTAATACTATAATAAACACAGAAAGAACTGCAACCAAAATAAGTTTAAGAAGTAAGTAAAAATAAATGGCTTGTTATGTTTATGTTAAAGGCCATGAACTCCATGATTCAATGTGGTGAATAGAATAAGATTTTGTTATTATTATAAAAATGTTTAATAGGTCTAACAGTGTTAATCCAGACTAAAATATCTAAACATGGATACCATACTCTGTTAATAAAATGTTTATTATGTGTTACTTGTAGTAGTTAAAACTAAAATGTCTGACTTTGAAGACCATGTTGTTAATTTTAAATATTGTTTAGGTATTCTGAGTAGGAATACGATACTACATGTCCTATTAGTTAATTAAGGAGATTTTAATTAATATTGTATTAAAATAAGAAGGTCAGAAGGGGTATAGAGACAGTATTATTCAAAAACATTATATGTAAAACCAGAAAAATCTAGGCCAAATAGGAAATTCCAACAACATTATAATTGATTAATTAAGTTAAATAAACCAAGTAAACTGATGGAATTTATATAAGGTGAGTTAGTCACCAAATACTATGACTAAAACTAGACTTTAAAAGGATAGTGTAAAAAGATATATAAAATTATTAAAAAATTTGCAAATGTAATAACTAAAATTTCAGAGTGGGGAGTCATAAATTCATGAATTATGTTTAAAAGGATAATCAATTGATAAAATTGTGAGAAATTAAGGAAAGATAAACATTTATGCCAATCTGAGATTTATTAAAGTCATAATTATAACATATAAAATGGCTAATATTTGGAGAAGAACAGGAAATAAAATGTTGAGCCTAATTTTCCAAAATGAAAGAAATATAGCAATTTTAATAAAAAACTTTGTAAAGATAGATTATTGGGTATCAAATTAAGCAGAAGGAATAAAAGAAACCGATTATGTATTTACTATTTCATGAAACTAATTAATAACCAAAATATATTCTGTGATATAATGTACTTTTTTTACATGTATCGGAAGCGATTAAAAATTGAAACAATACTTTTCTAATATTAAATCGGCTAAGATATTTCAGAAAACGAAGGAAGTAAAAGAGTTCTTATTTAACATTCGTAGTGTAAGGTTGATTAAGCTCTCGCTAAAGAACCACATATAACGAAACCATTAATGGCGTATAAAAGTTGAACCTAGCCTACCGTAAATTTTGAGAATTTTGACAGAACACTTTTAAACCTAAATTCAGTGAACACAACAACTACAAACATTGAAATCAATTAATACTGAACCGAATATAAGGAAATAAAACTCTAAAACACTAATTATTCATAACCAAACGAACTTTACAATTTTCGACACACACATTGACAGAAGTGAATAAACATAATCCAAAACATTTAATCGAAGTGAACACAGAACACTTAACCAGGACAACACTAATAACACCAGAAGGAATTCTCCATACTGCAAAGACGAGGAAACGTGAACGAGGCAGCTTTTATTGAAAGAAAATTCCGGCGACACCATTCCTGTTTAACATCAGGAGCTAAGCAGCGGCCATCTTTGACGTCCCACAATCCAATGCGAGTTTTATCAACCGAACCTCTAGACATCACTGGTTCGTGATTTTTATCATATATATTTTATCAATTTTATCATATATAAACATTATATATTACTTAATAACATTGTAATTTTTAATTTTAAGTTTTTTTATTGTGAATGTTATACTTTCTAGCCTTACCCCTTCTCTGACTATTAACTATCACCGTTAAAAGAACCTGAAAATATTTATATTAAATAACCTGTATCAACAATCGATCGCCCTGTGAACAAGTCGAGCAATATATGATAATCGATTTTAAATCGATCTTTTAAACAATTGTTAATAAAATATAGTATTTCAACAATCTGGTTTTAAATTTATTTATAAATTTACTTAAATAGAGTTTTAGTTAACACAGGACTACAAGAAAAGCGGTCATTACTCAAGTGGAAGTAATATATACGAACAAGAAGAAATATCGCAAATCGATTAGTGAATGAGACAATCCTGTTAACTCTAAATTTAATTCCAGTTAACCACAAGCAAGATTATTGACCAAATTAATTCAAACAAACTTAAAATTTTGACACTACACCATTACAAGAATTATTTGCTAAATATTAACATTAAAACATAAAAAATAAATTTTTTTCAAAAATTCAAACAATATATTTAATTTTTTTTTCAAGAATTAAATAACACAATTTTCATTTGTAAAACGTATCGTTTACAACCTTTACAGACACATCAATGTTTATTGGATCAAGACAATTAAAAAAATCGTGCTTAGAAAATATTTTATTCCATTCAATAAGAAAAAAGAAAGTTTAGTATCTACATGGGTGAAGAAAAGTGGACAAAATATAAGATCGTATCATTAATGTAATTAATGTACAACAATTGGTAAATGTAGAAAAAAGTATGAAAACTTAAAAATGTAATGTTAACTGATAAAGAAGTAAAAACAAGAGCCCTAACTATTGAATAAACGTCCAATTACTTATGTACACCGTTTGTTTATTTATCACAGTAGTAAAATATTTCGATTAACGATTTGACGTATTAGGTCAATGACCTGATTGTGTAGAACAACAGAAATACCAAGGATGTGTTGAGAAACTGAGAAGAACAAAGTTGTGTATGAATCAAAACACAATATACCACGTACGAAGTTGTGCACGCAAGCATAGCCGTTGTAGGGAGAGAAGGCTTAAGAGACGATACAACTACACATTTGGTTCATATATCTTCGACTACAAGGACATTATTAATGTAGCTCGCATCCTAAGCACTTGGTTAATACTGTATACAACCTACTTTTCTAACTGAATAGAGAGATTCTTCTTATAAAGCTTTAAACTGTTTAAGCTTACTATTGTTGTCTTCAATTTAACATTAAGGTTTCTGTATTCTCCCTCTCTCGCTTTCCTTTTTTCTCTCTCTCACATAAGTTCCTTCTCAGTTTGTTGTCGTTTTAAATACATTTTTGTTACGAATTAATGTATACTAATGTAAAACTTCTACCTTTGACAGAAAAGGTGTTATAATCATTTATGCATATATGACTTTCTAGCTGAAAATGCAGATTTTTTTACTTTAAAGTTTTTTCACAGTTAACGCAAACAAAACATTGTTGACTCGCCCTCTATAAGGAGCACCAATTTACATTTTAATTTTAACAGATTAAATATTTGCGCGACACCAAAACGCCGTTATGAAAAGAAATATTACTTTAGGAAAGTGGAATATTCCAATACTACTATAGTAATAGTATTAGCGAGGGAACGTTATATAACTTTAAAGTAGAGTTGGTTTCCATATAATATATATGTTCATGTCTGTGTGGAGTTTTTATGATTTCGTGTAAACATGAGTATGTATCAGGTGAATAGTAATTGCTTATTACAGAAAGCCATAAATATCGGTTAACTGCTATTGGCTGAGTTAATAAGTGAGTATTGCCTGAATTCTGGCCGCGGTCCCAATGTTTCCGTACCACTGTTGCAACCATCAGGCCACACCTGCAACATTTAATCCTGAGCAGAAGAAACGATATCCTGTCAGTTAGAGTATCAAGTGTAATGTGCGTTATAACTTGCACAGCGAACATAGTCTTGTACAACGTTTAAACAAAATATTACTATCGGGTCATGCAAATTCTATCACTAAACAATAATCACCCATTACACGAATTCAAACTGATGATTATTTTCAATAGAGTGAACTACTTGTGAAACTGCTAGTGTTTAAATAATTTAACTATTACTACAAGGGAATTACTTAACATTTTTTTCGAATTTCACAAAAGAATAACAGAATCTCAGCACTCGATAACCTTACATAAATATAGTCTATATGGACAGACAAAAGTATGAGTATGTGGTGCTGTGTACGTGTGTGAAGTAGGACAGACAAGTGATTTAACTAATTTACTATTACACTTTAAAAAAGTATTTAGTTACGCCACGACAATACTATGATATTAATTACATAATCACGTGTAATATAATTCGTTAACGAAGATTATGTATCTAAACGCGCGCGCGCTCACACACACACACACACACACTACACAAGCTGTACATACTAGTTCTTAATACTAGAACTTTTCCCATGTTTTGGTAGACTAAAAATAGACACAGTAAACGTGATGAATAGAAAGCTTTATATGAAGTACTTATGATTTTGTAACTAAAACAAAAATTATTCATTACCAGTGACATAGGCTTGCTTACTACAAAATTAATTTTAAAGTAATTTTGTAACAATCTCTGCTATAATATTATGAACCAGAGGCGTTGGCTTCATAATATTTATTGTAATTTCTTTACAATAATTTTTTAAAACGATCATCAATAAACATTTCAAACATATTAATTTTATTGATTAATACTAAAAATATTATTATCAATTGTTATAATTAGAAATTAAATTTAATCTTCCACATAACTGTTAAACTAGAATCATAAATTCTCAGAAATTTTAATTTTTGTAAATTTAAATGTAGATATATAAAATAGTAGATTTACACTTTTTGAAATAACCCTCAAAAATTCCTTTAGTAACAATTGACGAATTTGATAGAAAGGAAAACCTGTGAATTTCCTGATACCATATAGACATTTGGTATTATAGTAATTCTTTCATTTATAGTAGTTTTCTTTATCAATGACAACATACAATGTGCGCCAAAACAAACAGTACTGAAAACATGTTTTATAACGAAGCATTATTTGGTATAAAAAATACAAACATCACGTGAATGAAGCGATACATGAAAGTTAAGTCCCAAATTTTCTAAGAAAAACTGTGTCGAGAACTCGCAGCTCTCAGGTAGATTGTTTAGAACCCCTAAAGAAAGGTTGCTTAGTTTCTTTTACGCATGTCAGTTTTTCACGTAATTCACCAATGGTTGCTGGTGGGTTATCACAAAAAAAAAAAGATTTCTTTAACATGCTCCAACTTGTGGTGGCCTAAAATACATCAGCATAAGCTGAATGTGAAAGACACAGAGAATCATATCCATAACGACGAGAAACTATGCGGTTTCTAAAATTCGCATGAAGCAAATTAAGCGAGCGAGATCCTTGTTGTGTGGTAACTGGCCTGGTAATGCCTTAAAACAAGTGTCATTTTAATGTCAGTTTCAAAGTAAGTTCTAATGTTCAGTACTTTTGGTTTTTGTCGCCTGATCTACCTTCAAATACTATGTATACCATTCTTCTACTTATTTGGTCTATAAGTGTGGAAGTAGTTCGCTATTCAGGCATCTTACATCAGCTCTACAGTTTGAGAATTTATATACGAGATGGATCATCGAGTCGCTTCAACAGTAAGTTTTAAGTAAACAATGTAGTTTATTAGTTCCAGTACATCTGAAATGGAAGATGAACTTGCTTAGTGCCAATATTTCATTTTGTATCATTTCCTGTTTTGGCTAATGCCGTTACAATCATGAAGGTTACAAATCCGGTTTTGACTCTTCAATAGTGACTAAATGTGGTAAAGAAATTACTCAATGTTTTAAAATAACTATGTACAATTAACACAATATCTAATCGTCCGAGTTTTGTTTTGACGTAGTAATGCATTGTCAAAAGTCGATTGTCCAGTTTTTATTTTTTAGTGCTGCACACAATCTGGAATGGATCTAGTTACTAATTTAAGACACTAGAAACTTAAAAGTAAGCAAACTGATTTCAAAAGAAATGTATTCTGTACTTTCTTGTTGGTATCTTACGTTCTCATCTATTTATAATTGTATCTTACAGTTTTTGCGCCCAAACAAGATGAGTACATATTTATTACTACCACTTCACGGAAAAATGTATTAAAAATTGTTAATCTAGGAACAATGTAAATCTCACTAAAAGTTTAGATACCGTTAAATTTAAAATATGTCTATCAATATCAGTAGACCTGTGTTCCCCATAGAGTTTATTTTGAATTGCATCAATAATAAAAGAGTGCGGAATGATCCATTATAGGAAAAATGGAAAGTGTAAAAGCGGAAAAAACAAATGACTAGAAGCGCAAGTTACTATATGTTAAACCAAGCACTATGTGCGCGTACTATGGTACAACAAAACTTGTGTGTCTTGTATGTATACAATAACATAACTTAAGACTGTATAGTGATTATAAAAATTTGTTACTTAAAATAGTATCAACTACTTCTTCCTCTTTCCTGAATCAGCTATAGAGCTTGAACTGAGTTAACTGAACATATTGCCCATTATGTGAATTTACCGACGTAGTTTTCCTTTGTTCGACAGAAAATTTTAAACCTTAAACATAAGTTTTAATCCTGTAGTGTCTTCCTTCCTTCCCCAGATGTACAGCATCCATATCAAATGTTACATTCTATATTTTCAGTAGACAACTACAAATTACAAAGGCTGAGACCCCTCACAGAAAATATAATACGGGAATACCAAGCTGGATTCCGACCTGGAAGGTCTACAATCGACCAACTCTTCTCGGTAAAACAGATATTAAGATGCGGATGGGAACGTGATATTGATGTGTACCAAATCTTTGTGGACTTCAGGAAAGCGTATGACTCTATTAATAGAGACAAACTCTACACCATAATGCATGAATTTGGAATACCAGGCAAGCTGATAAGATTAACGCAAGTGACCATGCAGCAGACTGAAGCCCAAATAAAGGTGGATAGCAAACTAACTGAACCCATAAATATTACACGAGGACTAAAGCAAGGAGATGGGTTAGCCCCAACACTATTTAATATTGCATTGGAATATGTAATTAGAGGCTTATCAATAAATAAATCTCCAATCTGTTAACAAATAAAACTGTACAGATAGCCGCATATGCAGATGACATTAACATCATGTCAAGACGGATCACGGCAGCTAAAGAAATATTTATAGTGCTTAAAAACAAAGCCAAGGAAGTTGGGCTAGCCATAAATACGGATAAAACAAAAATCCTTACCCAAACAAGAAGGGACCAGGTTCATAACAACATTGAGATAGAGGAGGACACAATTGAAGTGGTGGACAATTTCACGTATCTCGGAGTGAACCTAGCAAAGACTGGATCAGAAGAGCCGGAGATCCAAAGACGGACCACCATGGCTAACAAGGCATACTTCGCATTGCTGCCATCATTTAGGTCTGGGAATGTGCACAGGGAAACAAAAATGAAAATATATAGAACTGTTATCAGACACCGGTGCTATGCTACGGGTGTGAGGCATGGACAATCACACAGGAAACAGCCGACATAGTAGACACCTTTGAAAGGAAAATCCTCAGACGCATTATAGGCCCAATACAAGAAAATGGCTCATGGAGACTGAGATACAACAATGAATTGTATCAAATATATAAAGAGGTACCAGTCTCAAAATTTAAAAGAATACAAAGATTGCGTTGGGCCGGACATGTTATGAGAATGGAGGATGGCAGGAACCCCAAGAGGGCTTTGCTGGGTACACGGGGGGAACGAGACCTAGAGGCAGACTGAGGAAGAGGTGGGAAGATGGCGTTGCAGAGGACGCGAGGGACATGGGGATAAGAAACTGGAGAAGGTTTGCAGTGGATAGAGTGGATTGGAGGCGGAGATTGGTGGAGGCCAGGGCCCGACTTGGGCTGTAGCGCCGTAGGAGGAGGAACTACAAATTATGAATTTCGATACGCGACACTTCATAGGCAACCATCCGAAGTCCACCGTTTGATTCTGGAACATAGGGGTTCACAAGTCGTTACCATCTGAACCGGTTGTTAACGATTGGTTTACTTTCTTCCCAGGATTTTCCCAGCATCTTTCCCTCCTCGACGACGGTCCTTCTCCGTGTAATCCTCAGTGTCCTATGCCACGAGAACGTTGTAGCTTCCATTCAATGGCTTGCCGCAAGATGTCTTCACCGGTTTTCTGAACACACGGCCAAGCCGACTCCATTTTCTGTTCTAATTCCCTTTTGCAACTGGTTTCTGATTAGTTCTTGCACAGAGTTTCATGCTTGTGACTTGGTCTGGCCAGGAAACGAGCAATATTCTTCGTAGACATTTTTTTATAAAAACCTGGATGTTCCTTTTGTGACTTTCCAATCTCACAGTCATGTAAGAAGATAAATTTAATGTGAAGTCGATATTCAAATTATAGTTTTCCTGGACTAGAGCCTGAATTTTTTTATGTTTTTTGACATGCTTAACAACTTCCTGGCTTTACGAATCCTCTCCTCAACATCGCGTTCAGTGCTTCCAGCTTTATCTATGACAGATCTAAGTTAGACAAACTGTGACAATTTCAGTAGTCTGATTTTTACGAAGACTGGTTAAGCATTTCAACTGATGCGAAGCCGTTTCATTTTGTTTGATTTTATTTTTAGAGCCTTTAAGAATATATACTTTTAGTAATCGTAGTGTTTGTTTTCCGTCCTAACAGCAGAATTTAGAAAGTGTGTGTGTTTGTGTGTATATATATATATTGTTCAATGCATATTGCATACCTAGAAACAAATAAATATGGAAAACGTAAACAAATGAACAAAAGCATAGTATATGAAACTCCTAGGTACTCTTAATTTTTGCGTAAGCAAAAATTTTTTCTATACGTATTTCCTTAAAAAAAAGAGGTCCATATTTCCCGAATACTTTACAGACGCTCGTATCTATACATTATTAGTGGACATCTCCTCTTGGATACAAGATAGGGATATCGTTTTGACTTTATCTTTTAATAGCGTTAAGCAGGGAGATTAATGCTTAACCTATAGCGAGTACCTATCTAATAAATATTTTATAAAACCTTCTAACCTCCGATAGAAAGGAAAACTGTCTCTGTTTAAATAACTTAACATAAATGTAAAGAAATGTTTGTGGACTTGCAGGCACCGTACACCGAATCCTCAAAATATTACTTGGATAAATAACATGAAAATATGGACGTATTATACAAATCCGCCGATTCGGCAAGGTAGGTGATACTGTCATTAAGCAGAACTTCTGATACCGTAAGCTACTGCTAATCAGTTTCAATTACCAAATACTTCAAATAAATTCAGCATTCTATTAATAATCTCATTTTCTTTAGATGGTCTAATACTATAATTATGCCGAGGGAACAAAATAACATTCAGCGTACTCCTATTACAAACGAAAGCATCTGGTCATCTTGGTTGTAACAGGTTATTTATACAGTAGAAGGAACGGTGAAGATCTCCACAAGTAGAAAAACTGTTTACAAAAAAAAAAAAATCTTTGAGAAGAAAGTAAGAACAACCAGTAACTAACCTAAACATAATAGTTTCGAAACCCCTTTTCAGCCAAACGTAATTAGTTTAGAAATAAAAGTTTATAAAATACACCAAATGGCACCTCAAAACTGATCCAGTGTTGCGACATAACACAAAAATTATAGGTTCATGAAAAAATTATTAAAATTTGGTTTAAAAAAATAAGCATGAGGCTTTTTTTAAATATTCCTAATATATTTTTCCTAGTATACTTATTTCGCAGACATCTCAAATCCTCTCTTCCTGCCTCTTTCCTATCTGTTTTCTTTCATTTAATAATATTAATTATAGTAGTATTCTATAGGTAAGTCGATCTATAGGCCTACTTAAGAATTGAGTTGTAAAACCAGTTACTTAGTTATCTTATATTATACTTTTTTAATTCGTAGTCCTTCAGCCTTTCGACTGGTTAGTACCATCCCCGCATATACCCGTGGTGCGTGTGGTACTGAGTCTCTCACAGGTACATGGGACCTACAGTTTAACGCCGGATCCGAACGGCATAGTTGGGGAAGGTTTATACTAAGCAGGATACCTCTCGCTGGTTTGCCATTGCCTTGCGAGGGGGAACGGTCGTATCTAAATCAGATGGCCCCCGGCGGGAATTGAACCCGCGCCGACAGCGTAGCAGCGCCACACGCTAGCCACTACGCCACGACCGCTCCACTTTTTTAATATTTAATACATTATTTCAATGTATCATTTTGTCAGTTGTAAATAACAAACGATCATCTTTTTTGTAATATCTTGTAATACATCTTTCTAATGTCAACTTTCAGTTTTATTATGTACATCATTCTTCTTAATACATCGTGTTTATCATTAGCTACTGCAAAAATTGTATCTGTAAGTTTGAGAAAAATATATTTTTTTCACCATTAATGGTAGAGGTTTCCACTTTTATTAGTGTCTAATTTTCAGAATTACTAAAGCTAAAATAAAGCAAATATTATAAAAGAGTGAGTAGAAACAGAAAACAAAAAAGGTAATTTTCTGTTTGCGTTAGGTGAATGAATGTTCATTAACATCAATACGTTGACTAATACCAATATGTTTATACTGCATCGTAATGGTTACTTTCCGACCACGTGTTAATGAAATGTATTTTGCCTTTTAGCTGAGTTTCGTTGTGTTATTTTTAATGTGTGTTTGTGTGTGTGTGTGTATGTGTATGTGTGTGTACGTGCGCGCGCGCACTCTGCGAAACATTACGTCTACGGTCGGCACACAAGCACGCAGGTGTCAGAGCTTGGCTGCGTTTCATTTGCTGTACCATATATTATCTACAGCTCTAATCATTCATCTGATTTACACGTTATTTAATTACAAGTTAGCCTAGCTAGTAGGTCTGGACATGTCTCCTGTTGCTGTGTACACTTAACGAGACTCGTATAAATTTCCACTTGACCGTATTATTTATTTGGTTTCGGTTTCTGTTACTTATAGGTCTTTATTTATTATAATTTTATAAACACTATTATTGTTTTTTACTTATTAACTTACTTTTTACTTTTCGACGCGTCCGACTTAGCGTTTTTGGCATTACTATAATACTAAGAATACAATTTCTATGACTTCTACGTCTTAGGAAATGCATTCCATTATAATTCTGTTACATTAATACAACAAAATATTTTCAGATGCACAGTTAAACACTTGATCTCTTACGTTATCTGTATAAAATTAGTACAAAAAACACAAAGTGTGTCCATACTGTATCATAAAATACATATTACTTATGTATTATGTATTCATAAATCACTAATGAATAATTAAGAATCTATCCATAAGCAACCGTCAGTCAGAGTTATCAACCTCCTATATATAGTCAAAGTACTGTACATAGTTCAAAATACTTGTACCTTTAGGACCCGCAGCAGAGTCAGTTAATACAGGTGATCCCTTTTTCGTGTGTGACTCTGCGTGTGTTTGTTCACATGCTTCCATGTTAAGTTGTAATTACGTCAGAGCTATATTATTACGTTTTTAAACTTTCCATTTAAATTTGTTAACGAAGGGAAGTCTCATATTACATCATAGTAATGTGAAGCAGCTCACATACTCGGATATAAACTAAACGTAGGCCTATAAGAGATTTGGTATCGGAATTTCAACAGTAACTTAACTACTTAATCACAAAACACACACACACTAATAATCCGTACTTTCTCCATCTCGCTATCTCTCATTCTCACTGCCAGAGAGAGAGAGAGAGAGAGAGAGGGACAGAGACAGATAGACAGACAGACAGACAGACAGACAGTCAGACAGACATACAAACAGACTGACAGAGACTATGTTGGTAAATTGAAGGCATACAATGAAAACGTTTTAATTTTAAAGACTATTTTTTCACTGAAATAATAACAAATATTAATCCCTTAGAAGTTGAGATTAATAGTGTACAGTTGTGTGTGGTCAATATTTTTGTTACTTTTTCAATTTCAAAACCTTGACTAACGACTCAACACACACTGGGGAGTAGGTGTTACCGATTCCATGACAGTAGGCCTACTTGTATACAGATGTATCAAAACTAGTATAAAGCGCATGAACACATCATTATCCAAGATAAGATAATGTAGGTACTTCCTGCTCCCTCACTACTTGTACATAGCTATGTTAGCTTCATTTCCATTAATCATTCTGTACAAGCAACGTGTTCTATCTGAGTGAAATTGTTGACCGCGAACGTAATGAACGTAATTATCCACCACTTAACACTACGTACATTTAAAAATGTACGTTCTTTTATTTACGAGGTAAGAAGATGTTATTTACACAAGTGGAGTAAATAACATCAGCAAATTTAGATCATTGTAATATTATTACTTCAATTAAAACACGAATCTATTTTATTATTTAAAAACCAAAGGCACCTTCTGCCCACTAATAGAAATAGGCTTTGCTTTCACAAGAACAGAAAGCTGACTATGTACCTATTCGTCCGTGTGTGCTCACATTTTTTAGCTTTATCTTCATACCTTATCTAGACGTGATCTTATGGAAGATTTTAATCAACTCTTCTTTGTAAGAAAAGAAGATGAAACATGTTTTCTCCATAAACTGTTTGGATAATCAGCTCAAATTATGAGTGAACAATCATTACCAGTTAACAACATCGGCCTATGTATTACACCTGTCACAAATCGTATACTTTGCAGTACAGACGTAGTCGCGTGAAGATGCTATAACTTACTATAAATTATAGTTTCAGTTGTGACGTTGTACACCGAAAAACTTGATTAAACTGTCCAAATGGTGTCCTCTTACAAAATATATGTCCTCTGTAAAACTTGTTTCAGAAATACATTTTCAATATTCTGACATTTGAAAACGGTCAGATGTTGCGGTGAATGACTTATTCGTTTAATATTCTTAATGAAAAACTAAGTACTGTATATTATTGTACTTACTGAGTACGATGTACCTCTGTCAAAATCACTTCACTATTTATTCTGAAGCGTTGAAGACAATTTTCTGATGAAGACGTAATTTTGTGTACTATTTTCCTAAATATTTTGTAGTATAACGACAGATTGTGACATGATTTACGTAAGCACTGATCGTCATTGCTTACAGATCATGCATTTGAGAAGCAACAGGGTTTTGTCGGCAACATTAGCTGATGCACTGAAGGGACACAATTAGAAAAGCATTCCATTTGTATGCAGCAGCCACGTCAATCTTGATTCTGACATCCCGGCCTCTCTCTCCAGTGATACAACACTTCAACGAGATTGTTCTTGTTTTCACAATTACCATCACATCAATCACCTGTTATTATGGCTTTGTTTTCAAGAAAGCGTATCTTGTTATTTTTTTTAAATAATCAATATGCCAATCACAAATGAATGATACGTTATCTAAAAATAGATACAAACTGAAACCGCCTTTAAGACACGCTATTATTGAATTATTTAATTATGAAATACCTTTGTTTTGGTTTTTTAACATTGTAAGTTACTTTTATCGATTTTGAATAAATTATCTCTACAATGTATATCAATTTATAACATTTCAGCAGAAGAAATTTACGTAAATATCCTGACTCTTTTAACAAGTAAGTAATAGAATTATCCTAAAATCTGCACGTTATTCTCACCGTTATCGATAGTTGGTGTATTTTTTACTTACAAAGTCAATGTTTTGTAATGTGAATTAATAAATTCACGCCTTTTATCGTTTTGTAAATAAGCATTTTGGATAGAACTTATAAGTAGAAATTTTTTAAATAAACTAAAAGGCTTACACTATTTTTTTTAACTTTTCTTTATAGGTTTCTTACTTTTCTGATATATACTATTATTTGATTGATGTTGCTGGACCTTTGTAATCATGAACACTTCTAGCTCACACCATACGAATCCTGTTATTTAATTCTGTAAGATTTGTTATAATACAATGCTCTTATAATTTAAAATTGACACAAGTGTCGTTAATAAAATGTCCTAATTTGGTCTATTATTTGACATACCAGACAATTTTGTGGTATCTTCTGTCTGCGTATTTACCTCCACCACTACGTGCCTCCCAGAAATATTCTAATACCTCTATTATATAAGTCTTATAGGTTTTCTAATACCTAATAGCCTCATTATATGCCTCTAAGATATTGATAATATTAGGAACTTTAAGTGACTTAGACATTTAAAAAAATTTCTGTTTAAAATAATGAACGAATAGCAAATTGATTTGCTTGCATTAAACTAAAATTGCAAATAAACGACATTTTAACAGTACTTAAAATTCTAGCCTAACGAGTTGAATAATGTCCAGAAATTTCAACCACCCACCCCAATTAATTAAACGAAAAAGAAGCAAAGAAAAAATACATGTTTCGATAAGTAGCAAAATAAAACGGATACAAAATTAAAACTGTAAATAAATTTAGAAATTAATGTAACACGTTAATGTAAAACGTCTTAAAAGAGACATAAAAACAGGTCTACATCATAGTACACTACTTTTACTTGCTACGGACACATTATTAAAAAAAAAAACTAAGCTATTTAAAGGGACAACTAAAAACATTTTTTAACTGAACAACATAATTACACCAAATTTGTCAAAAATCTAATGTACATAATTTAAGGATCTTTTTGTAATAAATGACGGGTTAGAAATAAGCTAAAGAAAAGTTGCTATAATTGTTTTTATTATTATAGACCTGTAGATAATGTTATTAAACGTAACAACGTTTAAGACCTGAAGATGTCAGTAATGACGAAAAGCTTTGTCTAAATAATAAAAACAATTATAGCAGTTTAGCAATTTTATAAAAGAAAAGTAAGGATGGCTGCTAATTTAAACAATACGAAGAATAAAGAAAAGTTATGTGATAGTTTCACACAACACAAAATACTTATTTATGACACCATATCTGTAATAATTTGCTCTCCAATTTTGTTACGTTCGATCAATTGACAACAAACATCAATTTGAAGACAAAACGAATAGATACAAACATCTTAGTATACTAAGGGTAATTAAACGCTAATATAAAGAAGAATGGACACAATACAAAATAAATAACATGAGTTGTAAACCTTACTTTTACAAAACAACCTTAAAACGTATTACACTTCACACGTCACCGACTTCTTCTCAATCTCAACTTCTTATCAGTAGAGAATGGATTGCATGAGTCTCAGAATACATTAATCACATCTACCATGCTTGTCACTGATTACAATATACTGTCTCAGCACAGTGTTTCTCAATTCAAGTTTTCAGAAAGATACCCCTCATGTATTGATGACAGATAGCTAATTAAAAATTACTTAATTAAACTATGAAAAGTCCTCAAAGGACGAAAAATTATTTTTTGCTCCCAAGTCTCAGTTTACGATTGTTTATTTTGTATACAGCTATTCAACTGAAACAATACAGTGGAAACATTTTTTAGTGGAGTTATATAAGGCGTAACAACTAAAAAAATATAGGTCAAGTTTAATAAAATAAATTAGTACTAAGTGATAACAAGATAATGTAATAAATAATATACAAATATCAAATCAGAAATGTTAATAACTTTTCAGAAAATGTTACTGCCTTCAACTACAGCTAAATAGTCTAGCGAGCACGCACCCACACATAAACACACGCGCGCGAACGCACGCACACGTAAAATAGCTCTCGTCAATTGTTTTTAAAATTTTCGTGGTCACGATTATGTACCTTAAGCCAATACCACAGAGTATCCTATAATATTTTATATTTAAGAAACAAAATGCCTTGACATTTTAAAGTGTCAAGCACAAACGTAACGTAAGATATAAGTACTTTCAAAGTTTTTGTTAATCAGTGTATTCAAGAAAATATATAATCTGCAATCGACATTACCCGTGCATTATTTGCAATATTCTGAAATTATATAATTTCCATCATACTCACTATTACAAACAGTTCAAGAGAAGGTAAATATTACCGTCAAATAAAATCAAATTAACAAACAGTGAACCAATAGTTTACCTCGATAGGTACTGGCAATTAAGATATTTCAATTTCATCTTCATTCTGACATTTTTAGTGGTGAAGAAGAAACATTATAAAAACCATAGACTCTGTTAAAGTTATAACAGCCGTTTGACCGTTAAGGAAACAATATAGCTGAATCGTAATGACACGAGTATACAAAAATATTACGTAAATAAAACCAGGCGAGGTGTGTTTCCTGCGTACGAAGCCGCAAGGCTTTAGTGTCTGTGATGAAAAGTTTAAACAGGACCTAGCCTGCCCACGTAGACTTTTTAGTTTCTTAGCAATAAATCCTAAGAGGTAAACCCACGACTATGTATTACTTTTTCTTGCATTTCCTGCACACGTTTAATTTCGGCACTGATAAATAAACAATTCACGCAGAAGCACTTATCAATGAAGTATGTTCAGGTGTATTATAGTACTTTAATAACTTACGAAGCCTATTGCAAAATTAGAGTTTTCATGATAAGAAGTAATACTTGCTTATTAAAATATATCTTTAAGAAAAGTGCGACACGTAAGCTGTATTTGAAATATGTTATAAATACTGTCAAAACTTCAAAGTTTTACCTTTACAGACAACTTTATAGCAAGAATAGTGTTCACTATACTAAAATGTCTCACATGTAACTATTGCTCAGATTTCTGATATTAATTCGTGCTTGAAGAGCGGATGTGAAAAGTGAAGACGTAACTGAACGACTGTGAATTAGACAAATAAAATTTATAACTGTTTAGGTACGGAAGTATTGACACTCAATCGCCACGTTAGTACGGCTTGGCGAGTCGCAGAATTACAGCAGCCAATCTTCGACTGCTGCCTATAATAACCCACAACCCCGGTCCTGGGTCATTTTTTGTAGGCCACAACTTGGTACTGGTCGATAATACTATTCTCAAATAGGACCGTTTACCGACTTTACTGTTCAGATGCGTACTGTTCTGCACCAACAGAGTTATTTACCTTAAGACGTAGTTCTTCACTATAACCTTTGCTGGAGACAAGGCTAAGGACGTCGCTGACAAGAGTAATCTTGTGAGTAATGTAAACACTAACATTTTAATCTGTCAGACTATGGACGTTCTAGACGGAAAAGGTAAGTTTTACATGAAGGAACTAGACAGTTCCCTTTAAAATTCTAAACAAAAATTAAGATAAGAAAAGGGAAAATAAATAATGTTCCACTATGAACAACGATGTCTAACAGACTTGTTTATTACAGGTGTTTAACAGAAAATAATTAACAGGCCCTTTTTTTCGAAATGTCACTAACCTCTAACTGCTTTTAATATCTTTAAAACAGGGGATGTAGATAAAATTACAACATCGTAATTTAGTAATCAAATCATGTTGTAGACAGTTGCACGGATTGTCGTGTTTAGAGAGTGAAAAACAATTAACTGAACTTCGGGTACATCGCTGTTAGAACTCTAACGACAGTTTAAATGAACAAAATAACGAGAACTACCCGTATCAAACAATTCCTAAAGCTTATGATGATTTCTTTACATAGCTTACGATGTATGTTACATGCACTAATGTGTCACACCTATAATGTAACATACAATAAATAGGTATGTATCACGCAGTGGCGGCTGATGCTATGGTTGCAGCGTTGCACAACCACCAATATAGAATAATTAAACTATAAAATAATATACGAAATGAATTATTCATGATATCCGGGCTGTTTGGCCGTGGTCCATGGTTTATAACAAAACCAAACGTTTCTGTGGGCCTGTACGTAAACACCCGGCGTGCAGGATTTTTATACCACTGATGATGGCAGCCAGTGGAGCTGCCGAAACGTTTGGTTTTGTTATAAACCATGGACCACGGCCAAACAGCCCGGATATCATGAATAATTCATCAGACGCCGGCCGTGAAAGCCTGAGGAATAATTTAATATACGAAATCATTAAGCAGTTAAAAGTGTCATAAATTTCAACGGAAAACGTATTAGATTCTATGTGCCAATGTTCACGTACAATTCAAATGTGGCGCGCAGGCTGGTGGTTGTAGCCTGCTTGCAACTTGAAGAGTAAATGGCAGAGCTTACTACACAAGCATATGGGAGAACATGCGTTACTCTTCACAGTTGTCCTATGTTGCCAATGTAAGCTTGGTGGTTGCAAAGTTTCCGCAACGTTCCACTAACAGCGCTGTAGTGCATCTTTAATTTTGTCATGAAGTGTGCACAGCCTTCTTGATTTGTAAATTGTATCAGGTTAGTGTTTACGTTGGTTCATAGTAAACGTGTAGGCCTACTCGTCGTTTTTGAGGTTATAAAATTATACTTATAATTTTGAATAACTGTGGTTGTGATAATTACGTGTCAATCAAAAATACAAATTGAAAGATTTGTGAAATTTTTAATATTTTATACAGATTTATTTTTTCTCATTGTTCGTAAATGAAAGCAGGCAGTATTCCACTCACTTCTCTTTTAGAGTGAAGTTTTCAAGTAATATTTTATGTAGTTGAATTTACGTGCCTTGCAGTTTATATACAGGGAAAATCTGTTCTTATGACTCAAATGAGTCATTTAAAAATAACTAGCCTCTATTATAAATTTGCTGTTCTTATTTTGTATTTCTCGTAAACACAAGGATCGCTTTCAAATCAGTGTATTATTTTATAGGTATAAAAAGCATGATTCTGTTTTTCTTTTTCTTTTCTCTGCATATTTAGTATTTGATTACTGCAAAGTTAGTGATGCTTGTAGCAATCATTCATAAGTACGTGGGAATATTAGCAGCTCTCTTTTGGGGGAAAACAGTAACTTTCTATTTTTTTCCCCCATACGACAACACTATATATGATGCAGATATGTTGGTCTGCGCCCTGTTTAATGTGCTCTTTTACCCCCTCCCCACCCTCTCCTCCACCAATTCAACAACTACTGCAACCACCAAAATTTGGAACCACCAGCCGCCACTGGTATCATGTACTTAACAGTGTCGCTCTAAATAATATAACTCACCAATTACAGATGTCGCACGCAGTGATTTACAAATACCACTTTACACTAAACGCATACCGAATCTCAGTCTTAAGAATTGATTGGCTGATTCGGGAACGCCGCTTTTTCCTTCGCCTGTGTGATGTAATACGTGACAAGACTAACCTCGATGCCAGTAGAATAATCAGAAAATATCTAGAAGGCGTGTCTGGGCAGATCGAGAGCATTGCGTAATCCCGTCGCTCACTCAATGCATGCAAAACATCACGTAGCCGCGCATGTTATCTATTCCCTCAGAGCAGCATTGGCTCTCACTTAAACATGACAAATCGTCTCTGAAGTAACACTCACTAGGCGGTCTAGATGGACGACATTGAATTTCCGTTGCCCATCTCGTTGCTGCCAATATACAAGCTAGATGTTTCGGGGAGCGACCACGATGGCGCTTTGAGTCATACAACCAAACATGTTCTCCGTTTTCAAGACCGCAATACACTGTTACTGCGGATATCGACCCGCTTTTTCATTTCGTCACTGGTCATTTCAATCGTCCTCTTATCAAATGATTAATTTCTCACAGTTGGTTCTCCAACTCCAAAGAATAATTCTACGGTTCTCGGACCTGAGTCTCAGGTGCTCCGAACATTAAGTCCCCAGGGAAACGAATCTCTCGCCTAAACACTAGTTTTGCCGAATCATACCGGCTGTATCGTGTACTGATAATTAGGCCATTAGAAATAAAATATATCATAGCACTTTAATAACTAACAAAGCCTGTTCCAAAATTAGAGTTTTCATGATAAGAAGTAATACTTGTTTATTAAGTTTATCCTTAAGAAAAGTACAACACAGAAGACGTATTCTAAACCTGTTATGAAGGCTGTTAAAACTTCAAAGTTTGAGCTTCACAGACAACTTAAACTCAGGCACTATACCAATCCTGACAATGGTAGTGCTGACAATGCTAAAATTTCTTCGCATTTAAGTACATATGACAAATAGTATACGCTGTTTGGTTCTCATCGACAACTCTCGATAAATGTTGTTCAAATGATCTGTTGAACTTTTTAACCATTCAGTCACACAGAAGATGGAGAGGAGTTGTCTGGGTCTTCAGAATCTTTAGAGTTCTGGTAACTCTCTTCTTGCCAGGCAATAACTTTTCTTGTTTACACCAGTTTCGCTTGCGTCTGTATCTATGATGTACTTCATTTCGGAAACTGAGAAAGCAAAAATTTGCGCAGAGCAGAATATAAATTTAAAAAATTTTGAAAGTCCCGAATGAAGGCTTGATCACACAGTCTTGACGACTGAAATATTTGTTTATTTTCCGTTAGTTCACGTAATGGTTCAGCAATAGTGGCAAAGCCTTTTACAAACTGTCTGTAATATGAGCATAACACCAGGAAACACAGAACATAGCATTTTGTCTTTGAAACAACGCATTTCTTCATGTCCATACTAGCACCAGCTGCTGAGACCAAATATTCTACTTTCTTCTAAAATCGAGTACACTTCTTCGTGATCAGGTTCAGTTGGACATAGCGAATTCTGGCTAGAACGTCCTGAAGGTTTTTCAAATGATCTTTACAAAATTTACCAATAACTGTAATTCTGTCGAAGTAAACAAGGTAAGTTATCTAGGTCAGGCCTCGGAGGACCAGCTCCGTTAGTCTTCCAAACGTTGCCGGTGCATTACAGAGTCTAAATGGCATAACCTTAAACCAACGGTCGGCTACTGGCTGACCGCGGTCCAGGTCCGGACCGCGGAAGGTCACAAACTGGACCGCCAAAAATTTTTTGAAAGTATAAATTACTCAAATAAATTATTTAAAAAATATTTTTCTGTAGATAACAATACGTTTGAGCGCCACCCTTATCACTTTTTCTAGTATTTTACAAGTAATTGCGTGACTGATTTGAGTACTTAATGGTTAGTAGGTAGATTAAATACATAGTTGCTATGCTGTGTAGCGCAGGAGAGTGCGCTGGAGAGCGGGGGCGGAAGGGAGCAAGCTGGCCGGCCGGCACAGCATGTTATGTCGATCCACTTAAAAGCTCTGTACACCCGAAGGCAACACAAGAATTTTATTTAATGAAATAGGAAATTTTATAAATCGATCTCTGACTCTGGCAACCTCTGAAGCCTCTTTTAATCGGAGCAGGCATATTCATTTTAACACAATTTTTGTGTTCATAACTCGAACGAAAGCTTAACGCCACTTTATGAAACTTTGATGTGAAATGACAATTTTATCTTTCGGGCGGGTGTACTCGGCGGCGGCGACATTTGACACGGAAGCGGCTCCTTTGCGGTGCGTCGGCATACACTTTGACAAGGAAGCGGCTCCTTTGCGGTGCGTCGGCATACACTTTGACACGGAAGCAACTCCTTTGCGGTGCGTCGGCACGCGCTTTGTGCCGGGCGGCGGTATTTTTATAAAGAACGAATCTAAATAAAATAGACAAATTTTATCGTCACTTCGTCAGTAGTTGTTGCGATCTCGTACGGAGCTTTTATTAATTTGTTTTGTTATTGTCGAGGCTTATAACGTTTTTTTGCATCGATATGGATCCTAAAAAGCGTAAAGTTGATAGTGAAAACAGGAAGTTTTTGACTGAGTGGACTGAACAATATTGTTTTACGCTGCCTGATAGGCCTGGAGCTGTTCCAGTTTGCCTCATATGCAACAAAACTGTCGCTCTTGTTGAAAGTGCCAATTTAAAGCGACACTACAAAACAACTCATCAGCAGTTCCATAAAAATTTTCCTCTGGGTAGTGAAGCTCGTCAAGAAAAACTCCAGGCATATCTAGATTCTTACAAAAAAAGCACGGCTTTACTAGTTCGCTCTATGAGCGAGCAAGAAAAATCTGCAGAAGCAGCGTTGCGCGTGTGTTGGACGCTTAATAAACACCAGAAGCCATTTTCAGACTCTGAGATAGTAAAAAAATGTATGTTGGAAGTGGCCGCGGCACTTTTTGAAAAGAAAAATGATGTTGTTGCCGCAATTCAAGGTATTCCATTGTCGGCAAGAAGCAATACAAGAAGAACCGAAATTTTTGCTGCTGACAATAAAAGTAGTTTGCTCGAACGTCTGCAGAAGGCGCCTTGCTACGCCATAGCACTTGATGAATCATGTGACATTGTTGATGAAGAACAAATGTCTACTTTCGTGCGATTTTTGGATATTGAAAGTAAAGCATTTAGGGAAGAATTGCTAGCAATATTGCCGTTTAAAGGCAAGACTCGCGGAGAAGATTTATTCAAGACTTTTGATTACTTCATGACAAAATCAAACATTAGTTATGATAAAATGGTGTCTCTTTCAACTGACGGGGCCCCAGCGATGATCGGCAAAGAAAAGGGACTAGTAAAGAGAATCAAGGATAAGAATGCTGGGCTACTATCTTATCAGTGCATAATTCACCAGGCAGTCCTTTGTGGAAAACTTAGTGCCACTCTGAAAGAAGTAATGGAGAGCTTGATCAAGTTGATTAATTTTATGAGGTCTCGTTCTGCTCTTCAACACAGACAGTTCAAAGAGTTTCTATCTGAGTGTGATTCGGCGCATTCTGACTTACTGCAATACAACAATGTTCGTTGGCTAAGTAAAGGTCAAGTGATTGAACATTTTTGGCAAATAAAAGAAGAAGTAACCTCCTTCTTAGACAACTTGGATACACAAGAAGCAAGGAAGCATTTGGAGTTCCTAGCAAACGAACGCAATATGCTACCTGTGGCTTTCCTGAAAGACATTCTGAAACATTTAAATGCGCTCAATACCGAGCTACAGGAAATGGGAAATTAATATGTGATCTGATACAAAGTGTGTCTTCTTTCCGTCGCAAGCTGGATATCTTTGAAAAAGACATTGCAAGTCAAGAATTTATTCACTTTCCAACAATTCTTGGATATAAAAATAATTCTGAAATAGACATTGCAGTATTTTCAAATTTTATGTCAGATCTTGGGAAGGAATTTGCAGCAAGATTCCAAGACTTCGCAGAGATAGAGAAGTTGCGATTCTTAACATCGCCTTTTGAAGTTTCTCCAGCGGCAGAATGGACTGATGTGGCTGCGAAGTTGTTCCGCCTTTCAAAGCCTTTACTCCAAATGGAGATAATAGACTTGCAGGAAGACATTTCCTTGCAAACGTATAAAACTGCATCCGCCAAAGAATTTTGGAGTAAACATGTCCCAGAAAAATATGGAAATTGCAAAAAATTAGCCATTTACCTGGCTACTATGTTTGGCTCCACATATGTTTGTGAAACTTCATTTTCAAAAATGAATTTTTTGAAGAACCATTATCGCTCAAGATTAACGGCCGCCCACCTTGAAGACACTCTTCGCATAAGCTGCTCCCCGCGTGAACCTAACTTTAAAAAACTGGCTCAAGACCGCAAATGTAATTTCTCCCATTGATTTTTGAGTACAAATATACCTATCTATTGTATTTCATATTATTTTGTGAGTGAAAATTAAAATAAAAAATTAGTAAGGAATATGAGTATTTTTTCTGGACCTCGATAAAAATTTTCAAAAGTATACGGACCCCACCTAAAATTACTTGCCGACCCCTGGACTAGACTGACAAACAAATGACTTTGACGCAACCCCAGAGATTGGCCAGATACAGACATTAAGATGAGAAAGGATATACTGAAATTAAGAAGACAAATCAATGATAAGAGACACCAATGAGTAAAGAAAATATATAAGTAACCACGAATAAAACAAATAATAAAGAAAGTACACTAACCATAAAAACATAAGTAAGACAATTATTATTAAATAAAATATGTTGTTAAGGACCTTATTATAATAAAAAGGTAAAGCACAAAATGTTAAAGAATAATTATAAATGTATATTTAGAATATCATTGAAACCAAGAGTGATAGATAGGTAGGGAGTGGTAACAATAAGCAGTGAAGTGATGAGAATATAAAAATAAACAACTTATAATCTTAAGAAAAAGAATAGTGACCAAGTGTAACAAACCAAAACCATAACCAAATGGTGAATAAGAAAATAAGTTAATTGTGTTAGACTGTAAGAAACAGAGTAGGTGTGGGTGTTAGAAATAGAAAAACATATACTAACTTATTACTAAAAGAATAACTAGAATGTTTATATTTATAGGATAGATGGTGTCGATATAATACTCACCAAAATTGTTATTTTGTTAATTTAAAGAAAGTTAATTTGTTTGTTTAGTGGTTAAGGAAGTATAAACAAGAAGACATAATTTTACAGTAATATGTTTGTGTTATATGCAAGTAATGAAAGTATAAAGAGATGAGTAGTATGAACATTTTAAGTAATGACATACAATATAATAATTGTATTCAATAAGAAGGAATATAGCCGAACAATATACAGACCATTAAGTTATTTCTATGTTATGAGTAGTATGAACATTTTAAGTAATGACATACAATATAATAATTGTATTTGATGAGAAGGAATAGGGCTGAACAATATACAGACCATTACGTTATATTTTGTTAATAGATTTAAGTGTCAAAGAGGTGTGTGAGAAATGGGAGTAGGAATAAAACTACCAATGACACAAACTTAACAAGCAACAAATTAATAACTGTTATATATATATAGAAAGAAAAATATCAGATAAGAAATAATTTTGTAAGAGTATAATAACATTAATAGATTGTAAAACAATTTCAAAGTAATTCAAAAGCCAATAAGTGCGAAATGAAAATAAGCAAACCATATGTACTTAATAAATAATGTTTAAATAAAACAAAATAAGAAATTCTAAGATGTTACAGTTTAGGCCTATAAATGACATAGCTGTCTAAGGTCAGAAAACCAATTGTAAACAATTGAATATTATATTTGAATGATATGACCAAGTAAATTATGTAATTACAATTAACTAACAAGAATAACATGTCAGAATTGTGATAAACAGTATAAATAAGTAACATATGTATTAAAATAGTATTATCAATTTTGTACAAAAACATTATTACATGGCCTAGACCAGCCTTGTGAGATATTAAATTGATCTTTGAAAGAAGATAGAGACATCTATGTTAATATTTCAAGCATTGGAAATGTCCCCAAGGAAATATAATCATTATAAAATATTTATTCATTTTGTACAGAAAACCAGGATTTGTAACAATAGTTTCAAAAGTACTTAACCAATCAGAGTTAATTCGGTTGCCATGACTACAGAACGTTATTATAATTTTGACCGTTATGTAACAAAAATTCCATTATTAACTATCCAGAGGTGAAGACGCTAAGTTGATGCGGACCTTGTAAAAGCAAATAACTAAGAAAATCAGAAAGAAATGCAGATACATTGAATACCAGAAGTCCGTAATAGTTCTTGTAACTCAAGAAGAAACAATAACGAAGATTAAAAAATTAATAATTAAATAAAAAATTAAATACAAGAAACAGAGCCAAAGGAGACGGCAACCCTATCTTTGAAATTATATGAATGTATTAACAACAGTGAAGAAACCTTGACGACCCATAACACTAACAACGTGGTTGTGTTAAGTATGATTTAAATTATAATTAAATAAAAACTAAAACTGATTAACTGTTGTCACAATATATAACTCTCACTCTGAACTTTAAACACCAATTTCTTTCAAAGATTAATGAATCATATTTATTCACACATTAAGTAACTGTAAAATAAACTATGTTTGAAACCGATAAAACTGACACACACTTTTAAAACAACAGAGTTGAATTTAATGTAAACCTCTTTAGTATCTAAGTACCACAATTGTAAGGTGGTGTACTTTATTTAAACATCTTGTTTTAAACCTATTCGTAATCAAAAGAACTCATTGGCAATTTAACTTGTATAAATAAGAAAACACGACAGCCATTGCGTCGTCAATCTAACACTGTGCTGCCACCCTGCTCTCTGCTGAGCGAAAATTAATTTATTGCCGAGGCTAAACGTTATTATAATAATATCAATTGTACAACAATTATTAAAAATTAGTGAGTTATCAAATCAAATAAATAAGTACGAATCTTTACTAGCTGGCCTGTGTTTATTTAAATTGTATTATGTATGTTGTGTTCTGTAGCAGTGAATAGAATTCTTTGACCAAATTTTATGTTGGTAACACGTCATCAAGACAAGCGAAATTCGAGTTCCCGCCAGTCGGCGAGTAATTCGAATTAATCATCACAGTATAGTAGACAAACTGATATTGGACATTTTAATTGTTTTCTGGAAAACAATTTGTCGCCTTTCGGGAAATAAACATATTATACAAGGACAGGTAAGGATTTCGGTACTGGTTATTCGTACGTTCACAACGGATGCAGGCTGCGTGAGGTACGGGTAAGAGCGACGAAGATTTGGTAAGACTCTGAGAGTACACATTACACTCTTACTCTTTTACAGTGAACGATCAAGTCTTCTTACAAATTGACGCATCCAACGTGTGGCAAAATAACACGGGGGATAAGGAAATATTATAATATGTGTGTGTGTGTGTGTGTGTGTGTGTGTGTGTGTGTGTGTGTGTGTGTGTGTGTGTGTGTGTGTGTGTGTGTGTGTTTATTTTACAACATACTCCATTGCAAATTTTGTAATATTACATGCTACGTTTTTCCATATTTGAAATACAATGTGTTGACATTACTATACATTGACATCAGTATTTAGTTCTTAAACATAACATACTTAATACATAACACTGCTAAGAGTCCTTATAATATCTCACTATTTCTTTATTTATAATTTAAACAATCTTATTAGATTTCAATAATTAGATAAATGTTTTCTATTCTTTCAGATGTTTCTTTATAAGATCTACTTTTTTAGGGTGCCAAATTCTTGTTTTTGTTACATTATTGATTAAATTTTGTCTCTGATTTCTTAACATCACATACGCATATATGATGTGATGCACTGTTTGTTCTCCATCACTGTACTGGCACATTGGGTTGTTTATTATCTTGAAACGGTGGAGGTAAGATCTCGTTTTTCCATGTCCAGTCATTATTGTCGTAAAGTTAGACGACATTTTCAGTTTTGATTTCAATCTGTCTTTGATTTTAGAGAACAGTTTAGTTACTGTACCTTTGTTGTTTCCTTCCACGTTTTCCTATTTACGTGTAGTTTCTTCGGCTAATTCTTGAATCACTGCAGTGTTGGGTATTTTTTCAAAAGAGATTGCCAATTCCCCGCTGTTGCTTTTGCTAGTCGGCCTCCCATAAGCCTTGATCCATTTGAAGTTTATTATCGAGTTAATGTTTTTTAGAATTTTTATGGCTTTCCTTATTTCTTCTATAAGGTATTTATGGTTGCTGGGATTATTAATTGGGTCTACTGTGATTCTCCTGTCCGTATATATTGTCGTTTCCCTTGGGTTTCCTTCTTTCATTGTGTGTGTGTGTGTGTGTGTGTGTGTGTGTGTGTGTGTGTGTGTGTGTGTGTGTGTGTGTGTGTGTGTGTGTGTGTGTGTGTGTGTGTGTGTGTGTGTGTGTGTGTGTGTGTGTGTGTGTGTGTGTGTGTGTGTGTGTGTGTGTGTGTGTGTGTGTGTGTGTGTGTGTGTGTGTGTGTGTGTGTGTGTGTGTGTGTGTGTGTGTGTGTGTGTGTGTGTGTGTGTGTGTGTGTGTGTGTGTGTGTGTGTGTCAGAGGGAGAGAGATATTGTCTGTCTAGGCAAGTAGTCTGTCTATGGATCTATGCATGTGAAAGGTAGGGAAGAAAGTGACAAAGAGAGTAATATAAGGTTTCAGAGAAAAAATTGTGGAATTTTTTTTAACACTATTCAAAACTTGTTTTCTTGTAATGTTAGTACACCTGTGTGTAACAGTTGGCTAAATTTATAGGCCTTTTGTATGCATAGATTATATCTGACAGCTGAGTAAGTTGTGTTTCGGCGGATAGTTAATTTTTTTTTTAATCGTGCAAAGCAGAATTCAAGAACTTAATATTACATTTTGAATTCAGAATAAGATAAACAGCTTTAACGCCGTAAAAATGTTCCAGCACGATTTTATTTGAGTCTGATATGTATGAATGAGCAACTTAAAAACGGTACTAAAGCTTCTATATAGTCGTGAACGAGATGAATAATGATCGAAGGTCGTGATAGTAATGAATATTGAGGTACTGTGGGGTTTACTCTAGTTTCCACGTCCAACAGACGGTATTAGCTAGGCAATTTAAGTCACTTGTCTGAAGCTACTGTTAGAAAATAGCAAGACTTATGTAAGGATTTTTAATGGACTACACCACGGATTCCACCGTGAATACCACGATATTGCACCAGCGCACATGTTTTGTTGTTCAAGAAAAATACGCCAAAAAAAAAAACCATCGTACGATACGTAACCGCCGTATTCACCTTACGTGATATTTTCCCTTCCCAATAATAAACAAACAAACCTGAAAGAATAACGTTTTGTGGTTGTTGAAGACATAAAACAACAAAACGCTGAGGGAGCTCACGGCTATACCAAAAAGTGTGTTACAGAAATGTCTTAAACTTTGGCACTCGTGTTATATTCTGTGGAGATTCCTTTGAGAGGATAGGGTAAACATAGATAAAGACAAACCTTAAAAAAAAAACTAAAATTGCACAAACGTTTTGATCAAACTTCGTATACATTCTCTAAATCATGCTAAAATTTCCTGTTCCTGGATGTTCACTTCAGCCAAATTATTCTTAATTCATGAATCAACGAGCTTTTTCCGAAATTTTTAAATAAAGTAGTCAATATTCTTTTTGTTAACCTCTTCATTCCTACCAAATGTCCGTAGAATGTAATCCTTCGTTCCTTCATAGCGTCCGAAAGTTTTTTAAGTTCGTATATAATTCTTTCTTGTTTCTTTGCATCCACTCTTTCTCTCTTTTTAAAGCAAGGAAAGAAGTATTTCCCTTTTTTAAAGCATTTGATTTCTCTTTATCGACTTAGAATTAAACATTCTGCTGCGAACATTCTGCGCGGCATTCTCGTTTATGACTATTATGTTTCATTTTTGCTTTTTTCGAGATTTACATTTTTTATTTGTTTTTGTTACAGAGATCCTTCGTTAGTTGATAACCTAATTTCATTTTCCGAATTCTCATCTGATTTGCCACCTTGTCTTCACCGTTGGATTCTACGACTATTAATTCTACATCGAATACCTCCTTTGACAAAACATTTGTCTTTTACATTTCTCCCATTAATTGGGATATATTTTAAAAAATAATTTTATTTAATGATTTTTATTAGTATACCCTATAGTGTTTTCAAAATGTCCAATTGCCTGGAATATGGACTGAAAGAATGGAAAGTAAAACTGGAAAGATTTCCACCTCTAACACATTGCTTTAGATTATACGAGTGATGGTTATACAGGCCTCATTGTTGTTAACAAAAGAGAAATAATCTAACTAACAAGGAATGTACGTTTTTTTGTTATATTATCTTCGTTAATTATAGATTACGTTAATAAGTTGTCTGTATATACAGCGTAGCTAATGAATTGAGTCAAATAATATCGCTAGATCGTATCAATGATAGGAGATGAATCAATTAACAAGGGGGCCGTCTGTTAGTTAAATAGTTTTATCTGTGTAATTATCACGTTAGTGTAATTGGTTTCTCATATTAAACCGTGTCACAGCTGCAGACGCGGCCGTACAGTACAGCTGGGTTCACTACCACGCCTCACAAACCAACCGAAACCCGTAATTGTAATCGACTAATGTCACAAGCAAAATAACAATACGTATTTATTACTTAATATTAACTTTTATTTATTATGTTATCATCCTGTTTCTTCTTCTTTTAATAACTATGTTTATTATTATGAATTGTTATAATAATTAATGATACTACTATAAAAGTTTTGCAACAATCTGTTATTACATTAACTTTATTCCACTATTATTTGATTTTGTTGTTATTTTACTCAATTTCACTTCCATTATTTACATTACTTTAAAGTGGCTGCCATTAACTAATTTCTCTTCTCGTCTACTACAAAGTATGATAACTGACTCATTTCTTATGATATCATCGTTTACTAGACATATGCGAAGTTTAGGCTTATAAAGTAAAGAAATCTGATGTACGGTACGTGAGACGGTCTCTGTAGCGCACGAAGTAGGTCTACCGCTGCTCTCTACTCGCGTCGCGTCGACCAACAAACTACGTTCGGAATGTGTAGCACAGAACTGGAACTTTGCAAAAAACGAATTTACATTTTAAACTCGTTACATTTTTGAACTCTAATATTTCAAGGATTTAGGGAGAAACCGTGTGAAAAAATAATTTTAAATATAAAATACGGTATTTAGCGTCAACATGGTCCACCTTAAAACGGCCTCTGTAACAGAAACCCTAAGCGTTGTCATAATGACACAGAAACACTGAATTCCACTGAAGCGGTACGTTTTACGGGCATTCGACTTCCGACTGAGACAGTAAGACAAGGTTGGAATCGTAAAAATTTAAATATCAGCTTATCATTTGGCCAGTTAGTCCTGATTTTCTTCCAACCGGTGTTTTTATAGGCTATATATATTTATATACACTCTATTAAAAAGAAACATAATAATATCATCTCATGAATACTTAAACAACTGCAATATAACCAATCTGAGTGACAATAATTACAGTATCGATGCATTACGCATTTTTTCATACTCCATTAATCCAAATTTTTTTAAGATTAAAGTTAACTATGAGCGTTGTTATTAAACTATCTTTGAAGCTTAAATAGTTTCTGTGAAAGTAGATGCGGGGGTGCGTATATTTGTGCGCGCATATATCAATGTGTTCAAACCCGCTACATGCGTTGGACCTCAGAAAAAGAATACATATTACGTTATCATAGTAGGCCCATATTAGACACATACAACCTTCAAGATTTACTTTCTACATATGCGTTACATTCGTTTTACTTTAACCAATAGGCCCTATGTGTCATGCCTTATACTTTTTGTATTATACGTTATATACCATCCTTTATCAGTTAAACATTACACAGTATACTTCACAGGTTATTTACTACAGTATACGTTATCCGTTATTCGTTTTCCGTTACTTGTTATACTAAATTTTATACAACCCACACGCATTTTCGTTATCCATTATACGTTCTATGCTAACCATTTAGACATTATAATCTATCCTACAACGTTACACGCTATCCAGTGACCATATACATTATCCATCAAGCGTTAAATTCTATCCATTAGACGTTATACAAAATCATGACATGGAAATGTGTAAGCTACATAAACAACTAGGCAATTACAAAAACTTTTAATTAAGAAAGTTGTGTTAGTGGTTATAATCACAAACAGAATTATCACTGTTCCACACCACTATAGTATTTTAATTATTTTTCTATAGTGGTGTGCAACAGTGATAATTCTGTTTGTAATTACAAAAACGTTAATCTGTCACTAGTATCTGTATGCAACTTAAAATCATCGCTAGTCTATAAGGAAAAGGAAAAAATTACGTATATATCCCACAAACAGCAATGTGTAAAGATTACTTACGCTGTGGCCTTTAAAATAACAAAAAAGTGAATTACTTATTCACATCTTTATTTTACAGTGAAACGTCCATCCTATTTTCTGCAAAGATTTCATGCAAATTTATTTGTCATCGTCGATGCGGATGAGACTTCTGACATGTTTCTGCTCCATGGTACACCTGATTCACGCCCCATATGTCTTTTCCATTGGGGTTGTATTGGAGATCAATTTATTCTCCGTTGGAGTGGTATTCTTTTACTCTCCGAGGCATGTTCACCGTTAATCTTTAATCTCCCTCACAGAGAACACTGTGAGATCTTTATTGTCGTTTTCTGCTTTTTACATCGCTTAAGTATCTCATCTCTATTAGATAAGATATACAGACAACTTTTAAATGTTTTTTGAATAACATTAGTTTTAGATTTAGGTGGTCACCTTTTCCAGGTTAATGTCATGCTGGGCGTAAGTTAAATTTTTCGACTGCAGACAGTTCATACACAGTACTGTATTAATTTAATGAAAACTGAACCAAACGTGTGGCATAATTATAGGAACATTTCTCTTCGCGTGCGCGCGTACCCACACACACACACATACACGTACATAAAATATTCATTGTAAATGTGAGTTTCGACCTACAGATTCACAATAAGTATAACGCTGCTAATCTATGTGCGTCATTATAATAAGCGAATTATGGTTTACAGCAAGTTTCGAACTCTCAGTAAATGATAATATTTATTTATAGTCACAATTGTTTACGGTAAATAGCAGTGTAAGTTAATAAATGGAACACCATTAAGATTAGAATTATTGTACTTATTATTATTAATATTTACTTAACAAATGTATGTTAGTGGACTCACAATTTTTATACTTTTTTAAAAAGCAGGACTGTGAATAGCGGTGACCAACAAGTAGTTTATTTACTTTTGATATTATTATTATGTTTTCCAAATTATTGTTTTAAGTAAGACAATTCCTCAACTTTTCTGACGGTAAAAACAATGGTGTCAGTCTTTTCAAAGACTAAATCATACACCGTGGCGTTTCTAACGACCAAAACATACATGCCAGAATGTAAAGTAGAGCGCGTAGGAAAGAAACCAGGCTCTCCAAAAGAAAAAAATAAATACATTTTTGGATTATGAATTAAAAATAATAAATATGTAAATAGTTTAACCTTATTATCTTTCCAGAGTTTCCTACCTTACGCATTTCACTTGGGAGTAGGCAATATTTCAAATGAGCTAGCGAATGGCCCAGCCTCAAAGGCAGATGTAGCGAATTGCCCAAGCTTCTCTATGCCTATGATAGTCGTGCACGGTGAAGAGCTACACCCTACTAGAAATCCCTCTATCTCGCAGATAAGGACGGTTCTAGATCACAAAAAATCCAGTTGGAGTAGGGCTGGAACCAACTCGACACAAATGCCAGAGGAAGCCTAGGAAAGGCCGCGCCTGATGAAATTTATTTCTGTTTGATATTACGTCCAAGGATTCGACTATATTTAGAAGTGTAATATAACAGAAGGCGACGTCTTTGTGTACATCAGAAACGACAGAGAATTTTAAAGAACTTTATTTATTACCGTTTGTTTCTATTGAATTTACATTTTCCATCCTCCTGAGCATCTTTAATTTTGCCATTGAATCTGTTTAAGCAAGTACGAACACTATCTGTATTTCAGAAAAATCAAATTATACGGAAAGACCAGAAGTACTATTGTCTCATAGTGAATTGTTTCGGATATTCTGTACAATTATTTTTCAGCTGAAAACGTCGATGTACTTTCGGATACAGATTTTAGTAATTATAAAAACATAATTAAGTAAAATTGCCAATTCGTATTAATTGTGCTTGCAACAGACAAACATTTTCGATTTTGTAAACAATAACACACGTTAAAATGATAGATAAAAATATGGTTCGTTATAAAATTTCCTACATGTGGAGAAAATACTAACGGAGTGTTTAGAGTTGTCAAACGTAACGAACATACACAAAGACAGGGGCATGCTGAGATACAGAGTGAGTGCAGACGATCAATCAACAATAATGCTAGTAGCGAGCCCAATATTACTTCTTGCCTGTTCAAAGGACGTACAGTAGTTGTAACACGGTAAAAACCCAGTCACCCAACGTAAATCGTCTTGCTGAAAGGAAAATTATAGTGCGAGAAAAAATTTACCATCTATAAAAATAACACCAATCCAGTTTTTATGGTACATTTCAAATATTAAAAAATTCATACGTTAATGCAAAATTATACGTCTGTAACACACTATATGAATGACATTTCCTGACTTAGACAAAAGCATGAATTGAAGTAGGGTCATAACCTATACGTTTAGGGGCGGGTAAGTTGTCATATTTTGCTTTACCGCATTCGGGTATTGTGTGTTTTTCATTCCACAACTCACCGCCGCACACTAAATACATACAAACAAACAAGTACAGGCAGACACATTGGGGGGTGGGGGTTACTTCTTCCCAAACGTTTGATTGATCGGTCTAGTTGGGGTTGCGTAGCTTTTACTCAGTCGACTGTCGTAGGCATTGCTCTTGACAACATCTCTCTATCTGTGGCCAATCAACAACATGAAATAAATAAAACTTCAAGGACTGAATTTTATTGTCTTTCATTTTGTTATTAAAATAAAGTTTTGAAGATGTGTCGGCGTCATTGAAAATGTTTTTTTACCTTAAGAAGGAAGCAGTAATCGAAATAACGATTTTCATACGTAATATTAAATTTCTGGTCTTCGCATGAGCAGGCTGTCGCTCACAATAACTCTTCTGTAACAGCGTAAATTCTACTAGTATTGAGAATTTAATACAAATTTAATTGAATAAATAAACAATTCAAACAAATAAATGTAATGAAGTAGATTTGCTTCAAACCGCATAAAAAGTAATGACAGTTTTGTTTACTATCAAACTATTTGTTTCATTTTTTCTATATATATATATATATATATATATATATAATATTTATAATGGATTTACCTCAAGATTTTTTTTTCCTTGTTAGGAACATGTTTCGGGAAGAATTGTGTTCCCATCTACAGCCTTCCTGATTGTGAGTCTAGTGAAGTACTTGTGTGTTAGTAGCTTGTTATTGTGGTTTCCTGTTGGCCTCTGGTACTTTAAATTGGTACTTAAATTTCCCGAAACAAGTTCCTAACAAGGAAAAAATATCTTGAGGTAAATTCATTATAAATATTAAATATATAATATACATCAAGAAACAGACTGTAGCAAAAAGTGTTTGAATACATATATATATATATATATATATATATATATAGAGAGAGAGAGAGAGAGAGAGAGAGAGAGAGAGAGAGAGAGAGAGAGAGAGAGAGAGAGAGAGAGAGAGAGAGGGAGAGAGAGAGAGAGAGAGAGAGTCTGACTATCAAACCACGAAGACATTTTGGATAATGTGTAAACGTTATGTGAAAGCTACTGATCAGCAATTAAAATTTTAAAAATCGTGGAATAACATGTTTCCGCACACGCAAAAGCGTTGTAAGTATACTTTGCATGTATTACATGTATAGATGCAAACAAATCACTTATTTAGATATACAGACATGCTTGCAACTAGGTTAGCATAGTGTTAAAATACTGATACAAGTATTCGAATTTGTCACTAACTCCTTCACGTTTACTCGGCAATTTTATGTTTTCGTACATCATGCTTTAGTAAATTTCGTTGTTGATGTTTTTTTTTAATTTCGTTGTTGATACTATTTTACCAACACTAAACATATAGCAAAATGAATACGTTACAAGTTAGGTCTTAAATATGAAGCAATTTTAAGATGAAAGAAGCCACGGCAAGACGCAATCTGAACCATGAAACATGTGGTTACGGTAAAGTCTAAACAGGAACATACAAACATACTAACATGTGTAGGCTAGGTTTTAAATGAGTATAAACTTGTAGACACTTCCTACACTTTCATTAAAATACGGTTAAATCAACCGTAGTCGAAGTCGGTACGAACTTCAGGATGAAAAGTATAGCCTGTTGATCACTGGCTGAACCCCTTTACACATTCATTTTATCCATACCAAACAATAACAAAAAACCTAGTATTTTTAGTGATTACGTTTTTATTAATCACTAGATAACCAATACGTATATTCATAAATTTTAAAAGCAAATTTAAAAATAAAAATAGGCTTATATTCAGTGAAATACAGTATTCAGCTTTTGGAAACATATTCTCTTCTTGCGTTATCAGCCTAGGCATTGATGGATGGCCTTATCATGAAGTTATCAGGTTGTCGTGTTGATGGGCTTATGCTTAAAATCCATTCAAACGCATAACCATAGCCATGGCAACCACGATCAAGGAGTCCCTGGATTTTCTCCATCAAACTTTCCTCCCAATATTATAGCCCGATACTATTTTTAACAAATGTGTATCTCGACATTTCCTTCTGCTGGGTTTTTGTAATTCTGTTATCTCATATGCAGGCCAGAATTATTTACACTCTTTGACTTCTATTTAACTTATATGTCACGTTTTATCCCTGTCGTAAAATTGAATGTCGTCAAGAAAAATCTTAAATATCTTAAAAGTACTCAAGAACTAGGCCTACACAGAAGTTAACAGCAGTTGTCTCTACTTTTAAAACAGCTCTTTTCAATTGTCTATTTTTTTCAGCAACTTCACGAAGTCCCAAGACAGTCTATTTGAGTTCCCTTATGAAACTCAAAATGATACTTGTTGAGGTCTATTAATATGCCATTAGTATTAATAGTGTAATATGTCAATATTAATATTAAAACTAAATAAGTAAAAATTTATTACCTAATAGTTCCTATTTTTAAGAAAGGTAACGCAAGAGATTGTAATAATTATAGGGGTATCAATCTGTTAAATACAATTGTAAAGGTTTATGAGAAGATAATTAATAATAAATTAGTCCCAATTTTAGAAAATAGTTTGGAGGAATCGCAGAGTGGCTTTAGATCAGGGAGAAATGTGCAGATCACATATTTACTCTGCAACAGATAGCTGAGAAGTCGATACAACAAGATAAATTGGTATGTTTGGCTTTTATTGATCTTGAGAAGGCTTTCGATAGTTTGCCTAGAACAAAAATATGAGAAAGTTTAAAAAATAGAGAAATAAGGAGTAAAATAATTAAGGTAGTACAGAGGTTATACAAAAATAATTTAAATTGTGTAATTGGTAAAAATATGAGGTCGTTAGGATTTACAACAAATTATGGATTAAGACAAGGAGGTGGACTGACTCCGACGTTATTCAACTTGTACATGGACGACATTATTAAGAAGTGCTCACTGAAGGTTAAGAAAATGCATGTTGGATACAGGAACTCGCGAAGTATAGAAGTATTGCGGAGCTTTTGCGGATGATGTAGTGCTAATGGCTACAAGTGAAAGGGCGTTACAGGGTAATTTGAATATATGGAATGAAGTTCTCCAGGAAAAAGGGATGAAAATAAATAAGACCAAAACAAAGGTAATGGTAATGGGGGAGAAAATAATAAATATAGAGATTGGAGGAGTGAAGATAGAACAAGTCAAACAATTTAAATATCTAGGGGTTATAGCAGATAGTAATGGGATTCAAGAACCCGCATTAAATGAAAGAATTGAAAAGGCAATAAAAATATACTATGCCTTAAACAATAGATTTATAAATAAAGAGATATCAAGAAAAACGAAAATGAGTGTGTATAAAACAGTACACAGACCGGTTTTAACATACGGCTGTGAGACGTGGGTGCTATCCAAAAGCCAAAAATGTAAAATCCAGGCGGCAGAAATGAAATATCTTAGGAGAGTAGTAGAAGTAACAAGGAAGAATAGAATTAGGGACACACAAATAAGAGAGGATTTAGAAATGATATCGATTCTGGATTTTATTGAACAGAGACAACTATGCTGGTGGGGACACATGCAGAGAATGGATAGTGATAGAATGGTAAAAAAAGTTTGGGAGGCAAAATCAGGGGGGAGAAAGAAGAGAGGAAGACCGCGACTGACTTAGGATGGAATGATGGGAAACATTTTGAGAGAAAGAAGCTTGGGCTGGAGTGAAGCGAAGACATTGTCAATGGATAGATTAAGATGGAAAAATTTGTATATAGAGTGTAGTTGATGTAACCCGACACCAATATGGTATAAGGGTATTTTGATAATAAATAAATAAAAGTAATAATTTAATATTTTAATTAAATATGTACTAATTTAATAATATTAATGAAATATGTAATTTGTAATAACTTAATATACAAATATTGTTTTACTTCTAATATTGAGTTGCAAGAATGACAGAATCAGCTTACTTGTGTTAGCTAAATAATCAGACAAATCGAATTACGTTTACTCATGTACAATTTGTCTTCATGATACACTTATAGGCGTTACTCAATGTGTGTGTGTGTGTGTGTGTGTGTGTGTGTGTGTGTGTGTGTGTGTGTGTGTGTGTGTGTGTGTGTGTGTGTGTGTGTGTGTGTGTGTGTGTGTGTGTGTGTGTGTGTGTGTGTGTGTGTGTGTGTGTGTGTGTGTGTGTGTGTGTGTGTGTGTGTGTGTGTGTGTGTGTGTGTGTGTGTGTGTGTGTGTGTGTGTGTGTGTGTGTGTGTGTGTGTGTGTGTGTGTGTGTGAACGATTGTTAGTAGTATAAACGTTATTTTTATTGCAAATGCCGCTATACTAATATCATTTAGTTATGTTATTAATACTGCCAGAATCAGTAAACTAACAAATAACCGGTCGTAAAAAGTAATCTTTCGATAAACAATTGAATGTAATTTTTCTTACATCCGAATAGCCACTAGTTCAATGTACAGTGTTTGATATGTGAAGCTCTGTACATTATGTCGTTAAGATTACAACAAATGTTTTATTGACAAAAGGCCTATAACTTCTTTTCCGAATCAGATAAAACTATACACATTTATTATCGAGAAATATAATTTTAAATATTTATCGGGACGTGTCACTACAAATTAAAACATGAACGATAATATAACGTTTCGAAGTTGTTTAGTTGTTTAGACGAATACTTCTCCATCGACTGAATAAACACAGACTGGCCTAAACTCAGCTTACAGAAGTTACTGCCACGTTCTGAAACCAACAATACACGGCGTTAAAAAAAAGAAAATACAGTTTGAAAGCGAGTTTGCGTATAGCAGTAAGTACCAACACGGTTCTCATGGCCAGATTACACAGATGAGCTGCTGCCCAGTGACGTGGTGACGTACCCAAACAGTACACAATATATGGTCACGTGTTCAGGTCAAAGGTGACAAGTTTCAGACGTGCCCTTGCCAGTAGTTTGTAAATCGTATGTCTTACGAGCCTGCACTTTACCTTACCAATTATACTCCTACTAAACTTGGTTCACCAAACGAATAATAATTCAATGTTCCGCCTCGCCCACTTCATCACGGCCACCGCTGCTTGCTCCACCAATTCCTCGTTTCTACTCCTTCGCACTCGTTATGTTTTTCTACTTATTTTCAACTTAATTTCGTTCACGTTACACGATCCGGTCTAGACTGACAACTTGCAGATAATTGGACTTATAAATTTAAATTCAAAAAACGAACAAAACATAAAACGAGTCTAACTCGGTAATTAGCACCCACTAGAAGATCTTAATGATGTAATCCACTTCGTTTACATGTTTCAATAAACATATAACAAGATCCAATTTAGAATGCGCGGTAGAAGATTAAAATATAAAATTACGTAGCGAAGCACATTTGACCGTCATCACAACACTATTCAAAAAGCGACTTTACATACGCTTAGAAAATTTAAAAATAAATAAATAACAATTTTTGAACAATTATGTATAAAGCAGCATAAGATAATTGCTGTTAGTTAAATAAGTAAAGAAATATACAAAGTAATTATATAAGGATAAAACCTTTTATTTTTTCTTTAAAGTTTCAAAGGTTGATAGTATAAACGAAATGTTCTGATCTGTTTAAAGTGTCAACATTGGCATCTTAATAAAGGTTAACGACAATTAAGCCTGTAAGTTAGAATATGAGTTATGAAACGTCTTAAAATAAAACGAAAAATGTCAGAGTATAAGAACTTCAGTATTTTGTATTGAAGAATCAATTGTCTTGTTGGGAGTTTTCCTTTAAGAACTCTCCTTCCTTATTCTATAACATAGGTCTATATGATTGGCTGTACACACACAGTTTATAAGAAGCTATTGTCTTTGCCTAGTAATCTCACTCATTACTTTTCATCAAATATTGTTATAAATTGCGGTCACTTTATTTTTCAGGACCTGACGTACAAACAACATAAAGTCGTTTTGCTTAAACATCGTAACACGTTGTACTAATACATTTCACGTACAACGGCGCGTCCATAATGGTCCTCAAAACGTTTCTGAAATTTTTGAATCTTGTCTATATTGCTTTTGCTGGCGACTTCCCAAAGCTAAACACGTTAGTCATGAATTTCAAAATCCGTTTGTACATTCTCAAATAATTTCCATTACCGATTGTGACTGTCTGTCCATACTCTAGTATATCTGTTTCAGTTTCGTTTCAGTTTCAGCCTAGGTGTTTCCATTTATTCAGTACATGCACTTTTCACGCCATCCTCCAGTCAACATGCATACCCTGTATATCCTGCATGCCCTGAAAATTACTTTCCGTTCAGTGTTGTAGGTGGACAGTTTCCTTTCTGGCTGTGAATGCTACGTGTACATATGTTTTCACCTACCAAGAATTAACTAATTAAAACAAACTTTTTCATTGAAACCAAGTGAATACACGAACTCGGTATTAGGAACAACCAGTTAACTGACAGATAATCTTTAAATTCATATAACGTGGTTTCGTAAACAATACACTCAGTTGTTGAATAACAATAATGATAATAAAATTTCTTGAGAGTTTAAAATAACACATCGTATATTAATGCAAACCAAAATGTTACGAATATGTTTACGTTATTTACAAAAACAGAAGACCTTCAAATATTGTACTACTCCTTAGAAAAAATTAGGGGTTTCGGCAGATTTCAAGCCTAATTGGAATCAAGTAGGAGTCCCACTGCTAGTCAACAGTACTGAACTTTAAAGTTTCAAAACAATAGTAATTTTAAGAGATGATAACGATTCATGTTACACTTATAACAAGAAATAAGACGCAACAAGAAAAGAACAAGAACTTAACACACTAATACAACATAACGTACATAAATATACGCTCGCATTTGTGGTCGTGAGAGAGAGAGGAGACTCGAACAACGTTATCATATATCAAACTGTTCTCGACTGGTTGATGTATGTACTATTCATGCGGGTTTAATTCATGTTAAATTGTCATTGTGTGGCAGGTTGATGTGAATACAAACAACTTATCCCATACAGTTTAATTGGTTAAATTGATATCTTCAGTGACTTGACAGGTTGATATATGTATGGAATTGGGAAAGATTATATGGATAAATTGGTTAGGCGGTCAGTTTCTTTTCAGGCCGACTTGACATACAAACAACAAAGTTTTTTTGCTTGGCACAGCATCCATACGAACTTTTTTATGTTTATTTTGCGCTGGTACAGACAAAGATGCGGACAGAATATTAAACCAATAACTAACAAGAACAGCTGTTGGTAACCCAACAACTTCTTCCTGGCTGTTACCTTCATAATTTTTGTCCAGTAACTACAAAACGCCAAATCCAATAATGATTTATATTCAACTGAAAAATGTGATCATTAATGTCAAATCATTCGAATTGTTTTCTACTTAAATCTATTTAAATTCAATATTAATTAGTTAACAAATGTTGATGTTCTTTCGCAAAATCAAACAATTTTCGTTAAATACAAGCCGTCAATTTTTTTGTTTATTATAAACTAAGAAGTGAAACTTTTTAATATTTTTTATAAGAAAATAAAATTTTATATATAGGATTACTTATTAATTTGCTTATGCAGAGTGTACAGAAAATAACTACTGAATCAAATCCTGCTAGTGAGCTTCACGCATTTTAGTCATGCACTGATGGTATTCCATTAACTTAGGTAGGTAGACAGACCTACGTTTGAATCAAACACAGCACACACACACACACACACACGTGTGTATAAGAATACGATAACTAAATGTTTACTAAATGTAATGATACATGTTATTATAAACATGATGCCTGTTGTACTATTTCAATGCGTGGTGTATCAAATGCACTTATAGTTGATGTTACAATATTCTTTAATTTACAGTCGTGTCTTACTTGTCAACTCTGTAACCTACATTTAAAACGCTTATCTATGAACTTCAGAGGATTCTAATTTATTTAACTTATTTTGTTTAATTTGTTAATTCAAGTTTCAGTTTTGTTTGTCTATCGTTCGTCTTCCCTCTCTTTGTTTACACTATTTAAAAGCAACACTCAATATATTGCAAGCACTACGTCCGGAAATCATCAGTGGCTGACCCCCCCCCCCCAAAAAACGTCATGTAACGTCAGTCGTGTTACAATAACTTTATAACATTTTAAAAAATCACATAGAGTTTTGGAACCCCAACCGAAGGAAGATATCTAACCGAAGTCTTTCAGTGCTACGGACGCGGCGTCTGCATATTACCGCTAACCTATGTGTGTGGTCCAGTTTTCTCGAGCAAATAACATACGCGCGCGCGTGTGTATGCGTGTTTATTACAAATATAAAGAAGCAGATAGACGAATAGATAAAGCTTCGGATCGTACAGCCCAAGTGTGAGAGCGTAATAAATGAACTCGTTCTGTTTTCCATAAAGCAAATTAATTAAATCAAATATCTTGTTTAATTTCAGCTTAGCAAAATCAACTTGATTACTATTCATTGAGTCAAACCATGCAGAAGAAGAACATAAATAAATAAATGACTAGCCATGCCATCGTGTATGGGAGGTCCACAGAATTAGTAAATTACATTTCCCTGCACAGATAGCCTAAAGGTAGGCGTACAATTAAACGCGGACGTGCCATTACATTAACACAATTGAACAATTTAATGTAATTAATATTTAACGATCATTATAATTTACACTGCTGTTGGGACGGTGCGTTGGTTCCTAGAATCGACTTTTACTAATTAAGTGTCACGAGCATATTTTTGTGCTCATTAAAATCCACGATGAAATCATTTATAAAACAATTAATATATATTATATATATATATATATATGAACGAGATTAAACTCACAAGTGTGTGTGTGCGCGCGCGCGCGCGTACGTGCGTGTTTATGTATTTGTACATTTACGTACACACATATTAATGTATGCGCATATGCGCAAGAAATGTATTTTTGAAGAATAAACAATATCCTTTAGGGTTATATACTTTTAACAAATACAATAATTTAAGGCTAGAGCTAACTTATCACTACAAGCAACAAATTTGTATATAAACTGTGCAAAAAAAGGATCAACGAATTTTTCGTCAACCTTTGGGCTAAAAGATGTGAAGATGTCGAATGAATTAGTAAAACCCCTTGTAAATTATGATACAGTTACAGTTACTGCTTGAAAGAAAGTGTTTTATTAGAAGCAAGCTCTTTATGACGGAGTGACGTGAAACGTGTAATCTCTTTTCGGTTTCTAAATTGATTTAACCAAAATACCCGACGTAGTTGTGTGAGCGTAAGGAATAACGAATGTTCAAGACAACTTCTAATCCAGTCTGCAGTGACCATTACATATTGCAGGGATTTAGTGTCCTAAACAGTTCGTTATAAAACATATTCCATGATTATGAGTGGAAGACAATATACATCTGAGACTAAGTATTCTCAAAGACTAAGTTTACACAGACTGTAATTTTAAATTCTATAATTGTAAAGATAATTCAGAATCTATAGTGTAGGCCTACATTACATTTTGCAATTGAAATAAAATTTTGTGAATTATAACAAACGTTTCACGGAGAGCGTTTGTTGATAGCTGAACTAAACATTAAACTCCTTCACTAAGAATTAACAGACGTCACTTATAAACTAGTGAAGAACGATTTACGAGTTAGGAACCTAATAACAAATACATTGAGAGCCGGAAATGGAAGAAAAATTTATTGAAAATGAATGTAAGGTTAAAAGATGGAAAGAATGTCTTGAAGAACTGTATAAAGGAAAAGAAGAGGAAATCATACTGGAAAATGAAGAGGAATTTGATACAGATGGAAAGGGAAATAGCATTTCACGATCTGAATTTGACAATACTTTAAATGAGTTGCGATGTAATAAGGTGGGCGGTGTAGGCAACGTACTTGCAGAATGAATAAAATACTGTGGAGAGAACGCAAAATAGTTACTATACCAACTATGCAATGAAATTTATCTGAAAGGGGAAATTCCAAAAGACTATGAAAGTTACATTATGGTAATGTTTTCTAAGAAACTGAGGCGGATATACATGAATATTGCCGCACCATGAGTTTTACGCCACATGCGTCGAAAATACTTACAAGATTTGTCCTCAAAAAAATTTAAAACAAAGCAGAAAGGAGTTTGGAAGAAGATCCGTTTGAATTTCGACGAAACAGAGGAACTAAGGAATCAATTTTGGAACTGAGTAATACTTAAGAAAAACGATTTTGAAAAAAGGAAAAGAGACTTACATTGGATTTGCTGATATTGAAAAAGCAATCGACAGTGTTAAATGGTCAAAAATGTTAGAAATTTTAAAGAGTCTTGGAATAAAATACAACGACATGAGAGTGGCAATCTTCTCCATTGATCTTCAATACATATGTAGTGGAAGTAATGCCAAAACTCAAAGAAAAAGTAAAGATAAGAATCGAAATTCGGGGGAGGGGATTTAAACACCTTACGCTTTGCTGATGACATAGCTATACTTGCAGAAAGTGAAGACGATTACGAGAATTACTTCAAGAAATTAATATAACGTAAAAATAAGTGGGAAGAAAACGCAACTAATGGTACGTTCCATAAATAACAAGGTAATCAGTACAACACTGGGTGGAAAGAAGAAACTGGAGCAACTGCAACAGTTTTGTTACCTAAGTAGTACAATAACCGAAGATGACAGGAACAAAAGGAAGATAGTCAAATTGATTTCTCAATCTACGACTACGACTGCCTTTTACATCAGGCAGTCCTTTTATTTCCAGTAAAGTGACTTTAGTGTCAAGAAGAACTTCATCCAAACGTATGTATTGAATGAGACACTGTACTGTTGTGCAACCTGGACGATCTCAGCTGGAGAGAAAAGAAGAAAACTGGAAGCCTTTGAGGTGTGCTTACCTAGAAGGAGTTCTAGAACCCCTTATTAAAATCTAGAACTTCTTGAACTTCACGGAGAATTTTTTAAATCTACCGAACAATGCTGAAAACGCCATGGGTTGATAAGGAATCAAATGAAAAAGTTCTAGTGATGGCCATAACAAGCACGAAATTTTGAAGACAGATCCAATTTTAGAGAGAAACAAAATGACTAGAAATGAATTATGGAAAGGCAGCCTAATAAAAACAAATCATTGAATGCTTTATTGAGGGCACATTTAAAGTACTGACACAAACGTCCATAAGAAGAGCTATAGAGAGGTGAAGAAGTTAGCAAGCAAAATAGAAATAGGGAAGCTGCAGCCAACCAGTCCTTGGATGATGATTAAGGATCCAGCTCAATAAGCTGGTATAAGAAGATCAAGTGGGGTGGAATGTACCTCAATGAATAACAGAAAAGGAAAATATATTTACTATATTATCATGATTGGAAGACCAAAAATTGCTAGAGACAGCAGACAATGGAATAAGAGAATACGAAGACAGCGACAGCTTACATTTATTCTGTAGTGTAGGATAATAGACACGATCGAATAAAAAATACAATTTGTAAATCTAGTATAGAAGTCGGAAGAATAAAAAGGAAATATGAATAAAACACTAGATTTAATTAATAAACATGAATTCCATTATAGTTATAATGGCAATAACAAATATTGATGACATAACTGTCAGCTTATATCATGACCAAGTAAAGACAGATATAATCCATTTTTATTGAGCTCTATATAACATAAGGAATTTATACGTTGTTTTGACATCAATGATTATCTGCATTCTATATCCGACGTATATCCGATGTATATGTACATTTATTACAAATAAACATAAAAATCTGCACTAACATTTCCAACGTAAAAGCCGGTGCTGACTGGAGTGTTTGCACTTTCACTTATTTATAAACAGTAACATATATGGCTTCACGCTAATAGTGTATATATATTACATATATTATGGCGACTGATTTTAGTTCCCTTTCTAACCAACCAACGAGAACCACAACATATACGTTAGGGCGGTACAATCAACTGTCTAGACAACAACAGTCCTTTTTCGGTTGACAAACACTTTTTATTAATAGTAACAACAAACGTTTCACCCATTATATGATTTGACATCTCCAGTGATACAGCTGATGATCAGCTTACTTCAAAGAAACTCAGCTTCTCTGACAAAGAGACAGTTTAATTTTTTTCACGAGTCTCAGCTAATCAGCTGAGGATGCCACGTAACAGAATTGACAAAAGGTTTACTGTTAGTAGTAATATCAACAAAGTATTGTTGCTATAATCAATGGGTTGAGAATTATACTAAACTTTGGTTTGTGCCTACAGAAGAAGATTCTGTGGTAAGTCAGGATGATACGTCATCAGAAGTCGATCCTATAACAATAGAAGAGTTAGAGGTGGAGCTAAAGAACTACTGGTCTTGATGGAATAAACTCAGAACTCCTGAAATATGGAAGGAAGGATTTGACGGATCAACTTTTGACTATATTCAATAAATTTTAGAAAGAATGTAAAGTCCCCAAGTCTTGACCGCAGATAAAAGTGATATTCTTATTTAAGAATGGACAACGGAATTGCTGTAACAATTACAGAAGAATTTTATTAGCCCCTTAAATACATGTTATAAATTATATTCACGAATCTTTAATCAGCGCTATCAAGCTATCTCTGAGGCACTTTTATTAGAGGAACAAAGTGGTTTTAGAATTGGCCGACCTTGCAGTCACAATGTTTTTTCAGTAAAACAAATAACTGAGAAAAGATGCGCCATGAATTTAGAGACCTACATAATGTGGCCTTTATAGATTATGAGAAAGCCTTTGACAGGCTGTGTAGACGTAGGCTGTGGGAAATTTTAATCCGTAGAGGTCTTCCACTTCATCTCGTCCGCGCTATTCAGATCCTCTATTCAGGGACAACTATCCATATAGATTCAGATAAGGGAAGATTATCTCAAGAAGTGGCCATAAATCAAGGTGCTAGACAAGGCTGTAGCCTCTCTCCAAGTTTATTTAAATTGTATATTGACGAAATTTTGCGAGAATGAATGAACGTCTGTCCTGCAGGTATACGAATCTCGGATAAGGGATTACTTAGCACATTACTATACGCAGATGACCAAATAATTATAGAGAAAAGTGAACATGAGTTACAAAGGTCTATTTATACCTTGCATACAATCCGTCAGAAATACTACTTTAAGATCTCAAATACTAAGACAAAAGTGATGGCCTTCCTAGGGAAGAACCCTGTAAGAACAAAAGTTGTAATCGCTAATAGTGTTTTGGAGCAGGTACCACATTTTAATTATTTGGGATGTGATATCTCATATAGGAAGGATAACGATATCGAGATAAAGTTTGTAACTAGACGGGTGTTTACAAATAATTATTTTTGTTCTGTACAAAAATATAAAAAAAATTTAATTTAAATTTAAAAATTTTCAAAACAACAATTTTTTATGTTTCGTTTTACTGTAAATATTTAATAAATAATTCTTGTGATGAGGTTTTGTTGAAATTTTAAAGTTCTTTAAGTTATTTTTGTCAATAAATTCGCTTCTGATTCAATGTAAATAAATCTGGAGTTAATAAGATTGTCTCACTTCACTAATCGATTGGCGATTTTCTTCTTTCTCAAGTATATTACTCCTCTTGAGTAATGGTCGCCTTTCTGTTTGTCCTGTGGTTAATTAAAACTCTTATATTAACGTGTGAAATAAAATTAAAACCAGATAGTTGAATTATTATTATTTATTGACAATTATTTGTTAGAATATCTATTTAAAATCGATTATTAGATAAAGCTCGACTCTTTCACAGTGGTAATCAATTATCAATACATGTTATATTATACAAATATTTTCGAATGGTTCTTTGAACGGTTATAATTATAATAGTCAGAGAAGGAACAAATATAGAAAGTATAACATTCACAAAATAAATCTTAATAATTAATAATTACAAAATTAGTTTATTATATATAATGTTTATAAAATTGAAAAGTCAAACCAATGCCGTGACGACAGATCTCATTCCTGGTTGACGCTTTGCATGATGGGATTTCTCAAAATGGCTGCTTCTTCGCTGCTCGGTAAAACTGGAATCGGCGTAGTGAAATTTTCTTACAATAAAGATGCCTTTACCACTGCTTCCTTGAGTCCGCAACATTGAAGAATGTCTATTGGGTTGTTATAAGTGTCCTGGTTAAGTGTTCTGTGTTCACTGACTTTAAATGTTTTATATTAGGTGTGTTCACTTTGTCTACGTGTCTGTCGGAAAATGTGAAGTTCGTTTGGGTTATGTTATATTTCGTGTTTTATAGTTTTATTAGTTTATTTCACTTATATTCTGTTCCGTATTAATTGTTTTCACTGTTTGTGGTGATTGTGTTCATTGATTTTAAGTTTAATATACAAATTCTGTAACTCTCGGTTTTTCACTGTATGATAGGCTTAACTTTTATACGCCATTAAAGTATTCGCTATATAGGTTCTTAGCGCGAGCTTAAATCAACCGTTCGCTTCGAATGTTAATTAAGAACTGTTTTACTTCCTTCGTCTTCTGAAATATCTTGCCAAGGTAATATTAGAAAAGTATTGTTTCAATTATTATTCACTTCCTACGCATGTGATTTAAAGTACATTATATTCAGAATATATTTTGGTTATTGATTACTTTCATGAACTATTAATTATATAATTGGTTTCTTTAACTCCTTCTGCTTAATTTGACATACAATAGTCCATCTTTATAAAGTTTTTTGTCAAAATTGCTATATTTCTGTCATTTTGGAAATATAGGCTCAATATCTGCTTCCTGTTCTTGTCCAAAATTTTAGCCATCTTATGTGTTATAAATATGATTATAATAAATCTCAGATTGTTATAAATCTTTATCTTTCCTTAATTTCTTACAAATTTATCATTTGATCATTCTTTTAGTTATAATTCATGAATTTACTATTCCTCCTCTGAAATTGTTAGATTTTACATTTGCAAATTTTTTAATAATTTTATACCTCTTTTTATATTATTCTTTTAAAGTATAGTTTTAGTTATAGTAGTTGGTTATTGTTTCACCTTATATAAATCTCATTAGTTTACTTGGTTTATTTAACTTCCTTACTCAATTATAATGTTATTGGAATTTCCTTTTTGGCCTAGATTTTATGGTTTTACATATACTGGTTTTTTAATAATACTATTTCTATATCCCTTCTGACTTTCTAAAGTTAACACAATATTAAACAAAATCTCCTTATATAACTATTGGAATATGTAGCATTGTATTCATGCTCATAATACTAAAACAATATTGAAAATTAATTACTAGTCTTTAAAGTTAGACAATTTAGTTTTAACTATTTTTAGAAATACATTACTAATATTTTATAAACTAGTATGGTATACATACAGAGACATTTTAGTCTGTATGAACACTGTTATACATAATAAACATTCTTATATTAATTATAATTCTTATTTTATACACCACCTTGAAATGTGGAGTTCATAGGCTTTAAACACAAACATAATTAGCCATTTAATTTTGATTTTTTCTTAAACTTAATTTGATTGCAGTCCTTTCTGTTTATATGGTGTATTACATTTTAATCCCTGTCACAGTAATTATTCCCCACCTGCTCTCTTTATCATTTACATTTCAAAGAATGTTTTTTGATAATAGGTGGCCTCTTCTATGAAACCTTAGAAATATTTTCATAATAATACTTCATGATATGTCATCTCTGTATTTATATAAAACATTAAAGTTATTTAATAGTACATAGTTAAAGTAACAGTTACACCTTTATTTGAAGTTTATTATATTTAAAGCACTTGCACTGGTTCACTTACACTGTTGGGTCTGATTTATATTTGAGTTCTACAATATTCTAAGACCAAACTTTTAGTTATAAGGGACTGTGAAGATTTGTTTATTTTATTATATAATAACTTTAGTTGGTGCACTTCCATTTACACTACTAAACACTTTTGTTTATAATTATTTTACATTTCTATGAGGTTTTGGGGTGTTATACTTTCTTGGGTGACATTAAAATTTGGTTCGGGGTTTTTTATTGTTAGTAATAGGTTTTTCATGGGTATTCCTCGTAGTTCTCCTATCCTACCTCTTCTTTTCTTCACTTCTTCCTTCTTGGGTTTTCCAAGGTAAGTTGGTTTTATTATGTCCGTTGGTTGGTTCGGGGTATTTTCTTTATTACCTGCTCCTATCCTACCTCTTCTTTTCTTCACTTCTTCCTTCTTGGGTTTTCCAAGGTAAGTTGGTTTTATTATGTCCGTTGGTTGGTTCGGGGTATTTTCTTTATTACCTGCTCCTATCCTACCTGGGTATTATCCTGATTTTATTTTAGTTTCTTCGGATTTAATTTTCTTGATACATTTTTGTTGCATTTTTATGATTTAATTTTACTTTTTCCTTTATGGTGGTATTTTCCTTCGATATTTAATTATTTTCCTTTGAATTTTCCTTTGAGTTAATGTAATTTAAATTTATTTATGATCAGAATGGAATTATTACTTAGTGGATTATCTGTCATGCTACAAGTTATATAAATTTAGTTATACATGTGGAACAATAAGACGAATATTGAAGAATAAAACGCAGAGGGAGACACAGCTAAAGTTCTATAATGTTGTGGCTGTGTCAATGTTAATGTATGGATGTGAGGCATGGACTATCCTGCAAAAAAGATATTTCAAAAATACAGGCCTCGGAAATTAAATGTTTAAGAGCAGTGAAGGGATGTAGTCTGAGAGATCGTCTACGTAACGACGACATAAGGAAAGACCTGAAGTTACAGTCGGTTCTGGAGACAATAAAGGAATACAGGCAGAATTGGAAGTCCCATGTGGAACGCATGGTGGACACGCGTGTTCCTAAACAAGCGTTTGAATATAAGCCATTGGGGACAAAAGATGGTGAAAGACCCTGGAAAAACTCTGTGAAGTCGGAACGGCTATAGCCCAAACCATGAAGTGAAGAAGAAGAAGAAGAAGAAGAAGATATTGTTGCTAGCTGAAAAAACGCTGTTATTAAATTCTTTCACCACGTACGTCTACGAGTAAAAAGATAATGCCTATACGTTGTTTAACAACTGATTTGACGAGGTGTAATGCCTTCTCGATCGCTTTATCGGACTGTCCTTTCTCGAATCGTAGTGGATTGTTGCGGCTTTCAAAAAAATATTTCAAAGTTTCTTCGGTTGTCAAAAAATATTAAAGTGGAATATAATTATAAGTGACAAAGGGTAACGTAATCAAAAAACGTTCATATAATATCCACTGAATGTCTGATCTCGTCTGTAGCTATATATAACATTGCATGTATTTGACATAAATAAAAAAAATATGTTACACATCTAACAAGGAATCCAACAAGCATAACAGATTATTTAAAAAAAAAAAGAAGTATGTGGTTCACACAAGCTGACAGTCTTATGATACCACACAAGTGCTTCTTGAAAAACACACAAGTCTATAAAACAGTTAACCCCTTTAAAGTCAACCGTTTTACTGGTTTCACTTCGAATGCATTGAGACATTCGTACATATTTACCACATACAATTTGAACATTATTTAAAGTAAATTGGAAGGTTATGATGTGAATATACACGACGGAACTTTTATTATAATAATTGCTGGCTGTTTCGTTTGATAAAAATTTTATTCAGACACCAAATTAATCTCAAAACCAGGTAGTAATCGCAGTAATGAAATGTATTTTGCATGATTTCCATTTTTGTTTTCGATGTTTATATAACATTAAGGTCCTTTCAAATTATAATAGAGAGCCAGACGTTAATAAGCAAAGGCAGATCGATGCATAGAAAAAGTATACGCTGTTCACGCTGTATTCGTACTGGTTATTTAAAACAAAATCTATTTCCGCACTAAAAAGTAAAATTCCTACTTTATCTTTGCAAGAAAGATATTTTATATCTTAATATGATAGCTAACACAATATTTTCTTTTAAAGTGAAGAGCCTTCAACGTACCTCAGGATTAACTCCAATCGAAAATTATAAATAATATTTGGAAAGTCTGTTTTAAAATATTATAGAATTTCACAGAATGTGAGAGCTGGAAATATATATTTTAAAGTAATTAATAACGCCTTTAGGCTCGTGTTTCTTAATAAATTTTATAAAATTATAATTCTAAATTCGAATCTCGCGTATGCGTGCCTCCGCGCGCGCACTCAGATACGGAGCAGAATAACAAAGTAGATCACCCACACATACATGGACAGAAGCCTACACATAAGTCTTACACAATGTGGAAGACATGTTGTGTTAATATTGAAAGCTGCCTGTATTAATTTCCATCAATGAATGTCATACATCATACGTGGAGTGCAGATAGGAGGCCACCACGTAACCTGTAATCAAGATCATGCTAAATCATCGGGCTGCATATTGATTGACTATCTCACGAACGGTGAGAGGAGAGTGGGACTCGCCCCACACACCCTCCGCTACGGCTATCTGCGATTTCTAAGCAGATAGCCAGACAGGCAGTAACACCTTGATTTTGTGTCGGCGTCTTCTGATCAACTTGTGATTGTCTTTTAATGAATCGGCGCAGAAACACAGTATCGGATTTCAAACACAGCTAATATCAAATCTGTCACTGTTGTTAATAAAACGTGATGAAATAGTTCATAGCGGACAAATAATTACAAAATTTTCAAGTTATTGATTTGAAGTAACTGGTTCCATTAACGAGAGAAAAATAGTTGACTACTTTAAATAGCAATGGGCGTAGAAACGTCTCAATTACATACGTTTTAATTTTGTATAGTAAAATACTTCAGCACTGGTACTTGTTACTGTGTCATTGTTATTGTAAAGCAGAAGTTATCACCAATTTAAAGATTGTACGTATCCATACAGTACAGGATTCTAATCTCTCATGAAATCTTCTTAAACGTATGATGCTGTGACGATATTAATCCGTAGATATGCAAAGTACTTAGATTTCAATAACTAACATATCTGTTATGGTTACTGTATGGAATGTAAAATTCATTGTTCTATAATGTGCTATTGTATTCATATTCTGTGGAACATTTTACATAATTTAAATCGATTTCTAATTCAGTCGCTTACACATTGAGCGGTGTAAGAGGAAGTAGAGAAGGATGTGCTCCGGAGAACACACGTCGTCAACTGTACCGACTTAAATAAATACAATAAGAAAGAAACTGATAACTCCAGAAAATTAGTCGTAATGCTTCCACCGGCCCGACAGTTTGATAAGTGAACGTGAAAGTCATGTAGAAAGGAGTTCCCAAGTGCACATCTTCTTATGCTTACTAAAGCATGCAGGCAGGCTCATACATTTCTTTAGGGGACAATTTGCAAGAATGTGACAGAACAAACTTCAAAAAAATATATTTTCATGTTTGTTATGTTTCGATTTTGTTGTTATTACTTACGTAGTTTACCGTTAACGATTCAGATTCGGTCAATTGCAACGATTATTCCTACACGCATAGAACTACAAATATAATATAATAGGAGTAACAAGTAAAATTTCACCCGCGTCACACGCCTTAACGAAGCGGGCAATTCATAATTGCAGAACTGCTAATTATGTAGCATAGTTGATTATTATTACAATACTGGAAGGATCGTGATTTACTTCACTAACACTGTTATTTACTTTCCTTCATCTCCTCTCTCTGTCTGTCCTAACGTTTCGCTCACCTTTTGCACAGTGTACGTTACTATTCAGTATATGGCGTATGATCAGAAGAACTTGCAATGTATATATTTTTCAAGTTCTCTTGGAAGAAAAAATTGTTTTCTCCATTACATTGTTGTTACTAATTATGAAATTGTGGCTATCATGTGTAAAGTATAGTGTCATTGTTGTTAATATTTTATATTCTTTATAAGATGCATAGCAGAATAAAGAATGTAATAATATTTGCGATTGCCTTGACAAAACGATTGATTGATAAATAAGTATTTGTATTCCTAACTCGTCAATTTGCGTTAAAAATAATTTTTTTTTACTTAAGCCATCAGTGAAAAAAGATTTTTTAAGAAAACTCAAGTGACAGCTTCATATGAGAGTCGTTGGCTAGGCATAGAACTTGACATCCTCGTAAACGGAAACCTGTTGGCGAGTAGTACTCGAATAGACGAAGAGGTGTTGAATGAAAACAGCCTACAACAAATACCAATGTGAAACGACGAGTACATGTATTCGGAGAGCCATGCGGCCAGACACAGTAACAACACGTAGATAAATGACTCTTTATGTTCAATTCTATTCTAAAACACACAAACTAGAAACAGTTTTCACAAAAGGTCTAGACGACTTTTCACGTCGTGTATTCTTTGACAACAATGGTGTATTAGCAAAGAGCATATACATATATATGTAAAATGAGCGTCATATATTAATGTAACAACCGTTTTTATATCGTATTTACAATACGCTGTAACTGCGACCGTATTTCTTGCACTGACTATATACAGGTAAAACGGAACCCACTTAAACACTAAGCTGTCAGTTTCAGCAATAATTTTTGCAGTTATTGAAACATCAATTAAATGAATTCGTTATACACTAACCAACCAACGTGACTAGAGTGTGCTCACATTGGGTCTTATTTATTTCACTACGTTTCAAGATAGTAAATGCAGGTGAATGGTCGTGCCGTACTTAGCATGGGAGTTGTTACTGTCACGGACTGCCCACCCTATTCACTCCACCTAAAGCAATACACTTTTCATGTAGGCATTTAGGTCTCCATTAATTCATAATTTAAGAAGTACTGTAAAGCCTCTGTACGATAAAAAGGATCATTTACATTCTCAACAAAAACTCACAAGGATAATACTACACGCCTACCAAAAATACGAATTATTTTCACAGAACAAATATGGTCATATCATCTGTTGTCGGTGTGTATAAGATGATGGAACACAAAGACCGTAATAAAGAAGAATTTTAAATGTCTCAGAATATAGACAGTGTGTGGGGGTTGTACAGAATTCATTTAAAACTAAAATGTAACCAACCCAAGTTGAGGGACGATAGACAGTATCTTCCATACATAAGAAGAGCGGACACATAAACTTAAATTACCGAGGTGCATGTCATCTCGTGTTACTTGAACAAACGAATATAGTACTTTCTATAAAAATATTACAATGGACTCATACTCACACTATTGATAAGCATATTCCTTTTATAAAATTATCAAAACAGAATAGAAAATCCAATCTGTCAGTAATTTCTAAATACTTCCCCTCTGGTATCTTTCTGCTGACTCTCTCTTTCTTCCTTCCTCTGTCCCTTATTCCTCATCTATTTGTTACGTCGTTTTCTCAATAAAAGACTGCCAAATTTTGCTAATTAGGTCAATTTCTACAAATCTAGTGATACATCAAGAGTGAATACAAGTAAAAGTATATTAAGTAAGAGTATAATTTTATACGAATATAAAATAAAAACCTTCATCAATTTACTAACCCTTGGTTATTCTGCAAGCTATAGTAACGTTGCAGTTAAAAACAATAGGTTTTAATAAACGATTAAGTAAAAATTGTCGTACTTTATCGTCTATTAACTCTTTCTTTGCTGCAAACGAAAAACGTTTCAAGAAGAGAATTCCTTCTCCATTATAACTAATTAAAATTTGTCAGTGTTTAGACGAGCTGGAAACAATTACTCCAGCATATCACGTCGAACGGTGAAATAATTTACATAAATAATTTACAAAATTCGAATATATTATATAAAATTAAACGTTGAAATACTCAGGAAAAACGATTTCTTTAAATTGTCAACTAATTAGTAAGCAAATACATATTAAATTTTAAACGTTTTACAAATTAAAATTCACTTGTTATTGATGTCTTTGCTTCAGATTTTTCATTATCTCTTTTAAACCGCTCTACATATAAACAGAAATTGCTGTCTAATCACCAAGGCAGTAGTGTAGACTTTTACTTTATTAATATTCATGAAATATTTATAATATATATGTTAATTTCCTATTTAACATGTTAACCAGGCTACAACGTGGTATCGCCTGTAAACAGATAGGACAATTAATTCATTTCTCTGGCAGTTTCTGCAGCATCACACCTCGTTAAATATCATAAATCATTTCCAGATATTTATTAATATAGGTTTTCAAAACTCGTGGTGAACCCAACATTCCTTCCGTTAATTATTAAGGACTCGGTAAAAGCTGTATCCGGTAACACGGTTTGACATCAACTAACGAAACATTCTAATCGAGTACGATTGAGATTTTCAACATAATTACGGACGACGACGGTCGCTTCTCTCAAACAGAATCGTGTACACTTCAGCTGCAAGGATAGGTCCGCTGTATCACATTAACATGTAATATTAAATTAACTGCACAATTTCGACTGATGGAATTTATATACTGTTGGAGCTTCACAACGAAAGTATATTCACTCTGCACACCTTCACGACCTTATTCAAAAGCATAAGAGCATAAGACTTCAATCAGTATCTTTTTGAAAACAATGTTTGGTATTTTCTGTGAAACGTTTTCTACCCACATTGGAAATGTAACAAGGACATAAAAAAATTCTAATGTTTTTAGCATAAAACTATTACATACACAGAATACGTATTAATAATTTTAAATAAAGTAAATTTGCCTTAATATAAAAAAATAAAAACATGTGTCTGGATTACAAGCATAGAAACACGTACGTATTTCTACCTATAGATTGTGCAGGTCTATCTCAATTTGTTCCTCTGGATTAGCCCTTTCCTAGCTTCCCGACTTTCTTTAAAAATCAATGACTTCTATCAAATGATATTAGACTGAACGAAGCACTTTATTCTGAAGGCGTGTATGTAATCGCATACAAAATGTTCGTTACTGCAGACACTAAAATATGCTCACAAAAAGACACTTACATTTTACCCACATAATTACAAAATGTATTTCTTCTACTCAGTATTGTAAGTAGACTATGCATCAGACAGTTAAGTAGCTGAAGCAAGACGATGATCACATATAAAACGCGAGCTCACAAAGAAACAAATATTTGTTTCAAAAAACTGTTTGTTAAATTAGTATTTATGAAGACGTCATTTTGAATTATGGACTCAGTAAACTGCGTCTTTCTAAAAAAAGCAAGGTCAGATCTACTAAAGGACAAATACAAAAATACCGATTCATTTATAAAGGTAAATGAATAAAATAATTTAAACAGATTTTTAATATCTTTGTTAAAATTTTTTTAATAATTTTGTTGAAGAATATATTTTTTAGCAAAATAAAATATAGTAATATGTACTATATTTTAGTACGAAATAGTTTTTAAAGTGCATAGAAAAATGTTAATGTTTTATTTATTCTGAGACACTTAACAGGAACTTCAGAAATTTTAATCTAACTAGTGTTAAAAATAATGATCCACTTTGATCCACTTTCGGTCTTTGTTAAATTACGTTGTCTAAAAGTACGTCATCTCTAAACGTTTCTGGTTAGTATACGTATGTTATAGTCATTTATAAATTTTAAATGCACATTTACCTGTTAAAAACACAGCATGTGTTTTTTGTAACACCATAGCAGTTAAATAGCTTCAACATTTTTACGGCAAAGTAGCATTTCCTCACATTTATTTATTGAAACATATGTAACAAATGGCAACAAGATAGTACAACTATTAATGTGGCGTTCACGGGGATTTACTATGTGACTGCATGCTTTACGAATAATCTGTTTATTTCTTCCGTATAATCCAATTAATTGATTTCATTAAATCTAGATTATTTGACGCCGTATGGGCTGACCATGACCAGGATCGGCCACTTGACTTTCACCATTGTTCCAAATGCTTATAAACATACACAAGCTCACGTTTATGTAACACACTGATAAGTATCACTACAAATCATAGATAAGTTACGGTACGCAGTTAAACTTTAATTAATTATGTACAGTACATTCTGTATACAGTATAAAACTAAACAAGTATTAAACAAAAATAATCCTAAATATGCCACTGGCACACAAACATACTAAAGACACGTTAAAATCAATAATGTATTGTACATTATAAACTACGAATCGCACCCATATGTTTTAATTTAGTTGAGATATTTTGCTTGATGTTTGCTTTCACAGATTAAATTTTAACATTGAAAATGTTTATAAGGACGTGTCGCACATTTGAAAACGACCGCTGATGCGTGATCGAAAATGGAAACCGGTGAGTTTCCATAGAAACTAACGTCAATAACGTAGTACACATATAAAACTTCGCTTATGAATGCGACTACATTTAACTTATAATCTGTACATTGGAAAATGAAGTATGAATTCATTGATTGGTGAATGAAGAATGAATTCATTGATTGGTGAATGAACATAAATATATATATATATTACATTTAATATGTATAATTAAATTTACCTCAAGATGTTATTTTTATCCTTTATTGGAACATGTTTCGGGTACTATCTTGTACCCATCCTCAGCCTTCCGGTTTTTTTGTCTGGTGAAGTACATATGTTTTGTTGGTTGACTATTATTATTGTGGCTTCCTGTTGGCTTCTGGTATTTCAAATTGGTTTTATTGTGTGTGATTGTGGTGTATGTGTTAGTTTTTTGTGTATTTTCTATGTTGAGTGCTTTGAATATTGTGTCATGTTTTGTATTGATTTGTATTTGTTCAGGTATTAGTTTGTTTTCTGTTTTATGTTTGTATATCTGTAAATTTTCCCAAATGTTCATTATGGTGCCTTTGTGTGGTATATGTTTTATTAGTGTTACACTGGTTATGTCTGGGAAACATATACCACACAAAGGCACCATAATGAACATTTGGGAAAATTTACAGATATACAAACATAAAACAGAAAACACACTAATACCTGACAAATACAAATCAATACAAAACATGACACAATATTCAAAGCACTCAACATAGAAAATACACAAAAAACTAACACATACACCACAATCACACACAATAAAACCAATTTGAAATACCAGAAGCCAACAGGAAGCCACAATAATAATAGTCAACCAACAAAACATATGTACTTCACCAGACAAAAAAACCGGAAGGCTGAGGATGGGTACAAGATAGTTCCCGAAACGTGTTCCATTAAAGGATAAAAATAACATCTTGAGGTAAATTTAATTATAAATATTAAATGTATTATATATATCAAGAAACGGACCCATATATATATATATATATATATATATATATATATATATATTAGATTTATTGAAGCATTTTCAATGCCCTTCTCTGTGCATTGCATTTGTGCAATGCCTGTAATTTTTTTTTTTTGTATATCAAGATTCACGTATTACTTACTTATAATATTTGAGTATAGACCCTAATATTTTATTTATTTCTTGGACATATCTTCTGTCAAGAGCATATTGGTCTAAAGATGGCTGTAGAATGTAACGAGTAACGCACAATATAACACGTTCGTTCCCTTACTTCTTAGCATTTCAAAATTAAATTATCACCTCGTATATATAAATATATGACATGTACAGTACGGTGTGGATTAGTTTTGGGTTGAGTCTCGCGTTGAATCGTCGCAGAAAAAGAAGGATTTCAACGAGGGAACTAACCGAAATCATTACAAGTATATACTTGTATAATTATAAAATACACTATAATTATCGTATTAATACATTTGATCTAAAATACAATAATTTAATAATTACGTGTATTATGTACTATAATATAAATTATTTATAACAATATTTTTATTATATTACAATGTAAGTATGTTATACATACATTACGTAAGTTAAATATTATATAAAGAGTGCGCGCGGGCGCGCGCGCGCGTCTGTGTGTGTGTTATGCGTACACGACACATTTCGGCTATACAGTTACAGATCAGTTGTTCCTAACTAACGTACAGTGTTCTGTAAGATGTTAGCCTGTTACATTTGCCTTGCCACTGTTTTCGCAACACTTCCACTTACTTCTGGAACTTAGTAACCCCGATATGCTTACTAACGCTACTTCGTACAGTAAACACTTACTGCCTCTAGCGATTACTCTCGGTCATTTCGTCGTGTATCTGTCGCCACTGAATTTCTGACGTAGATAATTAGCTCTACTTGTCCGATTCTCAGTACGCTGGTGATGTCGACTACGAACTCATATAATATGTTCGTCATGTCTTCGTCGAGAACGGTTTCTTCCACAAAGCCTGCGACAAGGACTTGATTATCAGACTCACGCCACCATACGTTCCCTATATGTCTCCCTGTGGCAGTTCGTAAAATAACAATTACATTGAAGGCATCTCAGAGCAGGACACACAGTGAACACAATTATTAATTTGTAATTACGACGTTTAAAATATATTAATTAATCACCATTATTCAATTTCACCGGCATTACTTTTCCAGTCAGTCATACCTCGCTCGAGTTGCCTATTTCCCTGCTGCATGTTTTCGACAAAGTATAAGTCACAGACAACGTTTCCAGATTATGCGGATTCTCATTTATAGCGCTTCTGTCACAATCCTTGTTACTGAGAACAATTCTCAGTTTGTTTATTTCCTTTTCTTTCCTCGTGGGTCGAATGTTTTTATTGAACATATTTTCTGTTTGTTGCACCTGGTTGGAAGCTGACTTTGATGAGAAGTTGCGAGATTAATAGCATCCGTGCAATTATGTTGCTCTCTATACGTAGCATTACACTTGTTCTCTATCTCTAACACCTTCTGGACGTTGCCTACGTCTACTTCTGAACCATAACCGCATTCTAAAATCCTTCGGCGCTTAAGTATATGCTTATTAATCAACAGGTCTATGTCTAACTTAAACTTCTGAAGCTATCTCCGAAACCATGGATATCGTTTCGCGTTCAACTGATGTTTAGCGTGTAGATCACGGTAGATACACAGGTATTCAGGTTATAGGACAGCACTTTCGCAACTATCATATGGTACATCTTGTTATTTGAATTAGCAGTCTCTGTAATTCCAACTTTGTCCTGTTCACTTGCTAAACTGCTTGAAAATGAGTAGAAACACTGAAAGGCCTCGTCCGAAACATGACAAGTAGCAGTTTAGCAGGTAAACACGACAAAGTTGGTATAATGTGGGACCTGATAACCCAACTTTGCGATTAGCAAAAATGAGTTAGACTTTCTCTTTTTTGGGTAATTGTTTGCATACGCAGCAGTTTCAAGCGATAAGCACACAATAAGTACCTGTATCGAACATTTGTGCCTTTGGCTGAACAAGAGATGACGTTTTTTTATTTAACTTATTAGAAGTCTTTCAAATTTGAAAGACTACTCAACTGTAGTACCAGTTGGTCCATCGTAATGTTCAGTGTTTGAGTGCGACCTAACGAACCATAAGGTTGTTTATACATTTCTAACATTCTTATAATATCAATTTTTCTTACTATCAGTATACAGGATAACTGATATTATGTCGCATTGATATTATCGTTTTGTTTTCTCTGATGTAGCAGTTCCAGGTTACTTTACGAAAATGAACCCGGAGGAAAGACAGGGTGTGATTATAACCTATCACACAACACGCTGTAGACACAAAATATTTCCTCAGCACGCAGTGATCAGCACAGATTAACTGAAAACGACCTAAAATATTGTCTCATCAGTAAATTATTTAAAAAATTCGTTGTTATTTTTATTCGTTATGCAACACGTTTAAAGAGTATTATTTGGTTTTTTAATTACAGTCGTTAGTGTAAAGTTCAGAAAACACACAGTGTACGGTATATATTTTATTTATAACGTACACTGTTATATGTACTCTTTGTTAAAAATCCTTAATTCTTGTTTATAATCAATTAACACTATTGTTAATGTTTAGATGTGTTTTGAAATAGAATAAAACGGTTTATTGTTTCCATAAGAATTATGAAGGGAAGAATTTTTAAATGTAAAGAATGCGAGTACAGTGAATACAGTTCCTACAATCAGTGTATGCTTTTGTTGCGACAGCAGTACATCTCTCATTGAAGAGCAGAATACTTTACAATTGTAGAACTACAGTTTAATGCTATCTACCCGCTATGCAAATTGTATACCAATAAAATTATTATTTTCTATAGCCATTACATTTTGTACAAAATTTAATTGTACGAAGCTTTATTCAATTCACAATCTAACTTCCCGTTCGTCGCCGCAGTTATACGAGAGCTAACGTTTCTTTTTTTTACTCTATTAAATAGAATGAACCCCCCTTACAGCTCTCAGACGTCGGCAGCATTTATATAATTATAGCATAGTGGCAAAGACGGAACTTTTACCTAGTTGGGCTTTAAATTAAAAGAGTTAAAGTATTATTAGCACGCATCGATGTTTCATGTTTTAAGCCTCTCAGAGTAGAATTTTAATAAGAAGCGAGTAAATATTAAGTGTCTTTGAATTCATTTAAATTCTAAAAATTGTTTCTATCGGTCTTCCATCTATTATATTTATACTTCCACCTGTTTCTATTTATATTTACATTATATTGTATTTAGTTATGTTACTTATATCAATGTTCTAAACGCTTAACTGTAACACACGAGAAGAGAGACATTGAAATTGTATGAATAGGTGAATTTCTTGGGCCTAAGCTATATGGGTAAAAATATGCCTAACAAAGTGGTACACTGATACACTTAATTTATGTTAAATTAAATTTTGAAGGTACACTTCAGAAAATAGAGAAGATGTCCGTTATAAAATGCAACTAAGAAGTTTATAATAAATGTATCAGTCAAAACAAGTGGAAGCACCAGGTCGAACAAATGGATCCCCGCTAATTCTAAATACAGGAATAGAATACCATCTGTCTAAAAGAAAAGGATTAGAAGAAACAAATTGAAATGTGCAGTGTTTTATTTCAGGATTGGTAGACCATGACGCCTAGTACTTCCAAAAATGAATTTATTTCGTCTTTTTGTTGCAATTTTAATTCTACTCATTTCTTCGTGTATGTCACTTTCTTGTCCATTCCATAGAAGTGTACAGTTGGCAACACTCAAATCTGAAGAAACAGTATTGCGTGTGTGCGTGTGCGATTTGGCGAGTTGTCTACAGCTATCGTCACACGTTCTTCGTGTCTTTATCTCCATCTATTTTTATCATTTCAATCCTGGATCGTTGCTCATACAAGACTCAAGGGATAAACTTCGAAAGACTGTGGTGGAATGGAAAGAATAGGAAGAATTTGGAAGCAAAGGCTTGGAATTGAATAAAGAAGGGTAAAGTTGTGCATGTTGGAAGGTAAGGAGGACATTCCCTGAGTTGATTCAAATCCAGTAATATGAAAACTCGGGTGTTATTTTTGATAGGGATAGAAGAATAGGTCAGAAAATTTCAAATCATGTGTGTTATATATTTCTCCATATAATACAGAATAAACAACACACACAGGAAAAATGGAAGTAGGCAAGAAAGCAAAATTACAGTTATTTAAATCTGTACTTTGAATTAACATATGGAGCAGAAAGTTGAAAAGTTGTACTATCCTTGCCAAACATGCAAATAGAAGACAAGACAACAGCAGAGATGAGGTTTCTCAGATGAATAATTGGAAAAACAAGATGAGATCACATTATATTGAGGCGATCAGACGAAATTTCTGAATAAAGCCCCTAACGGATTTGCTGAATGTGCTGGAAAGCAGTTGAAGTAGTTGAGGCTTGCAAGTAGGGCAGGTGAAGCAAGAAAAATAAAACAGTACCTTGAAGTAAATCCGGAGGGTCAGACACAACGAGGAATTCCAAGGGTGTCATATCAGTTACACATTGAGAGATTGGGACATGAACGTGGGAAGAGGTTACACAAAAATGAAGGCTATGTGCAAGAACAGGCATAGATGGAGACGATGGACGGAGGCTCCCTACAATTCGACGCTGAGAGGCATAAGACAGATAAAGAAGAAGAACAATAACGATCCTGATTCGTAACTTCTCTGCCGTCATTGCAGCATATTCTTAATGGTCTTTCGGGTCTTCCTCTTTCGCTCTTTCCTTTGTGTCTTAATTATATGTTATATAGTTTCAACAGCATCTATAATAGGCCTAATTTCTTATGGTATCGTTACGTACTCTTAGCTTGCCTTGATTTTCTGCACCACCTTCTCCAAGAAGAAAGTAATTAGTAAGACTTTTTGTTAGACATATGTTAAAAACGTATTTGCCACTTTGAGGACATTTGAATTTTATTAGGCAGATATTTCTTGACATAAAGTTGATGCAGAATATTTTCTCGATAAATGATAGCATTTCTAACTAAAAGCAAATGATGAATAAACTTATACTACAGTATAGGCCCGTTCTTTGTTTTTTAAACAAATCCGCCTCAACATGCGGCTACGATGTGCAGAGACTTTAGTTGTTAACATTCTGCCATCGTGCAGAACACCGGCTTACTTTGTCTTATGTAACACGGCGCAACGTGTACAGTGGGCAAGTATGTTCACGTCTAGATTACAAGTTAACAACAGATTCTGTAAACATAAAAATTTTAACCACTTTCACCGCAACTCCTTGCACGGCATAACAGAAATTTTGCTTGTAATTACTGACCTGGTTATTCAACAATTGTAATGCTTAACAGTATTAAAAATCTGCGTTGAAATGTCATATAATATTTTCGTGTTCAATACACGCGCTGGTTTAGCATCGCTTTCTCACACGAAAATAATTATTTTCCAACAGTACATTTCACAACATATTTAAAAAAATAGGATTTATTGTATGTTTCGTACGTCTAAGAAAAGATTTCATAGTACAGACACTCACTCTGTTCCATCCAATTAATAAACTAAAATGTTACGAAATTTACCTAAATGTAGAATTAGTTTTTTAAATAAAATAAGCTTTTGTAATTACAGAACGTCACAGTGTACTTTCATGTTTAATCTTTTTATCACTTTTATCATATAAGGTTCTAGTAAAGGACAGAATTTTTATATTCTGACAATTAAAATTTTTCTCTCCTGTACTAAATTCTAATCCTGCCACCTTCATGTATTTCATTAACCTTTTATTAACTTTTATTTACCGTACGTTACAAAACATCTTGACGGTTGCGTAAATTGTTGTTCTTTTCCGAGCATAAACGAAGAAAATAAATACAAATGAAATGTCATACACCCAATAAATCATGGACAGTGCATGAAGTTGTCATCTGAATGAGCCTCCTCCTTCCTCCCCCTACCACATTAAGAAAATACTGAATTTTTATGCTTGACTAAAGAATTCTATCTACTCATAGACCGTTTAACCTTGGCATGCTTATTAGTTAGTTAATTATGTTCTGTTCAGAAAAAGACATTAATAATCAATCACCATGTCCATTATTAATTATATTAGCATCCCTTTAAATCGTAATTAAAACAAATGAACAACGCCCAAAATGCTGAACGCACAATCAGCAATAAACTGGCTGCACATTGATTCCATCTGCATTTACACAGCTATAGTTAAGGTCTACACCTGGACTCACAAAAACAAACTCGTCAGAACACACTCTATGATTCATCAACAGTCTGGAATGTGCTTTCCATAGCGCCGAGTTTTTTCCGTGTTACTATTTTGTTGGAGTATGTTTTCCACTTACGTAAAACGTTGTATTACCAGGGGCGTATTTACGGGGGGACAAACAACGGGGTCGGACCACCCTCCCCAGAGAGTCGAAAAATTTAACGAATTTGTTAATCTCTTAATTTTTAGGCTGTTTTATTATTTTTGCAGCTGTGTACGCAAAAATAGTAATAACTCTTTTTTTAAATATACAAACAGGTTTATGATAACATTTGCGTATACGTTTAAAATATGAAACATAGAAAAATCAATTCACTCAACAAGTATCTTGTAAACAATATTTTAATAACGCGTATTTTTATTGTGTTACTACAGTTTATAAGAGTGATTTTGGCCACTTTGAAGATAGTAGTGTTGATTAGTTTTAACTTGTTTTTTTCTTTTGTATGAAGCCGACCTGACCTCGCCCCCCCCCCCAGACCAAATTCTAGATAAGCCACTGATTATTAATGTATATCACTGTCTACTCCACCACAATAATATACTTAAAAAGGGAAAAATATCAATGTTTGTAATATTTCCCTACTTCAGTTCAGTATTCGATAGACGTATTCTAACGTCGGTTTTGCTCGTTTAAAATATAGGCTAAATGGAATTAAAACATCGCTTACTTTAAGTACTTATAATGTTAACATTAGCAATTTGAAAAATTCTCTCACCAACGATGTGTCAGTCCACTCCAAAAATGTACACTGCTTTTATTTATAATAAAAAAACTGTCGACTTCTCACTGCTACCGAACACTTAATAGACTCTTCTTCTAGTCTGGATCTTTAACTCCTGAAGAGAATATAATGATAGCTCTACAAGAATGATGTGTTAACTGTCATCCTCCAAGTGATCTGCGTAGGTTTCTTTACTACAGTTCTTTCACTTTACTAACTACTGTTACAACTGAAACGTTTTCAGCTCCTATAGATTTTAACTCTAGAGCCCCCTCGCATAGACAAAAATTAACGAGCGATTTAAACATTTCATCATCATCATCATCATCATCATCATCTTCTTCTTCTTCTTCTTCTTCTTCTTCTTCTTCTTCTTCGTAGAATTAAATGAATCGGAAAAGGCTTGGACTCTTTTGTATCAGTTTTTAGGTAGCTATGTCTGATGTTTGAAGTAGCTACGAAACATTTGAAGTTGTTTATCTAATTGCTGCCACTGTTACTGTCTGTCCCCTGTTGATACTAGTGGCTATAAGATATCCGAATACTGATTTAATAAACTACAAATGCTTTAATGTGCACGTACGTGCAGTCATTGTAGACAAATAAACAGAACGGCCTCGGAAATGGTGGACCGTAAATCCTTATTTACATTAGGCAACACAGCGGAACGTTCGCAGTGAATACAGGAAGTGTTGGAACAAAGCGGTATTAGCTTGTAGAAACCCGACATAGATTGCTGAGACACCTACTACCACGCGATACATGTTGATTAACAATATTACTAAGCAATAATTATCGTTTCTGACTGTCCACTTATGAACTCGGGTAACAAATATTAATTAATTAAAAGCCTTCGAAAGTTGTCAGTAAATTTGATCTGAAAATTAAATTACAGACTTCAAAAAGTGTCAAGAGAGGTGTGTGTTATTACGCAACCCTTTAAAACGTTACTGCTACAGCTATGCACTCGTCTCCGCTAATCTCTCAACACTATAAAAATTGTTCTTTGGCAACTTACCAGGATGGATCCAGCTCACCGCCTACCCTACTGACCCACCTTCGCAAAACCACACACACACACGTATGCTTTCATTTAACAGGTGGGAAACACGTACCGTCGTGAAACAACTACTACAGGAACATAACATTTTACAGGTACCATTATATAGGCTTAATAAATTATTCTATCAATACAAAACGTATAATAACAATTGCTTGTTTCAATTATGAGAGAAGTTTTTATCGTTTTGCTGCATTCAAAGGCTTTTGATTCGCTAGGAAGTCTTCAAAAGTGTTTGGAAAAGAAACGATTTGTAGCATCGTTTCTTTGTTAAAATCAAAACTATGATATAATTATACTACAGTGAAATAAATTCAAGGTCTCTTTTTGACAAATTAAAGAGTTCCGTCATAAATAAAGCCCGAAAAAATAAAACGAAGCCGTAACATAATGTTATAGATCACTTTCGTTCCACGCAATTAAAACAAGAACTAACTCTATGAATAAATCCAGTTAGGACCGCTTGCTTTCGGATCATTTACACCAGTGAATGTATTGCTATAGCTGTGAGCAGAAGTCACAGGGAGCGTCACGGTTTGTAGCGTACACAGTCAATGCGGCCGTTTTAAATTTAAAAGAAATAAATGAGAGTCAAAACCATAAGTCCGGCTTAGTCTACTGTTGTCCATATATCTTTTTTGAAGTCTCGAAAAGATGCGTTGCATATTGTACTCATAAGTGGTTAAAATCCTTATTATTATTGGTAGCTTTTCTTGTGAATAAATCAGCTATTCTGACTCATATATCAGCTATTTTCTACGTTTACGTCACATTTTAGCCAAAACTTGTATAGAAGAATATTTTTGCTAATATTTAGATGTGTGTGAATCACTGGATCAATTTATTATTTGTACTACAAAAAATAATTTTGTGTTGGTATAATCTAGCCTTTACATTTCCTTTTCCCAACAATAACAATAATTAAAATGTGTTCAACTCTAAAATAAGAAAAACATTAAACAGTACAGTAAATATCAGGGTTTATAAGCAAAAGGTTACTAATTTCTCTATAACCGTTTTTTTTGAAAATGCAATGAAATTAATGTAGTAGACAGATTAAGTGGGACGAGAGAATGTGCCTCTCCTTGTAAAGGCTGCTGCTCTGAATGTGACAAAAGGATTACGGACTGATTCTTAAATGGAACACGTCACTTGTCTCACATACGCCCTTCACAGAATATAGGAAGAAATTAGAGGACAGAATCTTGAGATAAACAAATTCGTTGCAAACGGGAAAAATATTTTCTCTTAAAGATAAGGTACCATCTCTACCCCTTCCTGCACAATTCGTGATAACACGTTGGGAGACTTAGCTTTATTGCTTCAGAATCCCTGTGTACAAATTACTGTGAGACAGAGAAGATTTTCAATCTATCTGATGTGAATGATTCAGCTACAATAAAAATTGTTTCAGAGTTGTTTTCAGTCGTCTTATCAGATAATTTGGTCTACTCTAAATCTATCTTTTGTATTGTCAAAATCTATTAGGCCGGCTTAAAACTCTGTGCGTACCAATGTAAAAGATACTAAGAGTTGTCACAAGCACAGGCCGAAGTCGATGAAAAGTTAAACTCTAACGACATCCGGAACATTAAAATAAATCAAACTTCTGACATCATTAGCGGAAAAATCGTTATTGGAAGGACGTGATCCAGACTTTCCTCAATGGCTTTACATTTTTCACTTTCGCTCACATTACTTCATGCGATGTAGAAATGAGTTTTTTTTTTTCGAAAAACAAAGACCTACTGGCAGACAACCGGAGACCGTTCAAATTTCAAAGATTAAAAGTGCACGTCATCATTCAGTGCAACTCTAATGAAAATGAAGACCAATTTGAGTCAAATGCTATTATTTGTATCTTCATTTAGAAAGACGCTCTTTGTTTATACAAAAATAGAAAACAAAAGGCATTTACAATGAAGATGATTCGGTTTTGTCTTATAGTTTTATTTTTCAATAGGACATATTTTATCAGTTTTTAGTCATAGTTTGGTAGTTTTCAGGGTATGAATGCATGCATGTTTTGTAGGTCATGAAAATTCAAGCCCTAATAATAAACAGTTAACTCAAAACTTGCTTATACAGTCGAAACTCGAAAGTTCAAACCTCGTTAACTCGTAACTCTTGATTATTCGAATGTGTTTATTCCCCTTGCACTTCACAAAGTGGAAAAACTCTTTAAGTATAAACATAGTAAATACCTAACTCCTAACTCATATTTTTTGAAATTACAGCTTAAGAATTACAATTGCATCTAAAAGTCATTATGATAAGCCAATCATCAGTAAGCTAACAAGAAAACGCTTCTTAACTTCCGGAATAGAGAAAACGCACTATTATCGATCACCTGTTAGATTTTACAGACATCTACATAAAATTTAAAAATTTTCTCTATAGTGTTGTCGACAAAAACGTTAAGTAAGATAGATATGTAAACTACACTTATTGTCCCACATTACTGCTTCATAACAGAGAGGGTCTATCAAGTTCAATTCTATTATCTTTTACAAAGTGACAAGTAAGAAACTATAATAAATTACAAGTAATATTGTATGTGGTGCAGCACTGTATATGCACATTTTCATGTAATATACATACTATTTTAGTACCTGAGTATTATCTGTGAACTGCTCAACAACTAAGCGTAGGGTGTGTACGTAAAATAGTGATAATGTTTTAGAGTACTCATTGTACTGCGCTGTATAATCTCGGCTCATTATAAATAATCTTATGGAACAATAGTCTTTCACAATATTGAAAACCCTAGTAGATTAAAATTCCTTTAACTCGAAAAATTATTTCCCAACTTAGAGTTAGGTCTATCAATATTTGAGTGTACAGCACACAGCATGTAGGCCTATACCAACACACACCAAGAATAAACAAATTATTAACCACCAAAATGAGAAACACAAAAACTATCTGTTGAATCTGTAAAGCAATAAAGCCCAGAATATAAGTATAAGTCGCGAACTACGAGATCATTAAGGGCACATTTCGATACTTTTTTTTTACAAAAGCGTGCATGAATTATAATAATCAAAAATTAATAATGCATGAAGTACAATTTTACACAGCATAAAATGTAACAACTTAAAAAAAAAATTAACGTGCGTCGTGAATCATAATAGTAACAAACGTTTAGAATATTAAGGCTAAGAAGCGTACCATAAGTTAAAATTTTGTATTACGATTAAGACTGCCGGTTCCAGTATAGCAGTCAGCAACTCGGTGTTGTCACCAGAAAGGACGTCGCTCTCGTGCGGAAAATCGAGCTCTGAGCGGACACCTTTTTTTTCATCGACTAATGTGAATAATCGTCACACTTATGTTAGGAATGTGCGAATGTGTTATAATATCCACACACCCCTGTTGTGTACAGGATGGTTTTAGAAAAGTAATTTTCAAAGAGTTATATTCCTTCGAGTCTGCGCGCACGCGCCCCCCCACACACACACACACAACTTCTTTGAATACTATTTATTAGGGAAGTAATTAACAAATAATTCTGCATACTTGCTACATTCACTCAGTCTGTATAAAAATAGAGGATCAACTCATATGTCCAGTACTCAAATCGAACGTTATAAAACTGTTACTTAGAAAATTTTGTAGTAAAGTTACATAATTTTAATATGACAATTAAACGGTAATAATGGTAGTAATGATGTATTATTATTATTATTATTATTATTATTATTATTTTAATCATTATTATTATTACTGTTATTAAAGTATTTTATGTTATGAAGTAGAAAGAGAACAAATTTAAGAAGATTCGTTTAGGAAAGTAAGTAAACTTCGTTTAGGAAAAAGTAACGACATGAAACAAGTATTTAAAAAAAAAACAAAATAATTAAATTAGAATTCATTGGAAATTAAAAATATTTTAATGTTATGTTAAGAACGTTAAACAATAGAATAAGATGAACACTGTGGAAATTCGAGAGTGAGAACTGAAGAAGTTATCCGTGAGATGCAACAGGTATAAACCCCTTAATTGGCAGCTACCCTAAACAGATAATAGCCTTCGGTCCTTTGTGTGTAAATTGAAAGTTATTTCGGACGTTCATTTTACTTCAACAACCAGAGCAGTACGATAACTGCCCACCTCGGAGAGACTGTGAGAAATTTCTCTGAAAACGATTGAGTATTCTTACCTTGCATACTGAAGTAAATTATGGATGTAACAAATCATTTCTTTTACTTTGTGTAAATGAGCATGTAAAGTGTATTGAATGCTTATGTGTAAATCATGTATATGCGAATGCATGAGCATGAACATTATTTAGTGAACGATAAATAACATTGTTCACAGTCATTAAAAATCTTATAATACCGAAATGAAAAAGAATTTATCTTCTTACATTCACATAATCACAATACTTATAGCACCAATTTATTTTTCATGAGAGCGATTACAATGCGTTTTGTAAGTGTTCACTTTGTCAAGGATTGTGTCCTGTTTAAAATCATTCGGCCTACTTTGAAGTTACGTAACAACAAGAAAATCCAAGGTATTGAAATGAACATAAACTTGAGAAACGCCGGAGTGACAATTGGTAGAAACCAGGGAACGTGGGGACGGCAGAAGATGTCCAGGATAGCTTGGTAGAACAGGCGTTTCTCTTAAAAGTACGGAAGTCAAATATACTGAAACAAAACTAAAATTATTCAGCACTGAAACTTGCAAATTATTTTGTTAAATTCGGTATACTGCACAATCAGTTGTAATAAATAATAGATACTACCTAAAATACGTACTATCAGAAAAAGATCCTTAAGAAAATGTAGCGAATTCTACTTTAGAAATGCTGGAATACAGTAGAACTGCCTAAATAGCTGATAATGTTGAGAGAACCAAGCAACTGCAACAAAGCGTAAGATACAGCCTTGGTTAAGAACGCAGAATATGGATGTGTAAAGAGATATACCTCGATAAAAATGAAGAAGCACATGACTGACGGACAACCTACTAGGACCCGAAAGAGAAATCGATTATGGGACAATGAAATAAAGCAAAAGGTATCGCGAAACTAATGAGGAAAAACCCAGAGTTAACGATGAAAAATCAATCAGGACAGAGTTAAAAAATCAACTCTCTGGCTGTCTGGCAGGGTCGAGGCCCTGTCCTCTCTTTGGGGACTACAGAAAGTTAACCAATTATTCCATCATAATATGTTTACTTGATTTTATTCTTCTTATTCCTGCATTTCATTTTCACTATGATTTATAATTTATAATTATAGTTCTTGAGTTTGCTAAACCCACTACATAATTCTGGAAAAGGTTAAATTTTTGTAGAAAATCCAATGTATTCAGAGAATTTCTAGAGTATCCATATTCAGCAGTACTTTAAAAAAAGTATAGAAAGGATGAAACGCTTATTTAAGTTCCACTCCTCTTTCTACACATCTCGATGTTGCGTGCTTAAAAAGTTTCAATTCACTTCAACAAGTGGTCCCTTACTGTTTTTAATTAAAGTTTAATTTAACAGAAAGTTGTTAAGTAACCACAACGAAAAAGTGATATAAACACGTAAACACGATTGTAAACATATTAAGATTACTAAATAAAAATAAATGTCGATAATTTATAACTGGTTATTGAGTAATACGACCATTGGCGTTACTAGAGTGGTACTGTGTAACCGAACCGCTTAACTCTAATATGACTATAAACCATTACATTTAAAAGTAAGCAACAGAAATTCTCCACGACCTAAAATCATAAAGTGATAGTTTTCAACATTAAGTACATTACGTTCGATTTAGATGCAGTAGCACGATAATTAAAAAATAATTAATATGAAGTTATTCAAATTAATCAGAATAAAACCATTTATTTTCAGAATACTACTGAACTGCAACGCGGTTCAGCATAAAGAGTCTTCTTTCTCATAGCACTCTAACTTATAAATCTAAATCAAAACAAACAGAATGATGATGAATGTTGGACACGGATCGGGGCGATCAGATATTACCGACCAAATTGTGGTTTGCCAAAAGGAATATGCATAAGTAATTTGTTTCAAATATAAACATTATCAATGCAAATTCGATTTTTTGTTTTGTTTTGTTTTACTATATGAGGCACTTAGTAAGTCTAAATGTTCTACATTTGTCGACCCACTCGGAACAGTCTCACAACCCATATATGGATTGACTCCCAGGAAAATTACCGTACTCTAGTACGCACGGTGGCTGTCATATTAGTATAATCATCTTATTTACATTTTAAATGTACAGACGCGATGCAACCCGAGTTCAACGTAGACATGTTAACCAACTAATAATTTCCATTCTACAGTGAACATTAAAAAACAATGTTCATTCAGCGGGGCCGAGTGAATGCACACTGATGATATGATAACGCCGCGAGCGGGTAATGATGTTCAACACAGTGATAAGCATCTCGGTAAACGTACGGTTTAGCGCAGCCTTCTTTATGTAAGTCATAGTTATTCTGGTTACCTCCTGTTACACTACTACTTTATCTGAATTATATAAACTGGATGTTACGATTTACAATTAGCGCTGTCTTGCTTAGCAATTAGGAGTTCATGCTACTGCAGTCAAATGTTTTTACTGGCCTGCTGCTCCACTACCAAACACGACGAACAAATTGTTTAAATTCAATTACTTGCTTCTTTAATTAAAGTATTCTGAATTTTGAGAAGACGTTTACCACACTAATTAATTTTTATTCTGTTTAATTTTCAATCACCTATTAGCAGAATATAACTCATTGCAACGTATTACAGAAATGTTACAAATACGTCCTTTACCTCTTCGTAGCAAATGTGGAATGATATGTTATTATTTAAGAAAGCATATAAAAGTTTAATTTGACGTTAGTTTAATAAACGTTAAAATAAAATTGAAAATCTTTAATTATTTTTTGAATAAGTTGAATTCTACAGTAATATAGTATTTTATATCACTATAAAATACTATAGTGATATGCTATATAACACTATATATAGTAATTTTCTTCTTGTATTTTATAATGACTATAAAACACACACTGACGCGATGGAAAATAGTACCTGATACTGCACCGAAACTCTCGAAAATTAGTTTCCTATTCTAAAAGTTAAACGTTCTAGTCTTTCACGTACTAACGCACTAAAATGAATAACAACTACCAAAACAAACAAATAAATTATTAATGAATAATAACATTTTTTCAAACGTATCATATATTAAAAATTTACGTTTTGCCGAATTCATTATTTCAGTGATCCGTTCCCGGCATTTATTACAAGAGACAATAACAATGAGCGGTACTGCCTCATTAAAAAGGTGATTTAACCCACAATAATAAAAGAGAATCGGAGAGGTATGTTTTTCTAAAGACCAAATTCTGACAATATGACATTTTGGTACACAGATTTTCGTCACACAAATTGGTAGCCTACTTTGTTGTCCTGATCTCCCGTTTCTGCTCCAAACACCAAGAGCTACTTCACGCCTGTCGTCTCCTTTGTCGGCCACCTTCACCTGTTAAATCAAATGTTGGTTGTCCCTACCATTGCAACCTCTTTCGTGTCTTGCCGTACACTCTGGATATCCTCTCTTAAACCTGCAACAAACCCATGGGCATTCATAGTGACCGAGCCAAGAACCCCTTCATCGATGCCTACAAAGAGCATTAGGTGATTAGATTTCGAGGAGCACCAGTTGTAAGCGTACACCAGTTTTTCCCAATAATTTGATAAAGCTTCCGATTTTAATCAGTATATATATATATAATAGGGTTGCTACAGCTAGTGCCGTCTCCCTTCCTTCAACCTGGCTTTCCAATTCTCCCGATGTTCCCATTGTCCTTCCTCAAGTCCTATACGTTGCATAGATTCATCCACTTCGTCCCGCCAAGATCTTCTCGGTCTTCCCCTTTTTCTCCTTCCTAATGTACTCCATTCCGTCACTTTGTTGATCCACCTATTTTGGGCTCTCCGGACATGACCGTACCACACCAATCTTCTTTCTTCGATGTAGTCAATTACACTTCTTTCTGTTTCCATTCTTCTTTTGATCTCCTCGTTTGTTATTCGGTCTGCTCTCGTTATCCCACAGCACCTCCTCCAATATTCCATCTCCGTTGCAAGAACCTTTCTTTCATTCTTTTTGTTAATAACCCATACTTCCGCTGCATATTATAATCAGTAAGGTAAAGAAATATAATTGACGCTGCAGGTGCCAGAATATATCATGGAGCAGAATGGACACAGTGACGCCGGTTTCTACGATAAATGCGGCTGATTTACCATCAGCAAAGGCAACAGAGTCAAGCTATATCCATCCATTCGTAAACATTCATAATGTCCTAGTCAAGAATCATTTCATATATAACAACGTCTGCAGTGAGCATTTTCTGGCTAAACTTGAGGGGAAGCGTAGTTAATGCTTAGACGTCCATAAGTTACATCCGCAAGAAACGAACACAACCGAGGCTAAAGGTGGTTCAATATTCTAGGACGGGCGACTGGTTTGTAGCATTTGGGCCTCCTATCTTTTCCTATCGTTAAAATCGTTATGGCGCTTTTAATCATTTCAATTGTTTTTCTTGGATCGTTTCTTTTCTGCCTCCGTCTTAACAACGATGCTGTATGCTATAACAACAATGCGATGGGATCTTCTGACTAAAGTGTGGTAATTTTTATCCGTTGATGTAAGTGCTTGCTCGATGTGATATATCCATCGCTCTCTCTGCAAGACTCTAGAGGTTTCCATTCAGTAACTTGTCGCGAGACGTCGATCGCCAGTATTCCAAGGGTATGGCAACTCCATTTTATTGTGTGTGTGTGTGTGTGTGTGTGTGTGCGCGCGCGCGCGCGCGCCAAGCATAATTTAATTTTGAGTTTTACCTTTTTGTACTGATTGCAAACTGTTTTTAATAGTTTTGTTTCAGCTGTAAGTGTACTTTATTAATTCTTGCTAATTAAAATTTATTTATACGACTATAATATGTATGTATTTTGTATAGATAAATTACATCAATTCATTACCAAGTAGCTGCTTAGGCTATTTTTACAAAGAAATGTAGGTAAGCTATATACTGCTTCGCGCAAATCAAGTCAGCAATTTTTAATTCACAAATTGAGTTTTAGACATGGTAACAAGTTTTAATTTTTGTTTTAATCACATTGAATTACATGTAAAACTGACATAATAGAATAGAACACACGGTGAATAGAACACATATAATCTACTAACCACTTTTTGTGTGAGTAGTTTGGGCTCTACTACCAGACAGTAGCTAAATACCTAAACAAACTACTTAAATTTATGTATAAATTGAACTATAAAAGGACGGAAGAAAATGAAAAGTGACATTCCAGATACCTTAGTGAGATGCACTGTTTGCCTCTTGCCTCTTTATTTTTCACGTATTACTCCACTGACCGAGTAACAAAACTTTTCTTCTATTTCCTTATTGAGAAAGCGGAACTGTAGAACCAGTTATACAACCAGGCGAACCAGAATTTATTAGACTTCTAACCATCAGTATGCTCTTTGACTTCTGACTACACGCTCTAATGTTATACATGTTCTACCGTACCTTTCTAATGACGCAGAGGTAAATGTATTGTTTCACAGTATAATCCAATTTTTCAAAATTGGATAAGTTTTAAAGTTCGTTTCGTAAAAATTACAAAAGTGTGCTCACAGCAATAATAAACCAGATTAAAAACAATTGGCTTTCAGCAAGAAAGGCAAAACTCGAAATTAGGCAAGCATCTGTATGCTTACGCAAACGCCTACGTCTAGGCATATATAATTAAGAATAAAGTGGAATTGGCTTCGAAAACTGATGGACGCAACAAGCCATTGAACGGAACCCACAAGGTGACAGAAATATCAGGTGGAGGATAACGGTCCACGAAGACGCTGGGAAATACTGGGGAGAAATCGCCAACAGTCAGGTTAGATGGGGACCACTTCTGGATGGAATAGTAAACTGTGTGTGTGTGTGTGTGTGTGTGTGTGTGTGTGTGTGTGTGTGTGTGTGTGTGTGTGTGTGTGTGTGTGTGTGTGTGTGTGTGTGTGTGTGTGTGTGTGTGTGTGTGTGTGTGTGTGTGTGTGTGTGTGTGTGTGTGTGTGTGTGTGTGTGTGTGTGTGTGTGTGTGTGTGTGTGTGTGTGTGTGTGTGTGTGTGTTTATATTATTTTTTCACTTAAAATTAATTAAAGTAATTAAATCAAACCTTTCATCAAGATCTATAACGTCTTACCTACGTTATAACGTCGGGAACCAGTGCGTAATTGCCTCAGATCAATTGCACGGGCTGCCATAGTTTTAATCAACTTCTTATGAATATTTTAACAAGCAGTAGTAGTTAGAATGAAAGGAATGTTTGTTGGGGTGTTTGATGATTTATTCGCTCAGTATTTTGTGTTAAGTAATGACATCTCTTTATTAGATGCTATCCTTTATAGTTCTACATGGATTTTTTACCATAAGGTTTTCTAAATTATAGTTTACAAAATATTTTCTAAAAAGGTGGCCACAACAAAAGTATTGTTATGTGCTAGCTTTTTCCACGGATCCGGGATATTAAATTGGTTTTGTAAGTTAAGTTATCATACTATTTGAAGGGGGGGCTATTTGAAGAATGGACTTAATTTAACCTCTAGTATCTGAAAAGCTTTATACTACAAGCACTAAATACTATTACAAATAATTTTAGTCGTATGACTTAATACAATTTACAAAGTGACAATAATTAAAGTCTTTTATATAGTTTATTAAACTGTCTTTTGTAAACATTTGTTTTAATGACATTTAACGACGGAAGACAAGCCTCCGTGTCACCTGTGATATTGTGAAGTTTACTCCTGGTCCTGGTGCTTGGTCCTTGGTGTGTCCACAAATGGTTGAAGGTTATGGTAGTTTACTTTCCGGGTCAAGTTCCTGAAGAGATCCTGGTAATTATGAAGCTGTTATGCTGTTCTATGAAGTCTGGTAGCTAAGCATCTTTAGTAGTACAACTCGGGTGAAAGTTCTTGTTTCCCACAGAAGTTCACGTCACATCGTTATTTATAAAATGTTCTCACTTTTGGTACAATGTACCTTTTTAATTTAAACAAACATTGGAGATCTTACACTTAGTCAATAGAGATATCATCCCTCTCACTTATTTATTCCATTTAATTTAATAGATTACATTTTTCTTTATAAAACACTACTTTACTGATACTTTCCTTTACACGTTGTTATATCTGCACTTTTAAATTAAAATATCTTAGTACTTCGGGGCATGGTTCAAGGGTGTAGTGTTTACTACGAGAGCGCTCCATCTCGACTGCATTATTATTATGTCAGGGCAGGTAAGTTAACTGCGCGGAGTTGTCGCATCACAACAAAATAGTTCCACCTTTATTCGCTATTTACGGTATTTAAAGTCTGACCTTTTTATTATCCAAAGCAATGCTTTACTTCAGAATTAAATAGTATACTACTGTATCATTGTTTATTTATTTGAATAATTTCAAGTTTTACCAGTATTATTTGTTTAGTAAAAGAATCTGTATGCAGGTTAATTCCAGTTAATGCATGTCAGTGCATGGTAAATTATTAACTAGTTTCCCTATCTTTACACTCGCATTCCTTTTGTCATTTAAAACTCTTTATTAAATATTATTTTGAGTTAATCAAGGGATGTAATATTAATTTTAATGTGCGATTTAAAAATAAATTTTACTCCATATTACGTTTCCTATTTTAAAATCGTCACAGATCTTACCTTCTTACTTTGAATTTGAGGACTTGCACATCAGTCGCACTAATGAGGAGGTCACAGCAAGTCCTAGAAGTTCTTGATAAATGGTCTTTATTAAATTGTGTAAGCACTGACGTTACGAAATTGAAAAATGCGGGACAAAGTGCAAAATAATATTATATACATTATTTCATCATCATTATCATTATGATAATATATGTATGAGTATGTGTGTGTGTGTGTTTGTGTGTGTGTGTGTAAGTTTATGTAAATAAAAGGTTGAGAAAAAGAAAGATTAGTAATAATGTTTGACGTTTGTAATAATATTACAAATAGTTGGCTGTCAATTTGTGTTTTTATTTATATATGCAAGATTTAAGTAGCCAAAACAAGAAAAATTATTCATATTTATAGTCAAGTCAAACAACACATACAAGGTGCCCTTTCAGATAACCTTGGATGTTCTTTGTAAATGCACAGTGCAGACGGACCCAAAAACAAAGCAAAAAACGTGAGAAATTTTCTCGATATATTTATTACAGTTGTCTACCTTTTTAAAGTCAATAAACATTTTCGGAATACTAGTAAATTTGACATTTTATTTGAATACCACATTATTCAAACGTAAAAATATTTTCGATCCTAAAAAACATAAATGTAACACAAGTCGGTAGAATACAATGTAATTTCTTGGCGCAAATTTCAGTTTCACGTATTACAGACGGAGAATTTTAATTATTACAGACGAAGCAACTTCAAAATTTAGTACAAAAATATTATGCATCTGGTAAACTAACAAAGAACCATCGAACTAGGTAGCGATCAGCTGTTTGATTATGATGCGTTGTACACTTTAGTTCAATTCATATTATGCTCAACAACAACTAACACTCAGTAGTAATGTAACAACAGAAAACAAAGAAACTGTAAAAAACATGAACGTAAGACTCTCTACGGCTCATAGCCAAAATTGATTCCATGTTAACTGTAAAAGTCATTGATATAGACTAATTAACCGTCCTAATACATTAGGTGGTAAAAACTCCTTTCTTATGCGTATTTCTGCTTCTTCCTTTTCACACATTCTATCTAGTTTAAACAAGATCTGAACTCATACGATTTTCTACTTATGTAGTTTTCTATAACCTTCCTAAACTACACGAAATTTTTCATATTTCCTTTTTGAAATTTGTTGTTTTGAATTGAAAAGAATTCTTCTGAACAAAGAAATTAAAAAAATCTTTTGATGCCCGTCCAAAAGACATCTCAACACAATCAAACAAATTACGAAATGTAGGCCTAAACTAAGAAAAATTCTTGGGAAAGCAAACGCAGAGTCTCAGGAACCTTTATATTTCTGAAATGAAGATATCATAACACAAAAGAAAAACAAGAAATAACTCGTGACAAATGTTTACATAAACTTCCCCGCTTACATGGACATATTCTCCTGCGGACGCGAATGTAAACTTTTAAGACCTTTTGACACTGTGAAAAATGTCCCATTGTGTTGGCACCATGCAGTCTAAATACGGAACGACATGAAACAGGCGACTAAGTAGGTCACAAGTACCTCCCTTCATATGTTTCACATGAAGTGTATTAAATTACCCAGTACGCTGTAGGTGCAACTCTCGGTTTCCACTTGGTGCTCATACTTGTTGATCATAGATCCTGTTCGCTCACGATTTCTATATTTCACAACCGTCCAGTGTAGTCGTGTGTCAATATTATTGATAGCAATGTTTTAGCATTTACGTAAATGAAAACGTGATGCATTATTGTGCAACGCTGCCGCACGCACTGTCCGCTCACTCTCTCTCTCTCTCTCTGTCACACACACACACACACACACACACACACACACACACACACACACACACACACACACACACACTTATACAGGGACCACACAAATGTTTTACCCAATAACTTTCCGATACACTCGAAAGAATAACTTTTACAGTGTAAAAAATTACTTCACACATCATCAAACGCGCTATCGTGCCGCGCCTCGAAATAAATACATAATTAATTAATTAAGCAGCATAACTAATTTATAGAGGAGGTGGCGTTTTAGTCGTCCCGCCGCCCAAATTAACGGTTTCAATTAATTATTGATTGTCCTTTTTAAATTTATTCCATTTAACGTGGTTCATTGTTTTTCGCTGTTCCCTTCATTGTCTAAATACGTATTTGATATTATCGCCATCACTAATACGTTTAATTTTTACGTATGACTTCGTGCTTGTCACGAGAGTAACAAACCAACAATTAAGTCCATTAGTATCTACACCAATGCCGTTCTGCTTGTGTGAAACACAATTGCATAATGCATCACCTTGTCTGCTGCAACGATTTAGAAACATTTTTGTCCCGTATGGTTGCAGACCAGAGTATTAAGTTGTATTATGTTGTTTGGGCACTGTTACTGTACAACACCGTAACAACAATTGTTTGTCTGTGATACTATTGTAACATTAGTAACATTATAGAATACTGTATATGATCGGTATATAATAGCGCTAAACATAACTTTGCTGAACGATGCCAGTTAATACTAAACCAATATTCTTGACAATGTTTTTTCAGTTGGCAATATTTCTCTTCATACTACCGTGTCGGAAAGATACAGCCTAATTATGTTTTTCTTGGGCAGTTAAGAAAAATATAGAACGAACAAACGGCATGTCAATTAGAATAGTATCACGAGTGTGCTTTTAAAAGTCTATTATGTAAGGTATAGAAAGTATTTTGATATGAGCGTTTATACGTGTACATGTGTATAGATATGTACACAGGTGCAAGGCTTACGAAAACAGATTTTAATACCTAAATTATATTTTGGTATCATAAGTTTGCAAACAATCTCAAGGCAATACAAATAGTCTCCAGATGTCACCTAATGTATACAATTTTCAGTCATTAGACCCAAGATTCCGTCGTCAGTTTACTCATAAGAAGTTTACAAATGGTAAATACACAAATAAATTTCGGTTTCTGAACATATCATCATTTTTGTCAATCTTCACTTATTACAGTATTTATCACTTTTTGCAATATTTCTTATGTTACGCTATACATCAAACATTATCTTACTGTATACATAAAAATTATACTGAGGTTCTGATGGCAATAATTAACAAATACTTTTGTTTTCTTGATAGTGCTTAATACCAACATATTCATGTTGTGAACAAATTTATTCAATGTTTACATTACATAATGCTGCGCCAAAAACAATAATGATCTTATTTGAACAAAAATACATATGTGTGTATGTAGATAAAATGGCACAAAACTATATTCATATTTTTGTACAAAATTTTTAATTCTTGAAGCGTTTTACAATATTATTATGTTACCACTCCCGCTCCATTTCGAGGACGATAAGAATCCATGAAGACTGTACAAAATACTGAGTTGTACTGTCGAAGCCAACTCCAAGAAACAATTCCAAACTACAACATGGCACACCATATAGGAGTCTGACTGGAGTCAGAGTGGGAGGGAGAGAGAGAGAGAGAGGAGAGAGAGAGAGAGAGAGAGAGAGAGAGAGAGAGAGAGAGAGAGAGAGGGAGAGAGAGAGAGCACTAAAACGCTTAATGTTCAGAGCAAGAAATCGTTACTTTCAAACGTTTAGCTTTTATTACTTTTTAGTCTGATGCTTTTGGCATCGTAGAAGAGAGCAGTAATTTAGAAAGAAGTGGTTCGTTTTTTACTCTAAAAAATTTGGCGCTACAATAAAAATGTAATGTAAGAAATATAGTAATAAAAGTCTTGCTGTAAAAATATCATTGAAGTTTGAACTACAAGTACAAGAGGAATCTGCGACAATACTAAAAATTTTCATAGATACTAAATACTGTTTTGAACTGTTGAAAGTGTGTTTTTTATATTTTTTGTATTTGTGTAGTATTCGCTTGTTTTTGTACAATTGAAAAATCCGGAATCTTCCTGTGCTGTTTACATATAAGAGCAAATTGTAAGTACTTACGATTCAACGTTATGGATGTTACACCTAGAGAAGCTGATTTACTTCTTTGTAAATGCAAAGAGTACTTCATGTTCAATAAGTTCTTAAGGAATAAGTCGATATACAGACTGAGTAGCAAAGTAATCTTATAACACATTTTTCCTCTCGCCTTATTTCATGTAGTGAGTCTCTCGCCTAATTTGGCTAAAGAAATTAATTAAAATGTACAAGTTCAGAGCGCAGGAATTTTAGTGTCAGTGACCCAGTATATGATATGTGAGATTCTGAACCTGTATTTTACGTTTTGTCACAAACCGTCAAATGACTGTACTAGTATACGTTCGGTAATTAACTACAGTGCTTTGCCAAGACGTTCAGTATACGATACAGCAGCTGCGCACTTTGGTACCGTGTGGGGCAGTGCAGTGCAGCTGACACTGACACGGTCGTGTGTCCACTGTTTGATCCGTGTGCGAACGTTGACCGTATGAGGAGGCAGGTGTTTCTCTCCCGGTCACAGATTTCTTACCTACCACTAATTCAACCATCGTTATTTACACTTTATTGTTGTAACCGATTAATAACTTAATATTTAGGCCCTTGTATTTTATATTTTTGTTGTTATTGTTTATATTACTTTTAATTTATATCTGTTTCACTAAAGGGTGTATCGCTTTTCCTTAGAAGAATTTTGCGACTAAATAGAAATGTTGTAATATAATTATAACGTGACTATATTTTTAGTTGTTAATTCTAACAACAGGACTACACTGCTTTCTTTCAATATTATTCTTTTTATAAAATTCTTTTTAGTGTGTGACTTAATATAGTAGGCTATTAGTTTACAGTCAATACTTGGTTTTTCTTACTTGGAAACGTTTCAAGCATCAAGCAGTTGCTCGTCGTCAGGGATGTCGTTTTTAAGTCTATGAGAGGCCTACCTGTGTCCTGTTGGTTACAGTTGGATATTATACGAGTATTACAGTTATTGTTGGTTACATATGTATTATTGTGAAGGGATTTGATGTTAAAAATTTGTTTTTGAGTATTTCAAAATTTAGTGTTATAAAAATGTCATGCTTTGTATTTGGGGTTCTCTTTATTTTTTGGGGTTTCATATTTGCCACTATTCAGTCAGTTGCTTTCTTTTTTGCAGATATATGACCACACTAGAATATATGATGAAAATTTAGCTGAGAAGTATATGACGGTAGGATACTAGAGAATACCGCAAAGATAAAACTACATTCGTTGTACTGATCCGACCATTTAACGGGATGATAATTTTCTACATTTCAGTAGGCCTACTTGTAATATAAGTACATAAGTTCTACGATTAAAAAAAATATATTTAAAACAACTAATTAAATCTAAAGGTTAAATGGTTAGTTAAATGGTAGTTATATACTTACCACTAACAACAGACACATCAAAATTTTTTAAATAACAATTACATATATATACCGAATGGTGGTAACTCGTTGCTTAAGTCCACTTTAAAGTTATGATGAGTCCACTTCCCAGTTATAGTACGTACTATAACGGTCTAAGCAACAACAATCGCAATAAATCATTATTTATATGAAACTGATTTTGATGCAATTTTTTTGCAAAATACAATGTTTGAAAAAGTATTCAGAGAAGGGAATAAATATTTTTACTTATCAGTATTAAGTTGCCTACGTCTTTATTGCTTTATATATAATTTTACTACCTTACCTCCAAGATTCTGTTTTCACAGACATATTTCCTCACACCTATACAATAAGTCCAAAAAGTATTTATACATAAAGAAGTTCATAATCATTTCTAGTAACGCCTTTTTTTTTATAATTATTTAACATAGGTCTCAAATAATAACTCAAAAATCTAACTATACTGTAAATAATGAAGACAATAAGGATATTCTGATTCTACTGCAACCGTTTTTAAATACTTTACCCGGAGACGCATTCAAATTTTTCTTTGCAAAAAATATTTTTTATGAAAAGAAACACATTTTCAGAAATGGTTGAGGACCAATTCAGGCGAAAATTAGTTCTCGCTTTACTTCTTGTCTTGTAATACAAGCAAACAAGCAAAGCGATTTATACAACTGACACAAAAACTACACCTCTCTCTTTACTAGATAAATGTGCCAAACGATTTTTTAATTTTATTTTTCGTATTTTGAGTAAATTCAATAAGTAAAATATTACACATATCCTTAATTGCCACTTCTTAAAACTATTTTATATTTTGTGAAGTTATTTATATTAGTAGCCAGTATATTCACACGTGTACAATCCTTACATTAAGGCCTATATTTAAAAAAAAAGTCAAAGAATTCTGTACGTAAAAGTATTACAATGCAAATCAATAAAAAGAACTGAATAGTTGAATCTTTCATTATCCTTTTTTTTTGTACTGTCTTTACACATGTTATAATGAATCAGATTAATCCTGACTGACGTTATCCTAGAGCTCTTTAATGTAATTACACAATACTAAACACTCGACAACGGAATGCATTTACAGATTATGTTAATGATATGATTTTTCTTGCACTAGCAAATTAATATAATGTTAATTACTGTCTAGTCTAGTATACTGTATAAACATAGCCTATTAAGTTCACGTGACTTGTTGAAACTGTTCACTCAACAAATTCCCGTAACAAGCCACTGTATTAGCGAACTAAATTACAATACATTAGACTATCCTGTTAAATTTGTTAATTTGTCATGTTCTCTTCTCAGCGCCATAATATAAAGTTTAATTCTTCATCCTCCAGATCGACAAAAACCGGAATATTTGAGAAGTTCGAGAGTACCTTCTGCACTTGTACACTTGTCAAGTGGACTAATGAACCAAGTCCCGGTCTCGCTGTTGTCATTATTAATATTATTTTTTGTATTATTATTATTATTGTTTGAGGTGGTGATTGTTGTTGTAACATTTAATTTTTATCCCGTCTCACTATTTGTTTGTTAATTGAAAGAATAAATTAGATAGACACTATACAATACTTTTGTGATAAATGTTTAAATACTACATAAATTAAAATTACTGTTATAAATCATGTAACTGAAATCGATTTAATTTACGCAGTTATGTTCCAGTAATTCCTCCTCCTATGGCGCTACAGCCCAAGTCGGGCCCTGGCCTCCACCAATCCCCGCCTCCAATCCACTCTATCCACTGCAACCCTCCTCCAGTTTCTTATCCCCATGTCCCTCGCGTCCTCTGCAACGCCATCTTCCCACCTCTTCGTCGGTCTGCCTCTAGGTCTCGTTCCCCCCGTGTACCCAGCAAAGCCCTCTTGGGGTTCCTGCCATCCTCCATTCTCATAACATGTCCGGCCCAACGCAATCTTTGTATTCTTATAAATTTTGAGACTGGTATCTCTTTATATATTTGATACAGTTCATTGTTGTATCTCAGTCTTCATGAGCAATTTTCTTGTATTGGGCCTATAATGCGTCTGAGGATTTTCCTTTCAAAGGTGTCTACTATGTCGGCTGTTTTCTGTGTGATTGTCCATGCCTCACACCCGTAGCATAGCACCGGTCTGATGACAGTCCTATATATTTTCATGTTTGTTTCCCTGTGCACATCCCCATACCTAAATGATGCGAATGCGAAGTATGCCTTGTTAGCCATGTTGGTCCGTCTTTGGATCTCCGGCTCCTCTGATCCAGTCTTTGCTAGGTTCACTCCTAGATACGTGAAATTGTCCACCAGTTAAATTGTGTCCTCCTCTATCTCAATGTTGTTATGAACCTGGTCCCTTCTTGTTTGGATAAGCATTTTTGTTTTATCCGTATTTACGGCTAGCCCAACTTCCTTGGCTTTGTTTTTAAGCTTTGTAAATATTTCTTTAGCTGCCGTGATCCGTCTTGACATGATGTTAATGTCATCTGCATATGCGGCTATCTGTACAGTTTTATTTGTTAACACATTTATTTATTGATAAGCCTCTAATTACATATTCCAATGCAATATTAAATAGTGTTGGGACTAACCCATCTCCTTGCTTTAGTCCTCGTGTAATATTTATGGGTTCTTAGTTGGGTATCCACCTTTACTTGGGCTTCAGTCTGCTGCATGGTCACTTGCGTTAATCTTACCAGCTTGCCTGGTATTCCAAATTCATGCATTATGGTGTAGAGTTTGTCTCTATTAATAGAGTCATACGCTTGCCTGCAGTCCATAAAGATTTGGTACACATCAATATCACGTTTCCATCCACATCTTAATATCTGTTTTACCGAGAAGAGTTGGTCGATTGTAGACCTTCCAGGTCGGAATCCCCAGCTTGGTATTCCCGTATTACATTTTCTGTGAGGGGTCTCAGCCTTTGGTTCAAGATGCACGTAAAAACCTTGTAGGAGGTGCACAGCAACAAAATGACTACACTGATTCTACTTTGATGCCTACTCTGTAATTTCTACATGGAAGTTTGTCGCCTTTTTTATAAATGGGGCATATAATGCACTTATTCCATTCCATGGGGATTTGTTCCGTTTGCCATATGTCCACGATTAAGGAGTGTAGTGCGCCTGCCACATCAGTACCTCCAGCTTTAAGTAGTTCTGCAGGAATTAAGTCTGTACCTGGTGCCTTGTTGTTCCTGAGGGCACTAACAGCTTCTTCTATTTCCTGAATTGATGGTGGGTCAGATTCCATCTCTTCAATGTTTGCATTCCGCGAGGTGTGAGCAACAATTTCTCCTCCCTCTATCATACCACCAAGGAGGCCATCGAAGTACTCTCGCCAGATACTTTTAATATTCTCTGGGTCACTGACAATTCTATTCTCTCTGTATCTACATAGTGTTGTAGATGGTTTATAACCTTCCCTGAGATGCTTAAGATATTTATAAGCATTCCTTATTCTTCCATCTGCAAAGTCCTGCTCCATTTTAAGAAGCAGTCCGTTTTCAAAAGTTCTTTTCTTTTTTCTACATACTTTATTTGCCAGTCTTCTATTCTCTTCATATTCTTACTTCCTTTCTCTAGTCCTACACTGAGAATACTTCCTGTGAGCCTCATTCCTCCGTGCAATACTCTCCCTGCATTCCTCATCAAATCAGTCCTCCTGCCTCCGTCTCTCCTCTATTCCTAACACCTCTCTGGCGGTCTCCAGAAGTGCGCACATAAGGCTCTGCCATTTCTCTTCCACTGTTCCTGCGACTGATCCGTTCAATTAATTCCTCACTTTCCCAGCATATTCCTGTACCTTTTCTGGGTCCTTTAAACACGCTGTGTTAACCTTTTCCTGTCTTCTGAGTCTGTCCTTCCTATATACGGCCACCCTACATTTAAACTTTATCTGCACCATATAGTGATCAGAACCAACTGACGCTCCTCTCCGGGTTTTGACATCAATGATACTTCTAGCTGCTCTTTTATCTATGATCACATGATCTGTCTGGTTGACTGCTCCAGTAATTACTCTCTAATTACTTCGCATTAAAGTTTTCACTAATCATTAGCTACTTTCGTATTTAGTACAAACATTATAGGAGATAAAATGCTTAATAAACAGGTGAAATGAAAACAAGTTTTTTAAGTGAATCGTATACAATCAAAGATGCGCGTCATAGGAAGGCAAATCATCTGGGCAAGACTTATAGTTATTATTGTTATTATTAACAAGGTTTTACTGTGTTATTATTTATATACGAAAGTTTTTTCATATAGGCAATATAATATTTTTGATTACTAGATAATAATAAAATTACTTCTAAGTTAAAGATTTCGTCATACATGTCCGCAAAACGAACTAGTTCACGGAAACCGACAAACAGAACGCGTACTGTGCACAAGGAATATAATAACACAGTGAGAAATAGATAATTATGAAATTTCTAATACAATATTTCCAATTTGTACTGGTAAAGATATGATAAACTTTGCAAGGTGTAACATCATAAGGTATTCTTCAGACAACAGATTGAAACACAAAGTTGTTATCATATGCTATCTGAAGCATTTGCGTTAGTTAAAAATACGTTTTCTTTGATGTTTCATTATTTCTTCGTCTTTATTGCACTTAAATACGTCTACACAAATCTGCTACTTTGTTCACACAAAACATTCGTGTCCAAACGCGAACAGCAGAACGTCCTGACTCTTTAGAGCCCTTACACGATGGGTGAAAATAGCTGGGAGAACATCCTGACGGACTTAATTTTATCGTCGTAATATTTTCTCTTAACGTTTTGACCACTTACTTACCAACAACTCACTTCGTTTAAAACGCCCACTTGTTATTTTAACTACGTTCAAATATAATCATAATTTAAGCTTTAAAATTAATTAAAACCAGGTGTTTCTTTGGGAGAAACGGTATTAAAATATGTTAGTCATCATTCTCACTCTTTCGCTTCTTAATAGTCTTAGGTAATCTATGGCCGTCCTCAGAAACTGAGAGTGGTGGTTGAAGATTAGGTCTTTCAAGAAGGTGCTTCATCCTACATTCTCACTGCTATGGACGACGATAGACGTTTGGAGTCGAAACTTTAAAAGAAAAAATTATGACAAAAGAGACAAGACCTCGTGACATATGGCTACGCAGACATCGTTCCTGCCAGTCTCTTTTTCTATAAAGTACTTGTAAAATGTTTTTTACAAAATTTTATAGTAGTATTTGAAGTGAAATGATAAAAAATAAATTACTCTCATTTGTACAGTAAGAAAGTAGGTCTACACAAGACATACTAGTACGGTTCTTAAAAATTAACTGAAAAAACAGACGTTAACAAGTTAATTAAAGCCAGAACATTAATGAACTGAAAACTGTTTAATGCATATGCATATTTGTCTTTCCTTTAAAAACCGTTTTTAACAGTTTAATATATGCCTGAGAAATACCTACCACTTTACCACTGGTTTGCATTAACCAGTTATATAAAACCACCATTAAAATCACTTGTTTGGTATTTTTTCAGCTATGTAATTATAAAGGTACTGCTTACAGATGATTAAGCAAACCCTAATAGCGTTTCTTGCATCTAGGCATACACGCACAACAGATTTTTATAGCCTCTTACAAATGGAGGTGAACTAGTAATTCAGATCTGAAAGTCATGCTAGAGCTGATTTATAATTATTATTAAAGTTAAATTTCTCAACTTAGCCTTTATGTAATGCTGTTAAAGTTGCAAATATAATATTAATGATTAATGTTTATTTTAGTTTTATGTTGACGCTCTGATTTATGCTCGTAATGTGTTATTGATACTGGTAATATTTTATGTTGATAATTTTTTATTCAAAATTTATTGCTAACGGTTTAGAAAATAGCAGCGGCATAACTTTTAAATGTATGTCTTACTATTGTAATAATTTGATGAGAACATTTTCTAAACCCAATAAATTGTAATCAAGCTGTGTAAGTTGTAACCCGTTCCGGAAGTCAGGACGACAAAACCGACTTGTTTCTTGGAATGAGAAAACTCACGCAATTTTCAGCGGAAGCCTATAAAATACAGTAATGTCTTTGCTTAAACGGCAGCCAATAAATTAAAATGTAAGAAGACAAATTTCTCCAGCGCACATTTCAAGACCTGGTGTAGCAAGAAACGCATAAATTCTATTACCACGTTGTGATTTACACCTTCATTGCATAGTTTTATTAATACTTATCTCAGCTCAGCTGTTGACGTTTTATAATAAGTAAGTGCGTAATAACATATTTAATATAATCTCTTATATGACTACCGCTTTTACTAGGAAGTAAATAAAATAAATGAATTGTATGAATGAAGGTTACATTCCTCATAATTGAGTAGGCCTACTTGTATTATTCCTTAAATTTTTTATCTATTTTATTTACGATCGTTGGCATGCCTTTGCACGCTCCAACGTACTCGCAAATGACCACACTACTCATTATGATACATATCATCATCATTATTGTTAATGTCATTGTTATTGTTATGGTAACGTCCTTGCTAAATATATTGGTTCAACGGTAACTCTTACGAGAAAATAAAAAGATAACCACGTATCAATGACGATAATAAAGTAAAGAAAATGTTATTATTGTACTTATTTGGTTAGTTATTATTTTTGTTGTTGTTGATGTCGATTATTATCGTCGTCATTATCAACATCATCTTAATTATCATCATCGTCGTCGTCGTCATCAGCATCGTCATCACCATTACCATTGTTATGTGGGAAGCAATCAATAGTGGAAAACGTTACAAAACCATTGCAGATATCTGTAGTTTCAGTGCATGTAATGTTTAACCAGCAGTGCGGACATGAATTCCGTCATAGTTAACGTAGGTTGAAAGGTAACGTCTACTGATTGTACAAAACCCCATTTTCTGTTCTTCACGCACGGTTTCTTTCTCAAAAATTATTTCTATGTGTTTGTGTTCGTTTCCACAGATTCTTCCCGCCTACTCTGATAGCTCTGCGGTGATGTGTCTCATCCAGGTGAGCCATTGGTTTTTAGTGAATTTATAATATCTGAATCTTATATCATTCTGCAACGGTTTTTCTACCTCTGCCAGTACCCACAGTTAAGCCTATATAAGTCTCTTCGTCCTGTTCTTTACTACCTTCCTTCATAAGTAATTCGCTTTCGGACACAGAAAAACTGAAATAAATCCATTTACCATTTATCTGGAGCGATTAACTAGTTTACCGAATTGAAAGAAGGGAATGGTTAATGTATGTAGTAGGGTCTTTCGTACCCTAAATAATGGGAACAATCGGTTCACACACATGAAACGTCGCATACTGGCAACTTTGAAATTTTGGTCAGAAAACCGTATTGCATTGAATTGTATGAATCACAGTAATGGGGAGATTAACATGGATTTTTGAATGAAAGGCCTGTCTTGAGGTTAAATAAACGCAAAATTAAAATTTGTTGTTTATAAACCTACTGTTTATAAATTTATTTTTGTGATTACTTTCGAAAAAATTTTTGTACCATTTGAAAATGGTAAATATGTACAATTCGTGATGGAACGAGACCTATAAAGGTACGTCACGTTTTTATTCAAATTCGTCATAATTTTTATTTGGTTATGTGCCTTCACCGTTTACCTTGCACATAAGTACCATCGACATGTTCTCCTGCGAGCCACTGGTCTGCTGGAAGCGTTCGTCCATTAGAGGTTCAACAATTTTATCGTCCTTACATAAGTGTTTCTGCACGCCAGTAATTATTATTAATATTGTTGTGTTATTATATTACACCACACCATGTCATGCCACATCCAGTTGTGTATTCTCTCATGAATTTTCTTCAGTTGCTTCTTACAAGCTACATTTCTGACAGCTAAGTAGTGTCAGAAGAAATTTTTAAAATAGATAAACTTACCAACGACTCATTTCTTTTATAATGCCCACTTGTTATTTGAACTACGATCAAATATAATCATAATTTAAACTTTAAAATCAATTAAACCAGATGTTTCTTTGGGAGAAATAGTATAAAAAACAAAGTTAGTCATCATTCCTACTCTTTCACTTCTTAATAGTCTTAGGTATCGACGAGAAAATTGTATCACTCGAAAATATTTTGATATTACCGTATATACTAAATGTGTTGTCCAAAACGGGACAAATCGTTAAATTGCGAAAAACGTGGAGCAGTAATAAACTCAGCGTCGTTATGTTTGTGTCGTTTATTGCACCGTTATGTACAAGATACCTACTGCTATCCACGTAAAAGGAAGCTATAAACCATATTCAGTACTACAGATAACATGGAAAGTGGAATTAGTTATGATATCGGAAGGAAATCACGACGAGATTGGAGTCAAGAACCGTACTGGTGTCGTGCACGACAGGCAGTGAATAATCTCATAATAATATTTTACTGAATGTACATATTCATTTTATTACCCGTCATTTATACACACGCCTTGGCAACAGCCTCCTACTCATCTTTCACCCGTATTCAGTTCTTACTAGAGGTCTCACACTGACTGATTGTTTCTTGCTAATCCTAATTCAGATTTTGTTTGAGTCTGTAACAAATCTTTATATGGTGTCAATTTTGTTAAATATTTCACCGTTTTGGAAGTTCTCACATTTTATTTCTGAGTAATACATCGTTGGCTGCTTCCGGTAACAATACTTAGCAGCCTAAAAGAATATGTGGACCCAAGGACAATTAAATCACACACACACACACACACATCTTTTCGTTGAAGTAACTCTTGATGTTTTGAGTTTCTTGCAGAATTTCTACGTCATATGTTACCAAACATACGGAATATTTCAGTTGTGGTTATAACATGTAAGATTGTTAAATTTAAAAATTAGTATACTATTTTCTGCGATTATGGATGTACAGGAACGTCGATATATTACCTTTCACCTATCGCGCGCGCGCGCGCGCGCGTGTGTGACTTAATATAGTAGGCTATTAGTTTACAGTCAATACTTGGTTTTTCTTACTTGGAAACGTTTCAAGCATCAAGCAGTTGCTCGTCGTCAGGGATGTCGTTTTTAAGTCTATGAGAGGCCTACCTGTGTCCTGTTGGTTACAGTTGGATATTATACGAGTATTACAGTTATTGTTGGTTACATATGTATTATTGTGAAGGGATTTGATGTTAAAAATTTGTTTTTGAGTATTTCAAAATTTAGTGTTATAAAAATGTCATGCTTTGTATTGATTTGTATTTGTTCTTATTTTATGTTTATGTACCTATAGCTTTTCACATATATTCATTACAGTGGCTTTGTGTGGTACATATTTCATTAGTGTCATATTGATGATGTCTGGAAATTCGTATACTGTATTTATGCGTATCCAATTTAGCGTGTGTGGCTAAATTGGTTTTATAAATGTATGATTTTTTTATGTATTTAGGTGTTCAAAGTAACTTGTTTAATTGTTTTTTGTTCGGCCTATAAAAAAATTGGTTGCAATCTTTTCGTTCTATTTTGTATATCCATTGTTATTATCTCATCTTTGTAATACAGTATGAGTTATTTAGTATTTGTATATTTTGTTTTGTTTGTTTTATAAACTATTTTAATATCTGTATTTTTAAATATTTGTGTAAATTTTTTTGCGTCCTCACGTATTAGTATGGTATAACAATATATATGTTTGTAAACGTATATTGCAAGAAAACCTGATTAACAAATATTAATTTTAAATAATACAAAATAAAACTTAAATTTACTCTCAACGATATTGCCAAAAATCAAGTGAAAACACTACCAAATGTTGTAATTATACGAACTGCTTGCATGACATTTTAGGAACAGTTTGGTTTATCAATTTACATTTTAAACGTGTGTACGTTTGCGGGCGTATAACAGAAGCGAGACACCCCGCTAGTGTCTGCGAATAACCATGCACTATTAGCGCGACTATATTACACACTGCGAACATAAAAAAGTTACCGGAAGCATTTCATCACAGATAAAACCGAACGGTACACAGCGCCGTAACCGTATTCTGAATTGAATTAATTTTATGTTTTGACCAGTGTAAATGGAACTGCGTAGGCTTGAATTGTCTGTTTCCAGTTATAGTGTGAATCAGTGTTACCTTATGTTCTACTGAACGTTATCAGATTTTGAAATCGCAGCGGTTAGCTTAATACCATGAATCAATAGCCTCTGTTTTCCTCCTTGTACAGCTCCTATGTAAACACAGATAACACAAACACGTTCGGTCCGAGAAATTACAGTTATTTGTGTCGCTGACAAACCATAAGTTATTCTGTTTGTTTGTTTGTCCTCACACGGAGCCGTCTCTACACGGCGCTTCTTATCCGTACTCATGGAATTTGTCAATACGAGTTTTTGGACGAGTTTAAAATAAAATTTGGAATTTTAGGAAAAAACTAAAAAAAATGTCTTCGAAATAAAAAAAAATGTACAGTACTAGCGGTCCATGTCTGCAATAAGCCTACGCTAGGACAATGGACACAGGAATAGACAGGGAGCGCTCCAGTGCCACTTTTCCATGGTAACTAATCGCTATCCTAGCGTCTGGAAGGAATACGATGATCCTTACTGATAAGTACTGATAACTATACTGATCCTTACTGAACCTCATGATAGTTACTGACAAAAGCTGCTTGTCTCAAGAAATCCACTGGAAGTATCTACGTTGTATCAGGATATATTTACACTTGTGCAGAGCAAGACCGTATATAATTCTAAGATGTGCCCTTAACAGAACAGTTTAAGTTTTTTTAACTAAATACTACGTCCTAGTACTCTCTTGAGTATTATGTTGCGTTTGCGTGGGAGAGAGAAAAAGAGAAAATGTGTGTATTTGAGTTTCCATGTGCTATGCAAATTTTAGACAAACTCCCGGGGTACGAAACCTATTAATTATGCTGTAAGACCCTCTTTTTATTAACCACATCAAATTACTATCAAACTGGATCACCCAATTACACTAAACGTCAGGTAAACAAAGTTTTAAATCACATGAAAACTGTATATTCTTTCTACAAATATGGACAACACCAAAGTTGTTTTGTCACTTTTTAAGAAATTTTATAATTCTACCAAAACAAATTCATTTATATGAATGCACATGACAAATATTTATGAATATAAACTGAACATTTTTCATATTTTATATTTATTATTGACCGAAGGTATGATGGGTAACACATAGGTGGGCTATTCATGTTGCGAACACCATGCATGCTTCACGCTCAGACATCAAACTCACCCGTCAAATGGTAGACTTGAAAACTACTTAGAGAATGCGAAAACCGGTATTCCGTGGTCATAAAAATACTCACAACAAAAAGTAGTTTTCAAAAAAAAAAAAGTCTAAACACTCTCGCTTCATCAAAAAAATATTCTCATGCCACAGCAACCAATGTTATTACCAGCGACGTGTAGTTAGCCTATTTTGTAACTGTCGTACCTTGTTAAACAATGACTGTCTGTAAGTAAATAACTCGGGTGATCAGAGAGAAAGGCCGTACGTTTTGTATTGTTAACGAGCTGTGTAGGCGTGATTGTGTCTTTTAGAGCATGAACACGAAAGACAGAGAGAATTAGAGATTGTGAAAATGATTGTGCAAGAAACTGTTTATACTGAATATCATAAATTGACTCTACTGCTGAAAAGCGTGTTTGCAATACAAACGCAGCATCTTGTATTGCTGTATTAATACGTCGTATTGTACCTTTTTTTTCTGGTGTAGGTTAATTACACAGTTTACAAAAGATCGAGTATTATGTGTTACGTAAAGACTTTAATGCTCAGTATCGGATACTAAATTTTACCTATTTCTAAGTCAACACATGAACTAAGTGCTGTGTGATGTTACTTCAAGTATGTTACTTAAACACCGAAAACTTTTACACAAAAGCAGAGAGGCTCAGAAACGTATCATAAAAAGTCCGCTATTAAACACGTACCTCTACTCTCGATAGATAGACGGGCTACGTGTGCAGTTCAGAATAATTCAATGGGGGTAAGGTCTGGGATTCTAGAACCCTAAGGAGAGGCCCCGGCCATCTCTGAACAACCGTTCTGATCTCCAAGACCCTCAGTTCCTACCTAAATGAATTTTTTCTGTGGGTGCATTAAGAAATGCAGTCTACATAGAAATACTGGTGATTTCGTGTATTTAACAGAAATTAAATTTAAGGATAGGTCCTAAATTACGACGGTAACCCCAAGATATGATTGAGAGTGATTGGCAGGAGATCGGAAATCGTTCTGGACCATACACAGAAATTTAATAAGATGCGTAAAAAATTCGAAATCCTACTGAACATGTTGGCACTCTTTTTATTCCAATCTAGTTATTATTTTTTGGAAGAGCACATTTTTTAAATACAAGCATTCTTTTGGCATGAAAATGTATTTTACTCAGAAAAATGTTATGAATTTTTACCGCTGTAAGTTTACAACTGGAATTTTGGCACATAGTGTGTCACATTACCAATAATGCGAGAGAAGATATATTTATATTTATATTTATTTTATGTGTTATAAATATATATTACAGCTTAATACATACCAGATTTTAAATCCCAATACCATTTAATGACATTTATACTCAACTTTCGTAGATAGTAAGTTATAAGTTTCCTGAAAATGTAAAGTAAATTTGCTTCTTCTTCGAGCTTATGTTATAAGTATATCCCGTGAGTAAGTAACTCACGTAGCTTATTAAAGCTACTTGTAGCTATGGGAATATACAATAATAACAAAATTTCATTCCCCTACGTATTTCTAATCGTAGACAGCACTAGTCAGGTTTACAGGTGGCATCGTGACACCTGTAAACAATAGCTTTTTAACAGACGCTGATATTTTTTGACAGTTCGTACGAGAGGAAAACGGTGGGAGACGTATAGGCCGATTGTGTTTACTTTGTGAGTCGTTCGGTTTAACAATCTGAACCTGGATTCGACAAAGTGTCGAAGAAATCGTTATGCCTACGTAAGGTCTAACTTCGAACTACATTTCCTAATTTTTTCTTTTAAGAGTGAAAGCTTAAAACTACAGTAAGTTTTTTCTCTTCGAATGAATTTTAGTCAGTCAGTTTTCATTGAAACACAATGTTAAGTTCAGTATTGTTCTTCTTCTTCTTCCTGATTTTTACTGAAGGACAGATCTAGCGGACAGAAAAATGGAGACATTCTACTGGAACCACGTAACATTTCACTATAGTGACCACTGTTGTAACTGCTCAAACAAACAAAATGTCTAATTTTGTAAGACTTAAGCTAAGCCGATATGCTATTTGTCTTAAACTTGCAACGTTTCATTATAGCAGTGAACAGTATCGACAAAAGGAACGTACGTCAATTTGTTTCTTGATGTCAGCACAATCTTTTCTTTTGTAGAGCAGTTTATAATAAACATAATAACATTCCATACCGCTACTTCTTCTTCGTCGTCTTCTTTCTGCATCATTATTATCATCATCTTGTTTTTCTTCTTCTTTGTCTTTCTTCTTCTACTTCCGTACTGCATTTATAATAATGTACTACCAAAGCTATATTTCGAATGGTCGCATGTGTAATAATGATTGTATCATTCAGATTCCAGTTTATTAGGAATTTTGTGACGTAATGAGTAAAATATTTACCTATTAATTCGTAATAGCCCAGACTGTTTCATGTGGATTAATTGCATAATTGAAACCATTATGCAATTATGTATAATGGATTCAAATTAGTCCTTAGTATAAACTGTAAACTTTATCACACACACACACACACACACACACACACACACACATATATATATATATATATATATATACTGGTGTATTAGCCAGCAATTAGGTGTGAAACTGTAAATGACTCCTGAAGCATGACGGTACTTCACTCAAATAAGCAACAAATTGCACAGCACACAGGCTGGAAACTGGATACTGGAGCTGCGGGGTTTCGCCAGCTTGTTTAACAAATCCATTGCCAGACTCGTGCTGGCACAACCTCATTAAGACCCGTAACATCTCTTGACCTTCGCTGAAAACACAATGTAATTATACAGTGCACGTATTTGCACACTATATACATGTCACTTAAAATTAGAAAATACAAAATCCTACGTTTTCGCAGATATTCAGAACATATTCTACAAACTAAGGTGTTGTCTGCTCTTCGGCTCATTAAAATCGGCCCACAACTTCTGAAAACTTCTCTGTTATATACTCAGTTCAATGAGAAACAATACAGATGTATTGTATCTGGGATGCAGATGTGTCGGTAACTAAACAAATTCGTTCGTATTTAATAAATGATTAAATGCATTCGAATGCACAATCTCGTGTTTTTTAATCACTTATTGTTTATACGGCTTCAGAATTTAAGTACGAGTCCAACTCATTCTTAATCTATACGCACAAAAAAGTAAAAGAAAAGCAATTAAAAATACGAAAATTAAAGACACCGTTTAAAAACAGGATTCATTCTAATGAATGTTTATGGTTTCTCTTGTAATTAAAATTATGAATACCCTTTATCTTTATTAAAAGTTGAACGTACTGCAATATTTTTCAGACGATAAAGAAGGTGTAAATTAATATGTAGATGGGTGCTTATGCAAAGTGGCCAGCGAAAATTAGCCTTACAGATCACTGAATATTAAAAGCCAGCCTTTGCAAAATTGTTTTGTCTCGTCAACGCTAATAATTCTTCGCCTCCGCTCGAAACAACAGAAAAATTCATAACCTGTCGCGAGACACGTAATTACTTATTGGACTAAACAGTGAATTCCAAAAATGTAAGAGATTTTTTTCAAGACTTTGTTATCCATCAATCGTTTTGTCTCACAAAATAAGCTACTTACACAATCTTGAGTTTAAGAATTGTTTTATTTAGACACTTGAGAATTTTCACACGGTTTTAAATGGTAACAAACCTTATCAAACAAAATTATTTAGAAACATTTTCAAACATGATGCTCGCAAAAATTTAGACGTTCGTAGACGATGACAGCTATGTTTAGTATCAGCAAACAATATTAACAGTGAAACTAAAGGTACAGTGAAATTTAACACCTCTCATCCGCACGAGTCGAGTACAATAATTTACTAGAACACAAATTACATGTCACTAATGTTAATTGCTTAGATCAAAGATAAACTAAAAATATTGCCTGTCAAGATGAACGCTGTAGGAAAAATAATTGATTTTCAGTTCTTTAGAAACGAAGTAAACCTTGCTCACGTTGTTCTCGTGAGTGTCACAGTTTCTTTTAATTCTAACCGAGCTTTATAATAAAACGAACAGTGAAAACAATAACGCTAAAAGTATCTTATAACAGGAAAGTATTTACAAATAAAAACTTAAAATTAAATCAGAATTCTTAATAGAAAGAGTACACACATCAAATCTCCCCGATTCCAGTAAGTTTTCTGTTGAACAAACTAAGAAAAAAATTGTATAAGTTCGTTTAACAGAGCTATGTTTACTGAGGTCTGTATGTACGTATCTATATTTCCACTTACATAAGTGTCTAATTAATCCCCAATCGGTAAATATAATCTATAAAATCTAATTTAATCCCAAATATACAAAGTGTTGAATTAATTAAAAATACGCAAATTGTCTGAAAACGAATATCTGAGAATATCTAAACCTATTTAAAAACAATGAAATGTCATAATAGTATTACTACCTGAACTAAATCAAAACGCATTTGATTTCAATCGTGAAACCCGACAGTAATAACCGAAACTACTTTCTTTTCAGAACACATTCTTATGAAACGTATGACAGAAAAATAATGTTATAATATAAACAACAAACAAATTATTTTTATAATTATACGAACACATTGTACACATATTTTTTGATATACATTAAGTGATTTACACAAGAATATTAAAATTGTATACAATTAAAACTTGAATATTATCATGGTTTTATTATCATTATCATAATAACTGTTTTCTACGCACACAAAGTAACACTTTTCTGAATTAATTGTAGAAATTGTCTCGATGATAAAATTCGCTGATTTTAATATCATAATCAAGAATTGTAAAAGGCAAGTCACTACGTTTACTGGAGCTGCTTATTACGTGTAGTAGTCAGGGGATCAGAAAGTGGCTAATTGAAAGCGAATTTCCACAAGTAAACAATTAATATGTTATCAAGTACGAGGCTACGTGTTCTGACCGGTATCAGCTTCTGATAGCGCGGTCGACCGTATTTCGTGTTGTACCCATAGTTCTTGGTTCTTCTTATACTTATACGTTTTTAATAAACATATTTACGTGTTTTTGCTTCATTTAAATACCACAAGAACTCACCTACGTCTACACAGCACAGTTAGTTCAACAAAAACATTATAGCCATCGAATCCGGTTAATCATGTAACCATCTTCACACCAAAATGGTTACGTGGCTAACCGAACTCGATCATTGTGTTTTAGTGCGAATTGACTGTGTTGTGTAGACGTAGATGAGTTCTTGTGGTATTTCGGCCTAATACTTACACACACATACACACACACACACACACACACACACACACACACACACACACATGTCTATGAAGCAAATTTTTGAAATGCTATAATTAAATGAATAAGAAAATAAGCATTTATGACGTAAATATTAATTCAGCATATAGGCCTATAGCTCGAAATGTTTCCTTTACAAAAACATCAGATAACAAGATTGAAAACAAAATTATAAATATTCACATCCAACAGATTATTCTATAATAAAGTTATTTATTGTAACACAATAAAGCCTGTATGCAATATTAACTGTTGCGTGTCATTATCTCATCGTGCACATGTGCATTAATTCTGAATGCAATACTACAATTACTGTTGCTGCGTCTAATATGTTTTCGTGAATAGTATGCTGCTTATGCCACTTGTGTAAATAAGAATAATTTATAATTTAATTCATATATTTGTGTGTGTGTGTGTGTGTGTGTGTGTATGTGTGTTTGTTTGTTTGTTTGTTTGCTTAATTTCAGTTTTACTACTAAACCAAATCAATCAGTGACAACAGACATATACTACAAAACAGGAATCATGTAACTGTTATTAATTGTCGCAATTAAGAAACATTAAAAACAAATAATTTTTCAATTTAAACAATTAACAAGTTATAAATTTTTTTTTTCCAAGTTGTACTATGGTAGCTTTATTAGTATACCGTTTTGATGGATCCGTGTTTCACCAACTGAATTAGTTGACGCAATTCGACAATTAAATTTTTTACCAATACTTTGTCAAACTATAAATAAGATGTTTTATTGCAGAACATAAAATAAACGGCTGAAGCGTAGTGCTACCTACGTTCCTCTCGTGGCTTAGGCAGACTACTATGAGTGCGTACGTACAAAAGGAGCCACTATTATTGTACAATAACCGTATATTTTTCATAACTTACTTATAAAAATGTTTAATTTTGTATTTTGTTATACTGTATTATACTGTACTATACTGTATTCTATTATATTTTTTATTTTATTTTATTTTATTATTTTTTTATTTTTCATTCAAATATCTCATGATTTTTCATTTGTAGATTTTTTCTCATTTTCGCAATAGATTTCTGTATTGATAAATATAAAAACCAAGAAAAAAATCAGCAATTATTCCATCATTAATAGAGTAAAACTTGAATGCTACAGTAATAATTTTTAAACTGCTCGTTTACTTTATAACAGACAGACTTGAAAATTATAAAATATCATACACGACTAAAAATTCTTCTGTAGGCCTAATTAGCATTAAAAAATCGCATATTTTCTTGGAACAAAGTATAACTATCAAAATTATCAGAAACTGTAACTCCACTAATCGATTGCTTAGACTACACCAACATTAACAGAAAGTTAAAAACGGTTTAACTTAAATTAATTTAATTTAATTTAAAATTCAAATTATAAATAGGAAACAATATCAACATTCAAAACTGCTTGATTTAATGTAGACAATCCTAACAAGTGCTGTTCAGTGGACTGTGTAAATAGTAGCATGGACATATGGACATATATTATCTCATCGTGCACACATGCACTGTATATAACTCTATAACTATTAATATTTTCGTGTTTCATTTATTGACAAAACACACACACAATCCTGAATTTGTGTAGCCTACATCTAAATTTAAAATTAAAGAAACATAGGTTGGTCCTGTGGGTTTGTCTACAGAAAAACAAGAAATATTTTGCTGACAGGAATTCGAATTGACTGGAGCAAACAAGGATTTAAGTAAATAAAAATATAGACGAAAACAAAGGGAGTACAACACCGAGAGAAGATAAAGAGAACTAACGGAACTGGGAAGGTAACGGGGGAAGAGTTGTGCTTTCCGTTATCCGCGGATGTGATTAGTAAAACAACTTGAATGTTTAACTGTGTGTGTGTGTGTGTGTGTGTGTGTGTGTGTGTGTGTGTGTGTGTGTGTGTGTGTGTGTGTGTGTGTGTGTGTGTGTGTGTGTGTGTGTGTGTGTTCGGGAGCCACAGTTGCCTGTGAGTGAGTGATACGATTAATAAAGTAAACTGTCCGACGTACATGCGTTGTGGATTGAAATATAGATGTCAGCTGACACAAGACTGTAACTTTATGTTTGACACGAGCTTTGTAAGGTTTACCATAAATTCTCTAATACATTTTTCTCACGACTACTTGTGTCCATTACTGCATTGTGATTAGAATTGCGCCACACAGTCTGCTGTGGCAAATGGGTGGTGTGTGGGTGAGGTCTGTCAGAACAAAGCCGTGCACATTAACTACATAATGACAGCAACTGCAACAACATGCTTTTCAGTTGTGCTGTACAAAACACTTTGAACGTTCTACTATTCTTCGGTCATTTTTTACAAAATCCAAACGATCGAAATAAAGATTTTTCCAAAACAATCGCGGTAACGAACATGATTTCATAAGAAGATAAAAATGTTCGTTCTACCAATTGTTGTTTAAGAACAGGCTCCTATCATTTAAAGGAATGTACTTTATGTTCTCGGTGGAGATTTAAAGCTGATCAAATATGTAAAACATTTTGTAACTAACGGTGATCACTGTAATAGTAAAACAAGTAGTGTATATTATTTATACTTCGCTACTATAGCCCAGCATTGAGTAAGTATTGATTTTATTTGAATTTATATACGCGAAGCTTTCGTCTTCTTTACATAGAGTTTGCAGCAGAAGGCAAGCATCTGTCTGTCTGTTTGAACCAGCCAAAATACTGTCGTGAATACATAATTATCGTTTAAGCTTTAATAACTCGTTTTGACATTCTCTGGTCTTTTGTAATCCAAGTAAAATTAACAACAAATAATGGCTGATTTGCCCTGTCGGTACACACACTTCTATACGTCTGCAGTACATGACACTGTATAAATTGTAATACACGACGATACAACTGATAATTAAAATAATTTGGCAACGTGTTTGTAAGGATAATCTGCATTAACAGACAGACCAAAACAATATCGCATTGTCCTAGTTATTATTTCAGAGCGTGTATGATAAAACTAAGGCATGTGTTTAACGTTCATAAACACAAACAGTGAAATTTTAACCACAATAAATCATTTAATGATTTATTAATATGTTTTAAACATAAAAAACAATATTTATAGGACTGATAACTTAACACTCAATTTAATAATTAAAGTATATTATAAATATTATTTCTTCCTACGCTAAACACACAATATGCGTGCAAGTGTCTGAATGTGTGTTATATCTCAATAAAAAAAAATACGGTGTGAAAATACTAAGGATTTCTACATACATAGATAATACAGCCACAAAATATAAGGCACACGGCAGGTCGGAATACCACAACCGACGTGAATTGCAAGCACAGAAGGAATTACTGACTAAAAAAAATAATCTACCTTTTCGTTAATATTTGACAATTTTATATAGACTATTTGACAGTGAGCGTGTGAGTATGAAAATGTTATACAAATAAAATATAATTGTTGCGTGTATAGACACACACACACACACACACATATAAAATCATTTATTTATATGTACATACATGTTTATAATAAATATTTTTTAATACAGTAATACGTCTAGAAAAACTGTAATAAACTAACAGTCTGGGTCTTAGTGCATGTGTGTGTGTGTGTGTGTGTGTGTGTGTGTGTGTGTGTGTGTGTGTGTGTGTGTGTGTGTGTGTGTGTGTGTGTGTGTGTGTGTGTGTGTGTGTGTGTGTGTGTGTGTGTGTGTGTGTGTGTGTGTGTGTGTGTGTGTGTGTGTGTGTGTGTGTGTGTGTGTGTGTGTGTGTGTGTGTGTGTGTGTGTGTGTGTGTGTGTGTGTGTGTGTGTGTGTGTGTGTGTGTGTGTGAGGGAACCACTTGGTGCCAGTCTATGCAATCCCATTCTTTTTTTGTTCTCATTCTGTTTTCCGATGAAAATAAAAGCAGTATCCGGAACGCCAATTAACGGTTCAACGTAATTTCCGATCGGCTCAAACACCGGCAAACAATGAAATACCGATCTCGTAGTGGCTGCTGCACTCTGGAGTTACAGTCTGTGCAACTTCTAAAACAAATTGCAACAATAAATTTTACCTGTTTTTAAATCTATTGACAAGGCTTCAAAATATTCAGGAGAACAATTTTGTTTTAACAATATCATCATTATTATTATTTTATATAATTAACTCAAAATTTAGTAACAGAGCTTAGACCAATGCAATGATACGTCATCTTTGTGTGTGTGCGTGCATTACAGATCTTAAGCTTGTGATCAACAGGAGGCAGTGCGTCACGGTAAGATCGTATCGCCTCCAACTCTAGCGATCGCTTGCGTTTGCGCTTGTCTATATCTACTGAACCAAGTTAAGAAAACTTTTTAATTATTACTAGTAATAAAATAAATAAAATAACAATAATAAAAACAAAGAATATTATTATTAATGTTATTATTACAATTTTTATAAATAACATTATATAAATAATTTTATGCGTTCATAAAGTGTTTAACGATTTTTTATATTACTTCCATATTAAAATAAATGATGTTCTGAGATGCTTGTGCGAATCCAAGACGTCCTCGGTCTGCGAATTGCACTAAACTTTACACTGTTTTCCATTTTCTCTTATTCTTACCAGGATAAATATTTACTTGGCTTCCCTAGACATGTATTGACCACATTATTTTTGTTTGGCACACCGTATTCAGTAACCCTGTTACTGCTTTTCCTTATATACGTGTTAACTTTATCTTTACTAACAATATATGTTACCATTATTATTTTTTTTTTATTACATGACGCTACTTATGTTTCTATTATTATTATTAAGAGAATTATTACTGTTGCACACCACTATAGAAAAATTATTCCGATTAGCGCTTTTAAGCTTCTCAGCTCATCGGAATAATTTTTCTATAGTGGTGTGCAACAGTAATAATTCTGTTTGTGATTATAACCACTAACACAACTTTCTTCATTAAAATTTATTATTATTATTAAGCTTTCACACTGTTTTTACTTATAGTCTATTAATATGTTTGATTTAATTTCATTTTGTCCCTACGTGAACTATTATTAGGCAACGATTACTCGTACTTAGTAAGGCTTATTAAATACCGAGAATAATATGAGTTATTAAATGTCTTTAGAAGCGGCAGTGTTTCCAATGTTTTAAATACCCGTAATAACGGTTTCATTAATAACTGCTGCGTTAAAATACTGTTAGTACTAAACGTCATCTTCTACTCTTTGATGCTCCATCCTCAAAGTAAACTGAAAGTGACTGTTCTCAAAACTGTTTTAAGGATAGCAAATATCAGAAAGTGTACAATACATTTCATGCTAACAATACCGTTATTAAACCTAAGTTGTTACTTTAAGAAACTGTATGTATAATTCCAATCCAGCATTGTTTGCCCGTTTAACTATTTACCGTTCTTTCATAATTATCACAATATACAGGTGTCAGTAGTATTCAGCAATCTGCACCAGCGTATAACTTTTATTTTTGGATGTCATATATTTGTGGTATAAGATTAATAATACATTATGTAATTATTTAATAAAATATCTTCTATTAATTACATTCACAACAAATTCTAGTAAATTACCTTTCAATTATTCTTAAAATTATTTTATTACATTGTTAGGCTTATATTAAATTACTTTTACAACTTTTTAAATAGATTATTTAATTAGCTAAAACGTATTTTAACAAAATAATTTATTAAAATAATAAAAACCTAAACGTACAAAAGAAGATTAAATTTTAGTAAAACCAAAGTTAGTCTTACTATTTACTGAGTTGCTTCTACGTCTGAAAAAGGTCTTAGACAGTTAAATGAGGTTCCCCTTCAGCTTTTGCTTGAAATTGTACAATAATTTAAGTATACGAAAAACCGACAATTATAACAAAATGAGTTACAATTGTAACTGTAATTGTGTGTGTGATAATAACTTGTTTACTCAAAAATGACAACTTGTTGACTCATGTAATGACTTACATGGTATTTTACCATTTTCTTTAAATGTACAAAATAGTCAAGATTTTTAAGAGCAACGGCAATAACGTAGGTATTTTGATTAAGTGACTTATAAATAAAAATTGATTAAGTTGATCAGTGAAAATATTTTTACATACAGGACCTCCGTTTAAGGCAAAAAGGAAATAAAATTTAGTAAGTTGATCAGTCAAAATATTTTTACATACAGGACCTCCGTTTAAGGCAAAACGTTTTTATATGGTTAACAACCCGGTTCTGCACAAAGTGAACGAGGAACTGAAGAAGATAGAATAGGCTACATCTTTCAAATCTAAACTTGCAGATGCTGTACTGTTTTTACTGAAAATGCGATCCAAATAAATGATTAATGAGGTCAAGCAGAAAAGAGTAAAATTTGGTTTGAAACTAACTAAAAAAGACAAACACAATGTCTAATAAGGTTGCATCAATTAAGTTAGTGAACACTGATAGTAAGTCCAACAGACATGAATGAAGTGAAATATTTTGGCTTTGAGGAAAATAGAACAATTGTTAGCAAACTGTCAGTTGATAAAAGTCATGGTGTTATTAAGAAAGAGGATGATGCTCTTAGAAATAAGAAACTGTGATTGAGTACTGAACAAGAGAATGTTACAAATCTCCAGACTTTGTTAGACACATGGAAAGAACTTTACTAGGAGTAAAAACAAGAGACCGGACAAGAATTAAATGGTTACAGATCGAAACTAGATGAACATTATTTACAGTATATACAATAAAGAAAGTATAAAGTGGAAGTGGGTAGAATAATTAACTGAGCTAGAAGATAGCATATCGCGAAGGTTGCTACATTTAAGGCAAAAGATAAAAAAGAATTATGACGATGGCGTTTTGAGATACGGCATGATGACTCTTCTTTAAAATCATGGTACACCGAAGTGGACAAGAAATGCACAATGTGAAACGTATTATTTTTTAAGAATTACACAAACTTATTTAAATTACCTTTGACAGCAAAATGCAATTCAAGCATGAATCCACGAGCCACTTGAATTGTGCTGACTTTCATTTACACACGTCCATATACATTACATATACTCACAAACACACATGCACGTGCTGTCGTATTTGTGTCGTATTTAATTCATTAAGTAATAAAAACGAAATTTTATTTCCCATTATCAATGAAAGTATTCTATAATTTGATTCATTTTAGTAAGTCTACGTTTAACGATTTCTAGTCCTAATGAAATATATTAATAGGCCTATAGTTAAAAAATTAAATGAAAAAGGTAATAATGCCAAATGCTAAATTGAGTACATATAATCTGGAAAACAGTTTACCAGTATTATCAATGACTCTGAGATTATCGATGATGGTAATATTAACAAGGAATTCGATAATTATATAAAATTATTATTTATTTATTTATTTTTGTATTCAACTGCCCGGATTGTCCGTTTTTTTCTGACGCACACTCTTGACTATAGAAAACTCCTGACTAGGTGTTTGAAATTTACATGGAGGAAAGGATGGACAGTCGAAACAGTCCAAATCTGAATTGAAACGAAATTGTAATCACAAAAAAAATAACAATTGTATAAAATATATAAAGGAAACGCCCGGGCGCGCGTGTGCTAAGAAAACATATTTTTTACTTTTAATAATAATTTAAATAATTTTAAAAATAATTTAAATAATTTTAAAAATAATTTAAATAATTTAATGCAAAAATAATTTAAATAATATTAATAAAATATTCCTTCAAGCAAATAAAATAAATATTTCATAATAAAAACGTTACTTAAAAAAAATTTACCTAAGATTTGTAGTGTTCTGAAGAAAAGCCAGCACGACCAGGAGAGACAAAACTCGAGCAGGGGGACGGCAAGAAGGGTGCATAGTGCCTCATCTCCAGTTAGGCAAACTACCCCTACACCTACACCACAAACACTTACACACCACCTTCATTTAGCACTTGAGTATGTTTTCAACACTTCACTAGATACAACTTTGAATAACGGTTTTTCATTTCTAGTCAGTTTATCAGTTTAAAAAATTGTACCTTTCTTCTAAGTCAGTTTTTGTGTTTCGACAGTCATGTGTGTCTAACATGGGTTTTACTGTCTTATTACTCAGCTAAACTATACAAAACTAAAAATGTTAGTCACTATATCAACTAAAACCGAAAGATAATCATCAGTTATATGAGTGTTATTAATAACTAAATGATTCTGTTCTACGTTAAAATTACAATATTTAACTACCAAGTTTATTATTACATAAATTCAAATTCAAATTTTAAAAGTATAATTACTCTTAGAATGAAGCAAAAGTCGGTGTCGGTAGAAGAGTTTATCAGAATGTTGCTCTAAGTCTATGATAACAATCAGCAAACCAACTTTCTGTAGTCTTTAAACTGTTATTATAAACACACTCTTACAAAGACACAAATATACAGAGCGAAGGTGTAAATGCGGCGTAAAATTATTAAGTTAACAGGTAAATCAATTTGTGAACACAAGTATCAACAGGTCCTTGTTGTAGATGAGACTTGTGACAAGCGAATCCTGCAGTGAGGTAATTGATTATTTGATGTTTATCTTGGCTGAGAAGGGCCACGGTGGGTCGGCTGCCGGAGGCGAGATCTCAGACTGACCGACACGGAGGACCGCTTGATAGCGACTGCAAGATACATCTCGACCAGTTCCGGCCTGCGCCCGTGCCACACGCTCTCTTCAACAAAGGATGAAAACCCGAAAAAAAGACTAATTCAGTTTTCGCTGAGCGCCGACAGTAGACAACATAGGACGAAGCCGCTTTACAATAGACAAGACTTAGAAACCGCCTCCCTCCTACTTAACAGAAAATTACCTCTTCTTATTTACCATTGGCTGATTCATTTTGTGGAAAGGGTGACCCTCTCTTTCAACTGGTCGTCCCCACATGACAACTGTATTCAAATCATACTGTAATTACGCGTCATTTTACAGATGTGTGGTCAAGTGACCATTTGACAGACGCTATTGTGTAGACTGCTCACGTTTGATATCCCACGGCTAAGATTGTGCAGTAGTATCGCTACCGAGACATGAGAATCTGATGCTTTTTCTATCAGCTTTTTTATTTTTATAAAAAATAATCAAATAAATTTATAAATATTTTTGCCACTAATTTTTGACAAGTAACATTACGAATGTAAGAGTGTACACATCAATATTGCCTAGAATTTAATCAAAACCCATTTTTCAAATGTTATGTAATTAGTGTATTTTATGATAAATATACATTGCACTAGACACATTGTGCAAGAACGTACAAAGAATTATTGACTACAGTATATGATTAACTTATAATTATTTTGTACAATTAAAATTGATTAATTATTAATTTAATATGGTCAACTTACTTGATTATTTTATAGTTTGGACTGTAAATAAAAATACTTTACTAAGTTTTTTAAATGACTGTACTAACAATATTAAATTCTGTATTCCTTCTTTAAAGTAATTTTAAAGAATTACTTTCCAAACCATTTAATATTATTTCATTAGGTTATTTTAAAAAATTGTCCTTTGCCATTATTTGTGAAAGTGTTTAGCTATTTTATTATTTTAATTAGTCTACGTTTAGTAATTTCTAGTCTACGTGACTAGAATGCAGTAAACAAGCAAATGGAAAAGGTGTAAGGAAAATAGCGCAATGAAAATTTCCTTGCATGAAAGGATAACAATGCAAGATGCTGAACTGTGTGCTTAAAATTCTGAAAAACAGCCAGAAAACCCCGAAATATGGTAACTCTAGAAACATGTTATAGGATATGAGAATATGCAGCGCAAAGAGAAATAAATTAATGACACTGCATGGTGGTGGCAACTTCAGGTAAAGAGTTGATGTCAGTGGGAATTTAAGGGATAAAATAAAAATAGTAGAACGTGCAAAAAGTTCCAAAAAGAGTTAAGTGAAAGTTAAGGTGCAACTAGGCATAACTTATAGACTATTCAGACACCTATATTCAATAACCTATATTCTTTGAAAAAATAAAGAACGTTTCAATTTTAAGAATGATGAAAGATAATTAGGAAGGTAGACTTTTGAAATTTGAGAGTACTGAAAAACTGGAATTGCTCAATTAATATTCCAATATTCCAGTATATTGGATACATTCAATTAATATTGTACAATCAGAACTCTTATTTTTTTAAGGAAATTTAAGTGCAGAAGAACCAAAGAGGTTTTTTGTATGTAGGCCTATAATGTGATAAAGATTCGTGGAATGGAAAAACAAAACACTTACTAATAGACACAATGAAGGTAGCCATTATTTGATAAACCGTACGTCAATTTCAATGTTGTCATCTCTACACAGAAAGGTTCTCACAAGTAAACTTAATAGGAAACTCGATGGTCATCAGTTACCTAAAGAAACGATATTCAGAAAACACTAGAATACAATAAATTATCCTTAAGGACTGAATGACTTTGAAGATGCTTTGTATATACAACACTTATGGCATTTTTTGTGATTACGAGAAACCATTACTCAGTGTACACAGGATCTACAGTGAAGATATTAGGAGAAAAAGGGTCAGATAAAGTACATTTGGATACTTGCAAATCCCGTCCTAAATATTTAAATACCCAAAGCTCATTCCCAACTGCATATGTTATTGAATACATACAAACAGGAAAGTTAGTATGGCAGCAGGAAAGCATTTTCCCAGTCTGATAAAGCTGGTGTTCAGGTGATTAGGTGTTCATAGGATCTGAGATAGATACAATAGGCTACATCTTTCAAACCTAAACTTTCAGATACTGTACTGTTCTTTTTTTTTAGTGAAAATACAATTGAAATAAACGATTAATTAACTCAACTAAAAAAGTGTAAAATTTTGTTTGAAACTAACTGGAGAAGATAAACATAATGTCTAATAAGGCTGCACCAATTGAGGTAGTAAACATTGATACTAAATCCAACGGAATGAATGAAATCAAATATTTTGGATTTGGGGGAAAATAAAAAAATTGCTAGCAAACTATCAGTCGATAAAAGTCGTTGTGTACATTCATAAAGAGGAGAATATGCCTACTGTTGGAAATACGAATCTGTGCTTGAGTACTGAACACGAGAATGTTACAAACCTCCAGACTTTATAAGACACATGGAAATAACTTTACTAGGAATAAAAGTAAGAGACCAGAGAACAATTGAATGGTTACGGATCAGAACTAGATGATTATTATTTAGAGTAAACAGAATTAAGAAAGTAAAATGGAAGTGGGTAGGATATTTAAGTGCGTCAGAAGATGGTATACCACGAAAGTTATTACATTGGAGACCAAAAAATAAAAAGGATCATGACGATGACGTTTGGCGATGGAGAAGGATGATCTTTTCAGCATAGTGATGCACAGAACTGGACAAGAGACGCTTTGGAAAGAAATAACTGAAAACGACTGAGGAAGCAACTTCGATTAGCAGTCGGCAGATAAGTGATAAGGTTGATATTACTTTCTTGTCTTTTCGTAGTTGTTTAAGTTGTAAAATGCCACCTGGTTGTAGACCAGTAAAATGTGTTGTAATGGTTACCATCTACAAGGAAAGTGAACTTTACAAAACAAAGGTACAGTTGATTTCTGTAAATGTTAAGAATGTTCAAACTAACGCACATATGTATGTAAGCCTACTACGTAGGGAACGCTGAGAATACTGATGTTAATGGTATTTGAAAATGTTCCGATTCATAGTTGCTCTGCTTGTTTAACTTTTTTTGGACTAGTATATAATATAGTGATTACAAGCAAACACAAGCGCGCGCGTGCTCGCATCATAAACAAAGACCCCAATATTAATGAATAACCAAGAAACATTCATCTGTACATTCTTTTCCGGTATTTGTTCACTTTCCTGTCACGTGTATACTTTTATAAGACATTTTTACAACAATAGCATCATAAATAGATGTTAATGCTCATTTTTACACTTTGTTCATAACTTTTATGAAGAACATTAATCGCCTTTCTTCAAAAATTTTCTCATTCCTCTAAACTATTTGAATAACGTAAACACTCAATGTTTGTTTACCTATTATTTCGATGTTATACGAATGATCCTAACGGTTTATTTCTACACCAACAGTAAGTGATATTACAAGTATTACACTTACCGTACTTGAATCGTGTTACTATGTGCCAAATGTTACATAAATGTGCTGTCTAACGGAGAAATTTACTGCAGATAACGATAACACGTTAAAGATATTATGTGTCATTGGTTTGTAAAAGCGTTTGCAGTCATGAAAGTTTTAATTATTCCATCCTGCTTGTTTATTGTTAGCCTGCCATCTAAGTTACATACGTCGTAATGTGCACTATGTGCTTGTGTGTATTTTACGACGTATATAACGGCTTTCTTGAATGTTACTTCCAATAGACGGGAACATTGTAACAACGCTCGCGATCACTATACTTGAGTCTCTCATACAAGCCATTCCCAGAAAGATATAGGCCTAGGTGACGAATATGAGCTACACGTACAGTATATAATAATTAATACAGTAAATAATAAATAAACAAGTATTTAATTTTATTATTGGAATATTCTCTTCTTAGTTCCTAGTGAAAATAGGCTCGAGAAAACAGAGCCTGTATCATTTAGTACAACTGAAAATAGAAAGAGATATTTTATGTTAATTACGTATTTTGTAGCGTTATTTCCAAGAAATTTGTTTCTTACATGATTTTTTGTTATAAAAACTGAATCTTAAACGAACAGGAATGAACTGTCACACCAGACAGTGTCGGAAACCCCACATTTACTTTAGCACCATAAGGTAGTAAAACCCATATAAGAAATTATGTCAGTGAGCTCAGAATATAAACTCAGCAGTGTCTTCTTTAATTCACCAGTTAAAATTAAATGTTACACATTATTATATAATAATTTTTGTATGCACCGACTAAATTGTATTAAAAATTATAAATCAAATTCGGAATTCGCCTTTGTTTAGAGCGGAAACTTATGTAACTAACAGAGTCGTAGTCTAGTACTGAAAAATCATAATTTCTTTAGTTTAATGAATTTTATAACGATATAATTCCTAAGAAACTGTTATCAGGAATAATTACTAAAAATACTGTCTGTTAAGAAAACTAAAATCTGTGTCATAATTGAAATTTAAGTAATTCAATGAGGTTCGGAAACACCAACAGAAAAACTAAATTGAAAAAGCAAACAATAATGATTTGAATTGAACAAATTGTTTTTATATAACATAGCATTAGGCCTATACTATTTAATGAAAGAATTTTTAATTCTACAAAGTAAAAGTACAGTATAATATCCGTATCGTTCTCGTTTACTGGTTACACAATGCCTATTTCAAGGTTTTTACGGTAATTATAGTACTTAAAGTAGCCCTATCGAATTTGTAGATTGCTGACTGGGTCAAAAAGATTGTGCCTTTCTAGATCGTTTCTCCTTATGGCCAGTCATTCAGTCTAACCAAAGTGATACATTATCGATTACAGTCGACACAAAAACAGGATAGTTCACGTAAAACAAAAACAGACATTGTAGGTGACTGAGTCATATTTGTATGAACTGTACACGTTGGCCTAGGTGTTACCTCTAAGCCACAACATTGTAGGAGAGAAAGAGTTTGTCTGTACCAGAGACACACAGGATAAGCATTTAAAAGCACACAGTAAACTATTTACAATAAAACAGTTGCAAATATAGCCTACCGGTGAACTGTAGTAGAAGTAAATATTGTTCAGATTGATAAACTAAAAATATTTTTGTAATTTACTCCATACCAATATTCCCCCAGTATTCTATTCTATTTTTGATTTAAAATGCCTATGTAAAACTTCGCCAAATTCCCATTATTTATTTTACTTCCATATTCCTTAAGGAAATGGAAGTATGGTGATGGCAAAAAAAATCGTGTTCGAGATTATTGTAGATTCTGATTGTACTACACTCAAAACATGAAAAAAGTCGTTTTTCGAAAAGTGTCTGTGTGTGTGTGTCTGTCTGTCTGTGTGTCTGTGTGTCTATCTGTCTATCTTAGATTTTTTTTCTATAGCAAACGATAACAGCCGCAAATTCAAACAGAATCAAATAAGTTTTTGCATACAGCCCTGATTTGTAGAGTACTCACGACCTATTGTTTTTGGTGGAGATCGGTTGAGGGAAAGGGGTAGTTTACCTGCAACGGTTTTTTTTATCAAGGGCAATTTTTTTTTTGGCAAACGATAACAGCCGCAAATTCAAAAAGAATCAAATAATGTTTCGCATACAGCCCTGAATTATGGAGTTCTCAAGACCTATTGTTTTTGGTGAAGATCGGTTAAGGGAAAGGGGTAGTTTACCTGCAACGTTTTATGTTTTAACAAGGGTATTTCCTATGGCAAACGATAACAGCCGCAATTCAAACAGAATCAAATAATTTTTTGCATACAGCCCTGATTTGTAGAGTACTCAAGACCTATTGTTTTTGGTGAAGATCGGTTAAGGGGAAGGGGTAGTTTACCTGCAACATTTTTTTATCAAGGGTAATTTTCTATGGCAAACGATAACAGCCGCATATTCAAACAGAATCAAATAATTTTTTGCACACGTCCCTGAATTGTAGAGATCTCAAGGACTTTTGATTTTGGTAAAGATCGGTTAAGGGGAAGGGGTAGTTTACCTGCAACCTTTTACGTTTTACAACAGTAAAGTACTTGAAAATTCATTTAAACTTTTTCAAACAATGGTAATTGTTAAAAATAAAATAATTTTGTTGCCAGGCAATAAAATTATAATTTTTTCATTTTAATGTAAATTATGTATGAGAGAAAATATATCGTTCGTGGCAGGCAAGCATATCTCAGTTATGTAATGTTTACGTTTCCATTTTATTATTATGACTACCGCAATAAAAAGCAGGGAAGACACACACACACACACACACACACACACAAAATTCGCGTTATTTCTGGCCTCATTCATGTTTATTTTCTTACATTTGCACGCTTTTTAAATGGAAAGTGCCGAAACCCATACCAACATAACGCGTGCAAGCCGAAAAAGTGTCCAGCGTGGATAGCGATTTGCTTCCTGTGGATCGCTGGGCAGTGTAACTGCACGTGTTTACAGAGGAACGATTCATAGACAGACTTTTCGTCTTTAGGGAATGAACCCTCTGCAAGATGCTGAGGGTCCACGAGTGACTTGGGAGCGCTCCTTCTTTTCCGCGTGTTTGTTCTGTGAAACGTACACTGTAGATTTTCCGACACAACTAACTGTTTAGTGTGGTGAGTTTTGTGGTCCAACAACGTACTGGCAACTTCAACTCCACACATCAGACTCATGAGTTATTATCAAAAAATTATGACTAGACCTATACTACAAAAGTTAATTCGAATCATAAAATTCGAATAAAATAAACTAACTTTGAAAATTTTATGAAGATTATTCTAAACTATTCACCAAAGGTAATAACGTTATTTAATTTAATAGTAGTTTACTTTTAACCTCATAATTAGTCATTTTTGATATCTATAAAATAGTGAGTTTCATTCCTATGTTCCATAGTCACTCAAAAGGAAGAAAGTGCGCGAAGCCTAGATTTAAACAAAAAAGAAAAAGAAATGAAGAATAAGAAATATAGGCTTACTTATATAAAATATGGACACAGTATTAACATGGTGCCTCTAAAATGGTAACAGGAGTGCCCTAAGCCGGCACCCAGACGTCGAAACATAAAACGTACATACGCAATATTATGAGCACTAATCAGCCGTATTGCCCACAGCTGTCATTCCGGGCAATCGAATTGGCCCACGGTTATTACATTTATCTGTGGCTCTACATTTCCCGTCCAAAAACCGGAGACACGGATCCGCCTCCCTGACGTGGGGACATAAAAGTGTTGCAATCTCGCTCGTAAACTTTCGTGGTTTTCGTTAATAAATAACATTGTTTTCCGGTTACACATACGTCTTAATACTTTGGTAAAACCTCTCAGTCGAACTACTGGAGATGCCTCATCGTAGTATGGGCGAAACGTTTGGTTTTCAAAAAATAAAAATACGTGTGTTCAACCGAAAAATAGTGTTATTATGAAGTGTTGCGTCTATCAATGGCCGAAAATTTTATGCCAGCTCGGCCGTAGTTATTGTACCCGATTTGGACTACCGTGAGACGTACTAATCCCTTTCGGAACCAAAAATTCACGGTTATGGTCCTTCCCGACCGTGGTGGCAGTGTAGCGCTATGCTGTTAAGCCGAAGGCGCAGCCTCACAGCCGCGGATCCGGGCGACAGGGAAGTCTGCGCCGGTTCTCAGACCATAAAGCAAGCATAAAACGATGTTTTATCAGGCAAAAACACAGTCAGCTCTCGAAATTTTGATGTTCGGCACGCAACGACACATCATTCAGTCAGTATTTTTTAAATGGTTTTCCTTAGCATACTCTGGGTTATTACCATACTTGGATTGCCACACTCGTCCATGAAACGCTCACTTTTTTATAGAAATATTTACAGAATAATGTCAATAATATTTTCACGCTCCGCAAAACGGAACCTATAAATTAGACCATAGTTTTAAGTCGTTAAAGCGTCAAAACAAAACTGAAGTTAGTAAGCTGCACAGAAAACTGTTTATAAATACATTATATGAACAAGAAACTAGAAAATAAATAATATTCCTAGATTGACAGGCATTAATTAGTATCTTCTAAGTTCTCTTGCATTAATTAATGCATTAATGCTCTGTCAATCAAATGTGATACCAATCAGCTGTGTTTTATGCGACTTTAAATGCAGTTTGTTGAAACTGGCTGCTTGTTAAAATTTGTTATGTAAATCCATATTCTAGTTTTTGCAGCACGTGTTTACGCAGTGGCTAATAGCTTTGATCGTGGGTTGTTGTTTTATTGCTTATTTAAATATCAGTCACAATATTTATTTAGAATCATTTACAACTCGGTAGTTATGTTTTTTACATAAGCATTAATACCGCTTTATAGACTACTAGATGAACGAATTCATTCTGATTATCTTACTGTTGTCACCCAATCGTATTTAGTTCCAAATAACTAAAGTCATTCCACTAACGACCATCAACAAAACTATGTTCTAGAAATGTTAATGGAAAATTTTTATATTTTTTAAATAATTTTATTGATTTTTTTTCTTCTCTTAGAAAAATTGTATATCACTCCATTGTTTTTTTTTTATTGAACGTATGAAAAATATTGTAACGTAAATATGATTGACAATTTACCAGACAGGCAATCAATTTGAAGCAAAGACGCAAAAAAAACTAATTGGTGAGTCACATATAAACTTATCTTCTGTTAGAATTAACTGATTTTACGTTCGCCAATTAATATCGTTCCGGTATTACGTCAGGTAATTCTTCCAGCACCCCCGTAATGAGGTTGCAGTGATGACACAAACCCAATGCTGTTCTCCAGCAATTCAATAAATATTCATAGGGAGGTTTGCTGCAAAGTCGAAAAGTGCTCGCTCCACTCTCATGCGAAAGAACTTACTATGAAGATGTATCATAACCCTCGTAAAACCCTGATGAGAAGAAATCGGTAGGGAAGAAGATGAATAGAAATCACATTTAACATTGAATAGGTTGGCAAATGCATTTCAGCATATGAAATATGTGGAGAGGAACGGTTTTAGATATTGGATGATGAAGACGTAGGCTGTGAAAGTTGAACGCAATGTGCTGGACAGTCGAGAAGCTGAAAATCTGCAAAGAAAAGGAAATGGACACAAAGAAAATAGTCAGTCCTCCATTCCTTCTTTAAGGCAGTAGATGGGCTAACGTTATAATTGTTAACCAATGTATTTTGTACTTCCGCAGTCATAGGCTTGCGCACGGGGGGGACCAGAGGGACTTTTGTCCCCCCTTTAGTTAAAAAAAAAACAATTCGGAAAAATTAAAAGATGAAAAAAAGAAAGTGAAAAATTGGTGCGTTATAAAAAAAATACACTAATAGAAAAGTACATGTTAGAGTGATTTCAGGCTGTAGTGATAACCTCTGTCACTATAAGCTTTGTATCACCATCTGGGTTTACATAGATTTTAATTTTGTAATACCTGTAAACTTTGGTATAAGTCTTTATTGAAATCATCAAACTATGTACATATTTTTCAATAAATATAGTCAGTAAATATTATTTAAGGGTTTTGTTTATTCCATTGCTTTTTCTTATTGTTGTTGTTTAGGTCACAAAAATAAGATAAACAGAATTATCACTGTTGCACACTACTATAGAAAAATTATTCCGATTAGCGCCTTCAAGCTTCGCAAGGTCATCGTCAGATCGGAAAATGTCGTCATTTCATCTCAATGTCTCATCGTCAGCTCATTTTCCGATCTGACGATGAGCTGTGAAGCCTGAAACCACTAATCGGAGTAATGTTTCTATAGCGGTGTGCAACAATGATAATTCTGTTTGTGATTATAACCACTAACACAACTTTCTTAATTAAAAACAAGATAATGATATTTTTTTAAATTAAACCCGTTTCTTTTTTTAATGTAAATTTTATAGACGATTTTACTAAGGGTATTCCATATCCCCCGGTGTAGTGGTCTCACCATTGTAATCGCCCTGCACACGCGTACCTCCGCAGTCCATCACGTCACACGCGACTACACGTACTAACATTTTTTTGTCTCGATTCATTTGTTAAACAGTGGAGGCGGCGATAGCTTACTAAATACACTATTGGAAGCGACAAGTATAATTTTTTGTCACAGTTTTATATGGTAGAGACACGCGTGACCGTACGTCCGAGCGTACTAACCACACGAGTACTAGTTCGCTCGCTAACGGCGTGTGTGAGCGTGTTAAGTTCAAACGGAATCTGTCAAGACCGCACCTATCTGCCTCACTGTAGTACGTAAGACCTGCTGATACAATCGTGACAGTATTTTACTGCACACTTCTGTTTACACTGACCTAGTAGTACAGCTCCAACACATCTACAGATCTAAAATCTTGTTTGACACTTTCGCTATAAATGTTCAAGTACATATGACACGTTATTTTAAGCGTAGATCCTTTAACTAGTTTTTTCAAACGTTCTTCATTTATCTCCCTTTCTTATTATGTGTTATTGAGAAACTTCCACTCACAATTAACAGTGAAATATAAAACCTCATTGCTGTAAGCAAAACGTGACTTGGCAAATAGATGCGATTTGTAATTCAAGCCATAATCACTCGTTATTTATTGTTTTTCAATAAAAATTGTAAAATCCAGTTTATAATGACCGATATAGGTTTCAGGTATAAACCTATACTGCGATTTTTCCTCCCGTGTTTACGTAAGCCAGATGCTTAAATTGCCCGAGAAAGAACATTAGGTAAAAAACTTTGAGTTTTTTATGTAACAGACGTTACATTATCTGTCGACACACGAGTTGTGTCTTCTGCATTGTCTTCCAAATTTTGAACCATACTTTAGTACACATTTGGCTGTATACTATTCAGTAAACAGGGGTGCCTCACTAAAAATATTTCGTAATTTTCCGTAGGCCATCCGTGTCAGATTTAATAATTGTTCGTAGAATGTAAACACTTTCCACACATACTTGATTAATATTTATTTAAATAGCAACATTTTGATAGCACATGAAGACTTGGTTTGTGTTTGAGTCCCTGTTGATAATAATTAACGGTCCATTATCGTTTAAAATTCAGGCTATCAATATTCTTAGCGGCACTCGTACGTAATATATAATCTTATGTAATCATATCACCATTATCAACATCAGCTACTGTCCAAGCTTTAGTCACGATCACATCGACGCCGAGCGTACAGTACGCGACGCCCTGTGTGTTATGGTCCGCCCACGGTTTATGCTGCCTAGTCTTAGCTTATTCAAAATTATATACCAGTAGTATTCCTTCCAATAAGTATTAACGCTTAAAAATTTTGCGAAGTTTATAACTTATGTCGATCTATAGAAAGCATATTAGTCTCATGTCTATAGAAAGCATATCAGTTAAATATTTTATGACTCTTATTTTATAAAATGATTTATTCCCATTAACAACGTGCTTGTAACAGGCAATAAAATAGAATTCCATCAGACTGGGTTCCGTACTTGAGACACGTCTTACTATCGACAACGTTACGCCACGCTGCTTCGGCGCAGTTATAAAGAATCTAATATCTTTATTACCCGTGAAAATATTAACTGTCATACTTTCTCTTCAGTAAAAAAGTCCACTCACAATTTATCTTCAAGTGTCTTAACAATCATGCTTCCTTTTACATGTTTAGTGTATAGCGCTCGTGTGTGTGCGCGCACGCGTCCGTCCGTGAACATAATGGTGTCGATTTCATAAGTTCTTAATCGAATAAATTTAGCTGTTTAATGCTCCACTTACTTTCACTGCGTTAAGGCATTGTACTTACATAGCATAACGTAAACTGTTATAATTTCAATTGATACACGCTCTTCATTAAATAATAATCTATTAGCTTAACAGTACTACTAACACAGCGATATGTCGTTTACTAAGCATCAAAAGAGCGTTTAACCAGTTTTAATGATACGTGTTTAATATCAGAGTACAATTAATGACGCCAACTTTGTCGTTTGTTGCTGAGCTGCTATAGCTGCTGAACGAATCCTTCAGTGTCACCAACGTTATCAAGTTGAACACGGAATACAGTTCAGTGCGGCCCTGAAGGAAACGATGTCTGGCCTATTTAAACTTTAATGCATTACATGTGAACATTCTTCAATTTAATAACAATCTACTGCACTTTACATTGTCAGTACTAATTTACATACTGCTTCTTATGAATAACATATAACTACACGACATCAGTGTGCACCCAGATTCGTTAGGCTTATTTTTAGGCTTATTTCTCACATACAAGTGAACATTTTAAGGTTACATGCCAGGTACAATAACCACATCTACATCTAAAAATACGGGTTTCATTGTACCATAATTTCATACTATAATCTAGTGAAGATTATTCTTCCGCATTTAAAACACATAACATTTTCAATAAATGCCGTGTAAAATAGTACAATTTTTTTGAATTTTCAATTGGCTTTCGTACCAGCTATCTTTCTCTAAAAACACATTGTCCTTTAATAAGATCACATACAGGCACAGTCTTCTTCTTCTTATTCTTCCTCTTCTTCTCCTTCTTCTTCTACACTTCACGGAGTAGGCACGTTGCCTGTTCCGTTTTCACAGCCTACATCTCTTGTACCAAATGGTCTATATTGAAACGCAACCTTATGTAGTCGTCCGTCCTCCATTCTGTCCAGATGCTGTAACCATTCCCTGCGATGTGTCTGGATCTTATCATTATGGAGAATACCTGCTGCTCTTCTCTAGTATCCTCATTGCGCAAACGATCCTGTCTCACGGAACCCTTTGCTCTTCTCAGAAACGTCATTTAAGAAGTTTGAGTGTGGTTTTTAATCTTCTTTGTAGAAACCCATGTTTCAGATCCATATAGTAAAACAGGCACTGCCATTGTTTTATAAAATTTAAGCCTTGTCTCTTTCCTTGTCTTTGTCCTCACCGTTCTATATATGACGCCACATATCATCTGAAACCTCGATATTTTTGTAGTGATATCTCGGCCTGTGTCATACCCACTACTCACAGGCAACCCAGGTAATTGAAGTCAGAGACTTATTCCAAAACTGTTCCCTCAAGAACAGTTTTTTATCTGATTGGAAACTTCTCCCAAAAAAGCCATGATTTTTGTTTTCCGCTTAGATATTTAAAAATCATATTGTTTACAAATATGATTTAAACGCACAGGCACATTACGCACATTAATTCCATCAATCATATGATTTATTTCTGATATATGCGAAAAGTTGGGGTCAATATTTAAATGTAAATGTGCGTGTGTTTGAAATATAAATATTTAATCCTCAATTGAATGTACTTGTTATAGGCCTACAATAGTAGTACAATGTGTCAACGGAGTTAATAGTTTAATGTATAATTTCATTCATCCTGTGGCTTTCATAGTCCATTACGTTCCAAGAGTTTCTTAAAGTCAAATATTTTTGCTTGTTAAGGTGGCGATGAACATTGCCGGTATCTCGTTTCCAGTTACCAAAATTACCCGTTTCTTGCTTTAATCATAAGCCTTATGAAAAAATACATAAAACTCTAATCAAATATATTCTATTTAACATACGTTACTACGCAGAATCATCGTGTTTACAATAATTCGATTAAGTAATTATATTAGAATTGTTAATCAAAACAATAATGCATTCAACATAGTCTCGTGCGGCATTAAATAATGGCGTCCTTAAGAAAATTAACATTTATGCTTATAACATTAAAACTTATAAACAATTTTATAGTGTGTTATTTTTCCTACATGCATATTTATGGGGTGACAAGAATAGTGATTTAGAGACGCGGACCGTCTGCGACTTGACCATAAGCAGCCAGTGACAGTATTATCGCTCCTACTGATCGATTAAAAACACAAATCGTGTACTTATTAATTACCAAGCTGGCTATTGTTTACTGCCACCGCTGCATACGGTATGCATCCGGGCACGCCCACACACGATATCCCATGTAACACGATACTACACTCTACGCCACACGCAAATATCATCATAATTGTCATCAGCAAGTTTTATTGTTTTTACAAGTAAATATATTTAAATTGTAATAGTAAGTAATAAAGTATTAAGTTCATGGAAAGACAATATGATCTTTAAATTTTAACAGCACGTAATATTTACGATCTGAATACTCTACAAATATACTCCGTGGCATTGCTTAATAGGATATAATGAAAGTGTATCAGGCCATAAATATTATTTATGGCTCCGTAGCTGTAAGCTACAAACTTGCAAAATATTTATTAATGCCACTTTTCTCAATTGTAGCGAGTCCCACATAATTAATATTCTCAGTCCAACAGAGGATAAATCAGGTAGTTTTCATGTGGTATATTAAAAACTGTTTAGTTACGAGTGGTTCTGATTACGTATATCAAAGGGGGAAATTACGACTTCTTTTTATTAAATGGAACTGTAGAAATAACTTCGAAATTTGTCATCAACAAAAATTAATCACAATTTAACATTTATGATTTAACAAATTAATGAACATCTACAGATCTCAAAATTCACACTTTCGCATTTAGCTAAATGATAAAAGGAAGTTGATACGCTCCTACCAACCGGCAACTACACTCTGGCAGGTTGGCAACCCGTTAGACCTAAAAATTAAACTCAGACTCAAGGAGGCTAGAAGTGGATGTCGGCCTACGCCAATGACGAAACTCTTACGCAATCCACGCGTACATTCACAACCTATACAACTTTTGTGAAGTATTGTCTCCTCAGTTCTGCTTTACGAAGAAAATCCGTGACGCAAAAGTTACAGTCACGATCAGACTACAGTTCGACATACGCGTTTACCAAATAAATGTAAACAAAATGTCTTATCTGCATGTTCACAGGGAAACGAGTAAAAGTAGTCACTTGACTGTAAAGGATAATGAGATTGAAGGAATACACGGTATCGATAGAAGGAAATTGTCATGGATTAGAAGTATCAGAAAGCGGCACGTCTGATTTATGAAAATTGAATACGGGTGCGTGAAGATAAAGGGAATATTTACTGGAATAATTCCTAAACTTCATTAAGTGAAGAAGGCACTACTAATACTGAATAATTGAGTAATTTCGGTTTCAATCAAAGAAGACGTATATTTCTCTTACCGTACCAGAACCACTCACTTCAAATGCTAAATACATTTTTAACTTTTACTCGAATTTCTTCTCGTCATTCTCTTCTGTCCTGAGCAGAAAAATCCTATTCATGTTTTGATTTAATACATGGCAGATTTTTCCTGAGCAGCTAGAAAATTGTTGCTTTTTCCTTGTTCAGCTTAAAAACACGATAATAGATAAAAAACTAACGAAACCAATAAAAATAATATAAGCTGTATTTATATATTCCTAATTCTCTACTAGGCCTATTGCCCATTGTTTACAAATGGTAAACGAATGGTGAGGTTGCAATCTTTTTGTGATTCAGAGCATATCGTTATGTAGGCTAAACAACTTTTCTATTATTACCCGATATTAAATATGGTTTGAGAAGTTGTTACTGATTTCTGATCGTATAAAAAATTATGGTTTCCTCTATGGCTGGTAAGTGTGTTTTGTGTAATTTATTTATGAAAATGTAGCGTAGGCCTACACCTAACTACATTATTCTTTTTTTTTTCTTTGCCACTTCGTATGTGCTTGTGAAAGTGAGTATTCCTCACTCCATCACGCCCTATTTCTCTCTCACACACTCACCTGTTTTCAATTATCACATGTACGTATAACAGTCTGTTTATCGTTAACTCAACGGCTGTCCTAATTACAGATATTTCAGGAGTTCAATTTATTACGGGCGCAGCGCTATAACTTTAATTCCGTGTTTTTTAATATGGTTTATTAAAATATTTTTCTTTAAAAATACTGATTTACATACAGCATTTAACTGCTAACGTAAAATTATACTATGATTCAGCCTAAACAACGATTTTATGAGTTAAACAAAAGAAGTAGTATAGTTTATGTCGTAATATTACCATACGTACAAAGTCACGATATTGAATTTGGACATTAATTCATATAATGACAAAAGTAAATCTGTTAATGCTAATGAGTAGTAGATGCCTAAACGCAGCCGGTTCGGTGTCAGAAACGTGTCTCTAATACAATGTGTCTTAGTCTAACAAGCCCAGTCAAACTATGTGAAGGCGTTTGTTATTAAGTTTCCATGTCTAAGTTACGGTCTCTGAGCATCACGCAATACAAGAAGAACATTCAATTTAGGAAGGTCTCTCGTGTTAGGTAAAGCTTCATTCGCCGCATTGTTAATGGGGTATAAAAAATGACCTTCAATACGGAACTGAGATATGTTATTACAGTGAAGCCGTAAGCTATACGTGTTAGTAATTAGGTTGTGGAGCGGTGATGCTATGCTATGCGTGACACACACACACACACACACACACACACACATACCATCCTAAGCTGGCTTTGTCCAGAGATGCTAATTGGGCCCTCGAGGCACACGGCAAGACGCAGTTTTACTCTTTTCTTTCTTACATTCCCCTAGAGAAGGACCCCCCCCCCCAATCAACGCACTTTGTACAATATCTAATTACACAGTTTAACGATTTTTCGGTTACCGTGGGGTACTAACACCCACTGTGCTTACTCAACGCATAATTTCAAAGATGCCCTAAACTTCCTGTGACTTCGGATTCACCTAGCGAAAATGATGAAGGGGCAAGTCCCTGAGTAATACACTGCACATGGTTTGTGTACACTTACATGTACGGAAACGTAGCGTCTCTCTTAACTACAGACAGGGATACAGATGTTCACTGATGTTAACACACGCCAATCGAAAACATTGTAAACAGATCCTGATTCAGTAGTAATAATTCCAAAAGTTTACTGGTAATTTACAAAAAGAAAAGAGTATTAATTTTTTTAGTTTTCAATCCATTCAAACCTCTAACTAATAAGTTGTATCATCACATAGTAGCATTTCTGGAAAAGCAGGATAAGCAGTAGTTTAATTGACAGGATAGACCTCCTTATCAATTATAAACAATTTAATGTTTTATTTAGATAGTAACGGTCATTATAACATAGAGAAACTGGAATAACCTTCATTCAAAATTTAAAAAATGAAACCAACTGTAGTTCCGTACTGTACCTGTGAATTAATGGAGTTCTACAGAAGCAATATGTTAATGAATTTTAAATCGGATTGTAAATATTATATTCGTAAACTTCATGGGCAGGTTAACACTCGACGCACCAAGTTACTACTGTTCTTCCGAGCTTCTGTAGGTTAGAGAACAAGTGAGAATGATGAGTCATTTCATCCCCCCCCCCCCCCAATACATTAAAACATTAGATTGTAAACACGTATTGTGATCACTCTGCAAAATCTGTTAATAGTGATGACTTTTCTGGCTTTACGTGTCAAACACTAAAACTGACACTGCGTGATATCAATTTCAAAAATAATCCTACTATTAACTATCACACACACAGCTAGAACTACTGTGTCTACAAAAAAATAAATATAAATATGTATATATATAGTTGCTACAACACTTAGATTTTGAAACAAATCTAAACAAAATTTGTACATTCGCTTAATGTTTCATACCAATTGCTGAATTTGGTTACAGCAGGACATGAGAAAGAACCAAGGATTCGCTACTTCGCCAGCTCGCATTATGTGAAAGACCCAAGTTGCCCAGCATTTGTTACAAACTTTGACATATTTAAAACAATACAACAAAATATTTTATCTTGTACTACTTAGGTTAGGTTGGCAGTGATTTCCATTTTAGGAAGTGATCAAGGTGAACTCCTTTTCTATGCTGTATGCAAGATTCCGAGAAATAAAATTCAGTGGATGCGCAGGTATAGTATACTAAATCACTTAGATTTAAAGGTTGGAGATTGTGCATGTTAATAGCACTACTTGTGGCTAAAAAATAGCAATCCTTATGCGCAGGAAAATAGATTAACTTCACCATTTACACGAACATTCACATTACTTGTACTTATGTTCTCATTACGCATAATTTTCAAGAAAAGAAAATACAAAATTTACATATTTTTGTTCCATTATATGAATGGTGCGCGCGCGCGCGTGTGTGTGTGCAATTTGTCAGAAGAGTCTGTCGTGTTAGATAAAATCAAAAAAATTAATAATTAATTTATGTATGTGGGTATGTATACGTATGTATGAATTTGTATAAATTTTATTATTTTAAAACACTACTACTACCACCACTACTACTATTGTTATTATTATTTTTTTTTTTATTTCATTTCACTTCACGCCGGGGTCACTGGCTGGAAACGTTTACCTACCCCAGTTGTTGTTGGAGTTGGGTGGCAGTCACCAAGTATCAACCTGAAACCTAAGGTACATGTCAACCTCCACCAACTCATTATGTACATGTCATCAGTGGCGTAACTGCAGGGGGGATCAATCCCCCCCTCCCCAGGGCTATTATAAATTTCAGATAAATTCCAATATCACTTAACGTAGGCCTATTTCTAAACCAGTTGCGGCTTAAAATAAGGATAATAAATAATTGTAGAAATAAAATGAATTACCCAATTCTTAAAGTAATAAAATAAAGTTTTTTAACAACGACAATCACTCAACGTTTGGTATATAACGTACGTATTTGTAGCATTGAAAATCAACTTAATCTGCCTTTATCTTTTTGGCCCAGAATCTCTTCACCTTACAGGATTGTCTGTCATGACGCCCCAGCCTAACATCTCTATGGTTTCAACCGTCAGCGTCGTCTTTCCACAGGTAAACTAGCAGTTTCTTGTCTTTAATTAATTCGGGAAAATAAGGATTGTTGGATGTTGCATAAAACTTAACGTACTTTAGCATGGACTATACTGTATGTTCCTTAAAACATTCTTGGGACAACATCCTTAATGAAATTGCGAAGGGGTAACAAAAATGTTTTTTTTTCAAAATATTTTCAGAAAGATCGTTTTCTCACGATTTATTAAGAATACAAATTTTGGATTACAGTGATTCCGAATGACATGATATTTATTACCTTTAATTTTAATAAGTTACCAAAGACAGAATATTTTGAAATTACCGCTTTTCCATATTCCTTCAACCCTTATACTTTACATTGGTTCACTCGTAATTTTTAAGACGAAGCATTTATAAAATGTACTTATAAAATTATAAGGGAAGAATCTCATTTGTTGTGAGGAAAATGGAAAATCCAACCTTCAAACTAGTCTCATGTTTGAAGATAGAGGGAATATTTGCTAGAACAATTCCTAAACTTCATTAATTGAAGAATGCACTACTATAAGACTGAATACTTAGCCAGAGCCTCGTCTCATCTCACCCACTCCCACCCACAAGGACCAGCTTTAGTTACGCCACTGTCTGTCATAATCTTGTCCTCAACTACTCCCGCTGCCGCTATCTCTGGGCAATATCCACATTGTCCCCAACTACTCCCGTTGCCGCTATCTCTGGGCAATATCCACATTTGTCCCCAACTACTCCCGTTGCCGCTACCTCTGGGCAATATCCACATTGTCCCCAACTACTCCCGTTGCCGCTATCTCTGGGCAATATCCACATTGTCCCCAACTACTCCCGTTGCCGCTATCTCTGGGCAATATCCACATTGTCCCCAACTACTCCCGTTGCCGCTATCTCTGGGTAATATCCACATTGTCCCCAACTACTCCCGTTGCCGCTATCTCTGGGTAATATCCACATTGTCCCCAACTACTCCCGTTGCCGCTATCTCTGGGTAATATCCACATTGTCCCCAACTACTCCCGTTGCCGCTATCTCTGGGTAATATCCACATTGTCCCCAACTACTCCCGTTGCCGCTACCTCTGGGTAATATCCACATTGTCCTCAACTACTCCCGTTGCCGCTATCTCTGGGCAATATCCACATTGTCCCCAACTACTCCCGTTACGATTACATCTATTAGTAAACAGGTTTTATTCTGCTGATCGCTTACAACCATATGTGGTTTACTGTTGGCTATAGCTCTGATCGTTTGCAGTTGCATATTTCATAGAATTTTTATCTGTTTTTTTTTCTTCAACAGTTTTTTGTTTGTAATTATACCAGTTATTTGCGACTTGTGTATTATACCGTTTACATATATTCCAATGCATCAGCTTAGCAACTGCATCGTGATGTTCTATCTATTCTGTGGAAGCAAGGATAGAGCACCCACTTAACAGGCGGAAAATGGTTTTAGATTGAGTCTGACATAATCTACGTTTGGCATTTTCTTGGGTCTTTAGTAATTTGGTTTTGTATTAATTAGTACTAAATGGTTGATCTTAGGATACAGTTACTAACATTTCTGTTTCCTCTTTTTAGATGAGTGGACATAAGGTAAATATGAAAGTAAGGGAAGAATTGATGTCAGATTGCTGAACAACATGAATAGAAGGTACAAGAAACAGGAACGATCACAAAGGAAATGAAGAAAGGTAGATAACGGACGCGGTAACAAGTAAAAGTATCTAAGATAGGAAAGCTGTCAACGTACTCTCCAGTATGTTGTTTGTCAAACATATATCAGAAACCAACAATAATATAAGCTTTATTGATACCGTAGAAGCTGTGCCGTAACGGCTATGGAGTAACAAGAAACAAGGAAACAACAAGCAACAAGAAAATATCGGTTACCTTCAGGTAACTGAGATAGGCTGGAAATTCCGCACTGCAGTCTGTAAAGAATTAAAAAAAGAATAATTTTTATGCGTATAATATTTCATTACATCAGATCACGTCAACGTTTTAACATTAAAATATAGAAAGAAATGGATATACAAACAAGTTCTGAAAGGACATTCCAACAAAATAGGAAAAAGGAAAGACAGCAAATAATTAAAGGGAGGGATCTGCAAACAAATTACTACAGGCTACGAGAATTAGAAATAAACTTCTAGAAAACTGGAAGTTAGTATATGTGCGCCCTTGTCAAATAATCATTGTTGTTGTTTTTCCTATTATTATATTATTTTTCATCTTTATATTCGTCGTCGTCGCCATCACCATCATCATCATCATTTTTTAAAAGCAATATTTATTTCAGTAAACCTACATCACTGTAATTTAAACAACTATACTGGGAGTCACAATTTTAATTATAATTTACAATTTTTATAAATTTAAGATTACGATATTGATTAAAGGCTCGTTCGGCACTTGGTTAAACATACTACTACAAAGGTTTTCAAAAACACACAAACACTTGGTAAGTTTAACAGTTTATTCTTAGGCTAACCTATGACAATTGTTTCAGCTATTCTCAAAGAGCTGCTAAGAACAACTAAATACAAAGAAAGTGTAGTACATATACCAGACCATTTCTTCATGTGATTTTATTTTGTCCATATTGAAAACCCAGACTGCCTCCTGGAAGTCGTAAAACCGTCAGAGCTAATAGATAAATAAAATGCGAAGCAAGCATAATTGAATATACTTGTCCCATAAATCAATAGTGTTATGTAGTCGATACATGCAACAGTCTGTATTCAGATGCAGAGAGCTGCACCAATGGAAGTATATTCCTATTACAGATATCCACAGTTAATTTAGTCTATAATTAACACGTAGGACTACTTACTAAATCACCAAATTTATTTTTTATAAAAGCACGTGAAATTTAGTATGAAAAGTTCTGTAATTAATTGAATTTACATGTGATCCAAAAAATGTCTGCAAAAATTTGTCATTATTGCCTCCTCATCGGCTCAGGAATAAAGGTAACATACTTGTTGAGTTTAACTATAACGTAATAGAGTTCACTGCCAAATTTTAGAAACATAATAATAAAGCAATTACAAGTTTTAATTTAAAGTTGTTTGTTGCGAAAAGGAAAATTCCTTAGCCGGATACACGAAAATAAAAATATTGGGTAGGATAGGGAACAGAAACTCTGTACAGTTGTAAATATTGTAATCAAAGTAAAGAGGTCAAAAGTAAATTATAACAAAACAACACTGTTGAAAATGAATCACATTCTCAATGATTATTTCATAATTTATATTCTTGTTAACACTTATTTCTGATGTTCTAGTTACTGCTTCATTAAATAGCAGATAGAATTCAGCAGCCGTTTGTTCCTTTATTTCTTTCTGTTTTGGACCAACACTTTAATTCCTTCTGTTTTTCACATTTGTCTACTGCTTCTCTGTTTCGTCTCTTCCGTTTCTGTTTATGTTTGGTGCTTCTCTGCTAACAAGAGCGTTACTTATAGTAACGCTCGATCTTATAATAGTTCTTCAATCTGGACACTCGAAATTTAACAGCTGATTGCGAACCATATCGGAAAACATATTTTTGACGTACATCGTTCTTGTACTTAGTAAATGTCACCATTTAATCGTATTTGAACGATAGCATTGGATTTTATCATAAAAACCATTGTTCTGTTGGGAAAACCTTTAGTAAATAACGTAAAATATACGATAGAAATACTCGTCCTGTAGAGTAACCTTGAAATTTGAACCCATTAATCAATAAATTTGAAACAACCGGATATGTTCCTAATCAAACGACACCATAAGTCTAAGAAACGTAAGGTCAGTTGAAAATATTGATGACATTATGGAATTGGAAGTGTGTGTGTGTGTGTGTGTGTGTGTGTGTGTGTGTGTGTGTGTGTGTGTGTGTGTGTGTGTGTGTGTGTGTGTGTGTGTGTGTGTGTGTGTGTGTGTGTGTGTGTGTGTGTGTGTGTGTGTGTGTGTGTGTGTGTGTGTGTGTGTGTGTGTGTGTGTGTGTGTGTGTGTGTGTGTGTGTGTGTGTGTGTGTGTGTGTGTGTGTGTGTGTGTGTGTGTGTGTGTGATCCAAGACAATCAATTCCTCGTGGTAGAAAAGAACATGGATTATCCAGACTTTAACCTGGACAATTATTTATTGGGGCATAGAACATTATTTGTTTTAAATTCAATTAACGCAAAAAATGAACTAAAATGGCCATAGGCAGCTTCATATGTTTGCTGACTGGCCTCTGGAGCAATTTTGGCCAGCGTCATCTTCAGTGACAAAGCTCATTCTTGGTTAAATGGCTTCGTTAATTTAAAAAATCATCGCTTTTGGGGGGCGACTACAATCCGCGATCTACTAAATCGGAAAAAACACTGTTTGGCATGGACTTTGGTCCAGCGGAATCACCAACCCTTATTTTTTCAAAAATGTGCGACGATCTGTCAACATATCGGGCGATGGTAATTATTTTTGGCCCAGCTTGGACAGTGGGGACCTACACGACGTGTAGCATCAATAAGGCAGTGCCACACTTCACGCGAAACATTAAAGGCCATCACTGGTGAAACTGAATCCCATTTTTGCGAGAGTGTCATCGAAAATCGGTCCACCATGATACTAGTTACAAAAAACGTAGCCGCGACACCCGCTTGAATGATATTATTTTTCATTTGTAATGGTAATAATGTACTTCAAAATAAAATAACAAATATAACTACATCACAAATGTAACTTAATTTTATTTAAATTTTGATTTCGAGCATCCTTAATGTAAAACACTTTACTTCGATTGTTTGTTAAAATGTTGTTAACCAATAAACGCTCTTAGTAATAATGAGAGGACATACTTCTCTGATTCCACAGCTAAAGATCTTCGGTGCTGACACTAATCTTTTTCAGGTTATTAATGTGCATTACAATTTTCTTCAGCAGTAAAACAGTCGTTACCGAAGACAACAGAATAACCACAAGTTTTGGTTCTTAACTTAAGCCAACTTACACACTAACTTTAATAGTTTGTCTTCATTAATACGAGCTACAATAAGCTAGTTCGTAATATACAGTCACAGTCCACAGTATTCTGTAATAATGAAACAGTCTCCGCGTTATTAAATCACTTTCGATAACAAATGATCACCTAACATCACGTCGCACATCTTACACTATTGCAACCTTACAATATGCAGTGTACCGCTAGTAACTGAACTTACCGGAGTGCCATAGTTTATCTCGACAATATTGGAACATTGATGTTTATTATTATTTCCATGACTTTCAATTGTCAGTAACTTTAGTTCTAAACATTTGATTTTCTTCGGGCAGCCATATGAATATTCCTTATTTAACTTGAGACGTATAAAAGGGTCTTTTTCAAAAATTTACTCACAGAGCTGCATAACAGAAAATCATAAAAGAAATTATGTTGCTGCCACACAAATAAAAATTGCCAAAACATCTAAATCTGTATTGCTAGGCGTAAAGATCATTTAATTAATTTATAGGTTAAATGGTTTGTATGATACTAAAAACTACTCATATTTTTTATTCATACATATATAAGCACTGAAATTTATATCCATTGTTTAAAATTCTGTTAAAATGTAAAATGTATTTAAAAGTAATCAGAGTAAATGCTTGAATAATAAGAGCACCTTGGGTACAAAATTTCCGGTCTTTGCTCTACTAAATCGGTCCGTTTCAAAATTCGACTTCTGAAATAGTAAAGACTTAAGAAATAGTAAACTCAAGTATAGCAGTTCATTCACAGTAAAGAAATAGCAGTTCAATTACACAACCTTGACAACATTATTATGTACACTTAAATTTCTGCTTTATGGCGCTACTGAAAGAGGTCCGTGTGAATGCTCCAGCGCCACAAAGCGTCGCCACATGTGGCGGGGATCGTCTTCTGCCTGCCACAGTCGCTTCCCACTAACGCTCGTGTGAAACTACGGAAAACACACGAGCTCGACTGAGTCGCGCCACAGAGTGGCCTCATAGAGTGGCCCGTGTGTAAGGATCCTAAGACTTCTCTTACACCTGCTGACTTAAGGCCGCAATTAAACAATAGTCGCATATTGCATTGCTCAGTGTAAAATTTCGTAATTATCTCAACGGTTAGTTCATCTCGTTTTATGCACAGCTTATTGTTTAGTCAGAAGAAATAGTTTTAATCTGATTATAGTGAAAATATGTCTCATAAACTTTGTCATCTGCAAGTTCTCAAGCTTTCACGGCCGGCGTTCGTCAAGATGGTAGCAATTTCAACAATGTTACTTTGTCATCGTTAGTTGTTTAGGCACTCTGTTAGTTGTTAAAGTTGATACTCTGTGTATACTGGTCATACGTTAATACTGGTCGTTGATATTGTGTGTATCTACACTGTAAAAATAAACGTCGTCCCAACAAACAGAGCTCTTTGAACTACACAAAATAAATGTTGTGTTGATTATCATAAGCCTAATTATTTGTCAGCACCGAAACAAAGAAAAAGTAATATGTAAGCTTCGAGATCCAGAGAGTTAAAGGAAATCAATTATGTTTTGCGTATCAATTATAAATCAACGTTTACTACCTTTGAAAGTCGGATTGTACATTTGTTGCATATTACGTTGTCAATCAACGTATCCATACAGCTTTTTCAAAACTATAAAGTAACATGGTGCCACAGATTATGGAACGTCAGAAAAGTAGAAATATTAATCTGCTAATATTTATCAAAAAATATCGAAACAGCTGTTCATTCAGTAAACCTCAAAATATATCCTTTGTAAATGTTAATTTTCCAACGTGTGCGTGAAGGGTAAAGAAACATTTTAATTTGATTAAGGTAATCGATTTTAATTCGATGTTCGCACTGTTGAATATGTAACTGTACGTAGGCTTATAGATGACGTTATGTGAAAGAATTTAATTTTATAAATATTCAATTATAATTGCATGTAAAAATCAACCCTTATTATGAAACCTGTGACTATGAAAAGGAGAAGGTCGCTGAACTTCCCGTGAAACGATATCGTACAGAAATTAAAATAAATTTAAAAACCGCAGTCATTCAGTACTCGTGAGCAACAGCGGGTTGACGGCCAAACTTACCAATATCTGCATTAAGAGAAAAAAGAAATAGAGAGATAGAGGGGAGAAGGAGGGAGAGAGTCATTTCTGTCAGATATTTTTATATCACTCTGCCAACTTAAACGCTTGTAATTACTGTCAAAACAACTGGAATTTTAACAGTACTAGCAGGTAAGTATACAACTCCATCAGCGTCCAGCGTGTCCAGTTAGAAATTACTTATTGCATGTTACATTTCCTGTTGCAATAATAACATTAAAGTTAATAGCCAGTGCAAGTTAATAGAAAGCAGGATGTCCTTTACAATTTTTTGTCATGATAGTGAACAGAACATGTCTGCGTGAAACAAACCGGTTCAGTTCAGGTCAGATTCAGCTACTGCGTTCGCAACATCAAATGTATTTCTTTCTGTACACAATAATTGCTATCTGAAACACTTCATATAATTTAAGAATTTCATATTTTGCAAATCTGTAAAATTTTAAATAATATTTAACTTTTAAATAAGAGAAATTTTTAATCGGTCAAGGCAGTCGATAATCACACGCAGGCCTCAACATTAACCGGACAGCTCTACCGAAGGGTGTCTCGTGTAAAAACGACAGCTTTTTCATTCACCAAAGGGCGAATGAAATAACAAACGGTTGCAATGGAGTTATTTAAATGAACAAAGTCACTATTCACCGAAATCACATGACTATAAAATACCTGTATTATTAGAGAGATTTCCGTTCTGCATGACAAACATAATCGTTTCTATAGAACAGTATGTTACGCGTTCTAGTCATGCGCTCACAAAAGGAAGTTGAGTGTGCTTCCTGACACAGCGCCCGAGGACAACATTCAATTATCCTCATTGTTGAGCGCATAGAATTGTTACATAATTCTACGGAATCGTGTCATACTGTTTCCAACTACTAACAAATAAGTCAGTTAATTGACAGTTGCTAGTTGGTTAAACACGATTGAAAGCCACTGTATTCAATAAGGTAGAATATTAATGAAATCCTGAAGTCAATCCGGTGACGCTTCAAGCATGTATGACGATGGCACGCAGAGAAACGTGTGACATCTGATACCAGACAAAACAAAAGTGACTAAAAATTAAAACCCTACGAAAATAATAATGATGACATTATTAATAAGTAAGAAGTAAATGTAAATAAGATGAAAATGTCCAAGTATATAATAATATATTTAATAATAACTGTATTAATATAAGAGTTTACAATGTACAGACATTTCGTAAGTGCTGGAGAACTAGTTACATTCTCCATAATAAGAAAAATCTAAAGTGTTTGCATGTTCGTCATTACAAAATGTATACGCAGACGTTCTAGAACCGGTTTAAACAAACTCACGTATGCCTCAACAGTGAAACTGACAATTTGATAGCTTAGAGTAGCTGATTAAGTCTGTATAAATTGCCTCTTTATCACTAAAATTAATTTATTTTCTTCAAATCTGATGAACAAAATGTTACGAATTCGCTTTAAAGACAATTCATTCTCAAAGTGTAGAGACATTTCCTGAACGCTTTAAAGCCTTCATGACCCACGTTAGGAATATGAACGTTCGATGCGAAATTAGCTTAATTCTTAAAACCAATTAGGATGACTTGTAAACCGTAGTACGTACTTTGTTTAAAGGACAAAGTTTGGATATTAAGGTTGTATAATTTACATTTGGTAGGTTACACCACATGTAAACTGCGGATGCAAAGACTTTATTGTAGATAAGTCACACTTCCAATACTAGCTTAGTGTACTAGGCTCACAAAATTTCGTTTTACGTGAACAGTTTAGTTCACTAAAATTGTAATAAAAAACTATATTTAATAGATTCAATAAGATACTTATGAAACCAGTAGTATTACAGTATCAATTCAATGCACCGTTGTATTAATGAATGCCACAATGTTGATGTGCAGTAAAAGTACAAGTCCTGTTTCTGTAACCCTTTCAATATAATACTCCACGCTCTTATAAACTTCAATGAAATAATATTTTTAGAACATAGAATCTCCACTCTTTTTTTGTAAATAAAGTAGTCCAGCGTGAACTATTTAAACTGGTGCCGTATTTAGAGTGACATTCTATATCGGTATCAAGAAAATAAGTACTGAAGTGTATTTAAGTGTACTCAAGTACACTAATTTTTACATTAAGACAGTACTAGCCAACACGAAGGAAATCCTGGTTTACTTTTGAGATTAGATTACATAACACATGCTTCAGAAAAGCAGCAAATACTTTTATATAAAAAAGTGGGTAAAGAGCACGTCAGACTGTTATAAAGTGCATTCATCTGTTTTCTTAGAAATCGTCTATGTTAAATCAGGGTTTTTATATATAAATACAATAAACCGCAGAGTAAACCTGGGGAGATGAACTTGGGAGACACTAGAGAGAAATTCTTAAAAAGTAAGTAGAGTAGTTTAGGTTCATATGAATCAAAAGTGGTCATAAGTCATACAACAATCCTCATTCCTTATTCTATCTTGTAATGTATAATTTAAAGTATTTCGAAGAAACTGCATTTCCCCGCACTCTCAATCTTGCCGTATTCGTGTTTTGTCATGACCCATGCCTCACTCGCATAAATCAATGTGGGCATTGGAATTGTATTATAAAATCCTTGTGCTGTGTCTTGCTTCATTTCTAAGATTTCTATGAATCGTACCACAAATATTCCTAAATTTATTTGTCTTCTCTCTTATATCATATTAAGATTCATAGCTTACTGTACAGCTGAGATATTTGAAACGGCTCACTTTTTCTAATGTTCTGTTTATAAATTAATAAATTATAAATCTATTATGCTACGCGTTGGAAGCGCCATTTATAAATGTTAATTTATAACTTTTATTTGCATATTTGATTGCACGTTTTGATTAGTGGTAAATTATAAATGTCAATTTATGCAAATGTGTAGTAAATGTAAAATCACACTTGTGGTAATTAATATTGTTATTGTGTTGCTCTTAAATACAAAATTTAACGATCTCTTACATGTATGTGTATAATTGAATCTTATTGATGACTCTTGACTATCTATGCTCATCAACACATACGTGATATCATTTAATAGATGGTAGTCATTGATTCATTTATTTAATTGAACACAAGAAACTCTTAAAATCTATTTGTATTCCTTCAAACTATAGGTTAATATTTGGGTTGCATTGGTAATAATAAACGCATATTATGATCAACTAAAATACTAGTTTAATTATCACTCATAACATATTATAATAGTACATAGGTTACGTCGCTGTACCTGAAATACATACATATTTTATAATAAACAAAGACATATCTCAATATATGCTGAAAAACAAAGAAAACATACATACATATATAAATCAAATGATATTACAATTCAATATTCTACTTATTTAATGCGTTCATTAAATCCCAAATAAGCTTTTGTTTATACGTTCATTAACTACTTTATTCAGATTTATTAATTACTTTTCTTAATAATTTTCTCAGGTGTGAATTCTTTGAAAGAAACCAGGTCAGTAGAAGTTACTAATTAGAAATAATTATAATAATGGTTACTTGTTTATTGAATATCCATTAGTTGTTGACGAAGTCTCGTTCTGGTGATGGAGATGGTTCGTAGACACATTCCGTCGGATGCTGCTTTATCACAACCACTTAACACTTTATTCTTCCGATCACTCGCGTAGGCGTTTGTATATGTGTGAGTAATTGAAGTTCAGTGTTCAAACAATGTTTCATCTTACTGTGTATGCTGTGAGTTCGTTTTAAAGTCAATATACCTGTCTAGTTCCATTTGTCGCTGCTTCATTAAACGTTCATATAATTTATTAGTTTGTTTAATGTTTCGTGTTCATTATGTTGTTGATACACAATATTAAGTTCAAATAATTTGTATGTCGTTAAGTGATGCTGTCTGTTGGTGTAACGGTCTGATTGCTCACTTGGTGTAATTTTCACTAAGTCCGTTACTGCGCACACCGGTAAATATCACTACCGCGTTCTGAACGTATTATTAAGTCTTTTAAGTTACTTGTTACCGATCTAACTTCCGAACTCGAGTTAGCATTCCGCCGTTTAATGTACTCTTCTGAACTTTGAATAACTACTAACTCCGAATGATTTGAGTAAACGATTGAAAGTTTATGATATACCGTCTCTCGCACTTGAAGTTAAACTACTTGATATTTTGAATGTAAACTGTCTGAAATTTCTGACTGTAAAACTTTAGTATAACTGTTTCAAAAATTGAGTGTAGACTGTCTAAAAATTGAGTATCACTGCTTCTCTCTGTCTTGGGCAGATAGTTTTTATTAATTCGTCCCTACTCAAAATTTTGTCTCTGGCGCGCTTCACGCCTACTTCATTTCGAGATTGGTCAGTTTGTGATTTTCTTGGAAAATACTGTCCCACCATGTCAAGATTCTACGTCATAGTTCTTCCGATAGGTTCTTCGTTTCAGTTACTATGGAAACACCCCTCACCATCAAATTTCTCGCTGGCTGAAGGCCTCTGATAGGTCCTTAGGTCTCCCCGATTTCTGCCCTGACGATCGTTGACCCGCTTCGAAGAAACTACGGCTATTAAACACTTGTCTATCAGCCTATTGTCTGAGTAAACTCTGCGTTTCTATAGATTCCCATTATCTGTACTTACAGTCTCCCTGGCGTATTGTTCTATGCTCTAACCCCTTTTTTCTGGCTATTACTAATTTCGAACATCTGCTGGTCGTTGAAGTCACCCCAACTTTCCCTTCGTAAATTCTTGTCTGTCAATTAGACGATACCTCCAGCTGCGTAACATGACTGTAGTCTTTGTCAGCCTAACTTCCAGTATTGTTTCTTAAGGTGCAGCGCATCCGTTTCATTGTAGTATGGAGTCTCACTCGTTTTTGTCGTTTATCGTCTACTGACGTAACATGGTCAACATCTGCTACAATTCTCGGTACGGGTGTGAATGTCCTTACTTACTTTGTTACAGCTGCGGAGAGCAATAATTCTGGACGAAACTTTCCCTGTCATCTAACGCCACCAAATTCTATAGTTGGATTGAACTTAATGTGTTTCTATTGTCAAGTCAGCAACGCTTCACTGACACCTTCTCATTACTCCTTATTTATTGCTCCACCATAAGTCGTTGACACTGCCTCGTGTGAACGTACTCTGCCGAGGTGAAAATTTAATATTTTTTTAAATTTTCTGCTCGTTACATGTTGTTTATAACTATCTTAGACCTCACTGGATATTTAACTTTAAAGGCCATGGTTTTGATCTTTCTTACTGAAATTACATTCTTTTTTTTTTTTGATGTCTCAGTTCTAGAACAATATGGGGAGCTGTTTTACACATGTTATTCACAATACCAGCGAGTGAATTATTCCTAGAATCGGGTCAATGTGACAAATATTGCCTCCAAGTCGATAAATTTGCCTTCGTAAAAGCAGTCAGTCTCACGTTTTATCGATACTTACTGGGTGTTTCTAACTTTTAAAAAAATTAAATGTTTTATTACTACTGACTTTTATTTTAATGTGGAATCTTCGGTGAATATTTTTTTAGTAAGTTTCAGTGAAATTGTATAGCTGTGTTAACTTCATTTTTAATTCTGTTGCCTTGTATTCGAATTAAAATAATAATAAAAAGTTGGTGTAGTGTATGGATACAGTATATATCAGAATAGTATTATCCCCTCGTTTTATATATATATATATATATATATATATGTATTCTGATGAAATAGCGAAGTAGCAGAGATATTTACAGGATCATACTCAGAAACCCAAAAGTGTCTTGTTTAATGGCTTCGTTTGCTTCCTCTCCGAAGTGCAAGAATCGAAATCGATCAACTCAAGCTTCATTCGAAGAGAAAGGCTGCAAATATCCACTCCAGCTCCCACAAGGGCCCGAATATCCTCTTCAAAAGCCCCTTGAATCCGACAACTCCCCAACTCAAGTTGAACATCCCCTGCCAGAGTCTTCCCGATGCGGCGGATTTCTCCGCAAATTAAAAGAGTCTGCACTGCCGTTTTTTATTGTTTAAAGTTGTCTTAAACTACGTTAACATGCAATACTTATTCTAATAACATAGCATGTATATCCCTTATTCTTATACCATTCACACCCCTTTGCACAGGGGACACCAACTAAGGCTTATTGTAAATATGTTCCCATATATTCACACATAGAGTGAATGTTTGTCTCATTGCAATATGTGTGTGTGTGAGTGTGTGTGTGAGCGCGCGCTTCCTTAATAGGACTTCTAGTCAGTTACTAGAGAAGTACTGTTTTGTTCAAGCTAAAAGACTGTATAAGTAAACTACTATATTAATTGTGTGGTTAGCACAATAATCTCACACGCGGCAAGCTGCCAGACAAGATTCGCTGCCTTAAATCACACTCACTTTAATGTTTAACTCATTTTTCTACAGATATAATCAGATTGTAGCCTATTACGTTTACATACACGATTATAGTCTGGACAGTGTATTGTCTGGATACAATCCAAAGTTATGTACAAAGACCTTAACAAGCGAAGGTGAAACTTTAGATCACATTTTATTATCGTGCATGCCAGAACGTAGCCCAGAGAGATACGTGCAACACGGAGGGTGCGAGTCACTTTCCCTTTTTAATTGTATATAATTTTGATCCATTCTTGGCATAATCGCTAACTGCTACAGCCACCTGACAATCAACTAACCCACCCGCTGTGTCTCTCATGTCATATACAACTTGTAATTATTTCTTGTTTTCTTGAAAAGAACGCAGAATCAATGTGAAAACAATCGTTTAAGCCGATTCCATCTGTGGTATAGGTTGATCTTCGAAGGCCTTCCCTGTTGTATTATCACTTACATTCAATACAAACCGCCGCTTTTCTGCCAGTTGTTGGTGTCAAATAAGCTACAGGGTCTTGATTGTCACAATTAAAGGACAATAAGATTGCCAGAGACTTGTTTACTATGTGCTACAGGAAATAAAAACGTTATTTCTTAAAACAAATTAACAGTACTTCTTTTATGTTTAAGTTAAAGCCAATCTGGACAAATGGAATCAGATGCCTCCATTTTGAATATGTGAGGAAAATGTAGAAATATGTACCCTGTGTAAAATTACATTAGGAAATTATAAAAAACAATTACATAAAGTAAAAAGACACTTTAGATGGTAACAATCGTAAGATTCATCACTTTGTTTTCATTTCTTGGTGGGCTTGAATATAAATTTAAAAAGTAAATAAATAGTACAAACAAATGGATCTAAACTAAACGTTATGATGTAAAACACACATTCAGTGATTTGCCATTTTTTATTGGCTTAATAAACTTTAAAATTACCATCTTTATAAAATTAGTGGTTACTTATGATTAACAACATTATTATCATAGGATATATGATATGATAACAAAATTAGTACATTAAAATGTTTAGCTTTTCTTTTATTTTTGTCAGTCTAAAAATCAACTGTAATATTCTCCATTTTAGTAGTTAAAAGTTTGAAAATTCCCAAGCTCCTCTGGATCTCTTTCACCTCATCATTATTTGTTGAAAGAGTGGAACCAAGACAGCAGAATCCATGAACCACTTCAAAGATTTTCAAGTTGTCATTAGAACAGTTTATCCCCACGATTTGCCTGTATTCTGGTTTGACAAATAAGTTTCGTTTTATGTTCATTAATTTTGAGCCCCATCTGTGCTGAAGTCTGATTTATCCTCTCCAACTTTTCTTGTACTGATGTCAATGATCTACCAATTATATTTAAGTCATCTACATATTCAATTATCTTCTTCTTCGTCTTCTTCTTCCTCAGCACTACAGGTTGGCCCCTCTTTCTGCTTTTATAGGTTTGCGCCTTCAAGATTTTCTTTGGCATACGCTGATCATCCATCCGCTATAGGTGACCTCTGTATTTGTTAGCATTTATGAATCTTATAATGTCTTCATGGTTCAATTTCTTATTCTCCATTCGTCACATTCTTTAAACGGGCCATAAAAACACGTCTTACGATCTTTCTTTCAAACATCCTTAGTGTTACTTGTTTCTTTTTTGTCAATGCCCATGTCTCGTCTCCATAAGTAACAACCGGTCTGGTGTTTTATATATTTTTATTTTTGGTTTCCGACTAATGAGTTTTCTTCAAAATAGTCTGCTAATGACATAATATGCCCTATTTCCTATTTGTATCCTGTCATGTATTGTGGTGTTTATGGGCCCTTCATTATCTATCATGTTACCTAGGTGTCAGAACTTATTAACTGCATCAAATGAATTATTCTCTGTGGATAAATTATATAGATTTCTTCTTCTTTCTGATGCAGAAATTAGCATGTATTTAGTTTTGCTGATATTTACATTGAGTCGCATCCCATCGGATTTTTGATTCAGCTCCTTGTATACCAACTAGACGTTATCTTGATCTGGCTATTATTTACGTGTGACAGGTAGAGTGTTTCCTAATCATTTCTCCTTTCTGTTTTGCTTTTTATAATCATATTATTGGCCTCTCCTCTGAGTTGCCTGTATATTTCAGCATTATCTCTATCATACGTTGCCGTGCTTAATTTTTCTTCTTTACAATTTCCATGCGTTCCCCAACGAACCAATTTTGGTTTTCAGTTCTTTGTCTTTCTCCAATTACGTCATCTGCAGCCTTTTTAATTGTTTCTTCAAACTTTTTTCACCTATGCTCCTCATCCTTCATCTCACAATCTACGTGGACGATAGCAAACCTGTTTCTCAAACTTTCTTGGCCAACATCTGGGTTTTTACTAAATTTTTCTATATTCCGTTGTTTTATTCTTATCTGTTTCTGTCTTTGAATCGTCACTATCTTTTCTCCAATTTTTGCTGTTACCAGGTACCGGTCACTATCACAATTAGGACCTCTACAGCTTCTGACATCTAGTACTGAAGACAAATGTGTTCATGATACTAAAATATGGTGAATTTGGTTGACCTCGTCAGTTTCAGATACTTTTCATGTGCCCAGATGGATTCTTTTATGAGGAAACCATGTGCTATTGATAAATAATTTTTCCTCATAGCAAATTCAACTAGCATGTTCCCATTATTGCTGTTCTTATTATGTAGTGAATTATGTCCAGCTGCCTGTCTTTGGTCTTCGTTTTTTCCAACTTTGGAATTGTAGTCTACTACAACCAGCACCAAATCATACCTGCTGGAGGAACTGCAAATCTTATCAGGATTATCATAGAATCTCTCTTTCTTTATCTCTTCCCTCTCCTCAGTTAGAGCATAAACTGATAATATTGTTATATTCTTGAATCTCCCTTTCACCCTTATTTTACATATTGTGTCATTTATGGTTTCATAGTCTATAAGGTTGTCCCTGATTTTCTTTATCATAAATCCTGTCCCAAATAATCCTCTTCGTTGCTCTGGTCTACTATATATCCAGTGGCGTCACCCTAAAAATTTAACAACCGGTTCTGTAGACCGAGTTGGATGTGGACTGTATTATGGGGAAGGGAAAAAGATGTAATATGAAATACACAGAAAGAAAATATGATATATTCTTACTTAAGCTACATTAAATTTGTTTCATATTCTGAAACAAAAAACAATTACTAATCTTCAGTTTATAGACAAAATGTCTGTAGGTTGATGTTACAGAAGGCTCCAAATGGTACTTTGGTTTTTCGAAAAATCTTGCTTCACTTTCCTTCTCACTCTCGTATCGGTTGCCGTGTGGTGCCCCTGTCGTAGCCACAATTTCACAAACGGGGTTGGATCCCAGTCTGATATAGGTTTCCCTATAAGCTTTATGGTCATCAAGTGGGAGATGTTGCTGACAAGAAGAGCATTCCTCTGACCAGTAGCTATTATATTCATCAAACTGTAAGCGCGCTCTGCTTCTGCTGAGCTTACAGCAATCACCTTCATGATTTTCTTAGCTTGTAATATGCTTCCAGGTTGTGTTTTGTTAAGCATGTCTCTGTCATCAATTAGGTCTCTAAAATCATTTACCGGAATGTCAAACTTTATAAGATTGCTTAATTTATAAAGCTTTTTTTCTTCGTCATACCAGGGAGAAAGTGTGACTTCACTTGGCCAGGTGGTAGGCTAGAGTCCAATAGGGTAAATAGAGACAACATATTTTTATATGTCTCATTTTCTTCACTCCCTAATCTGTTTGTCATGTTATCTATGACACTTTGTATCAGTTGATTTCTTGGTAAACCATATCAGCAAATTAGAAACAGCCCCGTCATCAGATGATAGCGATAGCGAAGTCTGAATCTTCAGTGCTGTCATCACAAACACAAACAAATTTAGGCTGTTTTTGGCTGGAACAAACAGGCCTACTGAAAAAACTAATCAGGTTTGACTGTCGTTTCATAACAAAATGTTGACTGAATGTTTTAAAAGACTCGAGTTATAAACAAACACAGAATTCAAAACTACACTAGTCAGTACAGTACACGGTGTACACCACAAAAAAAAAACAATTCAAACACAACCTAAAAACTTCCAAACATGGCGTGAAGGTCACTGGCACTGGCGCGTAACGGCAAGTGTCTCGAAAGTTGCGAAGATCGATATTGTCGCAGAACGACGGAACACCACAACATCGAAACTGCTCAGCGCCGAAATCATATGTTGTCGAAATCGTCGGCCATTTTCCGTGATTCAGCGGTTCACTACTAAAACTCTAATTACAGTTCGTAACAAGTAACAACCGGTTCGCCGAACTATCCTAAATTTAACAACCGGTTCGGCCGAACCGGTGCGAACCGGCTGGATGACACCACTGTAATATATCACGCTATAATCTGTCTTATCAATCATTTCATGACCCATCTAATTTATTTCCTGAATGGCCAATATACCAATGTTTCATCTCATCATTTCATCAGCAATTTCCTGCATTTTTCCTGCTGTCCTCATTGTCCTCACGTTTCATGTAACCACCATTAGCTCATGTTTTACTTTTGATTTTATCCACGATTTCATTTCCCAAAAAGACAATCCTTTCCAAGGCTTGGTTGTTGGTTTCATAACAATTTTATTTTTTATTTGCCCGGGATGTTAACCCGACGCTAAACCTCCAACCTGGAGGACCAGTTAATTTTATATACGGGTTTTCTTCCCCTAGCCTTCAGAAAGCCAGCTCCTAGCCGCAAGGCTCAGGTATGCAGTATTACAGCCAAATAAATCCGACCGGATTCCCGCCTGTAATATTCCAAAGATAAACCGGTACAAGATCATTTTCCTTATGCTTTAACTTGGTACTGGTGGCTACTGCTACCCTCCACCGGGATTATTTATCGACCTTCTAGTCTAGATCCGTATTGTTCTGAATCAACGGGGTCACCTATTGTAGGGCACCCAACCACAAAATGTGTGGCACTTCACCACGCAGTACGGTCTTGGCTGGAGAGAGTTTGCGGCACCTTTGGGAGCTAACATCACTTCATCCAACCTTGGGAATTTGTGAGGACCTGTGCCCAGTCAACCCGGTACAAAGGTCCTACCTCTACAGATTCCCTCGACCCCTATCCAATTATCTGTTTGGATTGATTTAATACAGTAGAGTTGACGTCAATGGGGATCTTCCTAAAAATATATTCTCATGCTTGGTTAAACAGAATTGGTGCCAATCAGTCCCCATGCTTCATTCCCTGTAACATGTGAAATTAATTTATTTTTTCTTCCAGTATTCTGCTATGGTCATTGTGATCCATTGTGGCTCTAATGAACCGCACCAGCTTTGGAACAATTAAAATCAGTAACACAGAGTACAGCTTCTCTCGATCTATGGAGTTTCACAAAAAGGTCGGGCCTATCGGAAATTCACAAAAAGCTGATATAAATTGATGTTAAATTCCTAAACTTTTCTGAAATGTGCCCGACTGTATATATCTAATCATTGGTTGACCTGCCAGCTCTGAAACCTGTTTAATGTCTCCTGTAATATTCTCAGTATAAATCTCCAAATTGCCCCTAATTATTGTACTTAACACTTTATATGCTCCACAGAAGAGTGAGTTCCTCCTATTATTTTAGCATTCACGTTGTTCACAATTTTTGTAAACTTAGCATGTTTTCCATTGTAAAAATTCTCGTTTTACATTCAGCGGAAATTCTTCCTGTTCCCCAAATCCTCATACATTGTGTACCTGCAGTGTCCTTTCACTCAATGACTACACCAAAACGTTCCCCTTCATGCTTAAAAAGGTCTTCCGATATACCATCAACCCCAGGAGTTTTGTTATTTATAAGTTCGTCAGTTACGCTTAAAGTATCCTGTTAGGTGAGAGCATCTATGATTAACTCACCTTGAAGGTCCAATCTTGAAACCTTTGGAATTTCTGGAGTATAGACTACTACATACAACTTCCTCTTCCTTGCCAGAATTTCCCCAACGTTTATGCCCTTGTAAACATCTTGGGGCCTATTCTTCCTGAAAGTCTCTTCAGCTCTCAGCATTATGTTATCAATATATTCTCTCTTAATACTCTTTACTAGTCTCCGAGACATACCGTAAGCTTCTTTCCTCACCCTCGTCGGCGGTTCCAGGTATCCTTTCGAAGCTTGGTTTTTAATTCTATAACTTGCACACAATCCTTGTTATACCGTTCTTCTCTCTGTCTCTCTGCTTCCATCTTACGTTTCCTTATATGTTACGTGTTACGTAGCCCACTGTTGTTTCTGTGGCCTCTAGCATGACGGTTTCTAACATCTTCCAGCCTTCCTCCACCCCACCATATTGAGGAATATTGAATGCAACAAGGCTCTCAGTAACTATCTGTTGGTATTTTAGGCTGATCTCAGATGTATTTAGCTCATGTAAATTCAACCTGAGCTGCGTTGGTTGCTTGTGCTTGTTTCTGGTTCCTATTCTACATTTGCATTTCATGAGCAGGTATCATATAATGGTCGGATCCACAATTGGCATCACTATAGGTTCTAATATTCAATACACTGAGACAATGGATGTTCTTCTTTCCTGAACCAGGGTATGGTCTATTTGGGTGTGTGGTTTACTCTCACGTGTTCTCCAGATTCACTTGGAGATATCTTCACGAGAAAATCTTGTTGACATTATCACCATACCCTTAGAGATTCCAAAGTCAATTATTCGCATCCCATTTTCATTGACTTCTGTGTGCAAACTGCGCCTATCAGGGAGCAGTTCATATGTTGCTTCTCTGTTTATTTTTGCCTCCTATAATAACTTTGCTTTCATTTGAGAGCATTCCATCGTAAGCCTGATCCAGTTTATGATAATTAAACATATGCATGATGTTAACCCTCTTTATGAATATCATATTCCCCGTCCGTCTCTGTATGGAGATTTAAACTTGACAAGTAAAAAGAAAAAATGGCTCTCAATGTCAGTACACCTATTCTCTCTGGTACAAAATCAGTTATACTCTCCTGAAATCTATTATCAACTATGAATCCCACACCCAGCTCATGTAAGTCTATTTTTTCGCTGTATAATACAGTGTGGGATCCCATTTCAGAAAAGCCCCTGTCTTTTCCAACTTGTATTTTAGACTTCTAGAACGCCATACTTTTCCCTCCCAATTTTAGTCAGTTCAATTGATTTCTCTAGTTTTTTGAAGACGTTTCTAGGTAAGCTTGAATATTTTAGCCCAACATCTGCAAAGTAAATGTACACTTATTTTGTGAAAATTAATTTAAATTATGTTATTACATCTCATATACTAAAATCGTTATAACCACTTTCCGTTTTCTTAAATTAAATCCATTTATCCGTCATCAGATTATACCACTGAGTTGTAGAATTCGCTCAGTTCAGTAAATAAAAACTTCTACAATTATGACGACCCCCTCCCTAGTCTGCACCCAGCGCACAAGCTCCACTCCCCCCCCCAAGGTTTTGACAAGGTAAAAGTCGGGAAATCGGCCTACGGGAAACGTAAACCTTAATATGGCTAACAGTAAAACCGTAAACCGTAAAGCCGAACTTTGCGGAAAAGTGTTTGTACTATCTTCAAGATAAATTTATAAGTTGTAATAGGCCTACTTTCTACTACTTGTGACATAGAAACTGGATAGAACCTCCTGTTTCAATTATTACAATATAAACAATTTAAATAATAAAAAAATTAATTAAATATTTTTAAATTAATGCATAGAAAATAATATTATATTGAAAAATAATACTCGTACATTTTAAAATCAGAAATAATACATACGAAGAACTATCAACGCGAAACTTACAAACCAAATAACAATATCGTTAAACAAGTAGACTACACTTGGAATGAAAAATAAATTCGTGCTTATGAATAAACACAGGTTATGTAAGTGTTAGTATGTTGGCTTAGATATTTTTAGAAATGCTAGTATAGTCACTCAAAAAGTAATTCAGAATATTTTGGTTCAACAGAATTATAAAAATTATTAACGATTTATTAACGTTGTGTTATAAATAAAATCCCTAATCATAAGAACTGATTTTCAGACATTCGGACCGATGTCATTGCACCGAAGTACTACGCTTAAACTCGCATACCGTTACTTAATTACCGGCTAATAATTTTAAATATTGTAAATAATCAAGAACATTCCAGAGACAAGTTAAAAAATTACTAAAAGCGCTTGTAAAATAGCTGTTGCAACAATAATTTTAATCTCTAAAGTGGTGTATCATCTGGATAGAGGGACACTCGCGCTGTAGGGCTACCGTGACCGGGTGACATTAATTACGGGTGACATTAAATGCATACAACCAACATTCAGACACATTAATGCACCAACAACATGTAATTTTATGTGATAATATATGTACTTGTATCAACTACAAAACAATCATGTCTCTTACACTTCGTCTAATTTCTATCTTCTTTCTCTGAATGTAGAAAGAATGTAGAATGTATCCTCTGAATGTAGAAACCTGAAGTTTCTTCAAAACCTAATTAGTGGTATGTCGTCAGAAAGAAATCTCTTTAATGTAATTCTCATTTAATAGCGAACGTGTGCAAAAACATAAACAGTAGGTGAGCGAATTAATGCATTCGTGGCGAGCAGTGTGACAGTAATAACTATGCTTGCCCAGCGCTGAAGGTTACTACATTATTGCCGTGAAGTTTGTCTTACACTGTAATGGTGCTAGTGTTTGCCTTATATTCCGTATGCACTATCGTAATTTAAATTGGTTATATTTTAAAATATCTGAATAAAACTAATTTTTAGGCCTTTGATTGTTTCGTAACGTGGGCGTTGAAAGTACACGCTATACGAAAAGTTGTTCAGACATGACATCCCTGTGTATCTACGTCTCGAACAATTTTAACACCGACATACGTTAGTTTATGATAACATCCAAGATTAATTCAAATTAATTAATTTAGACTTCAATCCCACGACTTGCTGCATATAAATCGAAAGCTGAAACCTTTCGTAACTTCTGTAAAGGTTTTGAGACATTTCTTTCCTTCCTCCTATTCTATACTATCAGGTTAGCTTGTGTCAGGTTAGGTAATTGTATATTCTATACTATTTTACTATTCCCAACTTCCATTTCTGTTGCATTTTTTTAAGGTGTCATTCAGCATACTGCTATCATGATTAATCTAAACTTTCACCATTTATTTTATTTTCCTTGTTTTAAACACTATTTTATTTTATGACTTGAAGGTTTTGCCAGTACTGCATATGCCACACAAAATTTACCCAATGAATCACTTGTCTTAAACCGCTTTTCACATATATTAGGTTTGTAAATTATCCATTCACAATTGCTTTAAAAATGCCTTTTTCATATATTATCACTAAGACCAAATACCAAATAAACTGGTGTCGTCTAGCAGTCTAGCATGATGTCGATTGACAATGAAACATGATTATAAATAATTTGATGCGTAAAAAGCTCTAAAAAAGGTCGATTTGCTCGTCCACCCGCACGTACGCGGACAAATAATACGTACGTCTTATCTGGCATACCCGGGCCAGATAAGTAACAAGGGCACACACTATACACTGCACACATAAACAACACCTTCCTTCCCCCCGGCTTTCCCCCGGGCGTGGGCTAAAAGGTTGGCTAATATCTCTCTGGCTGGGGTGGGGCGCGAGTTCTATCACGACCGGAGGGCGCAACAGGTCTATGACCTAATACCTGAAGTGGAGAAGAAGAAGAAGAAGAAGAAGAAGAAGAAGAAGAAGAAGAAGAAGAAGAAGAAGAAGAAGAAGAAGAAGAAGAAGAAGGAGGAAAGCTCTAAATAGCACATTATCAAAGATCGACCACTATCAAAAATGCAAATTAATTTAGGGAATTTTGGTCGATTGAGATTCTTTATGAGCTATTGCTGCCCTTATGTGCAGTCTGCACCGAGTGCACAAGAGCCAAGGGCAAGCTGGTTGTTCTTACGGCGATTAGTGCGTGAAGACGTATTTGGTGTTTATTTGTTCTTTTACCTGCGAGTTCAGTTTCAAATTTGGCCACCAAGAACTCTAGATATTGTCGATGAAACCATAGTTGGTACGGACACGTCTGCGTTTATATGAATTCGTGGCGATACTGAGGTTTAAGATAATGATAAATATCAACGTTAGTTTTGGCCAAAATAAAACTATAATATCTACAAGTGATGTCACACATTTGATTAAGCAAGTACCGATGCCCGAGGAAGAAGTAGAGTGGCGCGGAGTAGTTCTTAAGCTATTTAAATGTATTCCTTTACGGGAAAGCACAATAGATCTTTTGTCCGAGTTTGAACAAATATGTTTTCGATCGACGTAACAGAAAACGCTATTATTTTGTACTCAATTGGCTATTTCACGTTCGCCTCGTAACAAAAACAGCAACATCTATTGAAAATCTCTCATCAATCAAAACTGGTCATAAATTATTTATACCTTTTTCTATGTGTGCATAATTTAATACTGTGATAATGCGGGACAACGGTGAATCTCAGTAAATCTATACAGATATTACACAATTCATCTACAGAACATTTTTCCCATGTGATAAATGAAACATTATACGAACCGAATCAATAGACAATCTCTCATGGTATCTAGCTAATTAGTCCTATTAGCACGCACGATTACATCGACACGAAACTAATCGCGTCGGTACCTTTACGAAACTAATCGCGTCGGTACCGAGATTGACATGTTTCTACAAGATCGGAATTAGAGGAACACTGTCGAAAATAATTTTATATTAATGAGCTTATTAAGACCACGTAACTGTTACAATAAAATGATACCAGTAACAATACGTCAATGTCTTAGGTCTGTAAAGTAATTTTTTGTTACTGTTGAGTTAACGAAGTGCATTTGGTTATACTTGAAATAGAACTTCCTGTGGTTAAAGCGTTGTGGTTCCAGTTACAAAGTCAAGCGTCAAATGCATGAGTACAGAAACCTGAATAGATGACCACACGGCTACTCGGTGGCTACGGAATTCTGCCGCGAGAGTAGAGAGATGTAGTTAAATAAACTGTAATATTACCATTTTCGTAAGCAAGCACGTGTCCTACACAATAAGCATATACTGTATATTTAAAGAATACTAAACCCCGTAAGGGTTATGTTCGTTTGTGATTCTAAGACGGCAAAGGATGGACATATGGGCAGAGACACAGAGGGAAAAATTTATTTACCTTAGGCTTATTTTTTACGAACTAGTAGAAGCTGACAGACACTTTATATTGTAGGCCTACCATAATTTGGATGATCTGGTATTACTAGTTTTAACAATATTCCCAACGAAGCAAAACCTCTTTTCAAAACTACCAGTAACTTATTGAAACTGTAGCTCCAAGATTAAAAAACGTGTTTAACAGGAAAACTCAACTCAGATTACTAAACGTATGGTCTCCTCCAAACGGAATCGTATATAGAAAAAAAGTGACTGACTAAATTCTGTTTCCTGGAATATTACCTACATATATTCAGAAGTCACATGACACAATGAGGAAGATAGAGAAATATATGGATTTTCCCCCGTATGTACTACGCGACTTGAGAATTTAGTCGTCAAATAATTAAAGTTACAATTTTAATTTTTACATTTTTATAATGCGACAACCGTTATCCACCATCAATCCACAAGTTTTAAAATTATTTTGACCATACACAAAGTTGTAAAAATTCAAAAGCAATAATTTTACATTTCAACAATTAACAGAAAATTTAAAACATAACTCGTCGTATTTTCAATATTAATTTTTTGTAAGTGGGTTGTTTTACTTCGATCTGTAGCTTACTACGTCAGTAAGCTGATAGAATATTTAATTTTTATCTGTACTCTTCATATTTAACAGAAAAATATTGTATTTAACGTTTGGTTACGAATTTTTCGAATTACGTCATGAAAAACTTGGTCTATGAGATTTTGTTTTTGTTATAGATAGCGTGAGCAACTAAAATTATCAGAATTGATGGAATTTAATTATTATTGAATTTGTAAGTCTTTACATTAACAGGGTTTGAAATCCAAACCAATCCAATAATTACCTTAGATGTTTGTATCTAGCGTTAAGTATACCGCTCGACCAGCACTTGGTGCCACGAGTGTACAAGCGCGACACAACACGAAACGTTTGTACAGTTCACGTAAGTTACCTTTTAATAACTACTGCAGTACTTTTTAAAATATTTACTTGAGTACTTTATAATTTATAACGAATGTGCTACATGAGTTATAATCGTTTGCATTGTTACACAACACTCAGTATAATCCGAACGCTCTGTTGTGTAATGCAACGCTGCAGTTGCTTGGTATGATATATATTACTTGTGTTTTATCACATTAGGTTACTAATTAAAAACTGCTACATATTTACAACAGTTATGTTTTATTTTATATATGTACTTTACAAGTAATTTCGTATTATGTTGACAGTATTTAATTATACTTCTACGCAAATAGTGTGTAGCTGACGCTACACAGCATATTGTGTAAAATATTGGCAAACCTGTCAAGTTGGATATCATTTAATTACAAGATCATCGCATAAAATAGTGATTACAGTATAATTACAATATGAATAAATTATAGAACAATAAGTGATTATTAACTAAAACCTTTTTTCTATAGATATAGCTCCTTATCTAAGGCAAGGAAATAAGTAAAACATTGAAAAGAAAACATTTGAAAAGATAATAAAGTGAAACTAAAAATAAAGAATATTATACTTCACTTCACAATGCGATCATAATACGACGGTGTGATATTACATACACATAGTACTATAAGGACTCCTTAAGATTAATATAATGTTAGTGGAGGAATTATAACACTAAACAAGGCACTACAAAATCAGTCTATCAACGTTATTGGACTGAAAGAAGTTATGGCACTCTCCACACCACACTGGCCAATAGATTTCTGTTAACATACAAAGCAGATATAGCGCTTATGACGATATCAGCACAGAAAGTTATACCAAAATTATACGCATCGTTGTAGTTATCAATTATAGTTATCAGTTAAAACCTCTGTAAACACAATTTACTACAGAAAATGTGGATTATTTGCGCTATTTTTTTTTTTTTTACTATTGGGCAATAAACGCTAATTCAGGGCACTTCAAATGACATTAATACATTCAGATTATTAAGAAAAAATGTAACGGTAGAAAATAACAAGCCGTTAGTTATAAGAATGTATAACAATGATTTAACAATAATGTACTGTGCTGTAGTATGCTTACATTAACCTGTTACGTTACTATATAGTTTCCAGTAATTAAAGGAAATGAATTTGATTCAATAGGTTTTTTTAATTTGTTTGAGAACTAACATAATTATGATAAACTAGACTTCATGAAACTATTCTTATTTAATTAATGTTTATTACTGTTGTTTTCAGGTAAGAAAAATTCGTTTTATTCAGTCATCAATCTGGTGCAAGGATAGGAAATTTAACAATAAATCAGACTGAATAGGACATAGGCCTATATTGGAATAATATCTTTTGACAATAAATCTTGTTGCAGAAACCAATTGAGGATGTAAGACTACTTAATGTTTCTACCAAACGACATCAAAACACTCTTTTGTTTGCTTTTATCCGAATTAGGTAACGTTACTTAAGATTTGGTTGTTGTGTTGTTAACATAGATGATTATTATCATAGGCCAACTTAACTAAATCAAAATAAGACAATTAGGAAAACAAAAACAAAACAAAGTGTGCTTTTGATAATAGGAAGGCGACAGAGTATTCAAAATAAAAGAGTAACATCTAAAATCGCCCAGTACACTTCTGACACCTTTAATTAAGCAATAGGTGAATTGTTGTAAAAAGAGAGTTATTAAGTCAAGGAGGATGCCTTCTTTTCCACAGTGAAGATTAAATTTATTAGGTCATTAATATGGAAATAATTAAATTGCAGTATAAATTAATATCGCATTCTACTACAATTAACGTTAAAGAAACGTTAACATATTGATGCGATATGTCTGCACAACTGCACATAGGCAACAAACAAGAATATTTGGAGGACAAAATAGGTCAATACATCATAATTATGTTAACTAAATTACTTATAGGGCCTGCATAAGAATCTGAGTTAATTTTCCATCAGGTATTCATTATTGGTACAGAAAGAAATTTTTTTTAAACTCATCTGATCGTCATGTTAAAAAATTGTCGAAATCGTTTTTATAAACATTTGGAACTAAATGAAATTGAAACATTTAATTTCTGGTATTTTAAATTAGATTCTTTGTGCGTAGTAATTAGTACATTCCTCAAATTTAAAACTTAAAACAAGGCAGACAGTTACAAATTAAAAGAATTTTTTCTTTTCAACAACCAATCTCACATCATCAATTCATCTTCATGATTAAAGAATTTGTTTGCAGAAAAAACATAATCCTTGAAGAAATAAAATATTTCATTAATAAACAATAAAACCAATAAAGCAGTAAGCAATCAACAAATTAAACAAATAAAATTAAAAACTGAGGAAAATTAAGGGAAAAATTACTGTTATTCGTAGAATTTTGGCGGAGCCCACTGAGATAACTGACTGGGTGTATGTGATTGCAGATGTATAAGGCGCCGGCCTGTCTCAGTCTCCACACCACACTGGCCAATAGATTTCTGTTAACGTACAAAGCAGATATAGCTTAAGACGGTCATGAAATAAAACTGCACGATTCGATTTAAAAGTGCTGTAGCTGATGGCTTTAGCTGGAACCCAACCAAGTATTGAGCACATGGACCCTTGAACATTTATGAAAGGAAGCGTCAGTCATAAGAATGTCATTAATGAAGTTATAACCTATTAACGCAATACAGGGTAAAGGTTTGAAGTTAAAACATTTCAATAACGCTGCCTTTATTCTCACGTTTTAGTTTCATTATCTCACACGTTTCGCTTAGTCTCATGTTTAAAACAGCATTTACAGGCTATAATTTCTAAATGTAAAGTTATGTAGTAATACGTACTTGATAACACCTATTCCTGAAAAAAAAGGCATATAGCAATGTTAAAATCACACAGATGTAAGCTGTACCACAAAAATAATATGTACGGTATAAAATGCAAGTGTTCCTCGAACATGGAAAGACTGAGAATCTCTGCTCCTACTACAGTATTTCTCAAGTCCGTTTTCAGTTTTCAGCACAACACTGGAAATAAATTTTGGATCACTGTCGACTTACTTTGGAATTCAAGACGGTAATGATATAATAAGCTTTCTTTAGATTTGTACATATACAGATGTATGTACACATAAACTCGTGCGTATCGAGAATTAAGCTATCCAGCAAGGTTAACAGTTGGAAATGAGCTTACATAAACTGTTTATGTAACTCAAACATAAGCAGGCAACATGTTCGCTTAATCAGCATGATTATTTTTATTTGCCATCATTTCAATAATATTGTCGTTGACTTCACGTTTGTGTTTATGACACAGACTTTATTGTAGATGATGAAACAGTACCAACTTTATTCTCTTTGACTTGTTGCCGTCTATTATGCTAAACAAACTGACTATGCTTTATTCAATAATTTATACGTGAGATCTGGCATTCCACTGCAAATAGTCTCAGTTAATTATCGTCTTAAGTGCATACGACACGGCTTTTCAACTTTCAGTTCCAGAGTAAGTTTGTTTGGTCAAATCAAAGAAAATGTATACAGAAATTATTAAAACTGTTTTAATAAAGGTATTCTAATTTATGGCGAAATACAGTCTCGGCTGACTAACATAGTGTATTTTGATTACAACATTATTATCTGTGCATTATCGTGAAATGATCAGACTGTCGCAGTCGTACTGGCGGTGTGGTTTGATACGTCGCCACTTGAAGACGATGACAAACCAACGAGCCGTATTGTTACTTCTGCATAGTTCCGGCATTAAGCTGTGCACACATGAGTGCGTATATTAAAGAAATCGACTATTGGTATTGTAACAAGGTTCCATCTAGTACGAGAATCGTGATTAAAACTGACTGACCTACTTTTGACAGACAGGCTACTGTAACAAGTACTGAAATTAATAATTTAAGAATTCAATAACAATAGTACATGTAACAACATTGTCATAACAGTTATAAATATTAGTAGTAGTGAGTACTACTAAATATTAGTAGTAATAGTAGTAGTAGTTGTTGTTGTTGTGGTCATGGTGGTAGTACTGTCCTAATGAAAGGAATAGGCTAGCCTGCCTTGTATGTACAAGTGGGTGCAGCATGCGGCATTGTCGTACCCAATTTTACATGAACTTTATGGCCTTTCAGTATTGCGTGAACAGCATGCCTCGCCTTTCATTGAATGTTCTGCACCTACTTATCTCACAGGGTATCTACACCGTAGCACGTTTACTGCTTTCCTCTAATCTTGCCACACGCTTCGGAAGTTTGATAAAATCTCTTTAATTCTATTGTTATTAAATAAATCGTTTTCATCCGTTTTTAGATTTTGTTTATTATCAGTGCCTTCGTCATTTTCATGATTCTCTCTGCCAGATTTGCTCTCTAAATGGTTTATTACATTACTATGTTTTTTCTAACGTCTTCATTAAGGTACTGCAATTTGTTTTCCTAGTAGGTGAAAAGAGTACGTTGTATTACCAGTTCATCAAAGCATTTACCCGGAACACTTAATTTCTACAGCATCACATACATTGCACCTTCCAAACTCAACTACTGTAATTAGTTTTACTGCAGTTTAACAAAGTTAGTTAGCAAACGTTACTATAACACTACCACACTACCATCATCTTTATATTCATATTGTCTACAAATGATTAACTAAATAATTGTCTTATTGGCATTCTTCCGTCTCTGCTTTTGACAGCATAATAAGATGAAAGTGCAATGCCGTAACTATCCTAATTTCCAAATGATCTTTCCACATTTTGTATAAAAATATATTTTTTATGGGGCAAAGAGTATATATTAACTTCATTCTAACTTTTAATTCAACCCAGTTTTTAATTTTCTTTAAATGTCTTAAAATATATTTAGCTCCGTAAAATATTTCTCTAAGTAGAACATTGCTTTCTTAAAATATATTCATTTTATTTCAATATGACAAGCTTATTTAATTTCACATGCCAACAAATTACATCATTTGCATTACTTGTCTGTTCTGTTACAGACATCACACGCACCTATGTATTGAGTTGCATTCATTTCTGCTCCAGTTGAAGAAATTGTAGTTTGACTGATTTCGTGACATTGATTTTTTCATATTTTCATGGAAGTCATCAACTACTAATCACGAATACAAGAACTAACGACCGATATGTAAGAAAATGCCACTTTAAGATCAAGGAATAATATTGATACAGAGAGTTAAAGATAAGTGCAAGTGTTCCTTTATTACCAGTGTGACAGAACTTTGATCGCGACTGTTACTATCGATATAATTAAGCAGTGATTCAAGCAAAAGGTTATAATGACAGACGCAATTGACAGTAAGTATTTGACATCCATTAAATTACTACAATGAATGCTACAGTGATTGTCCACTTCTTGATTATACTAATCAATACTCTTGCCAAAACAGTAACACGTTACGAATCTCCGCACCTGGTTACATGTTACCAACCATTGAGCTACTGAATCATGTTTTACCGTTAAATTGAAAGAATTCAAATTTTCTATCACCGTTATGTTCAGACCGTGTAAAAACTATTTTCGTGTTGTTTTCATTGTCCGCTATCTGCAAATTTTTATTCTTCGGACCTAACCTAACCACGTAATTACAGCCAGCCATCGTGAGAGGCGGTCCCATTCACTATGGAATTAAGACCATATAGTCTTATCGACGAAGGTGGTTTCAAGTTCCTCGTAAGTAAATGTAATAATTATTAAAACACTATGGTGAATGGACTTTATAAGAACAGATATTATTAAGTGGCCCATTATTGTTAACAGTTTGTCAATGTATAATGTATCTTTTATAATATCTGTAATAGCAGCATTGAAACGAATAAATATTTCCTATCAAGACCCTTAAAACCATCCGTGATCTCGGATTTCTATGCATTCTTTAAATGCATAACAAAAGTGTTTAAATTAGAAAGGAGAGGGATCGTAAAGCGCCTGTATCAGCCCACTTACAAATCTGGAAGGAATGATCATAATAATGGTTTGATAAAACAAAATTAAATTCTGAAAATTATTATTAAAACTAATTTCTAATATAATTGGTATTTATTATTATTGTTATTATTACTAATTGTTATTATAACTAATTGTAATAATCGTTCTATATTTTACCCTGTTTTATTAATTCTTTTATTAACCTTCTGTGACTCTGCAATGTTCTCTGACAGGCCTAGAACACACACAATAAGAAATACAAATTGTATAGACATGTTAATATTCATTCTCAACAATAAAAGTAACAAAATAATGGCACTTTGAGCCTTCAGCGACTACAGCACAATACAAGTTATGTGAAGCGCTTTCCGATTTAATGGTATATTTCATAACGTTACGATTTGTACAACACATTAGTGTTTGTCTGGCGCGCACTTTCATTCTAAAACACAAAGAATATAATTCTACGTCTGAGAACGTTGACCTCTGAGGAACGTTAATGTTGTCGTTTTTTGAACAGTGACACTGCGTTTTACGATGAATTAAGCACTTGTGAATAGCGAATAATGATGTCTAGGTACATGAAGTGCATAGCTTTTAGTTATCTACTCAAATGATCTAGTATTGTTATCTGTAGACCTCCTGCTTACTAACGATGCTTGATATCACCAGCAAACCTCGTTTCCAGAGTTTTACACATTAACATAACGTGCGAAGTCAGTAAACATAAAGAGTTTATTCAACCAACGCCAGCCAGCCAGCGTTCTCGATACAACGATAAGAAAAGCGTTCATAGCGAAGCATCTGTTAAATAAAGGTCACCATTATGGTGTTGAATATACCAAATTAATTTGAGTAAATCTGAAATTAATCACCCTACATTCAATTAATATGACAATAAGGATGTGTAACAAAGAGGCCTGAAATATTATCTTTATCTTTTGTTCGGCAACGCCATTATAGATTTCTCTTCAAACTTTGTATGGAAATCGCTTATAATCTCATAAAATGAAATTTACAATAGTTCGTATTTGGTGAATAAGGGCGCAAACTAGTCAGTAACAAATTCTAAAATAACTCCATTTTAAACTAAATATTTTAAATATTTTAGCTAAGCTAAATATTACACTAAAATTTTTATAACCGGGAAATAATACCTAAATATTCTCTTCATTAGTATTATTAAGACCTAATATTAATGAATTTATGTTATCCTTGTAAACTGTATTCGTTTAATTGTATATTTATAATAGAACAGTCTCTGTTACATACATTATATGTATATTGTATCTTGTATCTTCTCAAGTGTAAGATACTTTCGGGGTCCAAAGGGGGTATGACGCGAACATATCCTTTCATAGAAGATAAATTCACCAGCCTCTCCACCACAACTCCACTCTCACCTACACATCGGTGGGCTCTGATACGCCGAGCAATCCACTCCAAGGTTGTGGTAACTAATCCCTTCGGCGGAGAGGATCGGTAAGCAAACGAGAGATGGGGTTGTAACCCCTCTTTAAGTATTTTATTGACTTATAAACATTTTTTTTTTTTTTAAGAGGGGCCACAAGATAATTAAAACTAGGCCAAAAGCCTAGAGAAGCCAAAAATGCGCTGGATCCAGTGAGACGGGACTTGCAATTAAAACTCACAAAATTAACAACCAATAAATTTTTATTATAACCAAACGTTGAATATCTATCTCCCAACAAAATCAGTGTATTCTTCTATCCGTAACACCGGTGGGGAGATGATGGCCTCCTTCAAGGTGTGGAAAGCCTTCTGTTGACTCTCACCCCATGTAAATTTAGCGCCCTTCTTCCTCAGCTCGTTCAAGGGTGCGGCAATCTCAGCGATATTAGGTACGAATCGTCGATAAAAATTGACCACACCTACGAATCTCGCTATTCCCTTCGCATCCCTAGGAGAGGGGAAGTCACGGATGCCCTGTGTCCTCTCGGGGTCGACCGTAACGCCCCGGTGTGAAACCAAATGGCCCAAGAAAGAAATACTCGCGAAACGAACCTTCTCGGGATTGACAGTGAGGCCAGATCCTCTCAACCGACACATCACTCCTCGGAGATGACCCAGATGATCTTCGAATGTCTCACTGTACACCAACAAATCATCTAAGTAATTAAAGACGAACCTGAATTTCACGTCGTGAAAAACGGTATCGAGAAGACGAGTGAGTGTCTGGGCCCCCAAAGCCAAACCCATGGGAACCCTTGTGTATTGGTACAAATTCCATGGTACACAAAAGGCCGTGTACGGCCAAAGGAATCTGGTGACAAGCCGCATTGAGATCGATTATGGTGAAATACCTGGCCCCACTGAACCAATCAAAGGCCGAATGTAAGTCTGGGAGGGAAACAGAATCCACCTCGATATCTGCGTTCAACTTCCGATAGTCGATGACCATACGGTGTTTATCCCCAGGCTTAGGTACCAAAAACGCTGGACTGGCATAGCTAGAATGAGAAGGTTCAATCACCCCTTGTTCTAACAACTCTTGAACCCTCTCTCGCAGAATGGTCATCTTCGGAGGTGCGAATTTGTACGGGTGCGACCTTACTATCTTTGAGTCTGTAAGACGGATCTTATACTCCAGCAGGTATGTGAGTCCCAATGTAGGAGTTAACACCTCGGGAAATTCCTCACACAATTGGTCTAAGGCCCTCTGCTGGGATGGAGTGAGATGGTCTCGTGCAGAATCGGGACAAGCCACCTATTGGATACCTGGCTTAGCTCACTGGTACCCAAGGAACGGAATAAGAGCTCCCCGATTAAACTTGAAATAGCATTGGTGCGCTTGGATGTCCAGCACGAGACCACTTTTCGCGATGAAATCGGCACCAATGATACAATCCACTCCCAGAGCAGGAGAAACCAGAAAAGGCCACACCCAAGAAAACCCATCGATTTTAAATTTAAAGGTAATCACCTGGGAGATGGGCAAGATTTCTCGAGATGCAGTCCAGCATACCACAGACGACAGGTTCGACCCCTTGATCAAGCCTTGCTTTTCAAGGTCCGCGCATACCCGAGATGAGATGATGGATCGGGCTGAACCGGAGTCAACTAATGCTCTGAGCTGACCCCCTTTTACCTCGAGCGACAGAAAGGGGCATACTGAAAGGTGTTGAGAGGTAGTGGACCGGACCTTGATGTCGAAAGAGTTGAATCCTAGCAATTTCCTGGAGGTAGTTGGAACTTGTAAAGATATAGTGCGAGGGGAAGACATCCTCCGACATATTTTCCCCTGTCTACTTAGTTTTTTGGGATGGGTCTTGACGATGGAGGTGCTGGACGCGAGCGCCCTTGGGTGCATGATCGAGCCACGTGCCCCGGGCGATTACAATTGTAACAGATTATGTCCCCCCATCGCTCGCGATTTCGAACTGACTGGGCCTGTCGGGGGGGGGGGGAGTTTCACTGCGTCCTTCCGCTCTCTGAGGTCTGGGTAGTTCCCCTCTTCTGTCTCCCCTCGCCTCGTCACTCATCTGGATGGCCTTGGACATCACACACAGCCGGTCCAAGTCCGCAAACCACCGCGGCCGCTCAGCAAATACCAGTCGCAATCTGTCTTCTGAGGAGACGCCGTCAAGAACATTCTGGACAACCTCTTCCTCCGACATGCCCAGTCCCAGTATGCGCGCTACCTCTCGAATACATTGCACGAATTGGGCAAGACTCTCGCCCCTCGCCTGCACGCGATAAAAGTGTCGGTGACGTAATTGCTGCATTATTCTCCCGGGCACGAACGCCTCCAACACCTCCTGGTGGAACTCCGCCACTCCACCTCTACGCCTCATTACATCCGCCACCCTCTCAGCCATGGGGCCGCGACAATAAGGATAAACGAGCTCGAGGACGGTACGATCTGACATACCCGGGAAATCGACAAATTGAAAGATTATTTTAAAAAATGGCAATAATTTGTCCACATCCAGCCCATCCACGACCGGTAATTGCTGGATGATTTGAGACAGTGGGTTGGGCAGCTTGTGATATGACGCCGCCACCAAACCGGAGAAAACCGGGGTACTTGCGGCAGGCTCGATTGCTCTATAAGATGACGCTACAGCCGAGACCTCGGACTCGGCAACTGGAGCCGGCGTAGGTGGTCTACCCGGTTGAGACCCCTGCAGGGTCGAGGTGATCTGTTGGATCAGACCTTTTACATCATGGGCCGGCTCAACATCGCCACATTGTTGGTCAAGATTCTGCAGCCTGAGTTTTACATGCTGCAGGCGTTGCCGGATTCGCCGGACGCCAATGGAGCATCCCGGTCCCTCCTCCAAACTGTCTACACACCGAGCTAATTCCTGCAGCTCCTCCCACTTCTCGTTGCATTTTTCGAATTCACTCTCTTTGTCAGCGATGGCGACCGTCGAGAGTGATTCGCCCGCGGACAGCACTTCTCTGAGCTGCCGTCGCAATGCAATTACCGTCCCTTTCGGGTCTCTCCCCCGGGCTCGTAACTCGAACTCGATTTCGTCACGCAGAAACAACTCTGGATTTAGGACGCTCATCCTCGAGCTTCGCGGTCGGCACACAAAAACACAACACCGTACAAAAATTGACAATAAAGAACACAGGAATACTTGAGTACTGTCCTTCCTTCAAGCATACTGCGGGTCCCCCTACCGTTGCGAGGACCCACCCGCTTACCCGAACTAGCTCTCAACAACACTACACACGAAGGAACGCAAAACACACACTAATACACGACATGACAAAATTACCGACCAACGAACAACAACAAATTCTCATAAATATTTGCAATAACTTCGGCTCCCGTATCTCGGAGGAGACCGACTGCCGATCGGGCCATACCGCATAACTAAAAACGCCTTCCCTATTATTGGCAAGGTAATACGCGAAAACCATTTCTCCGCCTCGGCCCAGATCTGCGATATTTTGAGTTTCCCAGGAATTTCACACCCCGTGGCGACCTACAGTTCAACAATACCAACAGGCGGGCAATGATACACACATATAATTAACAAAACCTTAAAGGGACTTCTAGTAATTATTCCAAGTCCGATTCGAACCCCAAAATGTTTCCTGAGTTTGCAAGCCCCGTCACACCCAAAGGACCCAAGGGTTGACCCTAATCTCAACCACGCTCTGCTACCAAATGTAACCCCTCTTTAAGTATTTTATTGACTTATAAAAAAAATTTGTTTTTTTGAAATTTAAAAAAGATAATTAAAACTAGGCCAAAAGCCTAGAGAAGCCAAAAATGCGCTGGATCCAGTGAGACGGGACTTGCAATTAAAACTCACAAAATTAACAACCAATAAATTTTTATTATAACCAAACGTTAAATATCTATCTCCCAACAAAATCAGTGTATTCTCCTTAAAATATTTTTGGTTAATTTTTTTGTGTTTTAAAAATAATTATAAAATTTAAATGAAATTAAGATCATGATTTCTTTTACAATTGGGGTTACTTTTCCCCACTTAGCCCTATACCTAACCCCCAGAAATAACACATGAATATACAATACATATAAATGGACATATAAATATATATGTCTACAACTACAACACATACACACGTTCCCCATCACAGGACAATTACAACTTTCAACATTAATATCTTGCCACACCTCTTTTACCCCAGGAGGTACATAATTCACAATTCATAAATATTATTGAACGCAACACCTATTGCAAGATCTTAATACATAATAACCCATATATATATATATGTGTAACACCAGTGCCCCCAGGGCATACTAAAATTCAGGGGTTGGCATAATGCCTGATACTACTATAAAGTGCTCCCACATTGAGCACTTAGACTTGGAGGAAATATAATCATAATTCAGTTAAAATACAAGTGACCATAATAAAGTAAAAAGAATTTAAGCATGATAAATTTTGTGAAATATTAATAACAGTAATGTGCCATGATGCTTTATAACCTTTAAGAATTAATTTGGCCCAAAGGTCGACACGTTCCTAGGCAAGGTCGTGCATAACTAAACCTGTCCCAGGAGCATGTTCAAGTCTGCATGAAAAATCCGCCTATACAGGATTAAACTGGGCACCCGACTGAAACTAACAAAAGAAACTCCTATCCATTATAGGACCCAAACTGAATATAAATATGTGAAATTAATGAATCAATTGAAAACTAAATTTAACCTGTGAAATTACATGATGAATGATAGAATTACTAGCACTGAGGTAACCCTTTTACTGAAAACTAGAAAGAAATTTACATGTCTGAATGGTAATCAGCCACGGATACATGGCCAACCTCTGGGCTCACATTTAATATAAATAGTATTACAAAATGTACAAAAGATCCCCCCCCCCCAGTCCGCGCACTATTCTGTGCCGTTAACCGGGGACCCAATTAAAATGTGTAAAGCTTAAAGTCATTTTAGGGTGTGTCGCTATATGCCCACGAGTTCTAGTGGGTTACATTCCCTTGTGTGAAAAAGTAATATTGGGTTGGTGTCACCTGATTTATTCCCTGGTGTGAAGTTTGACGTCCTGGTCTAAAGCATTTTAGTGTTGGTGTGGCCTGTCCTCGCTGTTCTCCTCCGGCAGATGAAGCTGAGAGCCTTGGATGTTCAGTTGTTCAGGTTGGGGCTGGTCCTCGACGTGAAGCGAGGGACCCTAAGCATACAAATATTATCAGCGAGATGCTCCAACACTTATTCCCCCAGGTTACTCTCACACGCACCAAAATCCATTTATAATTTTAAACACTGCTTTAGGCCTACTTGAAATGAAAGTTTGACACACTCTACAACAGGTTATACGGGCATGTGGCCCTATCTTTGAAAACATTAAGTTTGGCTAAAGTACATATTATTTTGCGTTAACATAGATCAATTACGGGGCCTTAGTTAAGACTTCAATTACTGTTATACAATTAACTAATTTTGCATACTCTAATTCGCCACGCGGTTTGCGTGTAATAAGTTAACAAGTTTCATTCATTCTTGCACGTATATTAAACAAAACCCCTTTTACGTTACTTCAAATATATATATATATATATATAAGTATACTGCACTCACTTACCGCAGATCTGTTTTAATTTAGCCTGCCATAGGTGGAAGATGGTACAATTAAAAAAACTTCTCTGTCGGAGACGAGGCGAGGTGTTTAGTTCAAGCAGCGAAATCAGACAAGAACAGAACCGTTTATTCTACACATTTTTCAACTCGCGCTTAAAGGGGTCCGCACGGGAGCAGCACCAATCAAGCACCGTTTTGTTACCTCATGTAGATTCAGAGATAACCGTTAAACACAGTACGGCTGAACGCCCGCCGCTAAATACAGAAACCTATTTTTCTTAGCGTATTCGTTAAATGCAGTATAAGATTTTTGTATAAGCGCCGATTTTATTCAATCGGCACAGGGTTCTGTCAGGGTAGTCTGGGGGTATCCTGGGCCCTGGCCTGGCAGGATGGTGCACATCGGCAGTAGGATGTGCACCTAGTGTGGAGGCGGAGGAGGCTATAGTAGCCCAACGGCTGCGCACATGGGCTGAGTTAGTTAGCCTACTGCGACCGGGCAGAGAGAGCTCGTCAGCTGAAGTGAAAGCAATTCTCTAGGGGGAAGAGCATCCCGCAATCAAAGTTCCTGGTCGTCCAGATTGGGGGTTGGGTCGGAGAATTCACATATATCATCTGTCAAACTCTTTTATGTGCAGAAATCTATAAGTTTCCCAGCCAGTCATTTATACAAATATGTATTATGATGGGAACCGGAACTGGATAGCAGCTGCACTTGACCGACACAATCGCGCCGCTGAAGAAGAAGAAGAAGATTCTATCGAGTCACATATGTTTAATTATACGAACACAAGTTATAAACCAAATTATAACTACAAAATCGCTTCAGTATGTATGGTATTATCAATAAAGTTATGTTAGTGCTATACTAATAAAGTTATGCACTCAGAATGTTTTATTAGTGAGCACAACCGCAACCATTAGGAACGAGGTGTAGAAGGGGGTGGATTCTACTAGTGTGTGTTCTTCCAAGAACATTCTGAGAATCAGTACTAAAGGATGACGCACTCCAGGAAAGTAAGGAAAGCAAAGTTTTTAGTACGAGTAATAGATCTTGGCTCCGTTACTTTGGTTTATCTACACTGAGTTCCATGCATGCATTTAGTACACTTATTCGCTTGTATAGGACAGGAATTTTGGTCAGACGTAGTCAAACGATTTTCAGGAGAAGCATGGAATTGGCGACAGGGCATCTAGTTAACACCCGCCATGTCTGAGCAAAACACACATGTAAGTTATCTCAATTCATTAAAAATTATTTCTTTCCATAAACGTTAATAATTTCTCACTAAATATTTATTAGAAAGCGTATTTCAGTATATAATATTTTTAATTCAAAAGCTGTTCAGCCTTCACTAACTTTTGCGAAAAATAAATACGCGTCCAAATTAAAAATTAAGCGGCACTCATCTTCAGTTCAGTTTAAGTGGACAAAATTCCACCTAACACTCAATGTTCTCTGCTGTGAATCCACAACAAATGACTGTTTATAGTTTTTTTTTCTTTTGTTCGTTTTTATTCACGTATTCTTAATGTCATTTTCTGAATCCATTAATTTAATTCTGTCTCCGCTCATAATAAATTCCGACATTAATTCCACATTATCCTTTCTCCTTTTTTGTACAGATGCTGAAACTTGATAACAGCTAAATCAATAATTTTACAAAGTCACATAACCAGGATGGCCTATAAGCTAACCCACGTTTACGTAAGTAAAAGCTAATCAAATTATAATCTTCTTGAAATAGTTAAAGTCCCTGTTGAACGTTATACAAAAGTTTGTTCTGTATGTTGTATGGAAGCTTAAATGACACAGAACGACAGAATGATACAATAACATTTAAGGTTCTAGGAAAACACAACAAGCTTCTGAAAAATGAAAGCCGAGAATAATTTTCAAATTTGATTGAGAAAATTACAGTTTTTTATAATGATTGTGTTATGATTGCAAGAAACCTAAAAATTACAAGTTAACAAATAATATTATAATACGCGAATGTCATCCACCAGAATACATTGTTAATATAGTAATACCGTCTGTTAATATATATGTTAACATATCATATCGTGCTAAATTGCTATTGCCGCAATATCTCTGACAACTACACTTTGTGTTCAATAACACTGATTCCCTAACGAGAAGTTTATCCTGTGTACTCCACCTCTAAGGAGGTAACACAACTGTTTGCCAAACCCGCTTGGAGAGCGAGTACTATTGCCATACTGCAGTACACCGTTATTGTTATACTATGATGTTCGTTATGTTTCAAATGTACAACGTACCTGAATTCTTTCATTTTACTATGAGCTCTCACAAATGGTATTTTTCTCTCAATTTGTCAAATAAATATTAACTATTAGCTAGCTATTCATCGTACGTAATCTTACATGAGCTCAACTTGCCGGGCTTTCGAGTCGTAGTCCCAGTCGTTTCGTCTTCACTCGAAGCCACCTTGACGTCGAAGCAAGAGTCGACATGCCAAGTCGAAGACTACGACATAAGGATAACTTCTTCATCTGTCTCTTTTGTAACAAAAAACGTTAGTTGTTATTTTGGAAAACATAAACCTTCTGTACTTTAATGTTTATGTTCCAAAAAGGGTTTCTCGTCTCTCAACAAGATTGCTTAATATCATTAAAAACATAATATTTTTTAGGAGATTACGTTCAAGTAGAAATACTCTACTTAAAGAAACTAGTATTTTAAAAAAATCACTTATTCCGTTTTGTTTAGATGATTAATTTTATACACTGATTTCACAGACACGGACACTTAATTCTGTCTCCACTCACAATACACACGGATCAAATTGGCAATATAGACACGGTAAATGTTTAATAATACATTTTTTTGTGCTGTGTAAAATTTATTTGTTTCATAACAATTGAACGAACGAAGCGAGTTCTTAGTTTTGACTCGTTAGTAATTAATTGTCTGTATGTGTATCTGTCAATCTATCGATCTTATGGAACTTTGTATAAGATTTTCGTAAAACTTGGCATGCGTGTCCACACTTTTATCCTACAGAACTCTATTGTATTTGTGATTCATCCCTTTAAAATGGGGGGGGGGGTACGAGGCAAAAATGTGGAGGGTCAAAATTGTGAAAAAATCGAAAAGCCCATGTGGGGTATCAAATTAGAAATAATTTAAACCACAATCTGAATATAGTGTTTATTTTTTAATGTTTCAACATTTTTGGACGTCAGAGCCTAAAACGTGGGTGACAATCTTGATAAAATATCAAAAATGCATGTGGTGTATCAAATGAAAGAGAATTTTAACTAACATCTTAATGTAGTGGTAAGTTTTAGAAATTTCTAAATTTTAGAACCCACGGCCCAAAAAAGGATCCAAAATTTGAACAAAAAATGTTTAATCCAGCAGGGTATCAGACTAAAAGGAATTGTAATCCAAGCTCATACGTTTAAAATTTACTGTTTATTGTAATACACTGTGGCTGCGTGCTCTACAAATTGTTATAATACGAAAGAAATAGTAAATAAATCGGGACTTTTTTATTGAAAAATCGGGAACTTTTTCCATAATTGAAAAATTATCTAATATCGAAATGTATGTAGTAATAAATGTACATCGTTCAAAATAGCGAGCGGGTTCTGCAGCTGAGGGAGCATACTGATCTAGAAATAAAGACAACATTTTTCTAAGGATAATATAATTAATAGTACAGCAGTTTTGTTTATCAGCCAGTTTTTCATTTTCGCAGTATTACGTGAAATTCCATTTGCCCCATATGTCATCAGTAACTATAATCAATTTTACTAATGACAAATTTGTTTGCTTACGTGATAGTGACATCAAACCATGTTTTGCATCAAGCACTGTGAAGACAAACTCTATAAACGGCCAAAACGATTTTACAAATAATATAAAACATCGTTGATGTAGAGTATTAAATGTCTATCATTTCCTCGAGTTACGTACTATTAAGTATTAAATTTCATACATTGTGTATTGTAAATAATAATAATAAAACAATAATTTTAATACTATATTACAAATAACAATAATTACAAAGTTGCATGATACGTTACATCTCTGTTAGAAGTTTTGATAATAATTATTATAATTATTATTTTTTAGTTTTGGTCAATAAATGAATTTTAAAACATATGTGCACCGTTTCCCAGAGACTTAATTCTTAAAATATAAACTATTCTTAAAAGACTATAGGCTACTGGTATTACTTTTTCTCAACAAGTTATGTTTACTTTGTATTTAGGTTACTTTGTACGTTACTTTGTATTTATGTTTTGTAATACTCTTCCCTTCCTACTGTTCCAACAGTTCAGCCTGTATTTAACTGTATACCGCACGTAATTTATACTCGTAGTCATTAACAGTACTGCGTTAATTATTATGCCTACCATTATTCGTCTGCAATTAAACGAATAAATATATTAAACGTGCAATCAACGTATACAGTTTATTTTATATCTCATTATACTAACTAAAGCACCTAGTTAATGCATCGGAAACAACGTGTTGCACCACTACGGAAGTCGACGCAATATGCTGCAGGCTAAGAGAGATAACACAGTGTATCGTTTTAACACTCTTGTTGTAACCTCCAAGTTACACACAAATTCCGTTCGCCTGTAGTCAGTAAACCTGTAATTATAGCTATCAGTTTGTGATATCTTACAGGAGCCGGCGTAACACCCAAGAAGCAGGCCTCCCAACGCTAGACAGAGCGCGGTTGTTATTGGTTAATTTCAATTCAGAAGCAGACAAGATAATCTTTTACAACTTCAGATTGTTTATAAAAAAAGATTAGATTTAATTTGAGACGGTTTTTTCTTCACCAACCTTACGTAATTCGGTTTTACTAGATAATATTTAAAGTGGGAGTAGTGTGTTAATGTCCTGCTATACTGTACACTTCTCGTACAGTGCTGCACAGCTCTTTTATACGTTACTCACTTTATGGCACGCGTTTGTTTCATTTATTACGTCCGCATCTACAAAATTATTATGACGTAACAGTTACATTTCTCGCTGTTAACAAGTCCTTTGCTAATAGTCTTTGCATAAAATGGGCACGTTAGTGAACACTGGTTATATTAAACCGTTTATTTACAATGCGCACGCGCATGTCGTGTGTGTGTGTGTGTGTGTGTGTGTGTGTGTGTGTGTGTGTGTGTGTGTGTGTGTGTGTGTGTGTGTGTGTGTGTGTGTGTGTGTGTGTGTGTGTGTGTGTGTGTGTGTGTGTGACAGTAGTGTACCGAGGCAGTTTCGTTAGAACAACACTCTCTATCTGGACAAGTTTTAGTCGGCAAACCAACTACCGGCTAACTTTTACTGCCTGGGGTAATAAAAATTCTTCAGATAGGATAACCAGCCACACACTAACCACGGCCAGTTGCCCGCTTTCAAAATATTTTATTACCCCACCATAAGAGAGATTTTACCCTGTATGCTAGAGCTTGCGTAAAATATAAACATTAGACATTCGCAGTCCGCTTATACTAATGTTAAATAATTTAACAAATTAGAAATTATATGGTTACTGAACAACACACAGTCGCAAAATACCCACAATATATGAAATCTGTTGTTCGAAGGATAAATATTTGTAAATAAATAAATAAATATACAAACGTTTTGTGAATATAGGCCTAAGTATAATGTAGCGTCTGTTGTGTTTATTCATGGTTTTTTTAATATAGGCCTACACTGTTTAGAAATCACACCACTTCAGCACATAATTTCCCTACCGTTTTAGTAATCGATATTTACAAATTTAACTATTTCTATTACACCACGAATGGACTCTTATCTTAGCGCTTGTAGTAAAACGCTACTTATTACATAAACTCTTTCTTTGAATAATAAATCATTAATGAACATTAAACAAAACCAATGTTAATGAGAAAATAGAAATAGTACAACACAAATAATTAAAATTATTATAACACACTAATAAACAAACAATCATATATAATATCATTGGTACTAGATAATTAAAATTACACTAATTCATTTAAAATTTCCTGTTATCGAGCTAGCGCTGCCTAGCGGATTTCGCCACAAATATCTGTCCCACTGCTAAAACATTACGTTTTTAGTACAGCTAGAATTTCGTATAATTATGTCATATGCACACGTATTTAAAAACAATAATTCAAATTATAATTTCACTATTTACTTCCATGTTCCTTAAGGAAATGGAAGCATGGTGATGGCAAAAAAAATCGTGTTCAAGATTATTGCAGATTCTGATTGTACTACACTCAAAACATGAAAAAAGTCATTTTTCGAAAAGTGTCTGTGTGTGAGTCTGTCTGTCTGTTTGTCTGTCTGTAGATTTTTTTTTCTATGGCAAACGATAACAGCCGCAAATTCAAACAGAATCAAATAACTTTTTGCATACAGCCCTGATTTGTAGAGTACCCAAGACCTATTGTTTTTGGTGAAGATCGGTTAAGGGAAACGGGTAGTTTACCAGCAACAGTTTTATCAAGGGTAATTTTTTATATGGTAAACGATAACAGCCGCAAATTCAAACAGAATCAAATAATGTTTTGCATACAGCCTTGAATTGTAGAGTTCTCAAGACCTGTTGGTTTTGGTGAAGATCGGTTAAAGGAAAGGGGTGTTTACCAGCAACGTTTTATATTTTAACAAAGGTATTTTCTATGGCAAACGATAACAGCCGCAAATTCAAATAGAATCAAACAATATTTTGCATGCCTCCCTGAATTGTAGAGGACTAAAGACCGATTGATTTTGGTGAAGATCAGTTAAGAGAAAGGGGTAGTTTACCTGCAACATTTTATGTGATAACAAGGTCAATTTTTTCTATGACGAACGATAACTGCCGTAAATTCAAACATAATAAAATATGTTTTTTCATACATCCCTATATTTTAAAGATCTCAAGGCCTGTTGATTTTGGTGAAGATCAGTTAAGGGAAAGGGGTAGTTTACCTGCAACATTTTATGTTGTAACAAGAGAAATTTTTTCATGACGAACGATAACTGCCGTAAATTCAAATAGAATCAAATAATTTTTTACTTCCATATTCCTTAAGGAATGGATGTATGGTGATGGCAAAAAAAATCGTGTTCGAGATTATTGCAGATTCTGATTCTACTACACTCAAAACATGAAAAAAAGTCGTTTTCCGAAAAGTGTCTGTGTGTGTGTCTGTCTGTGTGTGTGTCTGTGTGTGTGTCTGTCTGTGTGTGTGTCTGTAGATTTTTTTTCTATGGCAAACGATAACTGCCGCAAATTCAAACAGAATCAAATAATTTTTGCATACAGCCCTGATTTGCAGAGGACTCGCGACCTATTGTTTTTTGGTGAAGATCGGTTGAGGGAAAGGGGTAGTTTACCTGCAACGGTTTTTTTTTATCAAGGGAAATTTTTTTTTTTTGGCAAACGATAACAGCCGCAAATTCAAACAGAATCAAATAATGTTTCGCATACAGCCCTGAATTGTAGAGTTCTCAAGACCTATTGTTTCTGGTGAAGATCGGTTAAGGGAAAGGGGTAGTTTACCTGTAACGTTTTATGTTTTAACAAGGGTATTTCCTATGGCAAACGATAACAGCCGCAAATTCAAACAGAATCAAAAGATTATTTGCATACAGCCCTAAATTGTAGAGTTCTCAATACCTATTGTTTTTGGTGAAGATCGGTTAAGGGAAAGGGGTAGTTTACCTACAACGTTTTTTTAACAAGGGTATTTTCTATGGCAAACGATAACAGCCGCAAATTCAAACAGAATCAAATAATTTTCTGCATACAGCCCTGATTTGTAGAGTACTCAAGATCTATTGTTTTTTGTGAAGATCGGTTGAGGGAAAGGGGTAGTTTACCTGCAACGTTTTTTATCAAGCGTATTTTCTATGGCAAACGATAAGTGCCGCAAATTCAAACAGAATCAAATAATTTTTTGCATACGTCAGTGAATTGTAGAGGACTCAAGGCCTTTAGATTTTGGTGAAGATCAGTTAAGGGGAAGGGGTAGTTTACCTGCAACCTTTTACGTTTTAACAAGAGTAAAGTACTTGAAAATTCATTTAACTTTTCAAACAATGGTAATTGTTGAAAATAAAATAATTTTGTTGCCAGGCAATCTGAAAATTTCAGATTTTGTACCACAAAATCTGAAAAGATTATACGATAGTTTATGAAATGGTTAATAATACGTCAGTGGAAGGTGTAATGAGAAATTAGCAGAAATGGAAACCTGGGGAATGTTAACTGTTCTGTAGATACAATTTTGTCAGAATGTTTGGAAATGATCATCAACATTGAAGAAAAAGTAAGCATATTAAGAAACATATGTAAGTACTTATTATAAAAAAATAATGTTTGTTTTTTGATAAAGTCATTTTGATTATAAAATATAAATATTTACAACAAGAAAAGAATTTTCAGTTTTCAAAATTTAAATATATTTTTATAAAACAATGGGTTCTTCATTGAGGTGGGGACCATGTCACTCACTCCATCTCAAGCCTCCTCTCCCATTTTGCAGAAAAAGAGGACCCTGTCAAGGCTGATACTTTGACGACAGTGACAGGGCTTTCCACCAAATTCAGCAGAGTGACAGGTAGGCCCAACTCTGATTGGCTCCTCAGATTTCTCCAGCGTTAGTAGGTTCTATGAAAATATTTTATTTCAAAAATGATTTTAAATATAAATCTTAGATATGTTTTATAAATCTCATGTTTTATGTTTTAACATGGGTAATTTTTTATATGACGAAACATAACTGCCGTAAATTCAAACAGAATCAAATAATTTTTTACATATGTGCCTGAGCTATAGAGAACTCAATGTCTGTTGATTTTGGTGAAGATCGGTTACGGGGAAAGGGCAGTTTACCAGAAACATTTTTTGTTGTAACATGAGTAAAGTACTTAATTTTGATCAAGTATCCTGATAAGATCTTAATAATCCACTGTAGAAACGTAGATGAAATATCTATAAATGAAGAGGCTAGTTGAACGGGCTGGGGGTAATTTTCTATAAATCAAAATTATAGTTGAAGGGGGAGGGGATAATATTTTTTATATGTGTACTACGTTATTGGCAAGAAAGAAGTATTTTTTTGTTAAAATTCCTTCCCTGGCTGTTTGGCTGAAAATGATTTTAAATATAAATCTTAGAATATGGAAGTCATGTATGGTTCTCCATACCGATATTACTTCCATATTCCTTAAGGAAATGGAAGTATGGTGATGGCAAAAAAATCGTGTTCGAGATTATTGCAGATTCTGATTGTACTACACTCAAAACATGAAAAAAAGTCGTTTATCGAAAAGTGTCTGTGTGTCTGTCTGTCTATAGATTTTTTTTCTATGGTAAACGATAACAGCCGCAAATTCAAACAGAATCAAATAATTTTTTGCATAGAGCCCTGATTTGTAGAGTACTCACGTCCTGTTGTTTTTGGTGAAGATCGGTTAAGGGAAAGGGGTAGTTTACCTGAAACGTTTTATGTTGTAACAAGGGTATTTTCTATGGCAAACGATAACAGCCGCAAATTCAAACAGAATCAAATTATTATTTGCAAACAGCCCTGAATTGTAAAGTTCTCAAGACCTGTTGGTTTTGGTGAAGATCGGTTAAAGGAAAGGGGTGTTTACCAGCAACGTTTTATGTTTTAAAAGGGTATTTTCTATGGCAAACGATAACAGCCGCAAATTCAAACAGAATCAAATAAGTATTTGCATACAGCCCTGATTTGTAGAGAACTCAATACCTACTGTTTTTGGTGAAGATCGGTTAAGGGAAAGGGATAGTTTACCAGCAACGTTTTTTTATCAAGGGTAATTATTGTATAAGGCAAACGATAACAGCCGCAAATTCAAACAGAATCAAATAATGTTTCGCATACAGCTCTGTATTATAGAGTTCTAAAGACCTGTTGTTTTTGGTGAAGATCGGTTAAGGGAAAGGGGTAGTTTACCGGCAACGTTTCATGTTTTAACAACAGTAAAGTACTTGAAAATTTAAACTTTTTCAAACAATGGCAATTGTTAAAAATAAAATAATTTTGTTGCCAGGCAATAAAATTATAATTTTTTCATTTTAATGTAAATCATGTATGAGAGAAAATATATCGTTCGCGGCAGGCAAGCATATCTCAGTTATGTAATGTTTACGTTTCCATTTTATTATTATGACTACCGCAATAAAAAGGCAGGGAAGACACACACACAAAATTCGCGTTATTTCTGGCCTCATTCATGTTTATTTTCTTACATTTGCACGCTTTTTAAATGGAAAGTGCCGAAACCCATACCAAATAACGCGTGCAAGCCGAAAAAGTGTCCAGCGTGGATAGCGATTTGCTTCCTGTGGATCGCTGGGCAGTGTAACTGCACGTGTTTACAGAGGAACGATTCATAGACAGACTTTTCGTCTTTAGGGAATGAACCCTCTGCAAGATGCTGAGGGTCCATGACTGACTTCGGAGCGCTCCTTCTTTTCCGCGTGTTTGTTCTGTGAAACGTACACTGTAGATTCGCAGCTTTACTCTAAGCAACGCTCAATAGGAAATGTTGAAAATTTTTGTCCACGGTGTACCCTCATACACACTAAATCTGCTCTGATGTTTTAATTACGGACATCATAATATTAAAACTTTGGAAACTTGAGCACTACTTAATGGAGATCAATCATTAACTTATACAAGCCATTAATTTTATGCATATTTTTTATATATATGTGTACAACGTTATCGGCAACAAAGAAGTAGATTTGTTAAAATTCCTTCCCGGGATATTTGGCCGTAGTCCAATGTTTTCTACAAAACCAGACGTTTCGGCAATGCCATCGACTTCCATCATCAGTGAAAATCGAGTGCGATAACGTGAGGTGGTATACGTTAGTGACCACAGTACTGTGGTTAAGGCTGAAACAGTAAGTAGAAAGAAGTAGTTTCTATGGTAATATTTCATTTCGAAAATGATTTTAAATATAAATCTTAGAATATGGAAGTTATGTATGGCTCTCCATACCGATATTTACATATGTGCCTGAGTTGTAGAAGACTCAAGGCCTATTGATTTTGGTGAAGATCGGTAACGGGGAAAGGGTAGTTTACCTGAAATATTTTTTGTTGTAACAAGAGTAAAGTACTTAATTATGATAAATAAAGTATCCTGATAAGATCTTAATAATCCACTGTAGAAACGTAGATGAAATATCTATAAATGAAGAGGCTAGTTGAACGGGGTGGGGGTAATTTTCTATAAATGAAAATTATAGTTGAAGGGGGAGGGGATAATTTTTATATGTGTACTACGTTATCGGCAACAAAATAGTAGTTTGTTGTTACAATTCCTTCCCGGGCTGTTTGGCCGCAGTCCAATGTTTTCTGCAAAACCAGACGTTTCGGCAGTGCCGTCGACTGCCATCATCAGTGAAAACCGAGTGCGATAACGTGTGGTGGTATACATTAGTGACCACAGTACTGTGGTTAAGTCTGAAGCAATAAGTGGAAAGAAGTAGTTTCTATGGAAACATTTCATTTCGCAAATGATTTTAAATATAAATCTTAGAACATGGAAGTCATGTATGGTTCTTGTTCTCCATACTGAAACTATGGTTCTTGTTCTCCATATATGTACTAGGTTATCGGCAACAAAGAAGTAGTTTGTTGCTAAAATTCCTTCCCGTCCTGTTTGGCCGTAGACCAAAGTTTTCTGCAAATCAGACGTTTCGGCAGTGCCGTCGACTTCCATCATCAGTGAAAACCGAGTGCGATAACGTGTGGTGGTATACATTAGTGACCACAGTACTGTGGTTACGTCTGAAGCAATAAGTGGAAAGAAGTAGTTTCTATGGAAACATTTCATTTCGCAAATGATTTTAAATATAAATCTTAGAACATGGAAGTCATGTATGGTTCTTGTTCTCCATACTGAAACTATGGTTCTTGTTCTCCATATATGTACTAGGTTATCGGCAACAAAGAAGTAGTTTGTTGCTAAAATTCCTTCCCGTCCTGTTTGGCCGTAGACCAAAGTTTTCTGCAAATCAGACGTTTCGGCAGTGCCGTCGACTTCCATCATCAGTGAAAACCGAGTGCGATAACGTGTGGTGGTATACATTAGTGACCACAGTACTGTGGTTAAGTCTGAAGCAATAAGTGGAAAGAAGTAGTTTCAATGAAATATTTCATTTCAAAAATGATTTTAAATATATATCTTAGAACATGGAAGTCATGTATGGTCCTCCATACCGATATTTTTACTAGGCTCCGAAATGAATCGTGTTTTGATTATGTTAGTATAACACCAGTATTAAGTGTTAGTAAAGAATTTAAAAATTCATTTTAATAGAAGTCTCTGACTATTTGAGTTTATTTCACCACTGTACCAGCTTTGTCGGTTATTAAAATAATATTAAGTTTTAGGCTATCTGAAAGTAGTATAAGTCTTCCATTTTGGATCACTCTGCGTATCATTTCGTTACATTAGAATTCAGCCTTCCATGACAAATACATAGTTCGATACGAAAATGTAGTGCAGGTATAGTTATTGGGAGAGCGTCATTTTTTATTTCAATTAAAATGGAACTAAACAGTATATTCTAATAAGTGACAAGCCATATTTCATTGTGCTTCTACGTCTGTAATACACATATTTTTTTATGAACGATCTATTTATAATTTTTTCATTACATTACTACTTTGTTTAACTATTATTGTACGTAACTCTTCAACATTTCTGCAGGTTTTCTGTATTATGAATATTTCTTCAAATTATAAATACGTCTGCAAGTAAAATTTATGGAATTATATTATCGTTTCTTCACCTATTTCTGTATTTTGTTTGACATCTATCAGATTTTGTTCTTTCTTTGGTGTAAAAATTGAAGTAACGCAAACATTTTTCTTATTCTTGCATTAAGTTTTGTTAGGAGACTTGTTCTTCTTCTTTACGTAGCACCGAATACAGCTTTTTAAATTATATCCACTGTGAACTACATTAAATACGTTTAAAGTAATTATCTGATTTTTAATCCATTAGTTACTTATCTTTGAATCTAACCTTACAAGACAGCGTGTTGACATTTTCAATTAGTACAAAAATCAGTGTATTGTTGAGTAATAAATAAATTCTTTTGAACAAGAATATATTTGTATTCCAACTTTATAATACTGTATTTCGTTAGTTCATATAATACTGTCATCATCATACATGTAAATCTGGTGTATTATACGATATAATTTCAATAAAAATACCTTCTTGTTGAAATAAATGATAGGGTATTTGTTCTGCAACAATATAAATTATTCAAAATGAAGTGAGTAATTTTTTAATAGAAAAATCGATTATGCTGTATCTTCATATAACACATGGGATTACTTCTCTTTTTTCTATGTTGCTTTAAATATTTACAATACACCACAACGTAACATTTAGTTTATTTAACATCAACTCACTACATTGTTTTCATTTTATACCTTTTGCATTTTTAATAGTTATTGATCAAATAATAGAAATTATTTCCAAATATAAACGTTGTACCCAGTAGATTGCTGTTCTTGCTGTCAAGCAGTAATACAATTATATTAATACCTATCTTAATTTTATTTACTCTCGGCTTTTATTGAACGAGCGAAGCGAGTTCTCAGGTTTAACTCGACCGTTTGGCATTTGTCTATCTGTCTCCCTGTCTATCTATTTGGGGTATATCTCACGATAACATTTGAACGCACCAACAATTTTCGTAAATCTTGGCATGCGTGTCTATACTGTTAGCTTACAAAACCCGTTCGTTTTTTAGATTAATTTGCCAAAAAACAGGTGGTGGGAGGGAAAAATCTTTTTCGAGGGGGCAAAATTGAAAATCATCACAAAAGTCCATGTGACATATCAGATTAAAAGGAATTTCAACCAAAATCTTAATATAGCGTTATTTTTTGAAATTTACAAGTTTTGGGACACCAGGGCCCCAAAAATGAGCTATACGTTTGATAAAATTACGAATTCCATGTGGGATATCAAATAAAAAGAATTGAACATAAAACATAGAAAAAAAAATCTAAAAATCAGCCGGGTGTCAGTCTAAAGGGAATTTTAACACAAATCCAATTGTTTTCATTTTATTACTTTTATTTTATTACAATAAGTAGTCGAGATATACAGTATGTTACTGGAATGGAGTGGATTTGTTAATAATGCTAATGCTATCTTTTATGACACTGCACTGAGCTTTTAATAGAGTCAAAAAAATTATTAATCTGTCTCTGTTGCCCTTTGTAACACAACTAAAGGTTTACTTTCTATATAATGAAACAAATTAATATTTAAAATTCTTTTCGTCTTATTTACTATAAAGTCCTTACTGATGTTATACGGTCTTTCTTTTAAATGATTTTTTTATTGTACATAAATAATATAGATTCACTTTCCTTTAATGTCAACTACATAGCGCCCTTCAGACGACGCGTTGATCCTGGATGATCCTGGATCTGGATGAGTACGTAGGTTGATATACTCTGTACGGCATCAGGGTCCCTTGCGGGCTTGTAGATTTTCTCAAGACCACGGTTATATACTTTCACGGCGAACAAATATTATTACTGCTAAATTAGTGTATTATGCTTACACTTTTTTCCAGTCGGCTTAATGTGTCTATTTACGCTAATCGGATCTCTTGAACTTTTCCGGAATAGCACTTACAATATTACTTGCAGTAACTCTAGGAAATGTTTAACTATTGTTAGTCGCGATTAGCAGACCAATCGTCATAACCACACGGCACTTACACGTTATCGATTCTCAAGAGAGACTGATCTGTCCGTTTAAAGATATTGCCGTCGATTGAATTCTAGTAATTTGATTGGTTCTTCGATAACACCTACTCATGATTTTTCTTAAGGTTATTGTCCCATAAGGCTTCCGAACAAAGCAATTCTTAATGTGTTGCGTAGCCTTACACGGCAGGAATCAATTTTAACAACAAAACAATTCTTGTTCGTGATAATTTATACGACTGAAATTTAACCATACAACCTTTTACTTAAAATATGCATACATTTATTTACTGATTTTTAAAATAACTATTGTCATTAGTTAGGTCTTTTTATTACGAGCATCCTGATATAAGTCCAGTACACACGAGACTATGGCAACATCCCTTATCATACCATCGCCTTGCCGGACGAGAGGGAATTAAAAGTTGAAACAATCGGAATTCCCGCCGATGTTTCTTTACCAAGTATTCAGCACGCCCTCGAATTTTTGGGCTACAGTTTAAGTTCTGTTACACCTCCCTTCTCCCCCGGCAGGGTATCACCCGAAATGCCTTTCTAGTGAAACTATACAAAAGCTTATTCCAGAACATTTACTCCCTCGATTCTCTCTTTTACTTCCGGATAAAAGTGACCGCTTTCGAGTTCCGCCCCTGTCCCAAGCAATGTTATAACTGCCAGCGGCACGGGCATAGTAGCGTTTTCTGGCAATACCCTACTCGGTGTGTGCGTAGTGGTGAAGGTCACCACAAGGACGCTTGTCCTCGTGAGCGTACTGCAACCGCAACGTGCTCAAACTGCAGTGAAGGCCATCTGGCTAGTTCCCAACAGTGTAGATGGTACTTGACAGCCTTAAAGAAGACCAGAAAATCCCAGAAGCTTCCTATCCCCGCTCCCCGAAAACCCTCTGCCCCATCTTCACCCATCTGCGCCACCATAGCGCCCAGTTAATCGGCAGCGGGAGCTGCCGCCTCAAATCCGTTAATCCCCGAATCGGCCCAGCGGCGTAAGAAAGCTGCTCCGAAGAAGATGAAATCTTCAGCCCCTGCTTCCTTGCAGCAAAAACCCGCTGCAGTCAAGCCAGCGTCTCTCCCTGCTCCCAAAGAGCCTCGGCAGCCCAAAGTGCAACCCGAGTCCGAAAATGGTGTCCTCCTGTTTCGGCTACCGCAGACCACGCCTCGGAAGTCCTCGGCGGAATAAGGCTCTTCGGACTCTACCTTCGCTGGATCGCCTGCGAGCCTGGGTAGAAACCCTCATCCCGCAGATTGTGGCTGCCATTGACATCCCATGGCTAAGCCTCTTCGGTTGGTGGCATGAAACCCCCGTGGTTCCTTCTCTTACCGAATTCGTTCGGTCCCTAGCCCTCAAATTATTTACCCGAGGCTCTGTTCCTACCCATCCCCACCTCCGTCGTCTTAGCCCGCCACCTAGATGCCACAAACTCCCCCGAGTAGGCCTACTGCTCGGTGACCCCCCATAAACCATCTTCTGTTCCCACCTTGCGAGGTTTCGCCTTCCTATCTCTCCCCCCTACTACACCTTGTCCGTGCCGAAGCACGGAGATAGTCAGGCGCTTGCCTTTTGTGAGCGTTTCCTCCTTTTCTCCTCTCTCCCGTGACTTGGGATTGCCAACCGGTAACCGCCCGAGACTTTTCCTGGGCGGGTTTGAGGCTCTCCACCCAAGTGGGCGAGCAATTCCTGCTTTCCAATCGAAAGGTCTTTGAATACTCCCCCGTTCCGCTGTTGCGCGCTTCGAAGTCCAGAGTCCCAGCAAATATCATCTTTCCATCCCTTCAAAAATGAAATCGAAGCAAATTCCAATCCTGCAAAGCGCGAGATCGCTACTCATGGTAACAAGCAGCCAAGAAGCAGTAATCGGGTTGTCCGGACACTGCGTCTAGCGGAGCACGTCAAGCTGCTGCTCCGCTAATTTGGACTTCGACTTGGAAGTGGGTTGATCGTAATAACATTTCTACATGCAACATAAAAACAGTATGGCACTCACATAATATTTAAAAATATAATTACAAATTCAACAACAGAAATACAAAATTACTCTCTTTTGACATTTCAAACAAGTACACCAATACTGCTACTAACAAAACTGTGAATATAATGCTAATAAACTGTACAAGTACTAAACAATTAAATAGTACAATAACAATTATTTAGAATTAAATTTTTTTAATTAAATGACAAGCCACACTCACTAGGCTTACAAAACAGACGGTTTCACTTTAGGAGTAACCACTTCTGTAATGTTTCAGGAATATTTTGTCAAGAATGTAGAGAACTAAATATAAACATCCTAAGTATCAATGATTCGTTAGGTAATTATTACACATATTCTAATGATACAATCAAATTTTTGAAAATAATGATGTTAATATTGAAAATGTATTAGGTGCTTTAAATACGTTAGACAATTAACTTAAGAATTCATTTTAGAAGAAGATACAATTAATAAACTAAATTGCTTACACTTTAATAGAGTGAAAAATGAAACTAATTTGAAATCAACTTTAGACAAAATTTTAAAGATGTAGGGAGCATACTCACCACAGAATGTAGTAATTTAATACATTAATCGTTGCACTCAAAATACTGATATACCAAATCATATTAGTGAGACACGAGAAACAAAATAAGAAATACATTTGTATAAATACAAATGGAACAGGCATAAAATAAAAACTATTAATAAACTTTAAAACAAAATACAACAGAAACTCACTAGGCAGATACAAAAATATCCTGAAAGCAAAAATGATAATAACCTCAAATACAAGACGTTTGCTTATTACCGAAAATTTTCTAAAAAATAATCGATTTATTTCGGGTTACTAACTTGTTATAAAATAGAACCCAAAATAAATCCGACATTCGCAGTAAAAAAATGAATGTACATAATAAACTATGTGTAACATATGAAGAAAGGTTGTTATATTTATTATGCTTAGTATTTTGCATACAAAGTTAAATGCTTATTTGAGGCTGTCTATCTGTAAACCTAAATTCATTTATTCACCAACTAAATAACAAACATCAAATTGCAGGCACACGTTATGTTAAATGAATAAAGTTATATTTATATTTATAAAGTTTTATGTTTATTTACCAAAAAGTAACAGAAATTATATCTGGTAAAATTTTAGTGTATATAAAAATAATTATAACAACACGCTCTCAACAATAATGGACGAATAAAAAACAAAACGTAGTTTATAGGCCTATAAAATGTTAAATGTTATATTAATTACGATAATTAAACATTTTCAATAATATTTTCAAAGTAGCTACCATGACCCCCACTTTATAAACAAAATTACATCGGAAAATATTTTAAATTTAAATCTAAGTCAGTTTTACTAATAATTGATGTTCTCATGGTTCAGAATGAGCTTCTGTGAAACGTACGTTTTACAGTATAAATTTTAATACGTAATCAAAAAACAATTATAAAAAAATAATAAATGATAATTACACCACATTAATTTGAGCGAGTCTTAATTGTATATTGTGTATAATAATAAAATATTTATAAATGTGTGTTTAATATCTTTTGGAACGCTACGGACAGTTTAAAAACAAACTGTAAGAATTTGTGGTGCTTAGTTTTTTTACAGTTCTGAATGATCTTACTTAGTAGGGATACATGCAGATTATATCTATTTACAGTTTAGCAAAGTTATCTTAAACATTTTGTTAGAATAGCCAACTCGGCTTAAAAAATCACAACAGTCTAATGTTTTATAGGATTTCATTGCAGCAGTGTACATTTATAAAGCAGACATAACCTTGTTACTACTTCGTTAGCCATGAGAAGCGTCCTTGATTAAAATCTGAAGTTAATTCAGTTTAAAACTAGCGTCGTTGGATATTGAAACAAACTTTCGCAACATCAAATCTTAAACAAATTGTGTTAGTTTCATCGGAATCTCTTCGATTCAACAACACCTTATAATCCTCCAGTTCCAGAACAGAGCTAAATTCTCTCAACAACACTTGTTCCAATTAGAAAAATTAGGTAGAACCCAAATTCAACAATTCAAGTTAGTACTGGATTTTAATAAATTATTGTCGTTGTTGTCATTGTTGTTGTAGTTGTCGTCATATTTGTGGATTATGTTGCTGTTCTTATTTTTATTATTGTGTTCTTGTAGTTTTAACATTACTGTTGCAACCTAGTGAGTTTTATAAAATAAATAAAAAACGTTTAAATAATCAAAAATAAATTAGTTTAAATAATTTTTATCATTATAGTTAACTTAAACGCTGACAAATAAATAAATAATTTAAGTGTAATTGTAATTTTTTGCTGGTGAAATTCATTATACAATTGAATATACTTAAACGTAAAACAAAAGTAAAAACCAAAAATATACAGTAGATAAAATAGGTTTTGGAGTGTAGCCCTACTTATCTGTAGTGCAAAAACATTATATTAGACATGCCTGACGGTGCCGTTACGTATGTGGCTAAGTTGTGGTTTACACATAAACCATAAATATACCTTACATTGTGCATTATCAGGGTTTCAGTCAAGTTATCAGTTTTCCCCTGTTCCGAAGTAGGTTGTGCTTTCGCCACCGGCAAAACGTGCATTACATTCTCGCCAGTTCGTATTACTGAAAACTGACACGTGGCAGCTGTTAGGATGACGCTGACACGAACGTCGTTCAGCCACTGTCAACTTTACTTAGCTCTACAAATTACCTTTCTAAAGAGAGTATGCTGACATCCCAAAATGACTTAAACGTGACTCGGGTTAATATTGAAACTCAAACAAACGTTGAAGTAAATAAAATGTTTTGGCGCTCGAGATGCTCTGTAAAGATGAAGGAAGGGTTCTTTCGTGGTAGATATGGAGGACTATTATTGTAACCTGAGACACTGTGGAAACTACAGCCACAAATCAATGCATTGACTTTGTCTACGTCCAACAGAACGTTCTGTAACAAGAAGGCTTTTCTTCACTAGGTGCAGTTTATAAATATTCCCAACGGCAGAAAATCAATTGGTACTAAAACAGAACACGAGGAGAATTACGCTACAGTTCGTATGGCGCAGTTTCTGGTACAACCGAAATCCATGCTTTCTACTAGAAAATTCCTGCTACGTCCACCATTGGCAGGTTATGTCTTAAATATATTACATTGATTATTTTATGAAAAGGTATCAATATTTTTTTATTATTTATTTATCAGAGCGCTGCAACAACATCGGTCATTAGCGACCACAGAAATTGTATCTAATAATGAGTTTATATATCATACAAAAATGCTTATATATGTGCAATAAAGTTACATATTAAACTACAAGTTGGAAAGCTTGAAACGTTGAAACAGTATACTCAGGAACTAGTAGAACTAAAATACTACATTAGATATTAGATTAAACGTTAGAAATTAAATAGTATTTGAATATAAAGTAAAATGGTAAATTTTGCTCTGTACAACACAAATAATTTTGTTACGTAATGCGGAAAAAGTGTTACACCATTAAAAAACATTCTACGTCTTTCTCGGATGTTCCAGTGAAATCCGGCTGTAATGTTGTGTACGTACGTGACTTCTAGACTTCGCCAGCCGCGCGCACTGTGTCAAGGCCACAATCAATTACGTTCTAGTGTAGCCCTGATGTAATGTGACGGATGTTTCTGGTATTTCGGCAGGTTATAAATACAAGTACTCAGCGACGCTCAGTTTCAGATTGAGTTGCAATTTATACCAGTGCGGTTCGAAGTATTGTGACGAAGTGTTATGTGTTTTATAATTGTGCAAGACTCTACTAGTAGACATTATTATTGCGTGTGAACAATTTTTATTTGATTTGTTGTAAGAGACTATCTTGTAGATTACAAATTGTTATTAACATCAATTAAATAATGTCTGTTGGACATTAATTGTGATAATTAAAACTGGTGATTAGTGACTTAATTGGTGTCTTGTATTTTGTTTCCACTGTACCTACGACGATCACTAGACCGTCGTAACAATATAAATGCATAACACACAAATATATAATTATTCATTAATGACATACTTTCTTTCAATTTATTGCAGATTTGTGATCTGTTCGACTAAGCGAGCATTGAACAAATTGTCTGACAAAACACATACATGATTATGAAGAGCTGACCATTGACAGCTCTTCTTGTTTTTGTTAACAGATTAAAGAGATACACAAATTACAAGACTAAATGACAAAAACATGTAAACAATGAACAAAAATCACTTCCACTTGCTGCTGGCATGATACGATAAATTCAAAATGTTAAACACTGGGCCCACAAGGCACATATACTGGTTGACATTAACACTTAATGTTGACACGAATACAAAACATACAGATATTACAGGACAGATATCACAGACATTACAATACAGATAATACAGAGAATACATTATTAGTTAAACCTGAATGGTAAGTCTAACAGTTTGTGCCTTTTTAGTTTATAAATATCTTCACTATTATCTAACAAATTAATTGCCAGGTGGTTTGGATGCTTTTCTAATTTAGAGATGTGTCCTGCAAAGGCGCATGATTTCTTCTCTCACGGTTGGAACTGTGAGTATAGAGTTGTATAGATGGTATATAGAGGCGGTGTATAGAGCTGTTGTTGGAGACGAAATACGGAGCGTCGACTATTGATCTTAAAGTTTTGGACTGAAAGCGCTGGATAATCTCGATATTACTCGTACTAGCAGTACCCCAAAGTTGAATACCATAAGTCCATACCGGTTTAAGAACTGCTTTATAAATTAACAGTTTGTTGACAAGAATGACATACATAGGTATATGTGTAAAAATAAATATAATATATAATAATATATGTAACAATAATATATGTAACTGTTTGGCATTCGCAGACGACTTTGCTATACTTTCTGAACATCTGACATCTGCAGTAACACAAGTTAATTTTTTAGAGGACGTAGCTAGTAGAACAGGCTTAAGAATTTCTGCAGAAAAAAAAACAAATATCTCACGATCATTAAAATCCGCCAAAATTCTTGCTAACAGATATTGGTCGAATAGAGAGGGTTAGAACATTTAAGTATTTTGGAGGAAATAATTCAAGCGAATGGTTTAGAAAAACCTGCTATAGACGAAAGGATTCATAAAATGGAAAGAGCATATGGTGTAACAATAAAAAGTACATATCTAAAAATGCTAAAATAAGGCAGTGCAGTACAGTAGTGAACCCAGAATGCTTATATGCAAGTGAACGTCTAGTATTGAGTCATAATTTAGACAAACTAGAAATATTGGAAAGACGAATTATTAGGAAAATATTAAGCCCACGAAAAACATCAGAAGGTTGGAAATTAAGAAGTAATGATGAAATATATCAGAGTATAGAAAATATAACAGAAACAATAAGAAAAAGAAGACTATTATTTTTTGGACATTTGTATAGAATGGACGACAATAGGTTAACAAAGCAGCTCTTCAAATATCTGTGGGGGAAGAAGTCAACATCAAGATGGATTAACGAAGTCCAAAAGGATTTAGGAAAAAATAATATAAACGCAGAAGAAGCAATTGAAAGAGAAGTTTTTTAAGGCAAAAGTGTTTACAAAAATGGAAGGAGCCCAGGGTAGGAGGGAGAAAAACCAGGTTCAGAGTGGACTGAAGACAGGAAGAAGAGACGCTGAAAAAATGAAAGAATATTGGAGAAAAAGAAAAGAACAAAGAATAAAGAATTGAAATTGGCATGTGGTTCTTAGATGCCCGATACAAAAAAAATGTAACAAGAAACAATGTATATAATAATAAAAACAGTAATAACGATCTTGAAAACATATTAGTACATAAAGTTTAGAAATTACATGAACTTTAATTTTCTGTTTACAAAAATGGTCCGGTAGTTATACTTTTGTAGTCAACTGTATTTGCTTTATGAGGAGAAGTATTCCATAGTCAACTGTATTTGCTTTATGAGAAGAAGTATTCCATCTGTTGCATCTTGTTCAAACTTCTAACGTCTGAAGGGATATTAGGCCTATATTTGGTACGTAGATGATGGAGAGCAGAGCACTATGAAATAAGATGGAATGTTATCAAAGCTGTGTCACAGTGGTTGCACATTGCAGGAGGCTCGATCGTGAAGATGTGCTTGTGACTCAGCAGCCTGTGGCCGATACGGAGTCTTGTTATGACAATTCATTTCTTCTGGATTCTGTAGTAAGTGTGGGTTGTTCTTTTTCTCACTAGGAACAGCTTGGCAGGCGGTGACTTAAACCATTCTTCATATCAGTATTCCAGAAGTTTTAAATGAAGATATTTTTTAAAGTCATTGTAAGTTACTTTATGAGGGTAATACTAAATTGATTCGTTGTAGCAGTTTTTGCAGCTTTGTTAGCCAGTTGTTAGATACCGGAGTCGTCGCTCGTGTTGTAATAGTCACACGTTGATTGCATCAATTTGTTAGACGCGTCTTCGTACCCCTTTATTATTATTTATTGTTATTGATTTAACTCTTGTTTTGTGTTTTAATTATTTTTATAATATTGTTTAATTATTGTAATCTTTTTTATTAATCTGTTTTAATTTCTTCAGTAGCACTGTGGGATAATCTTGACGTTCCGTCGCAATTCCGTCGATCTAAATTGTAGTTGTACTGTAATAATGTTGTTTTGAATACTTTATAACACAATTACAACTTGCACGTACCTTTGGTGTAGAACTGGTAGCGTCTATATGTCTGAAATGGTTGTACAAATTGTCGTGGTATGTCGTCAAACAACTGATCATTCAAAACAGTCGATTAGCACTGTTTAAAAGTAAGTGAGCTTAGTTTTGGGTTATTTGGTCGCCATATGGAATCTATGTTGTTATTCCATAAAATTATTTTTAATATGAATAAACGAAAAAATTTTATTTAATATTGCTAAATTATTCACTTGAATTTACTATTAAATTGATTTAATCCGATAATTATTCTCTTGTTATGGTTTGAAAATTTAAATGGTTGGCGCTTTACACGTCCATGCTGCCAACGTAACTGTTTGAGTGGCTTTAAATTACAACTCTTTTAAACAATACAAAATCGTTAAAAATGACTTCAATAAGTTCGTACAATGTTTTTTTAATTGATATGTTATGGTTTTATTACTCACTTAATGCTTTTATAATTATATTAATACAACTAAACAATTATTTACTGATTACAATTGACCTGGCTTATTTCTTTGGTAACCCAGCAGGTTGGTAATATTGACTCTTATTAAAAACTTATTTTCTTCAAATTTCTTATATCTCAAGGGTGAATCCTTTTGAGGTACAGAATAAAACTAACATGCCTCGAATTACGATGCTTTACAAATATATTGCTTAGTAGGTTAGACACCATTAGAAACTTAGACTTATTAACAAAATGTTCGTTTGACTTTTACGATTTTTGAGGTTAATTACGGTTAGAAAAAATCATCAATCCTTGCATTGAAATGAAATAATTCCTTTTTAAAAAAGTGTCTACAATGATTATTTCTTATTTTGTTATTGTATGGTGATTAGTACATAGGTGTATACACTCTGAATTATATTTAATAATAATAACATAATAATTGAACTCTGTTCAATTATGTTTTGCACTGTACTTCCTGTTTAATAACCTTTATTGATTATTTTTAATTCACTTTTCGACCTTAATTCACTGATCGTAAACTTTCACTTTTCGCGGAGAACGATTAATACTTCTTTCTGTGTTTACTTTGGTTAGAAACTACTTCTAACCTCGTTCTGACGGTTTCGCACTACTAGTTAAATAATACTGATATTGTCGTAATTCACTGTTGGTCGTTATTGAACTTAACGTTATAACTATTGACTGTATTCTGTAGATAAGTTCTTCTTTGCTATTATTCAATAATTATTTTAATTGAAATTTTGATGTGGAGCTTATGCTGTATCTGTCGAGATTGAATTCAAAACCTCGAGCGCGTTGCTTATATAGTCGACCCAGATACTCGTCGGCGGTGGCAATGAATTTCTGCATCTAATTTTCTGATTGGTCCAAAATTACGTCATTATGCGGTCATTCTAAAAATAACTTTTACATAATCGCTCTATGCGTGAGTTTGTCGTTATTGTTAGTATTCCCACTCACATTCCAAAATTCACATATTTTATCTTATTTACATCAGTTTCTCACTTATTCTAATTACAAATTTTGATCTATTACTAGCATCATATTGCTCTTTCCTTGCTTGTTATTTTGAGATGAATAGCGGCCAGTTTGGATACATTTTTAAGTATTAAACTACATGTTATTGATAGCCTATCTTAAAACATTGCTTTATTACAAGCGTCTTCTGCTACAATTTGCAGATTCTGTTGCTATATCTCTTAACAATTAATAAACAATCATTTTTTACAACATTGAACACAATTATAATATTTAAATTAACATACTATTCTATACATTTTCTTTATCCAGCTGAACATTAATAATTCTTATAACATAATTCATTATTATCATTAAATGGCTTGGTTCTTATATCATTAATCATTCAAAATTACCCTTACTTCCTATAATCATTTTAAGTGAACTAGTCTGGTGCTATTACACCTTTTACTTAATTGTTATTTATATTTTTCTATAATCTGTATAGTATGGTCTGTTTGTTACATATGGTTCTTATATTCATAATCTCATTTATTATTATTTATTTGTATTATCATTTCATATTTCTTTCTATCATTACAACATTTCCTTCTGTATGCCTTGTGCATTTTGTTATGAGTCATATTAATTATTATGTTTTTATTTCTGTATTTAATATAGACATTTTGCCATTTGTCATGATTTTCTTATAAATCATGAGCTAGTTATTACACAATAATATTGTTAATTGGCATATTGGCCCTAGTCATTATTCCGATCTTTTACTACATTATTTATTATTCATTAAGTTACTTTAACTCATCTTAGGTCATTCCCTTACACTTCACAATTCATAATTGGGTTTTTCACCTCACATTCTAATATATCTTTATACAAAATTAACAGCCTTATAACATTCTAAGTACATATAGTTCTTTACATTGTTGATTATACTTTGTTAATCTCATTTTAATTGTTCTATTATCATAATTTATCTACTATTTATTATTATCAACATGATACTTCATTTTATTTCTTATGCTACCTATTCTTTTTAATTGCTCAGCTAATGTGCTTACTTTACTCTAATATATTTTTAAATATAAGTTATTCCACCTTTCATTTATTTATGGTGTTTTACTCTGTCTATTTGTTTTATTCTCACTCAACTAATCTATTGGGGAACTATTCTTTGTCAATGTCTCAGTCTATTCGTCATTTTATTTTGTGTTGTCATAGAATGCTGTTTGTAGATTTACTACTTGTTATCATCAATTCTTGCTCCTCAGCTAGTTTATTACTATGGAACAGTTTGTACTGTTACACAGTTCGTTGCCCTTGATTCCTGTGTGCCACGGTATCCAATTGAAAATAATATTCTTGCACTCTCTGGTTGAGATATGTTATTTATGCCCTGAATAATGGGCTCGTGATGTCATCCTGTTGCAAACTATCTAAAACAATTCTAGAGTCTGATAAGGTAATGAACCTGCAGCCAGTGGAATTTTATGTTATTTCCAGTGCTAAACGGATAATATGCTTCACAGAAGACATACCAAGCAAGACTACTTTCAACCTGAATAAGTATTCATGCCCGTGTAATATTAGTGCACATAGGTCTACGTTATTGCCATCTGAACCATCTGTGAACACGTGAATGTACTCTGGTTACATTACTTGTATGTTTTCTTCTGTTGCGAGAAAAAATTATATATTCTGATTTTTATTCTGAAAATTTAAATACTGTGTTTTGCGCTCAGTTTGGTAATTTGATGAGTTTTTCTTGGATGCATTCCTTAGTTGATATGATGTTTTTTTTTTGGAACAGATTCAGGAATTACAGACATTTTTGGATGGGCTTTGATATGACAGAAGAGATTTCATTAATGGCAACTAAGAAGAGAGTGGCACTAAGTGGAGAACCCTGTGGCCCTCCGTTTTCAATTTTAAATTAATATGATAATATGCCATTCACTCTTACCCGGATCTCTCTGTGCTGTAAGAAGTTTATTACAAAGTTAAGTAAACATCCAGTAATTCCAATATTTTTCAGAATGTATACAATTTGGTTCTTCCATACCGATTCATAAGCTTTTTCCAGGTCTGAGCAGACGACAACAAGATGCTAATTATTTATAAAGGCCTCGCAGACATTTCCTTCAACGTTTAAATGTTTATTGAGTGATCTAAGCTAGATCGAGATTTCCGAAAACCGCTCTGATATGCTGATAATTTAATACTATCCAAGTGCCACTGTAATCTTCTGTTAATAACTTTTTCCATTAACTTACTTAGAGTGCAGGTGAGAACAACTGGACGAAACTGGAGAAAACGGTTGAGCTTTCGAGTTTACAATGATCTTTATTTGGCTTAGGGGGTGGGATACCAATCGCTTAACTCCATTTCTCAAGAAATGATCCGGAACACCATATAGGCCTATCATTAAACAAGGATGTAAAGACTTTTCGGAAGGTTGGAGACGCGTGTGTGTACTCCACACAAGCCTATCAGTTTGACAAACGGTAGTTTTATATCTTTAACGTGTGCCGTATAATGATGATGTACACGTGGATACTATCTACAGTGTATTCTGTTTATACTCACTTGAATATGGCAATAAACGTTATCTCACAACACGCTTATAAACCGGTACGCACAACCACTCTCCACGGCTGCTCGCCGTAAAGTGAGGTATCAATATTAAATGAGTGATAACAGAGAAGAACCATAAACACGCTATAGAGCAAAATCCACTGCTTAATAAATTCCAGATCTCTCAAGAAATTGTGCATAACTGAGAAGAAAGTAGAAAGAAAATCTGATAATTTCAAATTAGTATTTTAAGTGAAGACCCGATCCGATTCCAACCATGCTTAGAACGTTAAAAAGAAACCTTCGAAAATGTCTTGAACTACGTAAGTTTGTCGGTCTCATCTGAATCAAAATGCATTCAACAGAAAGACGTCTGTGAGCTGTCCCTAAACTTTTGGCTTTTAAAGGCGTCTTTAATCCTTTTGGACTTCAGAATGTTTAATCCAAACGATGTCTCAGGTATCATCCTACAGAATCTACTAAATACTGAGTAGGCCTATCTTGTAATTTTATTTCGCTTAACCAACATGCATCTGACTCCCTCAAAATTTGCGATACAAATACGAAATATTAAACACAGTGTTGCATGGAAAACATATGAAATCATAGGAAATATTTTGATTAGAGATATTTAGTTTTCCTTGCCTATAAACTCAACAAATATTTTACTATTTGATTACGTTATGTAAACGCTGTTTTCTTTGGAAAAAGTGAGTTATCAGAGACAAATCCTTCGTTGAAGGATTCTCAGACGAATTCATACCTGCACTCTGATACTACTCTCATACAGCCCTCTGATACATTTATCGATTCTTATGATTGTGGCAGAAATAGCAATAAAACGTTCAGTGATTGAAATTCATATTTATGGTAGTTATTTTAGTAAAATTACTAAATTTGAAAAGACGATATAATGAATTTTAACGACAATAATTATTATTTGCTTTTTGTAAGGGCGACAGCTTGGTAATGAGAACTAGGCCGTCGGCGTTATAGGCATTGGTGAGCTGAGACGAAACAGGTTGTGGAACGATAGTAATAATTACGATGAGCACGCCGATGTTTTGTCCAAAGTACGCTAATGAATAGAGCCAACAAATTGATGACATAATTCCTTCAACACCATAGGCTACAACTGAAGTTGATCCCACGAGTGTTCTAGAGAAACAGAGAATAGTACTTGGTCTTTGAAACTTTCAGGATAATGAGTAATAAGAAATGAGTTAACGCAAATAAGTAAAAGCACGCTGGTTTAAGTTAATTATTTTGTGGCTTAATCTGATATGAAGTCTTCTGTTTCTGTTTGGAGTAGTAACAAATCAGTGTTAACACACGGAAACTGTGTCAACATAATACTGGCGTAAACGTACGTCACAGTCGATACATTGTAAGCACGTAAACTCTAGCGTAACAAACGTACGTTACAGTCGATACATTGTAAGCACGTAAACTCTAGCGTAACAAACGTACGTCACAGTTTATACATTGTAAGCACGTAAACTCTAGCGTAACAAACGTACGTCACAGTCTATACATTGTAAGCACGTAAACTCTAGCGTAACAAACGTACGTCACAGTCTATACATTGTAAGCACGTAAACTCTAGCGTAACAAACGTACGTTACAGTCGATACATTGTAAGCACGTAAACTCTAGCGTAACAAACGTACGTCACAGTCTATACATTGTAAGCACGTAAACTCTAGCGTAACAAACGTACGTTACAGTCGATACATTGTAAGCACGTAAACTCTAGCGTAACAAAATAAAAAATAATTGAGAATTAGTTCGTGATACGAATCTTACACTAATATGTAAAAAATGTTACTTTTAATATAACCATTTCATTGTGTTTTTTTAATATCTGAAAAAATATACTATATAAGTACAGTATATTATACCCCGCAATGTAAGAGAATTTAGATGTAGTAGCGTGTGTCATGTTGGGTAAACTTAGGTGTATCTGCTACCACAAAAAAGACAGGTTCACTGAAATAAGTGTATCCAGTCGAATTAACTTACATTTTGCCTACGTTGCTCTGTTATTTACCAGAAACTGATGACTGGAATTCATTAATCACATTTTGATATACTAAACATTGTGGGGTGTACAGATTTTCTCTTCTTTAGTGTCGAATAAGACGTCTCTTATCTAGTTCTAATTTAAACCACTTCACTACAGTTTTAAAGTCTGTGTATTTGTAAACTAAGTAAATGTATTATGTTTAGTTTTGTCAGCGAAAGTCACTGACGTCCAACTTATTTCAATTCAATAAAAATCATATTGATTAGCCAAATCGCGGTTACGTCTAAAATTTTAGATCTTATTGGTTGCCACAGATGTGCTACCGGTTATACATAATGTATTTTTCATAATTATAATTTAAAAAATTTTTACATTCTTGTTAACAATATTCACTTATATTTCGTTTATCCTGCTACTTACTTTAACACTATTGTTTATGTAGCTGTCTACTTGTATATTGTGTTACCATTATTTTACGTACACACTTTCTAACTTTTGTTTACTTCTTTTGTTGAAAATGCACTCTGTTGTTATTGCTTTTAATTACACGTTTATTGGTATATTTTTATTTACATTTTGCTTTTTCTTTTACATAATTATAATACATGTTTACGGATACAGTTGGCGTTTACAGTCAGTATCTATAAGTTTAGTGATTCAAATTTATTGAATCTACAACGACGATCCTACTACTGAAACCCCCCTTTATTTTTATTTTCTACGCTCTGATCTTACATTTTCAGAGCTCCCTTTTAGTTTTCTAAGTTTTCTTTTTTTGTAAATTTTATTTGAATTTTTATTTTATTTAGTTTTTTTTTTGTAAAGGGGAGAGACATCATATTTAGAACTAGGTGGAAAACCTAGAGGAAGCAAAAGTGTGCAAGGCCCAAATACAATTACAGACATGTCCCCCCAGGTGAATGACAGGACTTGCAAATAAAAAAAAGTCTTTTAACCAACAAGCGTGTGCTTTATTAAACCTGCAAGATGTTACATAAAATGACAAGTTCTTGATTGTGTGAGCACACCATTAAGGGCAGAATTATATATATATATATGTATATCAATTAATTCATAATGTCACAAAGTAAGTGAATTTGATATTAACATAATTGCAAAATTTCTGCCTGATTATGTATGAGTCAAAGTTAGTAATAATCTCATTCGTAAAAGCAATACTAATCCATAAGTGTTGTATAGTTTCAAATAGGCTAGCCTGTTGTCTTAGTAAGCACATTTATGGTTTTTCTCTTTCTTAAATTCATTACATATTCCCCCAGCAAAATATAGTAAAATTACACACACAAACACATACACGACATAAATAACAAAACATCCCTCATTTCAGTACTAACTTCCTCATAAACCCATTCCAACTACAGTAAATGAATGCACCATAATATGTATAGATATGTACAAATATAAATGACAGCGTAAACTGATAATCACAGCTCCTAAGTATAGATTTGCCTGGGTAATTAACACCAGAGAATGTAAGTGACCGCCCCCCAGACTCAACCTGCTAAACGACCCTGACTTTAATCATTAAAGCGCTAAGTATTTGTGGGAAAGAAAACAGTTTCTCATCTAAAGCATCAGACAGCCCCCGTTACGTGATTAAAACTCAGCCATGACCAGATGACATGATAGCACAAGATAATTAACTCCCTAATGGTCTTAATTAGATGAAAAGTTAGATCTTACAGCAAACTGCGGATGTGTGTGTATGTGTGTAATTTCTTACACATTATAAAGTTATAAGATACTTCATTAGGTGTACTGCTGTAATGTTCACACATGCAATAACATAATTGAACATGAGAGTTTGTGCTAGAGTATAACGGTCAGAACTTCACGAGTGAGCTTCTGGCGGCTTCTGTGCATTCACCATGTTGTAGAGAGAGAAATAGATAATCAGAATTTTCCCACCTGGATTGTCCGGTGTACTTAGTCCGTATAGGCGCGGATCAGTGATGTCACAGTCGTGTCACAAGTCCCGGGTGCAGCTTAGCGTTGGAAGAGTCCTAAGTTGTCCTCGACGGACGGCATCGTGGCTATAAGATCGTCTCTGCCATTAGGGTGGACAGATGTACGTCCACCTGACACCCATCTCGCCCTTGTTCGAGCACCTGGAGCTACACTTTATTTAGCCTGGCATAGTGATAGCCGAGGAATTCCAGAACAAACGGTAGCCGCCAGTCGAGAGCAGATGACCAGGTTGGAGGATAGAACAGAAAAGAGGCCGATTCAATGTTTCGGCCTAGCCAAGTAAACTCTGGATGCAGGAATGTACAGAAACAGCTGGCAGCGCCAGCTGTATTGCGTAGCTGCACAACATTTGTGTGCCAACAACAAACTACCGTAGCCGTGTGGCCGTGCGTGACGTCAGCGGCGCTCGTTTTTAAAAATACTTATAATACGCTGCCGAACCCAGTACGGCACACCCTCACCCCAAAAGGGCAACATGGTTGACCCAAAACAAACCAGTCCTCAAGCACGACGGCTGCGGGAAAACCAGGAAATCTCAGATTCTAAACCGCTCTTGGTGGGTTCAGTAACACAGGAAAACGAAAAGCAGAAGGAAGAGGTGTGAGTCTGTGAATGTGTGTCTGAAAGAGAAGATGTAAGTGTGAGTCCTGCATGCTCGCCGGGCCCTGGTCCGCATGCAGATGTAAGAGACAGAAAAGAACAGGAGAAAGAGAAGAATCGCAGGTGCCTGCTCTGAGTACTGATCACCAAGGCCTCCCAAACTCAACAACTGAGACCCAGGACCCTTAACACTATTCCTCCCTTCCCAGGACTGAAAATATCTACCACACTGCGACCATCCCCCACGCGAGTCCTCTCCTCCATGCCAACTATCGGGACTGCCCCAACACGTCACCCTCTCCGGTGACCACCACCTAACTCTCCTGGTACTCACATATTCACGCCCGAAGGCTAACAAGGTGCTACAACCTTGATATGTGAGTACCCTTAGAGAACCGTCCACCGTCGTGGACCGACCAGCCGTGTGAAACAAACAAGGCATCCTCAATCCTTGACACATGACTGGCCCACCTTCCCCACACTAGGGTGGGCGGACCCTATTCACAAGGCAGAGAAGACCGCGCAGAGGGCACGCGAACATCAATCCTATTTGTTTTTAACTTTTCACATACGGCATAACTAGCAGGAGGGGTTTACTTTTACACCGTCTAAACAAACCACACTTAATCCAAAACTGACACACCAGAGAAATCAAACGATGAATGCGGCATGGACCCGACCCTACAATGATCGACATCCAAATTCAACCTCTATGAACCAGGAAACCACAGCACATAACTTCTCCATCTTATTTTTAGAACAGGCGAAACTGATAATCTACAGGACCAGGTCCGAGAAGACCAACAACCTGTCCTCATCTACTCCATCCAATACTGAAAGTTTCTGGAAAATCCCTGAAATGGGGTGGGACAATTCCTGGTAACATACCGTCGCCAGAGTTGCACAATTCTCAAACACAACACAATAACTTAAATCCCCATAAAACACATAACACAACTTAACATACAGAACATAATGACAACGAATCCGAAAAAACTCAAGTACTCTTCTTCTTTTGAGCCGCTCCACAGTGCTCTAGCGATGCGACGAGATGGGTGTGATAAAAGCAGAGAAACAGCCATGTAAAATTTCCAGAAGAGAACACGACACAAAACAACAAAACTAACTCACTAAACACAATACACAAAGTACACATAAAATGCAATATACTTGAAAACATATAACTATCACATCCATGCCCTTGGTCGGACCATAACCGCCTTCAAAATACATGATACCGCCACGCAACGCCCTCAATAAACAAGTACTATATAACGGGAACGCTATAAAACACGTTGTCTAATCCAAGAGACAAGTCACAATCAAAATCGACAAGTACTGACGGCCCTCATCACGTCCAGAATCCGTTTGAGCTCCAGGGTATGTGCAAGTGAAGTCAATCAGCACACATTCATTAAAAAAAAATCAATCACATTCTTATAACCCCTTTTCAAAATTCATCTCACACTCAACATCACAAAATAATCACTTAAACACTAACACATATTAAATTATTTTAAACTTCATCAACCCCTTATTCATTTTATAAAATGTGCTACTTTTTGGTTATTCTTTCTATTAACTCGTTACACTACGATTAAGTTTTCTTGCAACACTTGGATTCCAATTAAAAAAATAATTTGAGATAATTTGCAAGTCCTAACACCAGCTGACATGTCTGTAGCCACACCAAGTTTCATTTAAGGAAATAAATGTAAGTCCCCAGATTCTAAAATTTCTCAAGTTCAAAAGAAAAGAAAAAATAAGGCAGAAATAATACCTACTACCTACCTAGAATCATAACCACGCTCTGCTACCATTTAAAACCCCCTTTATTTTTATTTTCTACGCTCTGATCTTACATTTGCAGAGCTCCCTTTTAGTTTTCTAAGTTTTCTTTTTTTGTAAATTTTATTTGAATTTTTATTTTATTTAGTTTTTTTTTTTGTAAAGGGGAGAGACATCATATTTAGAACTAGGTGGAAAACCTAGAGGAAGCAAAAGTGTGCAAGGCCCAAATACAATTACAGACATGTCCCCCCAGGTGAATGACAGGACTTGCAAATAAAAAAAAGTCTTTTAACCAACAAGCGTGTGCTTTATTAAACCTGCAAGATGTTACATAAAATGACAAGTTCTTGATTGTGTGAGCACACCATTAAGGGCAGAATTATATATATATATATGTATATCAATTAATTCATAATGTCACAAAGTAAGTGAATTTGATATTAACATAATTGCAAAATTTCTGCCTGATTATGTATGAGTCAAAGTTAGTAATAATCTCATTCGTAAAAGCAATACTAATCCATAAGTGTTGTATAGTTTCAAATAGGCTAGCCTGTTGTCTTAGTAAGCACATTTATGGTTTTTCTCTTTCTTAAATTCATTACATATTCCCCCAGCAAAATATAGTAAAATTACACACACAAACACATACACGACATAAATAACAAAACATCCCTCATTTCAGTACTAACTTCCACATAAACCCATTCCAACTACAGTAAATGAATGCACCATAATATGTATAGATATGTACAAATATAAATGACAGCGTAAACTGATAATCACAGCTCCTAAGTATAGATTTGCCTGGGTAATTAACACCAGAGAATGTAAGTGACCGCCCCCCAGACTCAACCTGCTAAACGACCCTGACTTTAATCATTAAAGCGCTAAGTATTTGTGGGAAAGAAAACAGTTTCTCATCTAAAGCATCAGACAGCCCCCGTTACGTGATTAAAACTCAGCCATGACCAGATGACATGATAGCACAAGATAATTAACTCCCTAATGGTCTTAATTAGATGAAAAGTTAGATCTTACAGCAAACTGCGGATGTGTGTGTATGTGTGTAATTTCTTACACATTATAAAGTTATAAGATACTTCATTAGGTGTACTGCTGTAATGTTCACACATGCAATAACATAATTGAACATGAGAGTTTGTGCTAGAGTATAACGGTCAGAACTTCACGAGTGAGCTTCTGGCGGCTTCTGTGCATTCACCATGTTGTAGAGAGAGAAATAGATAATCAGAATTTTCCCACCTGGATTGTCCGGTGTACTTAGTCCGTATAGGCGCGGATCAGTGATGTCACAGTCGTGTCACAAGTCCCGGGTGCAGCTTAGCGTTGGAAGAGTCCTAAGTTGTCCTCGACGGACGGCATCGTGGCTATAAGATCGTCTCTGCCATTAGGGTGGACAGATGTACGTCCACCTGACACCCATCTCGCCCTTGTTCGAGTACCTGGAGCTACACTTTATTTAGCCTGGCATAGTGATAGCCGAGGAATTCCAGAACAAACGGTAGCCGCCAGTCGAGAGCAGATGACCAGGTTGGAGGATAGAACAGAAAAGAGGCCGATTCAATGTTTCGGCCTAGCCAAGTAAACTCTGGATGCAGGAATGTACAGAAACAGCTGGCAGCGCCAGCTGTATTGCGTAGCTGCACAACATTTGTGTGCCAACAACAAACTACCGTAGCCGTGTGGCCGTGCGTGACGTCAGCGGCGCTCGTTTTTAAAAATACTTATAATACGCTGCCGAACCCACTACGGCACACTACTACTAAAATTTACGGAATGGTATAAATACACGATACGAAAAAATATTTTTATATTGTATTTTACATATAAAACATAACGTTCTTTGTTTATTTTTCTTTTCTTTATACTGTTATAGACAATTTCTTTTAAATCTATAAATCTAAACTGTCAGTTAGTGTTTCACTATTTCTACACATAACCTATAATTTAAGGATGTCTACTTTATATGTTGTGCACCAATTCTGTAAACGTCAAAGAACAAGTGTAAAAGATTTATTAATCTAAGAGATTAGTGATAACTTTCAGGTGAATCTAAGAGTGACACTTTCGTACGTAATCTATCATTTCTCAAGATAATACAACCGAAGTTAATTAAATTTGCTACTCAGTAAAAGTTTATTTTCCCAATTTCACAAACTTGGCACAATTATTGATATCAATACCGTTAAGATATCAAGAGTTCCATTGATCTTAAAATTTCACCGGAAGAACAAAGATTAGAGATTAATATATAGATATAAAGATTAGAGACTTATTTTTAAGTGTTTCCTGCATACCTTTACTGTAAACCTAAGCAGACAGATACTTCATTATAAGGGAGACAAATAACATAGTAGTGGCTACTGTTGTGTGCTTGCATGTTTAATGCGCTCTGCTGCGTACAGTTTCGATAAATCATATGTGAAAGAGAGTCTGTGACGATTTAAAAATTGTTTAAATAGCACATATTAAATTTTTGTTCTTATAACAAGTAAGAGTAGTATCCACCCTTTATCTGTACCTAGATTCCTGTATCAACGTGCAAATTGTCCAGTACGAACACGCAAAGTACGGTGTTATTAAGCGAAAAATAATAATTTCGTTAATTAAATAAAAGACGTACTAATAAAAAAAATTATACCTAACTCATAACCAAAAGGTAGCATAAAATATTACTAGTTAATTAATGAATAATTAATACTACTAAAGGAACGAACTACTTTCTCAGCGGACTACGTAAGCCGCGCCAGCTTACAGACTCCTTGCCGCTAAACAATGCCCCATTCGCCGGAGAAACTTCGACATGTAAGGATGTCGCTAACGTGTTGTCAAGTTACACGTAGGTGTATACCGCTCAAATACTATACAATCATGTTAGTAGTTATTTTGATTTAACCCAATGTAGCGTTGGGAAGTAATAATAATAAAAATATAGTAATGTAGTGCGTGAAGAAATATGGGTAATATGTAAAAAAAAAAAAGAACTTAGCCGACACATCTCTTAACGAACAGTAAGTGGTAAGATATGTTCCTTACCATATTTTAGTGCTGCTAAAAAATGTAAAATGTGAACAACCGACTCCAGAAGAAGAAAATTACAACAACCACCGTATGAACTTCTAGTACCAGAATCCAATCGTCATGAACTAGACTACCTGCCGGAAATAATCAACCAAATGGAGCATCAAGAGGAACATTGTATCACACCCAAGAAGACGACTGAAGAAGACCATCACCGACCCCCACTGCAAACTCATGTTCTATTCAGGTGATATTAAATCATAACATTTGTGATAATTTGTTTCAACAAAAAGTAACAAAAGAACTGTAAAGAACTTTTGATAACTTAAAGATTAACATATAAATATTTGTAATCTCTGTAATGATATAGTAATAACATTGCGATGTTTAGAGGTAAAGTAATTCTGAAAGTTTACACCAAACTATTCTTCAAATAATTTGGTTGAAGTTGTGATATATTAAAATACTGCAAAGTTGAGACCCGGATCCGTAGTACTTGAAATAATACCTAGCTTAATGGCTTTGAGATAAAAAGAGTAAGAAGTAAAAATTTAAAGAATATTTAATGCAGAATTTATTAGAATCTTTCTCTTAAAAGTAAAGTAAAGTATGAGATATAAATATGACAATAAAGAGATGTTTTCGCTAACACCCAGCGAGTGAATAAATTTATGCAATCCTTGACTAATTCCTGATATATAATTTGTTATAATTTGTTGGTAAGTAAAGTTTACTAACAACGGCAGCTAGTTTAATTAACAGCTAACAATTGAACTGGTTCCCGATTTTTGTAATGTCTTGACAAAGGAGACGTTATAAGTCTGCTATAAATGGAATACGACAAGAAGTTTCTTCAAACGCGAATTCTCAGTGAAATAAGCCTCGTTTACATGCTTTATGAAATAAATGAAGTTAGTGACTGTTCATGTACTCTTAAAAATTCTATTTAATGAAAAATGAGAAGAAAACAAGAGTGAATGAACAATCGGCGTAGCATTACCTGTCATCACTGTTTTGATATTAAATTGTGAAATAACATAGACTGAATTATTTGGCATGTAAGTAAGTATCAAAAAGTATCTTCTGTTTATATTTAATGATTACTCAAAGTAACTCTTCGAAGAGTTCCTATCACTCTGTTTCCAACATAATCTTCTAATGTCTGTTTTTAAAATGTTAAATAAATTTTTCTGCACAATTTAGCATAACAAAAACTTGTATTAACCAGGATTAATTCTGACAGCTAATCAAAGAATAAGTGATAGTTAATGTTCCTCGGCGTGCTACTGGTGTATGTCCTACAGTACGGCGCGGCGCTTCTTGCCAACGGATACTATTTCATTGACGCGAAGACTCCCACGTGAACACGATTCTACTCCCATCTATTATACTTCGGTGATCGTAAATCAAAACAACCTGCTTACACACACACTACACTGACGCGTACGTTCGTACTACAACAGTACACGTACACGCTTTCACCCCTGCCAAAGACAACTGATGGTGCACACTTGTGCTTTAAATACTAGATACAATGAAATTTATGACTACATACTGTAGGCCTATGCATTGTACAAAAATAGATGGCGACACCAAGATCGGAGAAAAGCACCACTGAGTAAGTAAATTCTACGCTCGGTGAAAGCCAGACCGAAAGCAGTCCATCATACTGCTGTCAAGCAGAATTGTGGCTATAGGGTTAAATGAAAGTTCATTATTTAATTTTATAGGCTCTTAGTCGCGCGAAGAAAATAATAGACTATTGCAATGGGCATTCTAATTCCATATGGAATGTAGCAGATCATATTGCCATATGATAGCATATAAAAAATTATATGCAGGTGGAGGTTGCAGGTTTGAACACTGTGAAATAGTTGATAAGGAACGTTGTGAAAAATATTAGTACTAAGTATTTTTAGACTTGTAAAGCAACTTTAAATGCAGTGAAATGGTGCGTAAGGATACGCAGCCGCGTGTGTAGTGCTCGTTTGCGAGGTACGTAATTATTTTATGGGATACTCTTAGAAAAGGCGTTACTTCGAATAACTATCGAAATATGGAAAATTTTTAAATAGTACCTATATCAGAATACTCATAATAAAAAGACCTACCTGATGACAATAGTTGTTTTAAAAATTAGTAACTGAATGTATGCGGTTTTTAAAAAAAAGGTTGTATAACCCCTAAAATCGTAAAATATTTCAGGTATCTTGAATATGAATTGTTCTGTTTCTAAGCGTTCTTGCACAGGTTAAGATGTTATCTTTTAAGAATGTCATGAGAAGTGGTTCCCAAAGAACCAGTCATATTACAGGAAATTTAGTTTCAAAAACAAGACTGTGGCATGCAGTCAGTTACTCTTCGGATCGATAACGAGTAAACGCTGCGCTGGTTCATGACATTAGGCCTGCCAGTCGCGACGAACGCAAGTTATAAAATCCTGTAGTATTGATACGATTGTTATTATAATTGTGTGCTATTCGCAAAGTGCGAATAAGCAAGATAGTCCGTTTTAGAAGTAGATAGACACTTCAAGCTAACTGGAAAGGTGTAAGCCTAACACACCAGTTAACCAGTAACAGTATCGTTTCGCGGTGTGAAATTGTATGTAATCGTGCCCAAGACGTAAACACTGGAAACACTGCATGGGCTGAGGGATAAAAGGTCTCACGTTCAGCCTATTGGTACCTACTTTTATTGTCTCTGACAATGTTGCCTTGTTAAACGTCAAGACGTGGGAGGCGGAACGAAGTGTCTGTCCTTCCCTGCGCACGGTCAGCCTCCGATATGCTACGACTTACTCTGGCGCCAGTTCTGTTGCAATCTCCTCTTCAGTGCAGTTTGTTAAGTCACGCACATTACCACCACTCGTTCTTTGGTATTCAGAGTGGCATGGGGTATTCAGAATGGGGGAGTATTCAGGGTATTCACTTCAACTTGTGTCTTTCCAATCTTCTTCAGCATAAGTAATCACGCCCCTTGCTGGTCGGTTAGAGTCTTAATCGACTGACCTCCAGTCGTTTTCATAATGTCCGTGGCAGGCGATCCAGCACAAGCAGTTACAGATGTTTCTATTAAAAAGGTGCTCACTTTCGTCAAGTCCCGTTCTTTCCTTCTACTTCAATTATTTAGACATCGTAGGCGAAGTGGTTGACGGCGTCAAGAACGTCGCCATCTACAGTAGTGTAGTGCCTCCATCTCTTCACCCTACTAGGAGAGGGCTTTTTTCTGGACAAGGGTTTTCACGGGATGCGTCAATCCCTAAAATAGTGATGGGTTTTTTTAGTGGGTCAGAATCTCACAAACCATGGGAGAGACGGTTTCCTGTGATGGTGCACAAAGCATTTCCTCCTCTTAAAAAAATACTATTATTATTATTATCATCATCATCATCAACGTCGTCGTCGTCGTCATCATCATCATCATTGTGTATAACATTATTTGAAAAATTTAATTATACCAACAATAATTTTTTTTCAATTTGCGCAGAGATCCCATTCACTCCTACCCTCTGCCAATCCACCAACTGTGGGACAGAAAAGACAGCCAGTAGAGGCAGAGGCAACTCCAATCCTGGTATATCTCACTTGTTAGAAATATTATCTCCGAGAGATTTTAGAGTCAATTTTTCAAGAAACTGTGATAAAAAATTTGGACATGAAGTGTGATTTACATAATTACTCCGCAAGCTGATTGCGACAAGTCAAAGTAAGACAAATAAGAAAATTTTAGTTTTACTACAGAGCAAGTTAATAAAGCAGTAAAGGCAGTCAACATCGACATAGCTATCAATCCGACTGCACGAACCTGTAAGCCCAATGTAAATCTAGACTTTGCAGGTTTTACGTAGCTAGATACTTTTAAACCAATAGGCCTACTCATGGGCAATCCGCTAAGCCCATGAAGTCAAATGGAGGAAGAATAAGTCTATGTGAGTTCTTCTAACTCACTAACTAACTCACAATAATAATAATAATAATTATTATTATTATTATTTTATTTATTTTTTTTTTATCTTCAGATTTGGTGCATAAAGCTTTTAAACACACAATTTTAAGTTTCCACTTAAATAAAGGTCAGCTTTCAAGTTTTATATAACTTTTTTGTCAATTTGGTAGCACAACCATACTCATTCATGTGAAAATAATTTTATTTGTAAATCTTGGAAACATTAACAAACATACAGCTGAAATGTATAAAGTAGTTATTATGTTAATCTGTTGTCAATCGATCAAAGTAACTACAAAACATGAAACTGAGATCATACGAACATTACACTATGTTATGTACAGTACACAAATTTATACTTCAGTTTTCAGGAAATAATACTTCAAATAATTATTACTATTATAAAATACTGTACTCTTAATACCAACACTTACCGGTAAGCGTTAAATTTACATTTATACATTAAGTTTTTTTGCAACTAAAGCAGTAGATAAAGTTTTTTTTTAAATTTCTATTGCTTGTACAGCATAAGAATATTTAGTTAGGCCTACCAAGTTGTATTATACAACATTCTTCTTCGTTTTTAAATTTAACGTGTTTTTATACTATTTGTGTATGTGAAAATTGTGAACCGTTTTTCTCGCATATCCTACAATTAACTTCCAAACCAAGCAGGTCTGAAGATATCAATTCTGAATACCACGTCTCATAAAGTTACATAAACATTCCATGGTTAAGAACCAACTTTTGTTAAACACATGACATAATTATTAACGAAATTGCACGTTTTAACTATACTTGATTACGCAGCCCTAGCAGTAAACATATTCACATACAGAGTGACCCAAAGAAACGGGCAATTATAAACACTGGATTTCTCCTATAATATTCGATTATGTTCGATTACATTCGGAAGTAATGTTAGCTTTCTTCTATATGATGCTATATGTGGGAAAAGTCGCTAAATCTAGGGGTTTTGATGATCGTAATAGCGACAAGAATTTATGGATTAGTTGAGGCGTTTAAGGGAAAAATCTGGGGAATATTTTGATCTACCAGACTGAAGTAATTGGGTACAAAAATTACGGCCTGCATTAAAATCATTAAAATGCATTAATGTCATTAGCCCTGCATTAAAAATTTCATCTAAAATCATAATGTGACAGTAATGTTCTATTAAACATCACTGTACACTAGTTTAGAAACCTAACGACCGTTTTTGTACGCAGAGTTTTTGCATAGGTAACGAAGGAATTACCGCACTTAATTAGCATACGGTAAGTAGAGAGAAATCACACGGATAATCGTTCGCTGTCTCAGTCACACACACCCACGACCCACATACATACATACGACCCACCCACGACATACATTACGAATCCCTGTGCAAGACTTCTGTGCACATGCGAAATGAATAATAATTTTATTAGCTTCGCAAGAAGGAGTTTCTATATTTTCCAATATGAAAGAGGATATGTAATAAGTACTTGATCGAAAAGTACGTTTCATAACTCTATTATTATGCATTGCAACACGCAAGAATTAAAGTATAATAGGAAAATAATCATCATGTGATGTAGGTTTACAGCCTATATTGATTTCCATAATACAGTAAAGCGCTTTCCATAACAAAACTTCCTGTAACGAAAATGCCCTATAACGAAAATATTAGCTGGTCCCTTCCCAATTCTGTACAAGTCAATTTTAGTCCTTCAGTACCGAAAAAAGTCTTCAAATTTTCTCCATAACGAAAGAAAAACGACAACTCTTTATAAAATTAAAATAGGAATTTACAGTTACAAAGTCAGTTATACGGAAATTATATGAATAGAACTAAGTCGGTACATGAATACACCTGTCGGATACGGCAACCACATTCATTTTAAAATTACTTGTCATTACTGTAAATCCTACAGCTTTTATTGTCCAATGACCTTGTACTATAGTTGTCCACAACTACAGTATAAAATGCATGTACATGTGCTCGTTGAGTAGGCTTCGAAGACACCTATACCTGCAACTCCCCATGAGGTCACGTGTTCACTGCTGCGATTTTTATTGAGAATTTCCATGTGACACTAAAAATACAGTCAGTCGTACGTCAGGGTGCGTAATAACACAGTGTAAAATGTTGTACTGTATTTGTTATTCAATCTGTTCTTTATTCTAACACGAAAGTAAACCTCTTCTATGTTGTAGTGTACTTAGCCTATATTGTTCAGTAAGAACGTCTATTCACGAGTAGTGGGTTAATTTACTGTATTTTAATTGTGTATTTCGCAGCAAATCTAACTTCATTGATGGCCGGCAAATGTAAAATTCTTTCGATCAAAGAAAAAGTTGAAATTATTCGACTACTCAAAAGGACAGTAAGCCAGTCGATATTTGTCGTGACTTTAAACTGGCTCCGTCGACGGTAGCAACAATACGGAGCAACAAAGAAAAATTATTGAAGGGCACAAGATGTAAAATTTCGAGGACCGATCTAAGAACAACTATACGAAGCCGCTACATATTACAGTGGTCCGAAATCAACGAATCTACAATTCGCTATTAACGCACCAAAACTTAAATTAGCACAAAGCTGAATTCTCCGCAAATAAACCAGAAATATTAACATTAAAAGCTTCCGATGGTTAGCTGCATAAATTTAAATAACTACACCAACTGACGTTTGGTAGATTTGCGGCGAAGCAAGAGATGTTGACAAAAATGTTACAAGTGACTGAATTCAAAACAAGTGATCTAAAATAAGTGAGGGTTGTGGGGAAGCCGACATCTTTAAATGCTGGTGAAACGGGAATTTATGAAAAAATGTTTCCAGACTTTAAGAAGAGTGCGTGGGTGTAAAATTAGCATAACAATAAGTGACTGTTTTTGTTTGTCCTGACATGACAGGAACTGAAAAACGACAATTATTAGTCATATAGAAGCAAAAAACCCTAGATGTTAAAACAATTTAAATCTTTATCTGAGAAATAGTCTTAGTCTTTCTCTTAGTCGCATCCTCTTCTACCCTGGAGTGTCGAGGTTGTCAAATAGATCGCCACTATTGCCTCTGGAGAGCAAGCGCCCTTGCCTATTCCAAGAGATGCTCCTGTCCTCCAAGAAGCCTTGCACATTGTCATGCCATGTCCTTCTGGGCTTTCCTCAAGATCGTCGCCCTGTGCTTCCGGCTTTCTCTCTTTGCTTTCTTTGAATAAGTGTGGTCTCGAGTGTGAAGGTTATTGGCCTACAGCACCCATAGCTTGGTAGATGGGATGCCTCCTGTGCATCCAAGCCTACATGTAGTTGCTTCAGCTGCCTGATATCATGGCTTAGTCTACTCTCTGGGACGTGTTCTTGCATCAACCAGGTTGCAACTCCGGAAGAGAATGTCATTTCCTGCAATTCTCTATTATAAGCTATGGTTGTACCGCCAATACTCGGTCGTCAGAGCCTCGTCAGTGGAAACAGGGTGCGCCGGATGTAAAGACATCGCTCGGTATATGAGAAATATCGAAACAATAAATTCGAATGGATGACTGCTAAGATATTCGAAGAATAAACACGGATATGGGACAATGAATTAACGAAAAACTGTAGAAAGATTCTTTCAATAGTCGATAACTGTACAGCGCATGCAGATACCCAAGGACTCAGACAAATTAAAAATGTTTTTTGTTCTGCGAATACGACTATTGTCTTCCAACCGATGGACCAATGCGGCATCAAACACCTGAAAGGCCACAAAAAAGAGACGATGATGCTTCAACTCATTGAAGAGAGAGAAAAAATTTAACTTAATTTATACGATGCGATGTCCTTTCTTGTCAAAGCATGGGTCTTGGATACGCCTTCAATTGTAAAACACACGTTTCGGCATTTCGGATTTTTACTACAAAGTAAATCTTCTGACGACAAAGATTATGATAAATAAGATGATTTACCTCTAAGTTAACGCATAAAACAGTTCAATGTTCCTCCGTCTCTTCAATCTGCGCTATCTAATATCGATGAGGACCAAAATGGCTGATAATGAGTTAACCACCGCAGAAGAATTTAGTGACGATGGTATCGATGAAAATATTCTTGCTCACGATAACAAAAAGGAAGAAGATATGGAACAATAAATTCTACCCCCTACTTCAAAAGAGGCTCTGGGCGCCCCATTTTAGTTGCCACGATATCGACACTTTGTTGCAGCTACAAGTAATAAATACAGGAAATAATATCAATTATGGTTATTATAAAACAAGACGCAAACAATAAAAAATCACGTATTATTTTAGAAGTGAGCAAAAATTTTTAACAACTATTAGTGTGAAATTTAACTGACAATTTCACTGGAAAACTATAAAATAACCGCTTGTAAAAAAAGATTATTACTGTAAGTTTTTAGTGCAGTATAAGTAAGAAGTGTTTCAAAATTTAATCTTAATAAAGTGAGTGGAATTACGTAGTACTGTACTTATTTCGCGTCTGTTCTGTCCAAAAGACCTTCTGGACAGGAACCGGTAAGTCTATTTTTATTTTATTATTACCATTATTTCTATTATATAAATAAATAAAACAGTTGTAAGTATGCTCCAATTTCTGTTTCTTTATTTTAATTATTTGCACGGTATAGTTTGACAGCAGATACAAAAAGAAAAATTTTGCTAATTTTTCCCAATAACGTAATTTCTCTATAACGAAAATGTATAGTGGTAACTTGAATTTCGTTATACTGAGATTTTACTAAATATCAAAACATTAATGTGGATAGCCTATAGTTGTTGAAAATTTAATATTTTATAAATATATGCCAGAAATTATGTAAAATATAATAACAAATTGTGGTAAACAATTCAAAACATTAAATAATACAATTTTTAATCTAAGGGATTTTTTACTTGAAAGTGAAGTGCTTTTGGGTGGCATTTAAAGACTTTTAGCATGACCGAGCTGGCTACACTTTCCATCTACAGCGTTTAGTTATTATGATCCTTTGGACGGACGAAGAGTGTGATTTTTCTATTACGGTGTATTACAAAATTGGAATGCATCACCAAAGGTTGTTTCGACGCCACTTCAATATCCAATATCCAGATATTCATAGCAGTGATGCGATATCATCAGTACATGCTATTAAATTGTAAATAGTTACCAGTTGCCAGTAGTTTGTAAATATTCACTAGGCCTACACATTTCCTAAATCCTGTAAGTAATTTAATGAATAGAGGCATTCGCTAAAGTTGAAATAAAAGGTCTGTATTTCATTACCCCTTTATGAATCAGAACTTAAGAACTGATTCTATATTATATGAAATATACATGAACATCGAAATAAATACAAAAGTGAATATAAGAACAATTTATGATTTACGTTATCTAAAAATTCGCAACAAATATGTAGGCTAGCAATCATCAGCTCAGATTAAGAGAGAGGGAGGGGAGACAGAGAGGGAGTTCCTGGAGACAGACAGACAGAGAGTGACTGAGAGGAAGAGAGGAGATGACGAACAGACCGTTTGTATCACTAGCACGTATTATGTTGCACAATCGTATTTTAAGTAGGTAATTCAATTTACAAAATAAAAAATGTGAAATTCCAATTTGCAGGTATTCATTTTGTGAAAGTAGGTTCTTTGCTACTATTATCTGTAATAAAGACTAACAATCACCCGATGTTTGTTTTTATTCAGAATCAATACCGCTGGAGTCGGACACTATTTAATGCGAAAATTAGCTGCAGAAATTGCATAGTAAATTGGTCGTTCTGCTTGTGAACTTAATAACTGGGTATTTAGAAAAACAAAACAAAAGATTATGTGGCCTTGAGCGTTTTATGTCAGCAGATTTGCTGTCTTGTCCCTGTGGACCTGTGTACCTATACAACTGTGAACAGCTGTACTTTGTAATCATATTACGAGATTATTAAAAGTACTATCAGTGAAGGACTCAATTTATTAATCGAAAAACTTAACCTTTTGAAGAGCAAACGAAAAATAAAAACATACCGAACGCGTAATTCTCTATTGCGTAAGGTTCAGTTACAGCTGCGAATATCGTATAATAATGTATCGATATAATAACCGGTATATGTATATAATATCCGGTTATGTATCGCATTGTTTACATAACATAAATAATATGTTTCCATTGACATATAGGTAATCAAATTACTATTAACCCTGACCACAATGAAACTTCGTTATAAAGAAAACTGACATGAGAAATGAGAAATGATTATGATATAATTGGAATCCAATACGTCAGTTCTGACCTTTCAATGTTTAGGTATTATTTCCACGCTTTAGGTCCAAAAGGAGCCCCATAGTGTACGGAATTCTTTTAAAAAATTATTGTTATGTAGGTTTTGCTACATATGTCAGTATCGTGTGTCCTGCCTTGACATTTAAAATTGTCATTCCTCTGTATGAACGAGTCTACGATCAGCCTTGCTCGTAAACTTTCGTGACTTTCGTGAATAAGTTTCGCAACACCGTTTTTTGGTTCAACACACGTCTTTTTATTAGTTTTAACACGAAATGTTTCGTTCATACTACGGAGAAGCATTCTCACTGGCTCGACTGAGATCAGACTTGGAGTCTACGATCAGTAAAATATTTTCATTCCGTGCGATGGCTTAGAAAATATGAGACAACACGAAACTGCAAGTTATCAGTAGCGTCATTGCAGTAACGATCATAGGGTTTTTTTTTTAATAGTATTTCGAGTTTTTAAGAGCTAGCAGTAAGTAATGGTGCAGGTCCATTTAATTTACGCTTTCGTTTTGCAACAATAGTATTTAATTAATTAAGGCAACGATTCGGTAATAATAACGTTATTTACTTAACATTATAAGGTAAATCTGGCATTATAAGTACTATAGATTATTGCAGTATTATTTGATAATTGGGCTGTTATAAGATTAAATAATGTCTTACTGTCTTATCACCAAACTTCCTGCCAATTTTAGGGATGCGAGTTCAATCATCATCTTCAGACACTGAGGATGGTTCATCTTGAAATGGGCGAAATGTTTGTGTTGAGAAAAATTAAACGTACGACAAAACTCAAAAATGGTGTTGTTCTTAATAATGAAGTGCAAGAAATACTACGGTCTAGATTTCAATTTGACTGTATATGCACATTAGGACATTATGTAGCCTATTTGGACATAGGCTATACACATTAGGACATGCACAACATTAGAGCGATCAGAATTGACCGCGTATGGACACGCACATTAGGACATGAATGTATATGGACATTAGGACGAACGTTACCAGTACAAATATTTTATTACTATAACAGGGCAATTTGGATCTTCATTACAATATAGTAAAAGTAATTCAAATAAATTCACAAATACCTAAACAGTTGTAGAACGTGCTCAGTTATTGTAATTTTGAATAGTGTAGAAATTGTATCGCGTACTACAGTGTTGTAAAGTTTGTTTGAAATAGTGGCTGCCATATGCTCCAAACGTTGATCACTGCGTCAAGATAGTAAACACAGCCGGCTGAGGAGCAACTGAAAGCGTCCAGCAGGACAGTGTCGCATAATGTTACGAATCAATTCTGTTTAAACAAATGCTTTTTATTTACTTATAACTGATACTTGTCAAACATAACTTAATCTTACATCTGAATCTGATCTGTGAAAAAGCCGTCTGACTGCATCCCATTGTGGAAGCTTATGTAAATAAATTGTTTACATAGGGATTTCTATAAAGATTACTAATTTTTATTCTATAAGCATTATAATCATAAAGGCTTTACATTCCTATAAGCAATTACGCCGAACTTTTCAGATTCTTCAACCTCCGAGGTACAGACGAGTCACTTCACTCCCACTCACGGTTTTCAGTTTCTTTCTACCTCTTCCACTCATTCCTACCTCTCATATTTCTCCTCCACCCACTAACGCACATCCTCTTAATGTCTTCTATAAGCTAATCCTCATCTTTGGTCTTCCTGTATGTCTCCTTCTCTATGGTATTCCGTAATCTTTTTTAATGACGTTCGGTTTTCTTGCCTATATTCATGTCCGTACCACCTCCTTCGGCATTCTTTATTTATCCTCACAATAACCCCTCCTTCTAAATTCTCCTTACTTGATAACATTTTGGTCTCATGGTAAACTTGTCACTTTTTCTCATCGGTTTACAATTTTGGTTGGTCTTCTTTATCCCAGCTAGTCTATACGTTATTTCCACCGGCGTTTACAAGGTGTGCGCGGCCGTCAAAATAATCTAAAAGTTGGCATACAAGGTGCGCGCGGCGGTCAGTGGGTCCTCACCAAGGGTTTACAAAAAGTGTGCGCGGCGGTCACTTCTGCTCGCTTTAAGCCAGATGTGAAAAAAAAAGAGTTTTATAATTTGTTATGTTGTTATTTTCGTGATTGCATATAAACTAATAAAGCTCAGAAATTAGTATATATGCTTTAGTTAGATTCAAAAATTACCAATTTGGCCGTTGGAACTGCTAATATGGAATTATTCGAAGTTATAAGTTAAAACACACACTTTTGTTACAATACCTCTAGTACATTGTTAGTTTGAGTCATACAATAAAAAGATACTATAAAAATATGCGATCAAAACAGTAATCTTTTCCGTACATGTTCTGTAGTTTTCCAGCTCCTGGAAAAGTCCAGCTAACTGGACTATGTTACAGAACTTTCGAGTATTGTCGTCTTAAATATTTAAATTTTTGTTTCAGTTCTTAGTTGATTACTCCATAAAGTCTCGTCACTTTTTTCCCTTGTCTTATAAAATTCTTTATTTCTACTACACTTGTGCCTTCGTTCACAACCATGACTCTGTGAAAAGCAAAGTGAAGAGTGTCTCGTCACTGATAGCTATTCCCATGTTGCGACAACTGCGTCTCCAACGTTCTAAAGCTGAATTAAAGTATACCTATATCTTAAATAAAGTGGGTGCTTTAGCACAACCTTATCGCAATCCCTTGCTGACTGGGAATTCGTCAGATAGTCATGAGCCTACCTTCATGCTGCTAATAATGTCGGTGAATAGCTATAACTTACACAGCACTAACATATACAACATTGATACCACTTTTTAATGACAACACCATAGCTCATTCAGTGTAACACTGTTATATGCCTTCTTGAAGTCTATAAATACTAAATGGGTTTCTACATTTTTTTGTCGTAAGAAGTTGTTATAATGTGAAGATATTATCTATACAAGATTGACCTGCACGAAACCCATTCTGTTCCTTAATATCATCGTACTGGCTTTCAATTCTTGCTTTGATAAGATTTCCATATAACCTTGAGATAGAGTCGGTTACATTTACTCCTCTCTAATTCCATAGTATCTTTCTGCTGCCTTTTTTGTAGAGCTTAGAAATATATATAGTCTTCCATTCAAGAGGAAGCTCTTCACCTTTTAAAAAGTAACGTGTACATGAAACAGTTTTATTGTTGACGTTTTTCACTTTAGTTAAAATTTTAATGTTTGACGAACTCGTATGAGGGATATGTAGCCTATATCTGAAGATTGAACAATCATTCCGAAACACGTCACATAGCTACTAGAAGAAGTCACAGGACGGAACTGAAATAAGGTAATATTTTAATTAAATAAAATGTTGCCTTGAGTGCATCTTATGTAGACCCCAAGAGTTGCCTCGCGCGCAACTTTTATAGATCTTTTGGAGGTTGTAAACTGTCCCTTCAAATTCCTTCGACCTCCGCGCCATTAACCTATTTCCACCATTCAAGTTGATCTATGTAGTCACTGATATTGTAGACCTCCATTTCTCTCCGAACGTTTTTATTTCTTATTCGGTCTTCTCGTGTACAACATTTGACCGCTTTAGAAATCTCACTTCAGTTGTCTGAATTCTGAAACCAAAGTACTACCAGGATAGGTGTAACTGGTAGGGCGGGGGGAGGGAGAAGAGGGCAACCAGTAGTATGGCCCACAAGGATCCCGAGCTGTATAAAATTCTATTTCCAGTTATCATAAATAAATTCATTGTTTACATTAAAAGAAGTTTACAGACACTAATAAGAAAATAAGAGCAGTATTTTACGGGCACCTGAAGAGATTGGATTCCACTAGAGTAACATCTTTTAGTCAGAGGTTAAAGCAAACTTGAACTGGTTCCAAGAGACAAAGAAGATCTGGAGAGAGAGAGAGAGAGAGAGAGAGAGAGAGAGAGAGAGAGAGAGAGAGAGAGAGAGTGTGTGTGATGTTTACAAACTTTATTGAGCTCGTAAACAAAGTTTTCATAAAAACATATTTACCACACAAATTTTACGCATCCTACAACTTTACTGCTTTCTTAAACATGTATGTTACATATACAGGAATGGTACAACTCGACGAAATATTCCGTCAGAATCTGGAATCATAGATTAACACGTTTCCCTTTTAAGATTTTATGCAGATCAGATATAGGCTTACCTAGTTCTAAATTGTTACATAATGTGAATCTATAACAAATGTCCTGTAATAAACTTCTGCTTGTTAAAGACCGGCCCAACAATTCAACAATAAAGTTTACTAATCACGAAAGAACGACGCGTGGTACTGTAGTACGTTAATTGAGGTTACTCATTACTGGCTCGTAGCACCGTACATTTAATGTTAGTCCCATAATGTTCAGATCACAGACTAACCTGTCGCATCCTACACGTTGTTCCTTGATATTTATTGTTCAGGCGAATTATTTTAATGGCTGTGTGTGACTGTTTTAACGAACGTCATGTATTTTAAACACGAACCATAATAAATTCCTCTCGCTATTCAAACAGCTTGTTTAATAACTCTGTGCCTTTCGGTACATGCAGTCGTATAGTGTGTAAGTGTGTATGAACAAACGAGAGAGGTAATGTTGTCCACGATTAACGGCATTTTAACAGGTAAGTCGTAGTCGCTCATGAATTCAAACTGAGTAAAAATCAGCTTTAATACAGAAAAATCTGATTATAAAAATCCTTTGTTTACAAGTACGTAACATTAAAACGTTAACACATTCAATGAATAAAGCAATATTATGTTTGAGATGACAAAATTCTAACGTTTGTACATGACAAAAACAATATTTCTTACACAAATCACACACTGTGCTGCTTTGTCACAATATGGAACAGTAGCGAAAACATTTTTTTTCAGATTCTATTACTGAAGAAATAGTAATTATTACCTTTCGTAATTATAATAGACTATATATACAGTATTTGAAGCTATATTCTATTGTAGCATACTTGTCACTTATAAAACGAGAGGAAAACTTATTTTTACTCTTCTTAACCTTAAAACGGAAGGAGTTACAAAAGGAAAAACTGCACCTTACAAGCTTTCTTATTGCTGTAGAGAAGATTACGTTCAACGCTTTCATACTTACACGTAAACGACGTGCAGTCAACTATTTACACATAATTACAGTATATAATATATATATATCGCTGATTGTACGGTGAAACCCAGACAGTAAAAATCTCATTCATCCTGTTGTGTTGCTCAGAAAACAAGTCAAATGTTCTATGTAAAAGATCGGACTTTCCCTGGGATCTGTTATAATTTTTCTAAACATTATTGCATTAAACACAATAAGTAAACACAAAATTCGTGGAGATCTGTGAGGAAAAGACAAACTTAATGTATGTAAACTACTGACCCAGTATAGAGATTGGGCTAATGTATATATTACGGATCAGAGTATTCAGTCCTCCACTTCATTACACGTGCGTCGTACATTTGACCGCATCCGTGAGAAATTTCCCTACAAAATAATCGAAATAAAAAATTATTGGAATAAGAAAAATATTATAAAATGTTATATAAATAGAATTGCCAGTGCAGACATCGGCACAGACGGTGTAATCGTTAGAAGGTTTATCTTCGTTAATGTTTGCCAACTGCATCGATTATAGCGCTGGAATTGACTTACATAGTTGTGATAAATTTTGTTAACTACAAATCGCTTTCAGTGTCAAACCAAGGCGTGTGCAAAAAAAGGTTCATTGCATGTAACATACAGTATTGCGTTCGTTGACTTTAAAAGGCTTTAACTCTGTGACATAGTAGTGAATTTGGAAAAAATAAAGGAAATTACATCTCCTGGTATTTTACATGTATTCAAAACGTTCGAATTCGGGGTTGCCATAATATGGCAAGGCAGTTCCTCCGATACAACAGGTATTAGTTGTAAGTTATCAATCTGAGTATTCAGTCCGCTACTTTAAACCTAATGAAGCTGACTGAAATTGTGAAGTAGTAAATGACTGTGGTAGAAGAGTAACACTCTACATTAATTTCGACAGATATTTTTAGTTATTCGTTCCCAATCATTGTTAAGGGAAACACTGTGCCTACATTCTCAAAAGATAATAACCTTTATTAGTTTGCGTCTATACACTTTACAAAGATTATTCTATGAGATTTGTATGCTTCAAAACTAAAACTTTTATTGTTCATGAGAAAATATCAAGATTTTTACTGTACACTGATTGCAATGTCAATTATATTGGGCCGCAGACCATGAATCCTCATATATAGGCCTACTGCGTTCTCAATCTAGGCAAAAAACCGACATGTTTAAGTTAAATAATATAAAAAATCATTTTCAGACAAAATCAATTAAACCTTATATGAGTAAGAAAAACAGACATATGCCTAAAATAGTAAGCATAATGTAATTTTGGCTAACCAATTTTAACTAAAATCTCGGTCACATTTTATGGACGAATTTATTTGAAATTCAAATAGGTGGAACGTATTTGAGCGTACTCTACTTTTTATTTTTCAGATACTTTCCGTGGGACCACATTCAGACACTCAAAATTTTTAAAATTAGATTTTCGAAAGCGAGGATCTCAAAACACATAACTAGGTCTACTTGTTTCTGGTGAAAACTCGATTTCAAACTCTTAGGTCCACCAGATAATTTCTTATTACCTATAACTCATAAAAAGGTTAGAGACTATAATGAAATATTGGCCAGACTCTGTGTGCTGTCTACCTGAGACATAGTTTGCTGACCGACCAAATAATTATCACAAAAGCAAGAGAACCTACGTCTATAATTTTTCAGGTCACTTAATTATTTGACTTCGAGCCCGAAAAATTATTGCTACGTGAAACCAAATTCATGAATTAATTAAACCATTACTTGAAAAATAACGCCCACTTCAGAAACAACTGTACCCTGTAAATAACGAAACACTGATTGTACAACTAACACAAAGTGCATTCATTCTGTGAGAGTTATTAACACAACACAATGTAGATATAGTTATATCTTCCAGTTGTCGTACTTGGACATTAACACAGACTTTATTTACATTTTTATTAGTATTTAATACGAAAACAAACTGATTGGAAACAAGTTTTGTACGTGCAGCAGCTAGCGACAGTCCTACATGCTGATCCGGCCAGTGCAGCGGATAAATTATCCAGATACACAAACTAAAAGACAAACATGTCGGTTTTTTATTACTAACAAGGTGTATCACTGTATAAGCCACTTACAACGGTGAGAGAGAGACAGAGAGAGAGAGAAAGAGTGCAAGAGACGGGGAGACAAAGGAGAATTACTCTATTTATATTCTACTCTGACGTTGTTCTTACTATAAGTTATAATGTCGTTTCAATATTTATACACAACATGTCAGAAATAACAAGAGAACTGAGAATTGAGAAACTCAGATGGATGTTTCTGGAAAAGACAAACATTTATTACATGGTGTCTCCGCCATAATTAAATATAAAGATGATACAGTATAAAGTTTATTCACTTACTATATACAAATGATGAATACACACTTTCTCACTGACCACACCCATAGCCACATCCACAAACATTCGTATCAGGCACAAGAATAATATATTACACAAATTGAATATGCAGTGTAAAAGTGCGTCCATAATAAGATAATCCAAAATTTTAATCCATAATGCCTTCGCTTTTCACCGATTTTGTTGAAATGAACGGAAAGTTATAGGGGTCTACAACCGTACTGGCTTTTTTTTAGACCAGTTATAGGGGTCCCTCAGGCTGGTTTTTAGACCTTTATCTTTCTTCAGAACTTAACGATAATTGCTCAAAAGCACCGAAGTCGACGCTAAAAATTTTATCGATTCTTATAAAGGTATCAGGTGAAGCAATTAATTTCCTGCTTGCATATAACAATTCCTAAATAACCTTTCGTCTGCCAAGATGAGAAACCACTCAGACCTTGGCGTGAAACATTTTGACGCTTGCAATTAATAAGCCACAGCTTGATATAACGCAAATGAATATAATATAAAAACACTTTTTAAAATGCTCAGCATTGAAACAGTATTAACAGTATACGTCAGACAGTTCTGTATTATTAATATAATATATTACTACTTTGTACAGCATATAAGAAGAATAATGCTAATTTTCTTACGAAAATGAAATTTTGACTTATACTGCAAGTAATTGGAATCTCTTATACTCGATTCACGTGGGATAAGTTAAAAATGAAACTCACGATAGATCAAATATTTAAGAACCGATTAACAATAATTCTACAGTGTAACCTGCCTTACCGGAAATTCAATGAATGCCGGCTTCAAGCTTCATCTTTAAAGTGATGTTTATTTAGGAAATTTGCTAACATAGACTACATAATTTTCTTGTCATTGAGAAAGAATTCCTTCAGTAAGAACGTTTAAACCAGATCGTTTGCACGATTTTGTTAAAACTGTTGTGAACTTTAAAAAGTAAAAAAGCAGCTTACTTACAAGAACGGAGAAAATGGTTATCGTTGAATTCAATAATTCATAGTTGATGCGTCCAGCTTTCTTTACCTTCCACCATTGTTGCTTTGTTAGTTTTTTTTTAACTTGGTCTTCAAACGTATACAATCTAAGCCCACCTTTAGAAAATATAGCAGTAATAACTAAATCTAGCGAAGACGGTAGCTTGGTTATCGTCCGTCAGATTTCAAATATGTAAGACGTTTTACTGAATATGACATATGACCTTAGACTGTAAGATGGGAACGTTAAGTTAAAAACTGAATAACGATGATGTACATTCGGGGGACAGAAATTATTAAAGAGAAAACGGGATTGCTGGTACATTAGGCTGGATAAATCTTTACTGGTAAATCTTCTGTACCGTCACACCGTTTCATAATCACTCATGAAAACATGATCTCTCCAACACTATATTGTTGACTGTAGTTTAAGAACGCAACCATATAGTCGGAATAATAAATTAATAATGATATAATAATCATAATGAATTATTATTATTATTATTAATTATTAATTATTAATAATAATAATTAATAATGATATAATTGAGTTTACAATTCTTGAAATGTGGAGTATCAAATGTTTCGTCTGAGGAATTAAGAAGCATAACAAACAACAAACATAAAAAATAGAAACTTAGTGAACGCCATAGCTGAAGTGGTTGTTATCCTCAGTAAACACAACTTAATTGCATGTGGCTTCAATACTGTATAGCTATTAGAATAGTATAAACTAGTATCACAACTCCAAAAAGTATATCACATTTAAAAGTCCTTATACATAGACAAACAACGCTTTTATCATCATTCATTTTAGCCCACAATTTCGCCACGTTTTTATGTTTTATACACACATACGCGCGCCCACTACAATATTCATGCTGTCACACTTTTGAGATCTGCTTTCTTTTGTACATTTTTATAAAGTACAAAAAAGGTAGAAGCAACCACTGACATCATTATTGATGGAAGACCGAAATATTTCATATACAAAATAAAAGTAAACATTTGTTGTAACCTTTTGATAACCAAGGCGAAGCATGTAGAGTTTGTCACGGCCGATAATAGTTATGATAAAGTCGGTTGTAGCAGCTGAATAATTAATTTTAATTTTAGATAAAACTTGTGATTAGTACAACATTCTACTTCGGTGAATGTCGCATTCGTCTATTTGTTACTGGGCACAATATTTATTAAGAATGAACATTTTTTGTTCTAGAATAAACGTGTTTCCTATACAGGCGCTCCCGTACACATTGAATTCACACGCGTTCTGAATACACATCTGACAAGAGTATTTTTTTTTGTTTCTTCCCATAAATTTATATTATTCAATAGATTTGGAAAATTTACGTATCATCAATAAACATTTGTTGACTAATAAGTTACGACCTTTCAATTTTTTAAGCACAATGATTTTATATGTACAATTCTTATTTTCACATCATAAATTTTTTTTCTTTGCTATTCTGTAATATTTTCAGCTACCAAAGTGTTTATAAAAATTTATAGCAGTCTGTAGCAACAAAATAAATGTAAAATCATTTAATCTTTTATGCGAACGTTAATGTAGGCTTGAATAAATTTCATTAACAGAAAATCTAATCCACAGACAAACATTCTCTTTTATCTATCTTACTCTTAACTCTACTTTCTTCGTAACTTTCTCCAACGTTTCTCCGGACACCCCACACCTCTCCGTCATTTCAGCCTATAATCCCATAGTTGTTTGGCGATGCGGCAGTCATCCATTCGGTTAAGATGTTCCAACCAATTTAGCCGACATATGGCAGTCCTATCAAGTATACGCATAATATTCAGTTCTTGCCTTACTTTGACATTTCTTTTCCGATCTTGAAGTCCCTGTCATCACCAGTGGCGAAGTTACATGGAGGCAATTGAGGCAATGCCTACCCTAAAAAATTCTGCAGAATAGAAATTATAAATACGTATGAACTACGTAACGTAAAGATTATACATTCTTGGATTTCGTTGTCCATGACGTGTCCGTTACTTAACTAAATATCACTATAATATTGACGACTCGGAACACTAAGTTTTTTATAAGTAAAAACGTAAAGTTTTACCTTACAGCCTAAACCGGCTTTCACCTATAGAAGGCTTCATCAGAGGCTGTCGTTAGTAGCGCTGTTCGTCTTGTTGTTGGTGACGAGATAGTTTTTCGAAAGATCGAAGCTGTGTGTGTGTGGTGAGATGTGTTCGAATAATGCGTGCGATTTGAATTGTGTCTGTTCGTTTAGGATGTCGTTTTTATTTGTTTTTGTGTGTTTGTATATTTCTAATTGTTCTAGAGTGTCTAGTTTTCGGCCTTTTGTGTGTACGTGTAGTATGTTCATGTTATTGTCGATGTTTTTATATGTGTGGTTTGCTTCAATGAGGTGGTTTGCGAAGGTAGATTCTGTAGTGGTGTGGAGTGCTTTTGTGTGTTCAATGTATCTCTGTTTGAAGCTACGTCCTGTCTGGCCTATGTAGAATTTATTGCAATTTGAACAATTTAGCTTATATACACCGGGTAGATCGAATTTGTTATGTGCTTTGGGCATGCGTTTTGATAGTGTGTGTTCTGTTTTGTTAGTAGTTTTGAAAGCGATTCTGTATCCTGCTTTTTTGAATTTGTGGGCGATTTTTTCTGTTTGTTTGTTGATGTATGTTAGTGTTATGAATTTGTTGTTTTCTGTCTTTGTCTGTTGTTTGTTTTGTGTTTTGTGTAGGAGTTTACTGACTATTGTTCTGTCATAACCGTTAGATTCTGCTAGATATTTTATCGTGTTTAGTTCGTCTTTGTAGTCTATTTCATCTAAGGGGATGTTGTTCAGTCTATGTATCATGGTTCTAAAATTTAAAATTAAAATTCTAAAATTTCTAAGATTATACATTGTTACTGTGACTGTCGAATTTATTAAGCCGAAAGGTGCTTTACTGAGCGACCGCTAGATGGTGACAGGTGAGATTCGGCATAGCTCAAAAGCGATGAGGCAACGTGAACTTGCCTCAGCGTTTTTTGTGTACATCGTATGTTGTTTCTGGCGTGCAGGGAAGTGCGGGGAAGGGGATTGTCCCGCGCTGTACTAGAGCGTTGAGGCATGTCTCACTTCTGTGATGCAAAAAGTTAAGTTAAACCGCGCTGTGTTGTTTATAAGTGTGTTTATTTTATGCGGTTATTAAAAGTGTTCCTGTTATACCGCTGAACTAACAGATGATCAAGATTGTTATTTGAATTATTTGTAACATTAAACATATATATAGAAACTAATCAAGTTTAAAAATTTGAAGTTCAATCAGTTGTATTATTGTGTATGACTTATACAAGGATTGTTCAATAAAAACACGTTTAGGGCTGTAAAGCATTTTTTATTCAACGATTTTAGAAGAAGTCTCCATTAACATTAAGACATGAGTTCCACTGTTGCACTAATCTGTAGATTCCCTCCTAGTAAAATTCTTACGGCTGTTTGCGGAACCATTCGCTAACAGCAAACTCTACCTCAGCGTCCGATTTGAACTACCGTCCTTTTAGTGATTCCTTAAAATAAATTTAAGGTAAGATTTTTGCCTACCCATTCATTAACTACTAGCTTCGCCACTCATCACGTACATCCTGAAGTGCGAAGTGAAGTACATCCTGTCGCATGCCTGATCTCATTTCGCCCACTTGAATACGACTGGCGTGGGATTTCGTTAAAGTCCATAGAGAAGTGTGGAGAGGGCCATCACCCTGTAGAACGTCGGACGTGTTTCTTTACTCGTTGATTTTAGAGTTCTCCTGATGGTCTCACACACGTTGTTGAACTTGTGCAGCTTCTTCACCTTATCATTGTTTGACACAATACACATTACAGCCCAGATATTCAAAATTACGGATCTGCTCTAGAATAGTATCATCTACCACAATGAAAATCCAACACCTTGGTCTTCAATGGCGTCTTAACATGAAATCCTTGCAGATTCGACCCAATGAGTGCTCAGCCATCGGCAAATTGCTTTCCAAGTTCGACAGGATAGATTGGTCATCACCAAATAACAATGTGTCAACTGCAGAGTTATCAATCATAAAATGTTATGGAAAGTTCATCTGCCAACTTTGTAAGACATTGTGAACGTATAAATTAAAAAGAGAAGGTGACAGTGGGTCCCCTTGTAGTACTGCACAAGTGATCATGCCCACACTAGCTTCGTCTTCCTGTCTCAATTAAGATTTTTCTAACTTGCTTCTTCTGTAAACGTCGAGTACAAGAAACCGCAAATAAGGACATCTCTTCACTTCTCCATCAAAGAAAACAAAGTAAAACTGCTGTGACAATCGTAATGATTTAAATAGGCAAATATTACTGCGACTCAGTAAATTTTTTCATGTGTTGCCGTTTGTTCTATCAGCTTTACTTCGCGATAAATAACTCTGATCCTACACAACTGGTTGCTCTCGGTCAACAGTGAACAGCCTCCTTAAAACACTGAATTTCACAGTTTACTCAGTCCCATTACAATAAGAAGAAAAGTTTTTCTTTTCTACTTTTGCTCTTATTAGTTTATCTATTACCTGTTCGAACATGTGTCTGTAGCTGAATTTAAGTATATTTTGCATTACAACAAAAAGTCTCATCGTTATCGCTTACCAAGTTTATAAGAAGAGAGTCAGTTGTGTCACTAATATACCCTTCAGCTTTCTTCCATTTGTCTTCAATTTTTTTCTTAACACATTTTCTTTTTCTGTTTCATGCTTGGAAGAGAAAAAACTCTGCTGTCTTCTTACCTCTTCAATATTAAAAGTTTTTTTGTTCCTGCGATCTAATTCTTGACACATGCCCACACAAGTCCCATGGGTTTAGATCGGAATGTTAAGGAGGGAAGTTTTGAAACCGTTTTTTTTCTTTTTCACTTAAAATTTCATCAAAGACAAAGTCTTTTTTTGTTGTCTTTTCCTTACTGTACTGAATTACACAATTCAACGTACTGAATGTAATAGTTTTTGGGGGGAGAAACCTATATTTTTCTTTCCCAGTCACTCATTCATTTCCTATTTCTGCCTGTTCCTTATTACAACAGTAGGCATTGACTATTACCAAAACAGGTCGGGAAGAAAGATTCGTTAATAATAGGAGAAAGTCGCTTAGAATTATTATTTAAACTTATTTTGCTGTGATAATCCTCGGTCGCTTGACTGATTTCCAGAGACTAACAATTAATGCGCAAAGGATGAATCCCATTTCCCTACTTAAGCTCTACATATCCTTTATTTTGCCCATGCTACATACGAACATAGGTTCCGTCCATGCACACCTCATTTCTGTACTTGAACAGGGACATTAAAATGTAATTTGTTGACTTTGTGGTTGTTTTAACTAACCACATAACTAATGGTTTTTCTTATTTTCCACCTAGAACCCAGACACAAGCAAAATCTTGTAAAGGTTTGTTTTGCCCTCTTGGAAAATTCCACTTTTGTAAATTCACTTTGAAGTACTGTAACGTAAACGTTTTTGTTCCACGGCAAGCTATGGATTTATCAGAATCTTCTAATGCAGTTACAAATCTTGTTTTTCTGAGTACTATAAGGTATACGTCCGTTCTTCGTAAGTTGTTTTATGTTTTTACGCGAGTTTGTACCGAATAATATTTAATTAAGCAAAAATTAATTTTTGGTTTATTTATTATATATTTAAAGTTAGATAGGTGCTTATTAGACATTGCCTTATTATTAATAGTATAGCTGGCAGTATTTCAAGTTTTGCTTGTAAAGATGTCAGTTACATAGATTGTGTTAAAAAGATTGTTTATGTCATCAACAATTACATATAACCTCTTTTTCCATGATAAAAATGTATTGCTGGTGTAGTCTCAGTACGGAAACATAACCCGTTGCCAGCGCGGACAGCGAACGTCAATTTACGTATGCACTTGATTTGGTGCGGTTTCTCGTTAAACTTAGATTTTAATTGTTTCCTCTGCTTTCTCATCATCGCTTAATTGAATATTCGTGCACACTTTTATCTCGGTATTTTAAATTAATTTTTGAAAGATGCTTTTTAAAAAGGGAAGCGGCGCTACGCCACTGCTTTCGATCTATTATGAACATATCAGCATTGTCATCGTTGGTCAAAAATTATAATAGGTAAAACAAAACTTCCCGTGTTTGGAAATCCAGTAATCACAGCACAATTCACATGTAATAAAAGAAATTATGATTAATCTAGACTACAGAAACACTGAATTTAGTGGCGAGTTCTGGGTTATGACTAAAACACGGATGAGATGAAGTACATGAGAAGAGTTAAAGTAGTTACAAAGAAAGAGAACAAAAAGTACAGAAAATAAAAGATACTATACTTAAATTTATAAATAAGATACTATACGAAGCTTATATTTATAAAGGCAATACAAATGAGTTGATAGAGGCATGTAAAACGAATGGAAGGGCAGTAAAATAAGAATATAAGAAGAGAGAAATTAGAAACATTGAAAATATCTACAAACCTTGGAAAAATGAAAGGCTTGAACATGGCAAAGGACAGAAAAAGTGCATATATAAAGTTACGTTACTTAACCTACACCGTTTTCATTTCATGGCACTAAAGATTACACACACACACACACACACACACACACACACACACACACACACACACAATCGCTGTTGTGAAGGTCTGGGCTTCTTTCACAACACACTCCCACTCTCTTCTGTTGTCCGCCTCAGGACTGTCCAACCTCAGGACTGTCCAACCAACTTTTCTTTCGGCCTTCTTCCACCTAGTCTGCCCTTAAATATCCTTTTAGACATCCTTTCTTCTGTTATCCTTTCCAGATGACCAGTCTATGTTAGTCTTATCATTTTAATCTCACCTCATATTCCGGGTTCCCCATAGAGCTGCTGGGCTATCACTATTTCCCCTTATTTCTCCACACTCTTTACATTTTCCGTATATTTTCTTTAAGATTTTTCTCTCCCATACTTCTACGATGTTTTCCTCTCTTGTTGGCAGAGTCCACATTTCAGACCCGTAGATGACAATTGGTCTTAATATTGTGTTATAAATTCTTACTTTTAAGACCCTGCTAACAGTCTTGGATTTGAATACGCGTTGTAATACAAAGAAGACTCTATTTCCTGTCAGCTAATCGTTACTCAGTTTCTGCAGGTATTTTTTTCTTTCACCAAAAGAACACAGGTTCTTAAAACTAAATCTGATTACTCCCATTATATTCCCTGTATATTAAATTCCTATCTTCTGCGTTCTTTCCACAACTTTATAAACTTAGTCTTTCAAAGATTTATTTCAAGACCATAGCTTTGTGCAGTTATTTTTAGTCATGTATAGGTTTCTTCTAAATCTCTGGTGTTGCTTACTACAATTTTCACATGATCTGCACAAGCCAAATAGTAGTTTCTACTGAAAATTTACTACCTTCACTGTTTATAGTACAGCTTGTAATACCACTATTTCAAAAGAACAAGATTAAAACTTAATGTCGATGCAACGTCTCCGTGGCGTTAACATCTTTCTGTTGTGAATCGTTCTAACAAAATCCTTGTCACTCCTAAATTCTCATATTTTATATAGTCATTTTAACTATTCATGGTCTTATTAGCTTCCATGATATTACAAATTCCTGCATTGCAGGACATAACTGAGCTTTGTTTACTGTACCGTATGCCTGTTTGAAATCCACATATACTTGATACAAAACTAGATTATACTCATAAAACATTTTCAGTATTTGATGGAGTGTGAAGATCTGGTCAGTTGTAAAACGCCCCTGCCTAAAGCCTGCTTGATATTCTCCTGCTATGATTTCCACAAGTGTTTTTACCGTCGCGTCGTGCAACCATCTTTGTCAAGATTGTATACGCAACATGCGGCAATACCTGTATATTTCCATGCAGTGTTTATCTTTGTCAAGATTGTATACGCAACATGCGGTAATACCTGTATATTTCCATGCAGTGTTTATCATTTTTTTATGGATTGAACATACCCCCTACAGCCCACTCCTCAGCATAGCCCCCACATTTCAGACTTCATCTACCAGACTGTGCACTTTGTAGGTAAGATCATCACCATGCTTTTGGAGTTCTGCTGCTATCCAATCCTGTTCTGGGGCTCTTTCATTTTTTAATTTGTCGATAGCCTCTGTCACCTCTTCTCTAGTAAGATTTTCAATTCCAACTCCATCAATCATCACCTCCGGGCTTCACTGCATCTTCCATTTTGCCATCCTCTCTGAAGTTTATGCCTTCCACTTCCTGATTAAGCACAGCTTTGAAATGTTCCTACCATCGTCTAAAGATTCTCTCCTGAGTCCCAATCAAATTTCCACCTCTATCTATACAGAAGATTGCCCTAGATTGAAAGCCCTTCTTTTCTCTTTTGATTTGTTATAGAAATCTCTCACATCTCCTTTCCTTCTCCTTTCTTCCATTGATTCCGCCTTCTGCATACTCTATCTGCCTCCTTTCTCTTCATCCTGTACTTATCAGTGGAGCCTCTTGTTCTTTTTTATAATATCTTTTTTTTAGCTTCATTCCCCAGATTTATTGCTTGCTCATATTCTTCATCTAACCGGACCAGCAGTTCTGTCTGTCTGTCTGTCTGTCTGTCTGTCTCTCTCTCTCTCTCTCTCTCTCTCTCTCTCTCTCTCTCTCTCTCTCTCTCTCTCTCATCTTTTGGTGCATCCTAGGATTTAAGTTATACTTTGCTTCAGAGTAGTTTCCACTTCCCTTTCACGCCACTGTTATTCCAACTCTTTTTGATGCACTTAAGCGGTCAGTCACTTTGTATATTTTTCTCTTATCTTTCATCTTTGTTCAGTTTTTCTGCATCAGAATATCTCTTTTTCTTCCTTTTTTTACCTATTCAAAACAATTCTGTGTATATTTAATGTGGACCAAATGGTGATCTGTGTCTGCATCGGCCACTCTATGACAAAATGCAAGACTTGAACTTGGCAAAGAGCAGAGAAAGTGCATTATAAAGTTTGATACTCAGCCCTAAGCCATTTTCGCTTCATGGCATTAAGGATTACACACACACACACACACACACACACACACACACACACACACACACACACACACACACACACACACACACACACACACACACACACACATTGCAATGTGACAAGAATTTTAATGGATGTATAATAAAAGAGACCTGATTTATTATGGGAGCCTCCTGGTGGTCTAGTGGCTAACGCGGGCGCTTGATGCGCTCGTGGTCACGGGTTTCAATTCCCGGCGGTGGCTCCGTAAGGCGGCAACTCAGCGTCGTGAGGCCGAAATGAGTAGGCGCTGAGGTACCAGCGCCGCGTCCTGGCTGTGAATACCACAACTAGCGGCTGGTGGCGCGTTGTACTAGCCATGCAACCGGTCACATTGCACACAACAGCCGCGCGGTACGCCTTGGTCCTTTCAGAGACTGTTGAGCGGAGGTTTGACTTTTTGATTTATTATGGACCAAAAACATGATTAACTTTTTCAGAACTTGTGACTAAGAACTTATTGTCAGTAAATTAAGAATTCAGGTTTAACATTATATTTAAACCTAGATAAGCGAAATAGCCAATGAATGTGTGCGTATTGGTAAAAACACGTGTTCGATTATAATAACATTTTACCCATTCACGAACACGCTACTAAGTTTTTAGTTATGTGCAGAATGGTGAAACAATATAAACAAATAATTTAAACTTTAATAAAAGGAAGTATTATAAATCGTAACTAAGGACGAAATGGATATAATTTGTAATACAAGCCACGTGATATCGAATGTTCTCGGTCGGAAGTCAGACATTTTAGCACGTGTTCTGCGTGTTAGAAGACGTTTTGAAATTTTTAAAAACTTAATTAGAAGAGAAATTTAGAAGATGCTTTGAAAAATTTTGGTTTGAGATTGCGCAGATATATATTTTTAAAAGCTAATCAGATTGCAGAATTCATTTTTTTTTGCAATGCGACATGACGTCAGTAGACCGTACAGCAATCATCATAATATATAATTATAAATCATGTACAGTTTCAATTTGAATCGAATCAAACTGGCCGTAGGAAATAACGCCATCCAGTTGTCAGCCTAATGTACTAGGTTGCATCTACCGGTACCACAACTGTGAGAGATATTCCACAATTATTGGTACCTAATAATCTAGGACGGAGTTTGGAGCCACGGAGGGCATCCCAGTAACATCTGAGGAGTGACAACGCGATACGACGCATTCGAGATCGTCAGGCAACGGAAATGTAATATGAATTATTATACTATAATTAAGTCTTTTAATAATGTTAATGAATATAAACTCTATACACTCTTATAATTAGTAAAAATGTTTTTAAAAGTTTATGAAATATTTTCAGGTGTTCTTTTCATAATGTTCTTTTTTTCATTATTTTAACAACGCAATAATTTGTTGTTACCATTCCATGAGTGCGATTCCAGAGACGGTATGCCTACTGTCATTACTAACGAAAATTAGTTTCAAGAAGTGTATACCAAAATTTCTAACAAAGAGAATTTCACTTGAAATCCGTCCCAAGAAATAACATTCGAATTAAATTTTTCATTGTAATATTTAAGGTTTCTGATTTCAGAAATCAACGTTTCTTAACTACAGTAAGTTTAACCGTGAAAATATAATTGTCACGTGTTAGCTATATCTGCTCTGAGCCGTTATGTAAATCCATCTAAAATTAGGTTTGTAATTTAAACATGGAATTATAAATCAGGTCACATCATCCCTCATATAACGTAAAAGCAGAATACATAGTACTTAAAACTAAATTATATTATAAAACCTTAATGTGAGTAACCATGCGTTCCAGTAGACGTAATCATAATAATTATCTATGACGGCCTTCTCGGAATGCCTAACACGGTGCGGCTTCTGCTAGGACGCAGCATCCGATGCCTTTCCTCTCTACACTCCTCAGACTATGTAAAACATTTAATACATTTTACTAACAATGTAAGTAAATTAAAGTGTACACAAAGTCTATCATATTCAAAATACTTTATCCAAAGTTATAAACTATCTCTTTAAACAAGCTTTGAATTTTGCACACTAGCAAACACAAAGTTATCTCTTTAAAAGCTTACCTACATGAAGAGCAAATCTCGTTGCTTAGTTACAGTACAGTCTAGTTGCAGTGAAATCAGATTCTTTATAAAGCGTTCTCAGCGTCATAAATGACACTCAGCTGACTCATACTACAGTAATTTCAAAATGCAACGTCATAAACGTTCTTCGACATTACCTTCTTCATCTTTGTATCTTCTTTTGCAGTCGGCAGATAGTCTGCCTGATGCAGTTTTCATGAAATTTAGGAATGCAGGCCTACTTAATTGTTACTGTAACACAATCTTGCCAATCGTTATTTGTATCCACACTTCATATCTTGTGCTACGTGGTTTGTCGACTATTAATGTTCAGCAAATTATTTTATAGCGAATTAATTAAAGTTTCCACATACAAATAAAGTTATTTTATAAAGTTCAATAACGAAAATATTCCAGCCTACTCTGTAGAAATTATCTTTATATATATAATTCTTCTGTACGTGTGTATGTCACTGAACTCCTCCTAAACGGCTGGACCGATTTTGAAGAAACTTTCTGTGTGTGTTTGAGTGGGTCCCTGGATGGTTTAGATTCACAATTGGACCCGGTAGGTGGCGCTGCGATCGGGTTCCGGGAAATTTTTTTTTATTTTTTGACGAAAATTTTTTTTTTTATTTTTTAAAGATTTTTCGCATATCAGAACATATAACCACAAAATTTCACCCCCACCCACCACCCCCAACATTTTTTAAAATGAAAAAACCATAAGTTCATGAATAATTGACGTTGTTTTGACATTTCAAATTCTGTTCGCTGTGTTTCGATATTCCATGTATCACAATTGCGTGCATATTGAGTGTATTATTCATCGACAAAACATATTGAAATAACGTTTTAAGTGTGCTTTTAAGTGTACTTAAACACATACATTGTGCAAATGTGTAAGGTGCAGTGTTCAAGTGAATATCTTACATGATCTTCCATGAATTTCAATTATATACATGTGCATTCAATGACAATCAATCTAACCTGCAACTTTTCATTTTCAGTGCTTATTTGTGTCGATGATTCTATAAAATTTACGGAGTGTTAAACGGTTCATCGAAAATAAACAACATGTAAGTTTGTTCAACAAATTATAACATCCATAAAATTCAAATATAAGTTACTTATATTTATGTGTTGTGTGTTTATTACAGAACAATGCCACGTCTTCGTGGACGAGGAGGAAATATTGGTCGATGTACACGGAATTCACAAATAGTCCGGACCCGTTGGTTAAATAGAACGGCAGAAGATCAATTGACGGACAATGCAAATTTAAAAGACCAGGTTGCAAATACACGTGCAAATGAAAGTCAAGAGCAACTCAACGAACGCCTTCGAGCTAATGCATTGAGACAAAGACAGGCGCGTCAACGAGCCACCGACGCACACAGAGCACATGAACGACAGCGCCTGCAAGACATCGCGCATTGACACGTGCATCACTTCTCCGCCTTGCGTTCGAATATGAGTCGGACATCGACTATTCGTCACATTCACAAATTGTCATCGGCGCTATGGACAAAGAATGCCAACACTGCCATGCATTCAAATACAAAGGTGAATCGGCCGGTTTCTGCTGCGCGTCTGGAAAAGTTGTACTGCCACCATTGAATTCGCCGCCAGAACCATTGAAAACACTATTAGCTGGAGCCACACCTCAATCAAAATTGTTTTTGCGTAAAATTCGTAAAATCAATTCTTGCTTCCAAATGACATCATTTGGAGCAACAAAAATCGTTCAGAATCAGGATGGTCGCAATTTTGAATCAACATTTAAGATTCAGGGCCAAGTGTATCATCAAATTGGTTCTTTAATGTCAATGCCTGATGCCGATCCAAAATTCTTGCAAATCTACTTCATGGGCGATGAGGAGCAACAAATAAACACACGCTGCCAATACAACCACATCGAGCAGATGGAGGAGCGAGAAATTGTGGCGACTTTGGAACCGTTTTTGCGAAATCACAACCAGTTGGTCCAGTTGTTCAATACCGTTTCAAACAAACTGCAAAACGACAGCTACATGATCGTCATCAAAGCAGACAAAGTACCATCTGGAGAGCACGCAGGCCGATACAATGCACCAACCGTTAATGAAGTTGCAGTTGTTATGGTTGGCGACGCATACGAACGTCGAGATATACGAATCCAACGCAGAGATAACACGGTGCAAACAATTCAAGACAGTCATCGTTCTTACGACGCTTTGCAATATCCATTGATATTTTGGGAAGGAGAAGATGGATATCATTTCAACATCAAACAAAGAAATCCAGCGACAGGTACAATCTACACATTATTATTTTTTTTTCTTTTTCTGTACGATTAATTTCTTTTTGTCTTATTTATATTTTTACTTTGCAGGTGCAGAAACCAACAAGAAAGTGAGCGCGATGAACTTCTACGCATATCGGTTGATGATTCGTGCCAATGAAGACAACAACATTCTCCGATGCCGCCAGCTGTTTCATCAATACATCGTTGATATGTATGCGAAAATTGAAAGCGAGCGATTACGGTACATCAAGTATAATCAAGCGAAGCTGCGTTCTGAGGAGTGCATTCATTTGGGTGATGCTATTGTCAGTAACGTAGATGGAACAACTAATATCAACGACATCGGTACCGCATATATTCTTCCATCATCATATATTGGTAGTCCGCGTCATATGCAAGAATACATTCAAGACGCCATGACTTTCGTGCGCGCGTACGGCCGACCAGATTTGTTCATTACATTTACGTGCAATCCAAACTGGGATGGAATTAAAATTTCGTTATTGCCAGGTCAAACAGCAATGCATCGCCATGATATCACTGCACGTGTCTTCAAACAAAAATTAAAATCGTTGATGAACTTGATTACACATCACTCTGTATTCGGCGAAACACGTTGCTGGCTGTATTCTGTTGAATGACAAAAACGAGGTTTGCCACATGCACATATTTTGATTTGGTTGGTCGACAAAGTACGGCCAGAAGAAATTGATAAAATTATTTCAGCAGAAATTCCGGATCGGAATATCGATCAAGAGTTGTTTGACATTGTTACCGCTAACATGATCCATGGTCCATGCGGTGATCTCAACATGACGGCGCCGTGCATGGACAATGGAAAATGTACGAAACGTTTCCCAAAAATGTGTATAAGCGATACTATCACTAATATCGATGGTTATCCATTGTATCGTCGTAGAGACACAGACAATGGTGGCCAATCATATCAATTGCGCATGTCAACGGTGGAAATCCGGTTGACATTGACAATCGCTGGGTGGTTCCGTATTCGCCATTGCTGTCCAAAACCTACAAAGCACACATAAACGTTGAGGTCTGCAGTTCGGTGAAGTCCATCAAATACATTTGCAAATACGTTCATAAGGGCAGCGATATGGCTGTATTTGCTGTTCAAAATGTAAATGATAACGACGAAATAACACGTTATCAAATGGGCCGATACATTAGCAGCAACGAAGCAGTTTGGCGCATTTTGAGTTTTCCCATACACGACAGAGACCCTGCTGTTATACATTTGGCCGTGCACCTTGAAAATGGACAGCGTGTTTATTTCACTGAACAGACTGCTATACAACGAGCATTAACTGCCCCAAAAACCACACTAACTGAGTTTTTCGAACTATGCAACCGACCAGGTATTTTCGGTCAATTCGCAAAGACATTAATGTATACTGGACGTGCCACGATTTTTCACGTGGAACAAACAGTCAAAAAAGTGGGACCCACGAAAGCGAGGCGTTCCAGTCCAAGGATACGACGGCATATTTATGGGATATACATTAGGCCGATTATACATAGTCCATCCAAAGCAACGCGAATGCTTCTTCTTGCCTTTGTTGTTGGTTAACGTTCCTGGACCGACGTCCTTCCAATACTTGCGAACAGTCAATGGTATTTTGTACGACACGTACCACGATGCGTGTCGCGAATTGCATTTGCTGGAAGATGACAAACATTGGGATCTCACACTTACAGATGCAGTACTGAGTTCCTCTCCTCATCAAATTCGCCAATTATTCGCCATATTGTTGACGACATGTTTTCCGTCGCAAGCTTCTGCTCTCTGGGACAAATATAAAGATTCCATGAGCGAAGACATTCTGCATCGCATTCGGACCGCTGATCAAGATCCCAATATCGATTTTTCGCCGGAAATATATAACGAGGCGTTAATAAAGATTGAGGATATTTGCATTCTCATTTCGAATATCCCACTCATTCATTTCGGTATGCCATCGCCTAACCGCCCAGCAACAGACATCATTAACAGCGATGTTCAGCGCGAACAACAGTTCGATGCGGCCTCTTTGACTACTTTTGTTGCAAATAATGAGCAACTGCTCACTACTGAGCAAAAGAACATATACGATCGAATTAATTTGTCAGTTGCAGCACAACAAGGCGGATTCTTTTTTTTTGACGCACCAGGCGGCACTGGCAAAACATTCCTAATCTCACTGATACTTGCGCGCATTCGATCACAAAATCATATTGCGTTGGCAATTGCTTCATCAGGCATTGCAGCGACTTTGCTTGATGGTGGACGGACTGCACATTCAGCACTCAAGTTGCCATTGAACGTTCACACAAATCCAGACGCAATGTGCAACATAAAGAAGCATTCCGGCATGGCTAAAGTTTTGCAAAAATGGAAAATTATTATCAGGGATGAATGCACTATGGCCCACAAGCTTCACTTGAAGCTCTCGATAGAACGATGAAAGATCTCAACGATAATACCAGACTTTTCGGTGGCGCTCTACTGCTGCTGTCCGGTGATTTCAGACAGACATTGCCGGTCATTCCACGCGCTACATATGCGGACGAAATTAACGCATGTTTGAAACAATCATACCTATGGCGAAATGTCAATACATTACGCCTTACCATAAATATGCGTGTTCAACTGCAAAACGATCCATTGGCACTGTCATTCTCCGAACAATTGCTCAACATTGGCAATGGAAAAATTCTATTGCATGGAAATACACAATGCATCAAATTGCCAGACAATTTTTGCAACATGGTAGCCACGAAAGATGCTTTAATTGAAAGCATATTCCCAGATTTGCGCGCTAATTACATTAATCATGCGTGGCTACGTGAATGAGCTATTTTGGCCGCAAAAAATATCGATGTTGACGCTATTAATTTCAAAATACAACAGTCATTGCATGGCAATGAGATGTCGTTCAAATCGATCGACACTGTTGTCGATCCTGACGAAGCAGTCAACTATCCTGTTGAATTCTTGAATTCACTGGATTTACCGGGAATGCCACCACATAACTTGCGATTAAAAATTGGTTCACCAATCATTTTGCTTTGGAATTTAAATGCACCAAAGCTATGCAATGGCACGCGATTGGTCATAAAAAAAATCATGGGCAATGTTCTTGAAGCTACCATTTTGAACGGCAAGTTTCAAGGTGAAGTTGTTCTCCTGCCACGGATCCCAATGATCCCTTCAGACTCGCCCATTCCATTCAGACGCCTGCAATTTCCAATTCGCTTGGCATTCGCAATGACTATTAATAAGTCACAAGGCCAAACAATGTCCATTTGTGGGTTGGATCTAGAAAATCCGTGCTTCTCACATGGCCAATTATATGTCGCGTGTTCTCGCGTTGGCAAACCATCAAGTTTGTTCATTTATACACCTCAGGGATTGACGAAAAACATTGTTCATCAACTCGCATTAAGATAAAAACAAAACAAACTTTAATTCTTTTAGTATTAAGATTCAACATTTATTTCAATATACTTTACTTTTTTACATTAATAAAATATGACTGTCATGGAAATGATTTGAGTTTTTTCTTTGTTTGCTATTATTTAATCAAAATGAAAATCGTCCAAATTTGCATCATAAGTTATTGGTAAGGCGTCACATTCCTCTGCTACTCGCAGTCCATCTTCGGTGTACATATGGTTCAGTGGATCCACAGCGTAGAAGCGTACATTTTCATGAGTCGCCTGTAGATCCATTATGAGCTCACGGACCAACTGAGTGCCACGCAGTCTTCTCCACACAGCTAATACATATGAAAAAAAAACTGTCAGACATTTACACACATACAAAAACAGCAATATCTTTTTTGCAATCACATTATTATACTTACCACCAATCTCACGAAAAGTACCGCCTCTTTCGCCAAATGTGCCAATGACAAGCACCAAATATCGTCCGGCCATGATACGAGAATTGAACGGCGCAGGATAACGAGAAATTGCACTCATTTTTTGATTTTGCTTTGGGCAAAAGCAAATCACACAATGACGAAACGCGAAACGAAAAGATTGAAATGTCAAACTCAATGTCAAATGTCACTTAGTATATAGTTTATCGAAAATTCGAATATCGAAAAAACTTTTGCTGAACCCGCTAATAGCAGGCAAGCCAACGTTCGGGCAGGACAACGTCTGCCGGGTCCGCTAGTTTAGTATATATTTTCACCTAGTTCTGAAAGAACTTTCAAGTATCTCTTTTCAAAACCTTGAAAAAATGTTTCTGTGTAATTAAGTAAAAATTAAGTTTCTATTACTGAATGTTCATGCGAAACTAAGAAGCAAACGCAAGAAATTACAACCAAAATGAATATTGTTGTTGTCATTATTTATTAACATCATAACACCATTACTTACATATGGAAGTAACTGAAAGTACCTTCTTTCTATTGTTTACTTAGTGAATGTTCAGTAATTCTGTATTACCATGTTTTCAGCGGATTTGTTATTAACGGTCTTTAAAAGGCTAAATATATTTTTCTGTATAATTTTTTAAAAATCTAGCATGAAAACTTAGAACAAGGATGAACAGCTACACATTAAGTGTTTACATTCTGGAAGAATAAGTGACAGAATATGTCATAACAACGTGCTGCAGGTGATGTCCCGTTTGTACGGCGCTCGCTATTGGCTTTCCTTGTCAACGGATACTATTTCATTGAGCCGAGGACGCCCACGTGAACACGATTCTACTCCCATCTATTATACTTCGATGATCGTAAATCAAAACAACCTGCCAACACACACACTGACGCATACTTTCATACTTCAACAGTACACGCACGCTTGCACCCCTGCCAACAATTGATGGTGCATAGACCTACTTGTGCTTTAAATGATACTTGCAATGGAATTTATGACTCCACACCGTGTAGACGGTGACGGCGAGACAATGGCATAAAATGTATGATAAATTTCTAACTCATAACTTATTCTCCTTTTAAGTAAACGTTTATTTTAACTAAGACTGAGATATGTGTAACATCAATAATTTAACCAAACTATCTAATTTAATTTACGGAAATAGGCCTACATGTCAGTAGTTTAACATTCCACTTGAGGCCGTATTGTTTTCTGGTGTCTGTAGCTTAGTCGCTTCAGATGGTCCAGCGTTGACCGTAACCCATCGTTCTCTCCTCGCTCTTTCTACGCCCACCCTGCTTCAACAACCTGTAATGGCATCGCCTTCAGACGTCTGCTTCTTCTTGTCTCCTCGAAGTATTCTTCTTCACTTTGTGATTATTTCTACGTAACCGTTGTTATTCCTCCCGTACTTTATTGTAACTGACATATTTTTGTTTTTATTTTATGACAACGTCCGTTGGAATCTTTAGTAACAGAGTCTATTTCTCAGTTCAATCCTTTTAAATTTAACAATTTGCCGGATACGCTTTCATCACGCACTTGTCGTGTTTCCAAAAGAGATTAACGAAAATTAATTTTTACTGTGCCTAGGCAGCTGAATCAAAGCCTCTGATTTATAATATGCTTAAATTAAACACAGGGTGAAAGATTTCAACTTTAACCTATCCGACCTGGATAGGTTTGTTCAGATTGGCACACTACCTGCGGAATTTTAACGACTTCTTTTATGGGTCATGAAAAATATTCACGGGTTGTGAAACCTATTCCGTTAAAAAAAATCGTCTTTTCACCTACTATTTGGCATATCACAAGGGTCGCATGATTCTTAACATTTTATACTCCAGAAATTATTAATTGTTTTGTCTTTATCATCAGTATAACGTTTTAAAAAGTTACGTACACAAATTCGGATTCTAAGGTTATATTTAAGGCATATTCATATAAGGTTATATTCATTAGGCATATATCTCCTATTGAGTCATAAATTTAAATAACTTATTTTTTGCATACTGCCCATTAATTCATTTTTCCTTGAAATTATAGCTAAAGTCATTCACACAAATAATTCCTGTAAATACAAATACTCGAGTTTCGTATTTCTAGAAACTAGAAACATGTTATCACTAAATGTGTACTGTACAGGACGTTCGGTATTGAATTTACTTTGTATGTGTTTTGTGAATCAAAGGTATGATTTATGACGTACTAGTCAAGACACGTTTTAGTCGTTAACTTGTATACCGATCGTCAGATGTATAAGTTTTTACTGTTGGATAGTAATAACGAAGTTGAATGCTCCATTACGGTCGTAGTATTGTGAATGTTCCAATGAGTATTCCCATGCCTAACGTTTAAAAACTGTGTCATGAATCTATTGATTTGAATTCGTTCAGAATTTGGTTTGTTTTTTATGTTTCCACGAGCGTAGATCTTTTTCCTAAATATTCACAACAGCGCCTTTATATAGTAGTTTCTTAACACAACATAACAGTGTTTACGGTATGTTTTCAATGTTCACAAATGTAAATGTTGTCCACAACTGGGGGTTGCGCGGCCCGCGCGAAGCGCGGGTCGCGAGTAGTGCAGTGTCCCGAGTCTCAGAAAGGACTCCTGCCACTGGGTCTGTTGGAGTTCATTATATACTTTTTATCTACTTATGGGGGGGGGTCTGAAGCGACCTGCGATTGGTGGATTATACCACCGGGACTAGCAAACGAGGTCGCTTCCAGGACTCACCTGGTCGCGGGGTGTATTTGCCAAGTCCGGCAATGAGGGAATTGTGGGTCACTCTGTCGGAACGAACATAGAATCGTCGCGCCAGGCGTCTCACGGTGTCATCAAGAGAGCGGACACCGAGTCCTCTCCTCAAAAGACGAGAAGAGTACCTCCGGGGGACTTTGCACGCGAGCTTCAGTCCCCGGTCGAGTACGCGCTGGAGCGTGATTCTATGACCACGAGCCAGGTATCCCCAAACAGGACAGGCGTAGGTAATCACCGGCAACACGTACGTGTTGACTATGAGCTTACCTAGCCGGGGGGTCATTGCCGGATTAGAAAGCACGGGCCAGAGTCTACTGAGTTGCGCCGAAGCGCGTTGTCGGATGTACTGTGCATGGGTTCGCCAGGTGAGTCGGGAATCCACGTGGAGCCCGAGGTACTTGACGCTATTGGTCCACGGCACCTCGACGGGGCCTACTTTAAGCGGCCGAGGCCGCTTGCGTTTTCGCGAGAATATTACCGCGGCGCTCTTGGAAGCGTTAACGGCAACTCTCCAGTCATCGGTCCACCCGACATACGCGTCGAGTTGGCGCTGGAGCTTAACTGCCGCATAACTCGCGTTCGGCTCTGAGGCAAAAGCCGCAGTGTCGTCCGCGAACAGCGACAATTTCACTCCAGGAACTCGGGGCGTGTCGTTGACAAACAACGAGAACAGGAGAGGCCCAAGGACACTTCCCTGAGGGACGCCAGCGGTAATACGCCTCTCCGAAGAGAGTGCGTGGTCTACTCTCACTCGGAAGCTACGGTCTCGCAGAAAGCTGCCGATCAAATGAACGTAGCAGTCTGGGAGAAGGACCTCCGTGAGTTTGTACAGGACACCCTCGTGCCACACGCGGTTAAAGGCTTTCTCTACGTCTAGGAAGATCGCAGCCGTCTGTTTGCCCTGGCAGCCAGCCTCGGTTATGCATTCCACGAGTCTCATCAGCTGATGAGTCGAGGAGTGCAGCTCACGAAAGCCGAACTGCTCGGGGATCAGCACGTCTAGTCTTTCTAGATGGTCGCGGATCCTACGCTGGATCAGACGCTCAAAAACCTTGGACGTCGCGGACAAGAGGCTGATGGGCCTGAGGTTCTCCACTCGAGAAGAATTCTTTCCCGGCTTGGGTATCACAATGACGGTAGCCGTTTTCCATTTCACCGAAAAATAGGCCAGTCTGAGGCATGAATTGAACAAGTCAGTGAGGAACTGGGTTCCTCGCTCCGGAAGGCGATGGAGGGCGGAATTCATGACTCCGTCCGGGCCAGGCGCCTTCCGGGGCTTGAGCTGAACAATCCCCTCAGAGACCTCCTCCGGGGAGATGGGCTCCGGCTGGACTGTGATATCGGCCGATAGAAAGCGCTCTACCTCGCGGCAGATTTGCTCAGTGAAGGCCGGGTTCTTGGATGGGTTGGGAGCGAACTGACGCTCTAAACTGTCACCCAAGAATTCTGCCTTCTCGAGGGGGCGGCCAAGGGGTTGACCGCCGTGTCCGGCCAGTGCGGGGAGAGGCGCGCGTTTGCGCTTTCCCGTTAGGGCACTGGGAATCCGCCAGACATTACGGTCCTCGGCAGGGCCATCCATCTGTGTTACAGCTAGCTCCCAGTTGCGTCTACGGAACGCCAGCATGTCGCGACGCAACTTGCCGGACGCTCTGTTGAACGCAGCCTTGTCAGCCGGGTCACGAGTCCTCTGCCAGCGTCTCCGGAGGCGATTCCTCTCGCAAGCGAGCTGAGACACCTCTTCGGGGATCCGCTGATAGTCGGGCGTGAGCCCCGGCTTCATCCGGGAGGACACGTCTACCGCCGAGACTACGGCTGTGTCGAAAAAGGCAACTGCCTCGTCGACATGCTGGGTAGTGTCGAGCGGGATATGCTCTGGTAGGCGGCGACTGAACCCCGGGCCAAAGCGGTCCCACTCGATTACCCGCCGCTCGTCGCGGACGGTGGCGTGCTGGGTAGCTATATGCACACTGATAGGGCAAGGGTCGAGGACAGTTCCGAAATGACGGAGACGTGGACCGGGCAATAAACGCCTGTGCCGAACTGGCTTCGGCAACGTATTAGATTATTAGTATTTTAAAAACGAGCGCCGCTGACGTCACGCACTGCACTCTGTTAAGATTGTTTGTTGTCGGTCGGTATACACACAAAAGGTTGTGTCGCTACGACCAATACTGCTGGCGCTGCCAGCCAGCTGTGTGTCTGTACATTCCTGCTTTCGGAGTTACTTGGCTGGAGCGAAACGTTGATTCGCTCTCATTTCTGCTTCATCCTCCAAGCTGTCATCTGGTCTCGGCTGGCGGCGAACTTCTAACCAGGACTTCCGTACCTATCACTATGATAGGCTAGATAAAGTGTTGCTCCAGGTACGTGCAAGTCTGAGGGTTCTGAAAATATTCTAACCCCAAATATATTTTGCGTTTCAGCTTTCATTATGAGTTATGCCTGTGTGTGTGTGTGCGTATAGAGCAGTTTTTTAATCTGGGTATTAACGCTGTTACAAAATCAAATTAAATTATATTTAATTAAATTATGAATGTGAGAGTCGTGGGTCAAGTTAATTTCAATAGAGAATATGTTAATGTATCTTGCACTCAGCTGTTTTGATGTAATTAATAACAACGATAGACACAGCCAAATCAATTTGAATATCTCAATTGAAACATTAAGAAAATAATTGCTAGACGAGCTTAGTACTGTTTAATCTGAATTAGTGGCGATGTGTGTATGCGCTGTAGCTGCTTAAAGTTAGTGTTGGTATTTAATGTGGACGGCCTAAGTGGCGTGAATTTCTTTATGACACCCTCTACAAGTATTGTATGTCCAGGTGCTCGACCAAGGACGAGATGGGTGTCAGGGGCGAACGAACATCTGTTCCCCCTAATAGCAGAGACGATCTTTAGCCACAATGCCGTCAGTCGAGGACTTTTCGATGCTAAGCTGAACCAAGAACTTTCCAACGCTAAGCTGCACCAGGGACGGGTGATATGACTGTGACATCACTGATCCTCGCCTATACGAACTAAGTACACCGGACTATCCAGGTGGAAAATTCTGTTTATCTATTTCTCTCTCTCTACACAACTGTGAATGCACAGAAGCGCCAGAAGCTCACTCGTGAAGTTCTTGAAAATTAGACTCTAGCACAAACTCTCATGTTCAATTATGTGTGATCATCATGTTATTGCATGTGTGAACATTACCACAGTACACCTAATGAGTATCTATAACTGTATAATGTGTAAGAAGTTACACACATACACACACACACCCGCAGTTTACTGTAAGATCTAACTTTCATCTAATTAAGACCATTAGGGAGTTAATTATCTCGTGCTATCAAGTCATCTGGTCATGGCAGAGTTTAATAACGTAGCTGGGGTTGTCTGATGCTGTTGATGAGAAACGATTTTCTTTCACACACATACTTAATGCTTAATGATTAAGCTAAGGGTTCGTTTGGCTGTTTGAGTTTCGGGGCGGTAACTTGCATTCTCTGGTGTGAACTATGCTTGTGAATATGCTGGCAAATCTATGCTTAGGAGCGGAGATATTCCATTTTACGTTGTTATTTATATTTGTACCTAGCTATACATATTAGGCTTCATTTATTTACTGTAGTGGGAATCGGTTTATGTGGAGGTTAGTGTTGAAATGAGGGATGTTTTGTTATTCATGTCGTATATGTGTTTGTGTGTGTAATTTTACTATATATATATAGATATATTTTTGGGGAATATGTAACTGATTTAAAACAAGAGAATAACCATAAATGTGCTCGCTGAGACAACAGGCTAGCCTAATTGATATTATACAACACTGATAGATTAGTATTGCTTAATGAATGAGATTATTACCAACTTTGACTCATACATGATCAGGCAGAAATTTTGCAATTAGTAATATCAATTCATTTACTTGGTGACATTATGAATTAATGGAAATACATAGATATATATAATTCTGCCTTAAATGGTGTGCTCACACAATTACGAACTTGTTATTTATGTAAAATCTTACAGGTTGAATAAAGCACACGCTTGTTGGTTAAAAGAGTTTTTCATTTGCAAGTCCTGTCATTCACCTGGGGGGACATGTCTGTAATTGTATTTGGGCCTTGCACACTTTTGCTTCCTCTAGGTTTCTCTTTACCTAGTTCTAAATATGATGTCTCTCCCCTTTTAAAAAAAAAAAAAAACTTAATAAAAATAAAATTAAACAAAATTCAAAAAAAAAAAATTACAAAACTTAGAAAAATAAAAGGGGGGTTTCAAATGGTAGCAGAGCGTGGTTTTTATGATTCTGGATGGATAGTAGGTATGATTTCTGCCTTATTTTCTCTGTTGAACTTGAGAAATTTTAGAATCTGGGGACTTATATTTATTTTCTTAAATGAAACTTAGTGTGGCTACAGACGTGTCAGCTGGTGTTAGGACTTGCAAATTATTTCAAATTATTTTTGATTAGAATCCAGGTGTTGTAAGAAAACTTAATGATAGTGTAATAAATTAACAGAATGAACAACCAGAGAAAAAGAGCACATTTTATAAAATGAATAGGGGGTTAATGAAGTTTAAAATAATTTAATATGTGTTAGTGTTTAAGTGATTATTTTGTGATGTTGAGTGCGAGATGAATTTTGAAAAGGGGTTATGAGAATGTGATTAATTTTTTTTAATGAATGTGTGCTGATTGGTTGCACTTGCACATACCCTGGAGCTCATACGGAGTCTGGACATGATGAGGGCCGTCGGTACTTGTTGAGTTTGATTATGACTTGTCTCTTGGATTAGACAACGTGTTTGGTAGCATCCCAGTTATATGGTAATTGTTTATTGAGGGCGTTGAGTTGCGGTATCGTATTTTGAATGCGGTTATGGTCCGACCAAGGGCATGGATGTGATACTTTATATTTTCGATTATATCGAATTTTATGTGTACTTGTGTGTTGTATTTAGTGAGTTAGTTTGATTGTTTTGTGTTGTGTTCTCTTCTGGGCATTTTGCATGGCTGTTTCTCTGCTTTTATGACACCCATCTCGTCGTATCGCTAGAGTATTCTGGAGCCGCTTGAATGATCAAGTTCTTCCTTATGTGTTGGTGTTAAATTGTTGTCTGTGATGTATGTTGTAAATTGTATAATTCTGGTGGATACTGAGTGAATTTAAGTAGTAAGAGGGGCGTTCCAAATGAAGTAGGAATTCAGATGAATTTGAGTTAGGATTTTTTTTTGGGGGACCTTGTTTTTTGAAACGGGAATTTTAACGCTAACTGCACTAAAGACAATAGCTGTTAGAAAGAATGAATTAAATATTAAACCAGAATCGATGCAATAGTTTTGAATAGTGATACAAACTGATCCGAAAGATAACCTTTGGCCAGCTGATAGCCGCAGCTGTAACACTATTTCAAGCCTTGCTGCCTGCTTATCTGATAGATTGTGTATCGTTATATCCGGCTTCTATATTCAAAGACCAGTTTATTTGTTTTCTGTCTGATCAGCTGTTCGAGTGATATAAAATGTAGGTCAGTTTCTCAATGTGGATTAGTGTTTGGCCCGAACCATGCCGCATTCCGGGTTGATGTCCCCAGGGTTGTTTGGGCGTCGGTTGTATGGCTGAGTGTTGGCTGTCCGCAGAGAAGGTACACCCCCCCTCCTTAGGTAGAGAGATAACTATTATAAAGTGGAGATTGGGAGATTGATGTTCGCGTGCCCTCAATGCGGTCTTCTCGGCTTTGCTAATCGGGTCCGTCCGCCCTAGTGTAGGGATGTGGGCCAGTCGTGTGTCAAGGATTGATAATGCCTTGTTTTGCTGCACACGGCTGGTCGGTCCACGAGCTGGACGGTTGTAGAAATGGGACTCCCATATCAAGGTTGTAGCACCTTGTTAGCCTTCGGGCGTGAATATGTGAGTACCAGGAGAGTTAGGTGGTGGTCACCGGAGATGGTGACGTGTTGGGGCGGTCCCGAGAGTTTGGCATGGAGGAGAGGACTCGCGTGGGGGATGGTCGCAGTGGGGTGTTGATTTTCAGTCCTGGGAAAGGAATATGGTGTTAGTGGTCCTGGGTCTCAGTTATTAGATTTGGGTGGCCTTGGTGGTCAGTACTCAGAGCTGGCGCCTGCGATTCTTCTCTTTCTCCTGTTCTTTTCTGTCTCTTATATCTGCATGCGGACCAGGGCCCGGCGAGCATGCAGGACTCACACTTACACCTTCTCTTTCAGACACACATTCACTGACTCACACCTCTTTCTTCTGCTTTTTCGTTTTCCTGTGTTACTGAACCCACCAAGAGCGGTTTTAGAATCTGAGATTTTCCAGGTTTCCCGCAGCCGTCGTGCTTGAGGACTTGTTTGTTTTGGGTCAACCATGTTGCCCTTTTGGGGTGAGGGTGTGCCGAACTGGCTTCGGCAACGTATTAGATTATTAGTATTTTAAAAACGAGCGCCGCTGACGTCACGCACTGCCACTCTGTTAAGATTGTTTGTTGTCGGTCGGTTATACACACAAAAGGTTGTGTCGCTACGCAATACTGCTGGCGCTGCCAGCCAGCTGTGTGTCTGTACATTCCTGCTTTCGGAGGTTACTTGGCTGGAGCGAAACGTTGATTCGCTCTCATTTCTGCTTCATCCTCCAAGCTGTTCATCTGGTCTCGGCTGGCGGCGAACTTCTAACCAGGACTTCCGTACCTATCACTATGATAGGCTAGATAAAGTGTTGCTCCAGGTACGTGCAAGTCTGAGGGTTCTGAAAATATTCTAACCCCAAATATATTTTGCGTTTCAGCTTTCATTATGAGTTATGCCTGTGTGTGTGTGTGCGTATAGAGCAGTTTTTTTAATCTGGGCATTAACGCTGTTACAAAATCAAATTAAATTATATTTAATTAAATTATGAATGTGAGAGTCGTGGGTCAAGTTAATTTCAATAGAGAATATGTTAATGTATCTTGCACTCAGCTGTTTTGATGTAATTAATAACAACGATAGACACAGCAAATCAATTTGAATATCTCAATGAAACATTAAGAAAATAATTGCTAGACGAGCTTAGTACTGTTTAATCTGAATTAGTGGCGATGTGTGTATGCGCTGTAGCTGCTTAAAGTTAGTGTTGGTATTTAATGTGGACGGCCTAAGTGGCGTGAATTTCTTTATGACACCCTCTACAAGTATTGTATGTCCAGGTGCTCGACCAAGGACGAGATGGGTGTCAGGGGCGAACGAACATCTGTTCCCCCTAATAGCAGAGACGATCTTTAGCCACAATGCCGTCAGTCGAGGACTTTTCGATGCTAAGCTGAACCAAGAACTTTTCCAACGCTAAGCTGCACCAGGGACGGGTGATATGACTGTGACATCACTGATCCTCGCCTATACGAACTAAGTACACCGGACTATCCAGGTGGGAAAATTCTGTTTATCTATTTCTCTCTCTCTACAACATGTGAATGCACAGAAGCCGCCAGAAGCTCACTCGTGAAGTTCTGAAAATTAGACTCTAGCACAAACTCTCATGTTCAATTATGTGTGATCATCATGTTATTGCATGTGTGAACATTACCACAGTACACCTAATGAAGTATCTTATAACTGTATAATGTGTAAGAAGTTACACACATACACACACATCCGCAGTTTACTGTAAGATCTAACTTTCATCTAATTAAGACCATTAGGGAGTTAATTATCTCGTGCTATCAAGTCATCTGGTCATGGCAGAGTTTAATAACGTAGCTGGGGGTTGTCTGATGCTGTTGATGAGAAACGATTTTCTTTCACACACATACTTAATGCTTAATGATTAAGCTAAGGGTTCGTTTGGCTGTTTGAGTTTCGGGGCGGTAACTTGCATTCTCTGGTGTGAACTATGCTTGTGAATATGCTGGCAAATCTATGCTTAGGAGCGGAGATATTCCATTTTACGTTGTTATTTATATTTGTACCTAGCTATACATATTAGGCTTCATTTATTTACTGTAGTGGGAATCGGTTTATGTGGAGGTTAGTGTTGAAATGAGGGATGTTTTGTTATTCATGTCGTATATGTGTTTGTGTGTGTAATTTTACTATATATATATAGATATATTTTTGGGGAATATGTAACTGATTTAAAACAAGAGAATAACCATAAATGTGCTCGCTGAGACAACAGGCTAGCCTAATTGATATTATACAACACTGATAGATTAGTATTGCTTAATGAATGAGATTATTACCAACTTTGACTCATACATGATCAGGCAGAAATTTTGCAATTAGTAATATCAATTCATTTACTTGGTGACATTATGAATTAATGGAAATACATAGATATATATAATTCTGCCTTAAATGGTGTGCTCACACAATTACGAACTTGTTATTTATGTAAAATCTTACAGGTTGAATAAAGCACACGCTTGTTGGTTAAAAGAGTTTTTCATTTGCAAGTCCTGTCATTCACCTGGGGGGACATGTCTGTAATTGTATTTGGGCCTTGCACACTTTTGCTTCCTCTAGGTTTCTCTTTACCTAGTTCTAAATATGATGTCTCTCCCCTTTAAAAAAAAAAAAAAAAAACTTAATAAAAATAAAATTAAACAAAATTCAAAAAAAAAAAAATTACAAAACTTAGAAAAATAAAAGGGGGGTTTCAAATGGTAGCAGAGCGTGGTTTTTATGATTCTGGATGGATAGTAGGTATGATTTCTGCCTTATTTTCTCTGTTGAACTTGAGAAATTTTAGAATCTGGGGACTTATATTTATTTTCTTAAATGAAACTTAGTGTGGCTACAGACGTGTCAGCTGGTGTTAGGACTTGCAAATTATTTCAAATTATTTTTGATTAGAATCCAGGTGTTGTAAGAAAACTTAATGATAGTGTAATAAATTAACAGAATGAACAACCAGAGAAAAAGAGCACATTTTATAAAATGAATAGGGGGTTAATGAAGTTTAAAATAATTTAATATGTGTTAGTGTTTAAGTGATTATTTTGTGATGTTGAGTGCGAGATGAATTTTGAAAAGGGGTTATGAGAATGTGATTAATTTTTTTTAATGAATGTGTGCTGATTGGTTGCACTTGCACATACCCTGGAGCTCATACGGAGTCTGGACATGATGAGGGCCGTCGGTACTTGTTGAGTTTGATTATGACTTGTCTCTTGGATTAGACAACGTGTTTGGTAGCATCCCAGTTATATGGTAATTGTTTATTGAGGGCGTTGAGTTGCGGTATCGTATTTTGAATGCGGTTATGGTCCGACCAAGGGCATGGATGTGATACTTTATATTTTCGATTATATCGAATTTTATGTGTACTTGTGTGTTGTATTTAGTGAGTTAGTTTGATTGTTTTGTGTTGTGTTCTCTTCTGGGCATTTTGCATGGCTGTTTCTCTGCTTTTATGACACCCATCTCGTCGTATCGCTAGAGTATTCTGGAGCCGCTTGAATGATCAAGTTCTTCCTTATGTGTTGGTGTTAAATTGTTGTCTGTGATGTATGTTGTAAATTGTATAATTCTGGTGGATACTGAGTGAATTTAAGTAGTAAGAGGGGCGTTCCAAATGAAGTAGGAATTCAGATGAATTTGAGTTAGGATTTTTTTTTGGGGGACCTTGTTTTTTGAAACGGGAATTTTAACGCTAACTGCACTAAAGACAATAGATGTTAGAAAGAATGAATTAAATATTAAACCAGAATCGATGCAATAGTTTTGAATAGTGATACAAACTGATCCGAAAGATAACCTTTGGCCAGCTGATAGCCGCAGCTGTAACACTATTTCAAGCCTTGCTGCCTGCTTATCTGATAGATTGTGTATCGTTATATCCGGCTTCTATATTCAAAGACCAGTTTATTTGTTTTCTGTCTGATCAGCTGTTCGAGTGATATAAAATGTAGGTCAGTTTCTCAATGTGGATTAGTGTTTGGCCCGAACCATGCCGCATTCCGGGTTGATGTCCCCAGGGTTGTTTGGGCGTCGGTTGTATGGCTGAGTGTTGGCTGTCCGCAGAGAAGGTACACCCCCCCTCCTTAGGTAGAGAGATAACTATTATAAAGTGGAGATTGGGAGATTGATGTTCGCGTGCCCTCAATGCGGTCTTCTCGGCTTTGCTAATCGGGTCCGTCCGCCCTAGTGTAGGGATGTGGGCCAGTCGTGTGTCAAGGATTGATAATGCCTTGTTTTGCTGCACACGGCTGGTCGGTCCACGAGCTGGACGGTTGTAGAAATGGTACTCCCATATCAAGGTTGTAGCACCTTGTTAGCCTTCGGGCGTGAATATGTGAGTACCAGGAGAGTTAGGTGGTGGTCACCGGAGATGGTGACGTGTTGGGGCGGTCCCGAGAGTTTGGCATGGAGGAGAGGACTCGCGTGGGGGATGGTCGCAGTGGGGTGTTGATTTTCAGTCCTGGGAAAGGAATATGGTGTTAGTGGTCCTGGGTCTCAGTTATTAGATTTGGGTGGCCTTGGTGGTCAGTACTCAGAGCTGGCGCCTGCGATTCTTCTCTTTCTCCTGTTCTTTTCTGTCTCTTATATCTGCATGCGGACCAGGGCCCGGCGAGCATGCAGGACTCACACTTACACCTTCTCTTTCAGACACACATTCACTGACTCACACCTCTTTCTTCTGCTTTTTCGTTTTCCTGTGTTACTGAACCCACCAAGAGCGGTTTTAGAATCTGAGATTTTCCAGGTTTCCCGCAGCCGTCGTGCTTGAGGACTTGTTTGTTTTGGGTCAACCATGTTGCCCTTTTGGGGTGAGGGTGTGCCGAACTGGCTTCGGCAACGTATTAGATTATTAGTATTTTAAAAACGAGCGCCGCTGACGTCACGCACTGCCACTCTGTTAAGATTGTTTGTTGTCGGTCGGTTATACACACAAAAGGTTGTGTCGCTACGCAATACTGCTGGCGCTGCCAGCCAGCTGTGTGTCTGTACATTCCTGCTTTCGGAGGTTACTTGGCTGGAGCGAAACGTTGATTCGCTCTCATTTCTGCTTCATCCTCCAAGCTGTTCATCTGGTCTCGGCTGGCGGCGAACTTCTAACCAGGACTTCCGTACCTATCACTATGATAGGCTAGATAAAGTGTTGCTCCAGGTACGTGCAAGTCTGAGGGTTCTGAAAATATTCTAACCCCAAATATATTTTGCGTTTCAGCTTTCATTATGAGTTATGCCTGTGTGTGTGTGTGCGTATAGAGCAGTTTTTTTAATCTGGGCATTAACGCTGTTACAAAATCAAATTAAATTATATTTAATTAAATTATGAATGTGAGAGTCGTGGGTCAAGTTAATTTCAATAGAGAATATGTTAATGTATCTTGCACTCAGCTGTTTTGATGTAATTAATAACAACGATAGACACAGCAAATCAATTTGAATATCTCAATGAAACATTAAGAAAATAATTGCTAGACGAGCTTAGTACTGTTTAATCTGAATTAGTGGCGATGTGTGTATGCGCTGTAGCTGCTTAAAGTTAGTGTTGGTATTTAATGTGGACGGCCTAAGTGGCGTGAATTTCTTTATGACACCCTCTACAAGTATTGTATGTCCAGGTGCTCGACCAAGGACGAGATGGGTGTCAGGGGCGAACGAACATCTGTTCCCCCTAATAGCAGAGACGATCTTTAGCCACAATGCCGTCAGTCGAGGACTTTTCGATGCTAAGCTGAACCAAGAACTTTTCCAACGCTAAGCTGCACCAGGGACGGGTGATATGACTGTGACATCACTGATCCTCGCCTATACGAACTAAGTACACCGGACTATCCAGGTGGGAAAATTCTGTTTATCTATTTCTCTCTCTCTACAACATGTGAATGCACAGAAGCCGCCAGAAGCTCACTCGTGAAGTTCTGAAAATTAGACTCTAGCACAAACTCTCATGTTCAATTATGTGTGATCATCATGTTATTGCATGTGTGAACATTACCACAGTACACCTAATGAAGTATCTTATAACTGTATAATGTGTAAGAAGTTACACACATACACACACATCCGCAGTTTACTGTAAGATCTAACTTTCATCTAATTAAGACCATTAGGGAGTTAATTATCTCGTGCTATCAAGTCATCTGGTCATGGCAGAGTTTAATAACGTAGCTGGGGGTTGTCTGATGCTGTTGATGAGAAACGATTTTCTTTCACACACATACTTAATGCTTAATGATTAAGCTAAGGGTTCGTTTGGCTGTTTGAGTTTCGGGGCGGTAACTTGCATTCTCTGGTGTGAACTATGCTTGTGAATATGCTGGCAAATCTATGCTTAGGAGCGGAGATATTCCATTTTACGTTGTTATTTATATTTGTACCTAGCTATACATATTAGGCTTCATTTATTTACTGTAGTGGGAATCGGTTTATGTGGAGGTTAGTGTTGAAATGAGGGATGTTTTGTTATTCATGTCGTATATGTGTTTGTGTGTGTAATTTTACTATATATATATAGATATATTTTTGGGGAATATGTAACTGATTTAAAACAAGAGAATAACCATAAATGTGCTCGCTGAGACAACAGGCTAGCCTAATTGATATTATACAACACTGATAGATTAGTATTGCTTAATGAATGAGATTATTACCAACTTTGACTCATACATGATCAGGCAGAAATTTTGCAATTAGTAATATCAATTCATTTACTTGGTGACATTATGAATTAATGGAAATACATAGATATATATAATTCTGCCTTAAATGGTGTGCTCACACAATTACGAACTTGTTATTTATGTAAAATCTTACAGGTTGAATAAAGCACACGCTTGTTGGTTAAAAGAGTTTTTCATTTGCAAGTCCTGTCATTCACCTGGGGGGACATGTCTGTAATTGTATTTGGGCCTTGCACACTTTTGCTTCCTCTAGGTTTCTCTTTACCTAGTTCTAAATATGATGTCTCTCCCCTTTTAAAAAAAAAAAAAAACTTAATAAAAATAAAATTAAACAAAATTCAAAAAAAAAAAATTACAAAACTTAGAAAAATAAAAGGGGGGTTTCACGCCCCTGACCGCGGCAATGTCCAGTACGTCAGGGCGGGAGTTAGCCCTCGAGGGATAGTATGTAGGCCCGGTAGGACCCATGACTGTGACCCGAGCCGCATCAGCATACCTGCGTATGCGGGTCCCGTTTGGGTTTGCCAAGCGGCTCCCCCAATCGGGGTGCTTACAGTTCAGGTCGCCCGCCAGGACTACCCTCCTGTGTGCTCCAAAGACGGCCTCCAGATCGTTCGACAGGAGCTCCGTTTGTGGAGGCTTGTAAGCGGAAACCACGAGTAGACCGCCGAGAGCACCATGGAGCTCGACCGCGGTGCACTCGAGGTTCCGCCGCTGAGGCAGGACAACGCGGTGATGGCGAAGACTCGCCTTCACCGCGATGGCTGTGCCCCCTCCTGCGCGACCCGACCGGTCGTCCCGGTGGCACACGTAGTTGGGTAGTCGGAAACGACGATGCGGGGTCAGGTGCGTCTCGCCAAGAAGAAGCACGTCGGGCTTGTGACGGGCAACGAACTCTAAGAGCTCAGAATGCCGGGAAGCGAGGCCGTTGGCGTTCCACGCCACGAGCTCGAGGTCTCGCTTGAGGGATTGCCGTGGTTGTCCGTTCATAACAGACCTGTAACACGGCAGGCTTCCACCAAGAGGAGGAACTTATCTTGGGGAGAAACTGTTGCCAAGCGTTCCTTAATTTTAAGGAAAGTCTGGGCTACTTTCTGCAAGTCGTAGCTTGCCAGAAAGTCTGATACGATGGCGAGATCATCGGAAGATGAGGCCGGGGGAGAACGCTTGGCGGCAGCTGCATAGCTGCGGCGGGGCGAGACGGTGGAAGCCTTGGGGGCAGGTACTGGAGCGGGTGGCCGCTCTGGCTTTTGGTGGACGGGCTTGGGTCCAGTGGCAGGTGGTTTAGGCTGGCCCGTGTTCTTGGCCTGGTTCCTAACTTTCTTGCCCGATCTGGGGAATCTAGGCTTGGGTGGCGGCGGCAATGGAGGATCAATTTCCTCATCGTCCGGCAGCGGGACTTGGGTGTAGTGTGGAACTTCGCGTTCCGGTTCCGGGGGCGCGGTGGTTGGTTTGGCCTGTGGAGCTTCGCTCGGGCTCACTGCACTGCTGGGTTTCGGAACCGGAGCGACCTAGGGGCTGGTTTCCGGACCACAAGTTCAGCGGCTTTGGCCGGTGTTACTGGTTGTCTAACATCATGTCGAGGCTTAGGCTGGACGGGTTTCTTGAGTTTGTCCAGCTGCTCGCTATAGACTGGGCAGCGCCTGTTATTAGCAGCATGGGCGCCGCCACAGTTTATACAATATCGGTGGTTGGCCGGGACAGCGCAGGCCTGCGTCAAGTGGTCATTTCCACAGCGGACGCAGGTCGGCGCGTTCCGACAACCGAAGCTGCTGTGGCCGAACCGCTGGCACCTGTGGCACTGGGAAAGTCGCCCGGTCTGACGGCAGGGCTCTACGCTCACGTAGAGCCCGAAAAGCCGTTTCAAATCTAACAAGGCCTGGGAGGAGTCGCCCTTCTCTACCAGGAGTCTTATTAGGGGGAGTGGTCGACGCGAGCCATAAGTGGTGTACAGCCGAGAGGCTCCCACAACCTTATAGCCCGCGTCGCGCAGTTCGTCTAGGACGACCTGCGGATCCGCCTGTATGTCCAGGCCCCGAAGGACGAGGGCTACAGGCTTGATGCGGTTAAGCGTGTAAGTGTGGAACTGGAACGATTCACGTTCCAGCCACTGGACCACTCCGAAGTGCTCGGATGCGCTGCGGCAGGTAACGCGCACAGTCTCGCTCGCAAGGAGCTTGACCGATGCGTTATCTGCCAGCGCAACGACCTTGCGGAGTCGGCGAACAAAGCCGATTACATCCCTGACGTTTGTAACGAACACCGGCGGGATCCTTCCTTCGGAGGTGCGACTAGGCGCAACCTCAGCGGAGGCTTGGAATGCCGCCGAGTCCGTGGCCGAACTCAAGGAGGTCAGGGAGGGAGACTTTCTCGGCTTGCCACCGTGCCCTACTACCACCCAGTCGGTGGAAGCCGAGGTCTCCATGGCTGGGGAGTCAGACTCCGGCAGAGGTACAGGACTGCTTGGCCTACTGACGGCCGTGCAGCCGGAAGGTCCGGCCTTTGCGGGCTTGGTCGGCCCTAATAAGGACCGATTATTGGAACGAACTTGCGCGGGCTCAGCAGGGCTTCCCGCGCGAGTCGTAGGGTTCCCGACTGGCCCAAGTGGCCGGCCGGGGGGCTCGTTGCTGCCGCACAGTGCTTTGGGGGCACTATCAGCTGGTCTAATGCCGACTAGCTCGGCTCTTTGTCCAGCGGGTACCCGGGGGCCGAACTGTGACACCGTCACAGTGGCGGCGCAACCCGCATCTCTATTAGTGAGTCCTACTCTCGGACTCCCCGGGTTTCGCTGGACAGCGCTACCTAGAACACTTACCGGCACTGTGCGGCAGGTCCCAGTTGTGTGCTGCTTGGCGTCGTCTTGCTGGCAAGGCGGTAGGTCTATTTCCATTTCCATCGCTGCAGCTGGATGATGGCGCTGGCGATGAGGCGATTGTTGGTCCGGCGGTTTCTTCTTTACTGCCGCCGCAGTAGCTTGCGCTGAAGGCCTCTTCATGGCAGTAAGTAGAGGACGAGGCTATCCTCTTCTGCAATGCTCTTCTGAACGTCCAATCTCTTCCAAGGTTGAGTGCAGAGTTTCTCAATGTCACGATTCTCTGTCACCCAAAGTTGCCCTCCATTCTGAAATGTTGTCCATTTCGTAATGTTAATTATGTATGTGTTTGTTCTGTAACTAAGTTCTTAGTCATGGTATTTTTAATTGTTCATTTTCTTAATTCTGTTTTTTATATATCTATTTTCCTCAGCCATTTGGTTTATTACAGTTCTTTTTTTCCTCTTTCATTTGTATTTAAAGGTATAGAGTCAGTGGAGAGCCATCATTTTCTGTTACGCTGGAACGATTTATTTTAGTAGGTTTTCTTTATTGTTTACTACAGATGGTTATCGTTTCTGGGGACACTAAAGTCTAGATAACTGATTTTGATATCAAATTTTTTGTAAATTTTATGTTCAAGAATATTCCTTACTTGTTTTAATATTTCGTTTGCATATTAATTTTTATTGTTGAGAAACAATAAACCATCGTCAATATCTCTGATCCATAAACTATCGAGGTCAAAAATTTTTATCCTGTTATGTACTTTGGTGTTCGTATTCCGAAATACTTTGTACGACGTATGTACAAAGGTTACGACGTAAGCTTTTATAGTAGACGTGGGTAACTCATCTGACCGAGTCCTACCTAGACGACAAAACGGGGTAGACTCAGGTGGTCACAGAAAGAAGAGATGCTTGAGGAGATGGGGAAAATGAGCTTGCAATGTGGTAATTGGTGCAACAGAAGCCTCCTGTGTGAAGGATGAGAGAGACAGAAGACTCACAATGGGTCGGTGGAAGGTAACTCGTCAATTACAAATTATATTGATCGCCAGAGAAATCGTCATTAATGTTTAGTTCTCCCAGTTATTCAGAATGTATTAGAGTGTATTCCAATACCTCCAATATCCAATATGTTATACACAGCCAATAATAAAAATCACCAAGTTAAATAAAACGAACAACGCTAAATATGTAACACACGACAGACGACAGTACGTACATGGCCAACAGTAGACTGAAACTGACCCGCTGTGACATGCAACATGCAGGAAGAATGTGATTCACCAGTGACAGAGCGAATGAAGTCTGTAATTCTATATTTTGCCGCATGCAATCGGCAAACACCGACATTTACCTGGCATCTGTTTTAAATGTAAATATTTTATGAGGCTCTTCATACATTCGTGGTGACACAACAATAAATCTTACAGTCGTATGCCGGTAAAATTTAAGATTTACCGTTTTTCGCAATTTTCCAGACAATAACCAGAAGTCCTACAAGAAGTACTATGCGTATGTATGTCCTAAAAAAAAAATACTAGACTTATACAGAGAGGATAACTTGCCGAATTTTATCATGTATACCAAATTCGTGATATTTCCGACAACGTTCGAATGTTCACTGTTACACTTAGTCATGTATCTGTAGCTACACAGCAGATACTATTAATGATAATGGGTAGTGGTGCCCATCTCCCGCTCCCCATCCAATGGAGCATTGCACCCAAAATATCTCACTGTCCCTCCCGCAAAGTTTCACTTCCCGTCTATACCTGAAATGTAATCCATAATAACTGTTGTCAATCACCAAAATACTTTAAAGCATTTGTTTTTGTGCATTAAAAAATTACGTTATATTTTTTAATAAAAATCATTATAATAAATACTATATTAGAATTATTAACAGCAGGCTATTGTTACGCAAGCTGCTTCAAGGCTTTCACCCCGATGTCACAAAACGTCAATTCACCAACCACTGCCGCATAATGTCTGTTACCACGCGTTTTGAATTACGGTTAAGACTGTGTAAATAGCCCTAGAAGTTTTCAAGTTGTTTTAACAAAATTTTAGCCGTTTTAAACATTGTTCCATCTAAAATTCTCTCCTCCACAAAAACTATGATATCCCCAAAAAATTCTGATGGCGCGATTTGCTACTGGTGCAATTATCTCCCCACTCTGGGCATCCCTGACAATGGCACCAAGGAGAATAAACGTTCTCTGCAGGTTAGATTAGGTTAGATTAGGTTAGGTTAAGTTAGGTTAGGTTAGGTTATTTCTTATCCACTAAGAACATATGTGCCATATATACTCTAATCTACACATAGATCTATTGTCACCGGACAAAAGGCTTGCCGCATGACAAATGGCGCCAATCGTACACTCTAGTGTTTTTGGTGCCCCTAAAAAGGACCTGGTGGCGAGAAGGCTGATGTTGGTTGTGCCGCGCTGAGATGTTCGGCGGCTGCGCCCGCTGTTCGTGGCGTACTACAGTCCTCCTCTTCTTTCGGCATCGGTTGTAGAGTCGGCTGCCAGCCCAGCGAAATCCACCGCTGGCGCGGACTAGAGGGCGAAGACGCAAGAACGCCGGTTCTATTCTTCGGCCGTTCCTTCCGGCTGACTCCGCGTCGATGTCGTCCGAGAGAGGAGAGGAGATGAAGTGCGTCCGATGGCGTGGCGATGAATAGTGCTCCAAAATACACGACTGGGGGTCGCGAGTAGTGCAGTGTCAGTCTCAGAAAGGACTCCTGCCACTGGGTCAGATTGAGTTCTTTTTATATAATTTTATCTATTTATGGGGGGTCTGAAGCGACCTGCGATTGGTGGATTATACCACCGGGACTAATAAACGAGGTCGCTTCCAGGACTCACCTGGTCGCGGGGTGTATTTAACAAGTTCGGCAATGAGGGAAATGTGGGTCACTCTGTCGGAACGAACATAGAATCTACGCGCCAGGCGTCTCACGGTGTCATCAAAAGAGCGGCCACCGAGTCCTCTCCTCAAAAGACGAGAAGAGTACCTCCGGGGGACTTTACACGCAAGCTTCAGTCCCCGGTAGAGTACGCACTGGAGCGGAGCGCTGCTCTATGACCACGAGCCAGGTATCCCCAAACAGGACTGGCGTAGGTAATCACGGGCAACACGTACGAGTTGACAGCTAGCTCCCAGTTACGTCTACGGAACGCCAGCATGTCACGACGCAACTTGCCGGACGCTCTGTTAAACGCAGCCTTGTCAGCCGGGTCACGAGTTCTCTGCCAGCGTCTCCGGAGGCGATTCCTCTCGCAAGCGAGCTGAGACACCTCTTCGGGGATACGCTGATAGTCGGGCGTGAGCCCCGGCTTCATCCAGTAGGACACGTCTACTACCGAGACTACGGCTGTGTCGAATAAGGCAACTGCCTCGTCGACATGCTGGGTAGTGTCGAGTGGTATATGCTCAGGTAGGCGGCGACTGAACGCCGGGCCAAAGCGTTTCCACTCGATTACACGCCGCTCGTCGCGGACGGTAGAGTGCTAGGTATGCACACTGATGGGGCAATGGTCCGAGGACAGTTCCGAAATGACGGAGACGTGGACCGGACAATAAACGTCCCTGACCGCGGCAATGTCCAGTACATCAGGGCAGGAGTTAGCCCTCGAGGGATAGTATGTAGGTCCGGTAGGACCCATGACTGTGACCCGAGCCGCATCAGCATACCTGCGTAAGCGGGCCCCGTTTGGGTTCACCAAGCGGCTCCCCCAATCAGGGTGCTTACAGTTCAGGTCGCCCGCCAGGACTACCCTTCTGTGTGCGCCAAAGACGGCCTCCAGATCGTTCGATAGGAGCTCCGTTTGTGGAGGCTTGTATGCGGAAACCACGAGTAGACCGCCGAGAGCACCATGGAGCTCAACCGCGGTGCACTCGAGGTTCCGCAGCTGAGGCACGACAACGCGGTGATGGCGAAGACTCGCCTTCACGAACAACTTAGCAACGAACTCTAAAAGCTCAGAATGCCGGGAAACGAGACCGTTGACGTTCCACGCCACGAGCTCGAGGTCTCGCTTGAGAGATTGCCGTGGTTGTCCGTTGTTCATAACAGACCAATAACACGGCAGGCTTCCACCAAGAGGAGGAATTTGTCTTTGAGCGAGGCTGTTGCCAAGCGTTCGTTTATATTGCGGAAAGTTTGGGCTACTTTCTGCAGGTCGTAGCTTGCCAGAAAGTCGGAGACGACGGCGAGATCTTCGGCAGATGATTGTGGAGAACGCTTGGCGGCAGCTGCATAGCTGCGGCGGGGCGAGGCGGTGGAAGCCTTGGGGGCAGGTTCTGGAGCGGGTGGTCGCTCTGGTTTTTGGCGGACACGCTTGGGTCCAGTGGCAGGTCCACATTATCGTTCCGGGTTCTTTGATATGTCTAAGCGACCGCACAGCTCAATTTTACAATTTTGTAGCAAAAAGTCGCGTACCGGTAGTGATTTTCGTGAGGTTAGTGAAAATTTCACATTGCCAAATGTTTCTTCGCAGCCGCAGCGTGACGATGTTGTCGCAAACGTTCTTCCCGGAACTAGTTTCACATCCCCCTGTAAAAACTCGGCTGATATTGAATGTACATCGAGATCACTCAATAATGTTGACGTGCTTGCTGAATCATTTAGAAGTGATAAGTGTATTGTTCTGATTCCGAAAGCATCAACATTTTCAAGTTCCAGTGAACCACACGCTTATGATATTGGAGTTTACGTAGGAAAAGACTTGTCTAATGGAAGGAAACTGGATGTCTTGAACAACGTCTGGGAACCAAATCCAGGGTTTGTTTTTCCAACAAAAGGAAAGAGAAATTTGCGATTTCAGTTTAAATGCCTTTACCGCTGGAAGTGGCTTGCATATTCCGAATTTAAGGGAGGGAGTTTTTGTAAAATTTGTTCACTTTTTGCTCCAAGTGATGGTGTTGGATCTGGCAAGCAACCCCTAGGTCAACTTTGTAGTGTGAAATTTGACAACTGGAAGGATGCCGTCGAGCGATTTACAGAACATGAGAAGTGTCTGTATCACAAACAAAGTTTGGAGGTAGCCGGTACTTTGGCCGATATTTCATGTGGGAAAAAAATCTATCGATGTGCTAATAGATACTGCAACAATGCAAAAGAAACTGGAGAACAGGAAAATCTTATTCCTATTATTGAAAGTGTTTTGTTCTGCGGGAAACAATGTATCGCACTGCGAGGCCACAGGGATTCGGGACGAATAGAGGTCGACCAAGAACCAGAAGAAAATGATGGCAATTTCAGGGCACTTCTTCGCTTTCGAAGTAAGACTGATTCTGTATTAAAAAATATGTTGACCTGTAGTGTTGGAAATGCGCAGTACACCAGTCCTAGAATACAGAATGAAATAATTGAAGTGTGCAACGACCTGATTGTTCGAAATCTCGTGAAAGAACTTAATGCCTCCAGTTGCTTCTCTATTCTCGCCGATGAGACGTCAGACATATCAGGCTTAGAACAATTATCACTGTGTGTTCGTCATGTTGATAGAGAAAATTTCACTGTGAAGGAAAACTTTCTACAATTCATACCATTATATGCTGTGACCGGAAAAGGAATCGCAACGGCGATATTGGACAAGTTGCGTTCATTAAATATAGACATAAATAACGTAAGATTCGTGGTCAAGGGTATGACGGAGCTATGTCCATGTCAGGAAAAGTAAACGGAGTCCAGGCACAAGTAAAGGAAATAATTCCGTCAGCTTTATATGTCCACTGCTCAGCACACAGCCTCAACTTAGCTGTATCCAGTGCCTGTGAAGTAGCTGCCATTAGAAACGGCATGGGTACAATATCGAGTCTGTACGAATTTCTTAATACACCTGAAAGGCAACATGTTTTAAAAGCGGCGATAAGTGAAATGGAAACAACAACTTCACGCCGTGAAAAACTCGTTGAACTTTGTGTAACACGTTGGTTGGAAAGGTATAACTCCGTGGCTGCGGTGGTGGAATTCTATTATTGCAACCCTTCAAAGCATATCAGAATGGAAAGACAAAGACTCGTCCTCACAAGCAAAATTCACTTTTATGTGCTCTGACTGACTGTAAATTTGCGATATCGCTGTTTTGTATTCAGAGACTGTTTTCTTTAAGTCTCCCGTTGTGTAAATTCCTTCAGAATTCAACTATTAATCTCGTGGAAGCAGTAAACCTTGCTGAAGATATTAACAGTGAAATGAAATCTATACGCAAAAATGTCGATGAAGAATTTTCTAAAATTTTCATTTGTGCTTCTGAAGTCTTGAATAGGTTGGGGTCCTCCATTCAAATCCCTCGCATGGCAGAGCAACAAAAAAAACGTGTGAACTTGGACTTATCATCAGTGACGCCAGAACTTTACTTTCGTGTCTCTACTTTTATTCCATTTCTGGATACCTTCATGTCCCAACTACATTCGCGTTTCTTGAAACACAAGGAAATATTGAAAGGCTTTCAATGCCTTTTACCTACGAACCCAGTCCTTCTGCCCCTGCCGTCTCAAGTTTTTGCTTTCACTTCGCTCACAGAGTTCTACGCCAGTGACATAAGAAGCGGTTGCCAAGAAGACCTGAATAATGAATTAAAATTATGGTACAGAAAAATTGCACGTTTTGAGAAGGGAGACCAACCGAAGACGGCCGTAGATGGGTTAACTATGTGCAATCCCAACATAATGCCAAATATATTTACTTTGCTAGAAATACTAGCTGCGCTCCCAGTGTCCACATGTACAAATGAACGATGTTTCTCAACATTACGCCGTCTAAAAACATATTTGCGTAATTGTACTGGTAATACACGTTTGAATGGATTAGCACTCCTCAACATACATAGAAATTAAACTCCAACTGCAAAAGACGTGTTAAATGAACAATGAACTAATGAAAAAAAAACGTCGTTTGGACATTGACATTGTATTGTGAATGCTAAAATTTCCGAAGTGTAGTGACGTTATATACTGTAGGCTACGTACATTATATATACTGTATATATTAATTTAATTACCAGTACTCGTTTTAAACAATGATTTTTCAAAACAATAGTAGACTACAGTAGAATATTGATTTGAATATTTGAGACAACTGCATTCAATTTTTTATTCAAATTCCTTCATAGAGTGTGGATTCATCATTCCAGTTTCATTCTTCAACCTTGGTGAGTTCCATATTGACATATTGTGTTTAATTAAATTTATTTCAATATATCTGATTGCTTCCATGGATTTTCCTGTTATGTAAAGTGTCTTACCTATCGTATACAAATAACCGTTGACTAAAATATATGATTATTGTGTAGCCTAAGTGTAATGTGGCACTGGCACAAGCATTTTTATTATACGAAATGAAACAGATGTTAAAATTTGTTAAAAAATTGTAGCCTAAGGCTGTGAAAAAAATACGTTTCGGGTATTTTCGGGTAATAAAAAAAAGATTTTATTAGGGTATTTATGAATATGTTCTATTCGAACATAGTATAATAAATATACCGTAACATGATATAATAATAATATTAATACACAAAATTTAAAATACCGATAATGTCAATTTTAATAATGACCCCCCCCCCCTTAACAAAATTCTGCCAGGTCAGAGCTGTTGGGTTGCGCGTCGTGAGACGACCCAATGGTTTCCTAGTACCGAGCCTCCGGTAGCGGCTCCTGCCTAGTGGTCCTGTCCAGACGGAATATTGTTAATTAATTTTTAGTGGTCGCTACAACGACATGCTCGTACTAGGTCGACTAGTACAGTATTTGTCGAGGCCGTTTCCAAGATTCACCTGGACGTATTCGGTACTTGCCAAGGCCAGCTATGAGTGGGTTTGTCTGGGTCCTCGCAGCTCGGACGTAAAATTTACGTGCAAGTCGCCTTGCGGTGTCATCCAAGGAGCGGACACCGAGTCCTCTTCTCAGGAGACGAGAAGAAAACCGATAGGAGACTTTGGCCGCTAGCCGAAGACCTCTATCGAGAACGCTTTGCAACCTTCTTTTATGAACGGTTGCGAGGTAACCCCAGACGGGAAGAGCGTAGGTAATGATCGGCAACAGATACGCGTTGACGATCAACTTACCCAGCTTGCGGGTCATAGCCTTGTTGGCAAGTATCGGAAACAGTTGCGCGAGACGAGCGGACGCTTTCTTTCGCATCGTCTCAGCGTGGGTACGCCAGGTGAGCCGACGATCAAGGTGGACACCGAGGTACTTAACTTCCCTCGACCAGGGCAGGTACGTTCTACCGAGTCTCACTCGGCCTCGTGGTTCTTTCCGGCGCTTTGTGAATAGCACCGCGGAGCTCTTGGTTTCGTTGACGGCAACTTTCCAGCTTTCCGTCCACGTCGAATACGCATCGAGTGCGCGCTGAAGTCGTGGGATAGCAAAGTCTGCGTTCCGATCGGCGGTATAGACCGCCGTGTCGTCGGCAAACAAAGCCATCTGGACTCCAGGCTCTCTGGGTGCGTCGTTGACATACACGGAGAACAGGAGAGGCCCTAGCACGCTACCTTGAGGTACCCCGGCTGTGATACGTCTCTCGGAAGAGACGTGGTCGTCTATTCGCACGCAGAAAGTCCTCTCCGTCAGAAAGCTAGCAATCAAGCGAAGGTAGCAATCTGGGAGCTGGATTTCCCGGAGCTTGAACAAGAGCCCGTCGTGCCAGACACTATCAAAGGCCTTTTCCACATCTAGGAAACACGCGACAGTCTGCTCTTTCCGACACCCGGCGTCCGTGATGTATTCCACCAGTCTCATCAGTTGATGAGTGGTGGAATGCCCCACACGGAAGCCGAACTGTTCGGGGACCAGTACATCGAAATTTCGTAGATGATCTAGTACTCTCCGTTGTACGAGACGTTCGAGGACCTTTGACGTGGCTGACAGTAGACTAATGGGCCGGAGGTTGCCGGGACGGGAAGCGTCCTTTCCCTGCTTCGGGATCACTATAACCGTCGCCTTACGCCATTTCTGGGGAAAATAGGCCAGTCTAAGACACGCGTTGAACAGCGCGACCAAGAAAAGTACTCCTCGCTCCGGGAGTGAAAATTCTGCGTACGCCACTGATGCCTATATATAGTGTGACGGCAGCGGTATGCGAACATCTGCTCTCCGGTACAGCGGCGGACACAGCGAGCCAATCAGGGATCAGCAGCCAAGACGTGACCAACTACGTGCTCGGAGCGAGCCAATCAGCGATCCCGGTTAGTGCATAAAACCCGGGCCGGTAGAAAATTTTGGAGCGAGCGGCACAGAGACTCGACAGCGAGAGAGACATTCGACTGCCAGCATTCGAAGAGTACAGACGTCATTGAACAGCGCATAAGAGGATCACATCGACCTCAGAGAGATCTGCTGCTAACAACATCGGTTCCAAGCATTCAGACCTTCTTGAATTCCTGGCTCGGTTCAAACCCGACGTACTTCTCCTTTCTGAGACCCACCTGACCCCGGCGAACCGGTTTCGATTACCAAATTACGTGGTCTATCGGGATGACCGAGTTGGCCAACGAGGAGGCGGCACGGCGATCGCGGTGAGGACCTCCATAGGTCATCATCGTGTCGCTTTGCCGCAGCTTACCAACCTAGAGGCCACCGCCATTGAGGTCCACGGAGCTCTTGGCGGCGTCCTCGTGGTTTCAGCATACAAGCCCCCACGAGCTGAACTCCTTGTTGGCGACCTGGAAGTCATCTTCGATTCCCATCGAAGGGTAATTTTGGCCGGCGATCTGAATTGCAAGCATCGCGTTTGGAATAGTCGCCTGACTACTCCGAACGGGAGGCGCTTGCTCAGTTTTGTTGAATCGCGCCGGGCGATGGTGTTTGGTCCAGCGCAACCCACGTTCTTTCCGTCACAGCCTAACGCGGCTCCCGATGTTCTGGATATCGCGGTGACCCAAGGAGTTGTCTGTCCGGTCGAGGTATTCTCACTTACGGAGCTGACATCCGACCACAACCCTATCTTGGTCCACGTCGCTACCCAGCACGCCTATGCACGTTCTGACCAGAAGAAAGTTATCGATTGGGATCGCTACGGCCCGGCCTTGTGCCGTAGATTGCCGCCAGCGGCCCCACTCGATTCCGTTCGCTTCCTAGACGAAGCAGTTGCGGGAATCGAAGAGGCAATCATCTCGGCTATAGGCGTGTCTTCACGTACGCGAGCTGGTTTCACGCCTGGCTACCAACGCATCCCTGAGGAAGTCTCTCTTCTCGCTCGCGAGAGGAATTACTTCCGGAAACGTTGGCAGAGGACCCGTGATCCGGCCGATAAGGCAGCATAACATCGGCTCACCGGACGACTGCGAGGCAGTCTGAAGGCGTTCCGACGTAGCTGTTGGGAACTCGACGTGGCCCGAACGGGGGATGCGGACCCGCTAAGTCACCCGTACAGAATACCTACCGCATTGACGGGACGGAGGCGCCGACCTCCACTTCCCGCCATTGTTGGACCGTTCGGTCGACCCCTGGGTCGCCCGGAGGAGAAGGCCGAGTACTTGGGCTTGTGTTTCGAGCGACAGTTCGCTCCCAACCCGCCCATGGACTGGGACTTCGACGAACAAGTCGAGATGGCTGTGGAAGACTTTCTGTCACTTCCGATCACGGCGGAGCCCGAACCCATCTCTTTGGAAGAGGTCTCAGATCGGCTCGCTGAACTTCAGCCAAGAAAAGCTCCAGGCCCGGACGGTGTTACCAACACCGCTCTACGACTTCTTCCCGAGCCTGGAGTTCAATTCTTGACTGATTTGTTTAACGCGTGTCTCAGACTGGCCTACTTTCCCAAGAAATGGAGAAAGGCGACGGTTATCGTGATCCCGAAGCCGGGAAAGGATACCACCCGCTCGGAAAACCTCCGGCCTATCAGCCTACTATCCGCTACGTCCAAGGTTTTTGAGCGCCTCGTACAGCGTCGTGTACGGGAACATCTAACCAACTTTGACGTGCTGGTCCCCGAACAGTTCGGCTTTCGTATGGGGCATTCGACCACTCATCAACTGATGAGACTGGTGGAAGGCATCACGGAAGCCGGGTGTCGGAGAGAACGGAACGTTGGCTGTTTCTTAGATGTTGAGAAAGCCTTCGACAGCGTATGGCATGATGGCCTGTTATTCAAACTTAGGGAAGTCCAGCTCCCGGACTGCTACCTCCATCTGGTTGCTAGCTTTCTGACGGAGAGGACCTTCTGCGTGAGAGTTGGCGATTCAGTCTCTTCCGAGAGACGAATCACAGCCGGCGTCCCTCAAGGTAGTGTTCTAGGCCCCCTTCTGTTCTCGATCTACGTCAACGACGTGCCGAGACAGCCTGGAGTCCAGATGGCCCTCTTCGCTGACGACACGGCCGTATTTACGGCCGATCGTCATGAGGAAAGGGCCGTCCTACGACTGCAGCGCCAGCTCGACACGCTCGTGGACTGGACTGAGAACTGGAGAGTGCTCCTCAACGCCACCAAGAGTGTAGCCGTCGAATTCTCTAAGCGACGGAAGAACCCCGTTAGGCAACTACGTATCGGCAGAACGTACTTGCGCTGGTCCAACGAGGTCAAGTACCTCGGCTTACACCTTGACCGTCGGCTCACCTGGCGTACCCACGCACAGACAGTTCTTAAGCGAGCATCCACTCGCCTGTGCGCACTGTTTCCACTCCTGATCAGCCCAGCCATGACCAGGAAATTGGGTAGGATGATCGTCGGCGCGTATCTGCTGCCGGTCATTACCTACGCCTGCCCGGTCTGGGGTTACCTCGCCGCAATGCATAAAAAGAAGTTGCAGAGCGTCCTCGACAGGGGGCTTCGGCTAGCGGCCAAAGTCCCCCGTCGCTTCTCATCTCGCCTTCTAAAGAGAGGACTTGGCGTCCGCTCCTTAGACGACACTTTCAGGCGGCTTGCACGCAAATTTTATGCACGTGCGGCGAGGTTCCCAGACAATCCACTAGTGACTGGGCTGGGAAGGTACCGTATACGCCCAGGTGATTCGTGGAAACGCCCTCGGTGTATATTGCGCTAGTGTAGGCTAGCACAACAGCCGAGAATCGGCCTGCAATAGAGCACACGCCCTACTTGGGCAGGGCCACGAGGCAGGAGCTCCAGATGGTAGCTCGGAACTCAGTTTTGGCTGGCCCGTGTTCTTGGCCTGAGGTCTACCTTTCTTCTTGCCTGATCTGGGATAGCGAGGCTTGGGTGGCGGCGGCAGTGGAGGATCAAGTTCCTCATCATTCTGCGGCAACGGGACCTTTGCATACGCGGGTATCTCGCGTTCCGGTTCCGAGGGCGCGACTACAAGTGTGGCCTGTTTAGCATTGCTCGGGCTCACTGCACAAGGTGGTTTCGGAACCGGAGCAGACCTTGGGGCTGGTTTCCGTACCACAGGCTCAGAGGCTTTGGCCGATATTACTGGCTGCACAGTATGTCGAGGCTTAAGCTGGACAGGCTTAGCTAGTTTGTCCAGCGGCTCCTTGTAAATTGGACAGCGCCTGTTGTTTGCAGCGTGGGCGCCTCCACAGTTAATGCAATATCTATGGTTATCAGGAACAGCGCAGGCCTGCGTTAAGTGATCAAGTCTGCACCGGACGCAGGTCGGCGCGTTCCGACAAGCAAAGCTGCTGTGACCGTACCTCTGACACCTGTGGCATTGGGAAATCTTCCCGGTCTGACGGCAGGGCTCTACGCTAACGCAGAGCCGGAACAGCCGTTTCAACTCTAAAAGGGCCTGGGTGGGTTTGCCCTTCTCCACCTGGAGTCTGATTAGAGGCAGGGGTCGACGCGAGCCGTAGGTTGTATACAACCGAGAGGCTGCCACAACCTTGTAACCCGCGTCGCGCAGTTCGTCAAGGACGACCTGCGGATCGGCCTGTATGTCTAGCCCCCGAAGAACGAGGGCTACAGGCTTGATGCGGTTTAGGGAGTATGTGTGGAACTGGGACGATTCTTGTTCCAGCCACTGGATCACTCCGAAGTGTTCCGATGCGCTGCGGCAGGTAACGCGTACAGTCTCACTCGCTAGGAGTTTGACAGAAACGTTATCTGCCAGCGCAACGACCTTGCAGAGTCGGCGACTAAAGTCGATAATATCCCTGACGTTCGTGACGAACACCGGCGGAAACCTTCCTTCGGAGGTGCGGCTAGGCGCAACCTCAGCGGAGGCTTGGAATGCCGCCGAGTCCGTAGCCGAACTCAAAGAAGCCAGGGACGGGAACTTCCTCGGCTTGCCATCGTGCCCTACTACCACCCAGTCGGTGGAAGCGGTGTCTCCATGTCGGGGGAGTCAGACTCCGATAGAGGATTGGGGCTGCCTGGCCTACTAGCGGCCGTGCAACCAGAAGGTCCGGCCTTTACGGGCTCTGTCGGCCATAACAAGGAACGATTGTTGTCACGAACTTGCGCGGGTTGAGCAGGGCTTCCCGCGCAAGTCGTAGAGTTCCCGACTGGCCCAAGTGGCCGGCCGGGAGGCTCGTCGTTGCCGCACAGTGCTTCAGGGACACTATCAGCTGGTCCAATGCTGACTAACTCAGCTCTTTGCCCAGCGGGTATCCGGGGGCCGAACTGTGACACCGTCACAGTGGCGGCGCAACCCGCATCTCTATTTGTGAGTCCTAATCTCGGACTCCCAGGATTCCGCTGGGTAGCGCTACCTAGTCGACTTACCTGCACTGTGCGGCAGGTCCCAGTCGTGCGTGTAGTGATGTCATCGTCTTGCTGGTCCACTTCCATCGCTGCAGCTTAATGGTGGCGCTGGCGATGAGGAGATCGTTGATCCGGCGGTTTCTTCTTTACTGCCGCCGCAGTAGCTTGTGGTGATGGCCTCTTGATAGCAGATCTCTCTTTGCTCTGGGCTTTGCGGTTGTGCGTCGCAGAGACGAACCGCACGGGAACTGAGTTCCGAGCTACCATCTGGAGCTCCTGCCTCGTGGCCCTGCCCAAGTAGGGCGTGTGCTCTATAGCAGGCCGATTCTCGGCTGTTGTGCTAGCCTACATTAGCGCAATATACACCGAGGGCGTTTCCACGAATCACCTGGGCGTATACGGTACCTTCCCAGCCCAGTCACTAGAGGATTGTCTGGGAACCTCGCCGCACGTGCATAAAATTTGCGTGCAAGCCGCCTGAAAGTGTCGTCTAAGGAGCGGACGCCAAGTCCTCTCCTTAGAAGGCGAGATGAGAAGCGACGGGGGACTTTGGCCGCTAGCCGAAGCCCCCTGTCGAGGACGCTCTGCAACTTCTTTTTATGCATTGCGGCGAGGTAACCCCAGACCGGGCAGGCATAGGTAATGACCGGCAGCAGATACGCGCCGACGATCATCCTACCCAATTTCCTGGTCATGGCTGGGCTGATCAGGAGTGGAAACAGTGCGCACAGGCGAGTGGATGCTCGCTTAAGAACTGTCTGTGCGTGGGTACGCCAGGTGAGCCGACGGTCAAGGTGTAAGCCGAGGTACTTGACCTCGTTGGACCAGCGCAAGTACGTTCTGCCGATACGTAGTTGCCTAACGGGGTTCTTCCGTCGCTTAGAGAATTCGACGGCTACACTCTTGGTGGCGTTGAGGAGCACTCTCCACCAGTTCTCAGTCCAGTCCACGAGCGTGTCGAGCTGGCGCTGCAGTCGTAGGACGGCCCTTTCCTCATGACGATCGGCCGTAAATACGGCCGTGTCGTCAGCGAAGAGGGCCATCTGGACTCCAGGCTGTCTCGGCACGTCGTTGACGTAGATCGAGAACAGAAGGGGGCCTAGAACACTACCTTGAGGGACGCCGGCTGTGATTCGTCTCTCGGAAGAGACTGAATCGCCAACTCTCACGCAGAAGGTCCTCTCCGTCAGAAAGCTAGCAACCAGATGGAGGTAGCAGTCCGGGAGCTGGACTTCCCTAAGTTTGAATAACAGGCCATCATGCCATACGCTGTCGAAGGCTTTCTCAACATCTAAGAAACAGCCAACGTTCCGTTCTCTCCGACACCCGGCTTCCGTGATGCCTTCCACCAGTCTCATCAGTTGATGAGTGGTCGAATGCCCCATACGAAAGCCGAACTGTTCGGGGACCAGCACGTCAAAGTTGGTTAGATGTTCCCGTACACGACGCTGTACGAGGCGCTCAAAAACCTTGGACGTAGCGGATAGTAGGCTGATAGGCCGGAGGTTTTCCGAGCGGGTGGTATCCTTTCCCGGCTTCGGGATCACGATAACCGTCGCCTTTCTCCATTTCTTGGGAAAGTAGGCCAGTCTGAGACACGCGTTAAACAAATCAGTCAAGAATTGAACTCCAGGCTCGGGAAGAAGTCGTAGAGCGGTGTTGGTAACACCGTCCGGGCCTGGAGCTTTTCTTGGCTGAAGTTCAGCGAGCCGATCTGAGACCTCTTCCAAAGAGATGGGTTCGGGCTCCGCCGTGATCGGAAGTGACAGAAAGTCTTCCACAGCCATCTCGACTTGTTCGTCGAAGTCCCAGTCCATGGGCGGGTTGGGAGCGAACTGTCGCTCGAAACACAAGCCCAAGTACTCGGCCTTCTCCTCCGGGCGACCCAGGGGTCGACCGAACGGTCCAACAATGGCGGGAAGTGGAGGTCGGCGCCTCCGTCCCGTCAATGCGGTAGGTATTCTGTACGGGTGACTTAGCGGGTCCGCATCCCCCGTTCGGGCCACGTCGAGTTCCCAACAGCTACGTCGGAACGCCTTCAGACTGCCTCGCAGTCGTCCGGTGAGCCGATGTTATGCTGCCTTATCGGCCGGATCACGGGTCCTCTGCCAACGTTTCCGGAAGTAATTCTTCTCGCGAGCGAGAAGAGAGACTTCCTCAGGGATGCGTTGGTAGCCAGGCGTGAAACCAGCTCGCGTACGTGAAGACACGCCTATAGCCGAGATGATTGCCTCTTCGATTCCCGCAACTGCTTCGTCTAGGAAGCGAACGGAATCGAGTGGGGCCGCTGGCGGCAATCTACGGCACAAGGCCGGGCCGTAGCGATCCCAATCGATAACTTTCTTCTGGTCAGAACGTGCATAGGCGTGCTGGGTAGCGACGTGGACCAAGATAGGGTTGTGGTCGGATGTCAGCTCCGTAAGTGAGAATACCTCGACCGGACAGACAACTCCTTGGGTCACCGCGATATCCAGAACATCGGGAGCCGCGTTAGGCTGTGACGGAAAGAACGTGGGTTGCGCTGGACCAAACACCATCGCCCGGCGCGATTCAACAAAACTGAGCAAGCGCCTCCCGTTCGGAGTAGTCAGGCGACTATTCCAAACGCGATGCTTGCAATTCAGATCGCCGGCCAAAATTACCCTTCGATGGGAATCGAAGATGACTTCCAGGTCGCCAACAAGGAGTTCAGCTCGTGGGGGCTTGTATGCTGAAACCACGAGGACGCCGCCAAGAGCTCCGTGGACCTCAATGGCGGTGGCCTCTAGGTTGGTAAGCTGCGGCAAAGCGACACGATGATGACCTATGGAGGTCCTCACCGCGATCGCCGTGCCGCCTCCTCGTTGGCCAACTCGGTCATCCCGATAGACCACGTAATTTGGTAATCGAAACCGGTTCGCCGGGGTCAGGTGGGTCTCAGAAAGGAGAAGTACGTCGGGTTTGAACCGAGCCAGGAATTCAAGAAGGTCTGAATGCTTGGAACCGATGTTGTTAGCAGCAGATCTCTCTGAGGTCGAGGTGATCCTCTTATGCGCTGTTCAATGACGTCTGTACTCTTCGAATGCTGGCAGTCGAATGTCTCTCTCGCTGTCGAGTCTCTGTGCCGCTCGCTCCAAAATTTTCTACCGGCCCGGGTTTTATGCACTAACCGGGATCGCTGATTGGCTCGCTCCGAGCACGTAGTTGGTCACGTCTTGGCTGCTGATCCCTGATTGGCTCGCTGTGTCCGCCGCTGTACCGGAGAGCAGATGTTCGCATACCGCTGCCGTCACACTATATATAGGCATCAGTGGCGTACGCAGAATTTTCACTCCCGGAGCGAGGAGTACTTTTCTTGGTCGCGCTGTTCAACGCGTGTCTTAGACTGGCCTATTTTCCCCAGAAATGGCGTAAGGCGACGGTTATAGTGATCCCGAAGCAGGGAAAGGACGCTTCCCGTCCCGGCAACCTCCGGCCCATTAGTCTACTGTCAGCCACGTCAAAGGTCCTCGAACGTCTCGTACAACGGAGAGTACTAGATCATCTACGAAATTTCGATGTACTGGTCCCCGAACAGTTCGGCTTCCGTGTGGGGCATTCCACCACTCATCAACTGATGAGACTGGTGGAATACATCACGGACGCCGGGTGTCGGAAAGAGCAGACTGTCGCGTGTTTCCTAGATGTGGAAAAGGCCTTTGATAGTGTCTGGCACGACGGGCTCTTGTTCAAGCTCCGGGAAATCCAGCTCCCAGATTGCTACCTTCGCTTGATTGCTAGCTTTCTGACGGAGAGGACTTTCTGCGTGCGAATAGACGACCACGTCTCTTCCGAGAGACGTATCACAGCCGGGGTACCTCAAGGTAGCGTGCTAGGGCCTCTCCTGTTCTCCGTGTATGTCAACGACGCACCCAGAGAGCCTGGAGTCCAGATGGCTTTGTTTGCCGACGACACGGCGGTCTATACCGCCGATCGGAACGCAGACTTTGCTATCCCACGACTTCAGCGCGCACTCGATGCGTATTCGACGTGGACGGAAAGCTGGAAAGTTGCCGTCAACGAAACCAAGAGCTCCGCGGTGCTATTCACAAAGCGCCGGAAAGAACCACGAGGCCGAGTGAGACTCGGTAGAACGTACCTGCCCTGGTCGAGGGAAGTTAAGTACCTCGGTGTCCACCTTGATCGTCGGCTCACCTGGCGTACCCACGCTGAGACGATGCGAAAGAAAGCGTCCGCTCGTCTCGCGCAACTGTTTCCGATACTTGCCAACAAGGCTATGACCCGCAAGCTGGGTAAGTTGATCGTCAACGCGTATCTGTTGCCGATCATTACCTACGCTCTTCCCGTCTGGGGTTACCTCGCAACCGTTCATAAAAGAAGGTTGCAAAGCGTTCTCGATAGAGGTCTTCGGCTAGCGGCCAAAGTCCCCTATCGGTTTTCTTCTCGTCTCCTGAGAAGAGGACTCGGTGTCCGCTCCTTGGATGACACCGCAAGGCGACTTGCACGTAAATTTTACGTCCGAGCTGCGAGGACCCAGACAAACCCACTCATAGCTGGCCTTGGCAAGTACCGAATACGTCCAGGTGAATCTTGGAAACGGCCTCGACAAATACTGTACTAGTCGACCTAGTACGAGCATGTCGTTGTAGCGACCACTAAAAATTAATTAACAATATTCCGTCTGGACAGGACCACTAGGCAGGAGCCCCTACCGGAGGCTCGGTACTAGGAAACCATTGGGTTGTCTCACGACGCGCAACCCAACAGCTCTGACCTGGCAGAATTTTGTTAAGGGGGGGGGGTCATTATTAAAATTGACATTATCGGTATTTTAAATTTTGTGTATTATTATTATTATTATATCATGTTACGGTATATTTATTATACTATGTTCGAATAGAACATATTCATAAATACCCTAATAAAATCTTCGAAACGTATTTTTTTCACAGCCTTAGGCTACAATTTTTTAACAAATTTTAACATCTGTTTCATTTCGTATAATAAAAATGCTTGTGCCAGTGCCACATTACACTTAGGCTACACAATAATCATATATTTTAGTCAACGGTTATTTGTATACGATAGGTAAGACACTTTACATAACAGGAAAATCCATGGAAGCAATCAGATATATTGAAATAAATTTAATTAAACACAATATGTCAATATGGAACTCACCAAGGTTGAAGAATGAAACTGGAATGATGAATCCACACTCTATGAAGGAATTTGAATAAAAAATTGAATGCAGTTGTCTCAAATATTCAAATCAATATTCTACTGTAGTCTACTATTGTTTTGAAAAATCATTGTTTAAAACGAGTACTGGTAATTAAATTAATATATACAGTATATATAATGTAAATAGCCTACAGTATATAACGTCACTACACTTCGGAAATTTTAGCATTCACAATACAATGTCAATGTCCAAACGACGTTTTTTTTTCATTAGTTCATTGTTCATTTAACACGTCTTTTGCAGTTGGAGTTTAATTTCTATGTATGTTGAGGAGTGCTAATCCATTCAAACGTGTATTACCAGTACAATTACGCAAATATGTTTTTAGACGGCGTAATGTTGAGAAACATCGTTCATTTGTACATGTGGACACTGGGAGCGCAGCTAGTATTTCTAGCAAAGTAAATATATTTGGCATTATGTTGGGATTGCACATAGTTAACCCATCTACGGCCGTTTTCGGTTGGTCTCCCTTCTCAAAACGTGCAATTTTTCTGTACCATAATTTTAATTCATTATTCAGGTCTTCTTGGCAACCGCTTCTTATGTCACTGGCGTAGAACTCTGTGAGCGAAGTGAAAGCAAAAACTTGAGACGGCAGGGGCAGAAGGACTGGGTTCGTAGGTAAAAGGCATTGAAAGCCTTTCAATATTTCCTTGTGTTTCAAGAAACGCGAATGTAGTTGGGACATGAAGGTATCCAGAAATGGAATAAAAGTAGAGACACGAAAGTAAAGTTCTGGCGTCACTGATGATAAGTCCAAGTTCACACGGTTTTTTTGTTGCTCTGCCATGCGAGGGATTTGAATGGAGGACCCCAACCTATTCAAGACTTCAGAAGCACAAATGAAAATTTTAGAAAATTCTTCATCGACATTTTTGCGTATAGATTTCATTTCACTGTTAATATCTTCAGCAAGGTTTACTGCTTCCACGAGATCAATAGTTGAATTCTGCAGGAATTTACACAACGGGAGACTTAAAGAAAACAGTCTCTGAATACAAAACAGCGATATCACAAATTTACAGTCAGTCAGAGCACATAAAAGTGAATTTTGCTTGTGAGGACGAGTCTTTGTCTTTCCATTCTGATATGCTTTGAAGGGTTGCAATAATAGAATTCCACCACCGCAGCCACGGAGTTATACCTTTCCAACCAACGTGTTACACAAAGTTCAACGAGTTTTTCACGGCGTGAAGTTGTTGTTTCCATTTCACTTATCGCCGCTTTTAAAACATGTTGCCTTTCAGGTGTATTAAGAAATTCGTACAGATTCGATATTGTACCCATGCCGTTTCTAATGGCAGCTACTTCACAGGCACTGGATACAGCTAAGTTGAGGCTGTGTGCTGAGCAGTGGACATATAAAGCTGACGGAATTATTTCCTTTACTTGTGCCTGGACTCCGTTTACTTTTCCTGACATGGACATAGCTCCGTCATACCCTTGACCACGAATCTTACGTTATTTATGTCTATATTTAATGAACGCAACTTGTCCAATATCGCCGTTGCGATTCCTTTTCCGGTCACAGCATATAATGGTATGAATTGTAGAAAGTTTTCCTTCACAGTGAAATTTTCTCTATCAACATGACGAACACACAGTGATAATTGTTCTAAGCCTGATATGTCTGACGTCTCATCGGCGAGAATAGAGAAGCAACTGGAGGCATTAAGTTCTTTCACGAGATTTCGAACAATCAGGTCGTTGCACACTTCAATTATTTCATTCTGTATTCTAGGACTGGTGTACTGCGCATTTCCAACACTACAGGTCAACATATTTTTTAATACAGAATCAGTCTTACTTCGAAAGCGAAGAAGTGCCCTGAAATTGCCATCATTTTCTTCTGGTTCTTGGTCGACCTCTATTCGTCCCGAATCCCTGTGGCCTCGCAGTGCGATACATTGTTTCCCGCAGAACAAAACACTTTCAATAATAGGAATAAGATTTTCCTGTTCTCCAGTTTCTTTTGCATTGTTGCAGTATCTATTAGCACATCGATAGATTTTTTTCCCACATGAAATATCGGCCAAAGTACCGGCTACCTCCAAACTTTGTTTGTGATACAGACACTTCTCATGTTCTGTAAATCGCTCGACGGCATCCTTCCAGTTGTCAAATTTCACACTACAAAGTTGACCTAGGGGTTGCTTGCCAGATCCAACACCATCACTTGGAGCAAAAAGTGAACAAATTTTACAAAAACTCCCTCCCTTAAATTCGGAATATGCAAGCCACTTCCAGCGGTAAAGGCATTTAAACTGAAATCGCAAATTTCTCTTTCCTTTTGTTGGAAAAACAAACCCTGGATTTGGTTCCCAGACGTTGTTCAAGACATCCAGTTTCCTTCCATTAGACAAGTCTTTTCCTACGTAAACTCCAATATCATAAGCGTGTGGTTCACTGGAACTTGAAAATGTTGATGCTTTCGGAATCAGAACAATACACTTATCACTTCTAAATGATTCAGCAAGCACGTCAACATTATTGAGTGATCTCGATGTACATTCAATATCAGCCGAGTTTTCACAGGGGGATGTGAAACTAGTTCCGGGAAGAACGTTTGCGACAACATCGTCACGCTGCGGCTGCGAAGAAACATTTGGCAATGTGAAATTTTCACTAACCTCACGAAAATCACTACCGGTACGCGACTTTTTGCTACAAAATTGTAAAATTGAGCTGTGCGGTCGCTTAGACATATCAAAGAACCCGGAACGATAATGTGAAGTTTCTATTTAAAAATATGAACTGCCAAATGCACAAAACGTTAAACAAACGTTCCACAACAAAATCTGAACTCAGACTAACGGGTGAATACCGCTCGACAATGTACAATATTTCACATCTGCACTGCAGAACTGTCAAAACAATGTTTCACAACAAGTAAGTTTATATGGTGTCGGCCTTATTTTATTACAAGGTCGGTATTATTATCGTACCTTCTTAACAAGCGGCACGGCTTTGATGCTCCTTTCTCTCTTTCAGTAGACGAGGAGGGGTATATGCTTTGACACTCACGGCGCCAGTGAGAGCACTGCCGCGTTCTCAGAATGCTGAATGACAGCTACTTGTGTCCCACGTGGAGTGATGTAGGCCTACTGTACGTGCCGCAGCACCAAGCACAGGGATTATATTATTGAAGAAGGGGTGGGCGGACTGTACCTTATGTCGATAGATTTTGTTACTCTGACAGTGAGAAATTAGAGGAGCGAAAACGATTATTGATTTTTAAAAAGATACTTAAATATAAATATGTCAATTTTTATATTTATTTTATATAATATTAAAAAAGTGGTTAAACGTTCAAGGGGGATCAAACCCGGTAACCCCCCCTTGCGTACGCCTCTGATAGGCATTATTGTTTATACGTTATAGTTTGAAACAGAAATAACACTGTTGCACACCACTATAGAAATTTGTTTTCCGATTAGCGCTTTCAAGCTTCATAGCTCATCTATCGTGGTGTGGAACAGTGTTATTTCTGTTTGTGATTATAACCTCTAACACAACTTTATTAATTAAACGCTATAGTTTGGTATCGTTAAGAAAAATATAAACGATTCTTACTTATGAAATTATATATTTCACGGAAGCTTATTTATTCATTTATTGTCCCAGAAAAAGTTGTATAAACATTATAATTGTTAAGACTTTTTATATAGCTGTAGAACTGTGTACGTACGCAAATTGTCGTCTGGCTCATAAAATTCTGTTTTTAACACATTACTAACGTTACCGGCCGAGACGTTTTTATTGACAAGGACGACGAGACACATAAAAGAAATCAGCAGAATATTTACTTACATCTTCGTGTCCTGGCGGAAGACATTAATTGTAACGGGAACATTGGGAGCAGAGTAATAAACGCGAAAAACTCAGCGGTAATTACGAACTGAAGAAATGCCAAGCCGCTGTAGGCCTACGTTCAACTGTCGGATCCACGTCTTGGATTTTACCGTTACTGGAAAACTACGGTTGCAAGGACAATTACAGGATGTGCAGAACGCTGATGGAGTGTTAACTTCATGCGTAGAACGACAGCGACGTTTAGAAATTCATCAGTTTTTAGGTTGTTTATTTAAACCGCTTAAACGTGTTTACGAAGCTTTAATAAAGCCTAAGAAATACACGTGGAGTACACAGTGAACACTATTGCGACGGAATTATTGTTCATACAACAAGGTGTAAGTATTACACGAATAAGAAGAAATCGTAATTGTGAGTGGAGAGCAGGGGCGGATTAACCATTAGGCTGACTAGACTGTAGCCTAGGGCGCGGGACTTTGGGGGGGGCGCAAAATTTTGGCTAAAAAATAATAAAATTTTACAGCTGAATGTAAAATTGGTAATAAATTACAAGGATAAAAATTTGAGTTCATTTTGAACACAGGCGCCTGTTTGCGAGAAATTATGGTAAAACTGTACGTAAATAATAGAAGTGCTTTCCAAACCGTTTTCTACTGTTATGTGTCATCGGGGGCCGGCGCTCATAGAACTATGCTGTCTCCCGACTTTCGTGGAATTGCCGATCACGTTATCTATTCCATCCACCTCCACCCCACCCCTTCACCTTCCCCTCCATCCCTTTTCATTGCAGACAAGTTCGGTATCGCTCATATTTCCGCATTCTAATAGCACTGCATTAATTAGCATTCCACTAATCATCTTCTAGAAAATTATGCTGTTGACTTGGATCAGACATTTCCTGATGAGTGTGTGCATTTAGCTCAGTTTTTAAAAGACTATGGACCTGTCAACCCAGAACAAGAAGGAGAAGAAAAGAAGAAAAAGCGATCTGAAGCAAAACCACTGTTGAATTTTTTGATAACGCTTAACTTAAAATCAATGTTTCCTAATGTTGAGATAGCTTTGCGCATTTTCCTTACTAATATCATTATACAAGCACGCACTATCATTCAGTAGACCCCGCTCCTCAGGCGTCTCGCCAGCAAAGCTCGTGTACGTACAGTATGTCCGTCACTAACTGCAGTGGCGAAAGATATTTTTCAGCTTTGAAGATGGTGAAGGATTATTTACGCTCAAATTTGCGCCAGGATAAACTGATCAGTGTTCATTGAAATTGACTTTCTGCAAGGACTTGATTTCAGTGAGGTGATTAAAACGTTTGCTCAATCTAAAGCGAGAAAAAAGAATCTAGCTTGAACTTTACATGAGTCTTAACAAATCCACAAGATATTTAACTGATTGTCTTCGTTGTGTAAATGATGTTAAATGTACCCTTAATAAAACTGTTATAATTCTGTAACTACTTAGTTAATTTTATAGTTAAACAACAAATGGTTGAAGGTGTAACTCTAAAACAATCTCTGAAAAATATCCTCAGTCTTCAATTCTTGAGACTATTTGCAAAAACAGTAAGATATTTGAAATATTCCTAACTAGAAATGTATTGTAGGGTGTTTAAAGCTTCATTCACCCCCTTGGAAATAAACGTAAGAGTAGGCTATGGGTGGTGTGAGGGGGGCGCTAAAATATAATTAGCCTAGGGCGCCAAGATACCTTAATCCGGCCCTGGTGGAGAGTGATGTTCAATAAACCAATAGAATTCTGACGTTGAGAAATTATGTAAATTGTACATAAATCAGAAATCAAGACGCGCGAGGAGAAAAATCCAGCGAGTATAGTAAATATGTAGGAAAATCCAGATTTCCTATGCTGTGATTTTCGTATTAAATTTAACTTACCAGACTTATTTTTCAATAACGCAAATTTCATATGTCTAAACACAACATTTTAAATTAAACAAAAGTGTGTGTGTGTGTGTGTGTGTGTGTGTGTGTGTGTGTGTGTGTGTGTGTGTGTGTGTGTGTGTGTGTGTGTGTGTGTGTGTGTGTGTGTGTGTGTGTGTGTGTGTGTGTGTGTGTGTGTGTGTGTGTGTGTGTGTGTGTGTGTGTGTGTGTGTGTGTGTGTGTGTGTGTGTGTGTGTGTGTGTGTGTGTGTGTGTGTTAAGAGAGGCAAGTCCATCGTCTTGGTTCCCACCTAAAGAGGAACACAGCTGAGACAAAACGTTAAAAAAATTTCAGCAAATGTTGCACAGAATGATTACACATTATAAACGTAACTGTGCAGCTCTAACTGTTCTATTCTACTGGTTTTTTTTACTTATTGTACAAACATTAATTAAAAGCCCCACGAATCCGGACGTAACAATGTATAAACAACAGTGTCTGACGTCAACAGAGGTGTTTAGTTTAAATAACGTTTGTTACAAAATAACGACGCAGCTTTAGGCATCTGTATTCCATGGAATATAATACAAGTGACGTAATGTACACCTAAAAATGCATTTACCAGGAGCGTTCGAAACAGAAACACAAATACAAATACTTACACTTCGAAAAATTAGGATCGGTTGATAATATTTAACCACTAGTTCTTTCAAACGCTTATGAAAAAAATAAACTATGTAGGAAGGAACAAACACGATCAAAGCATCTGCGTAACAAATAACAGAGAATCTTGTCCAAAACAGTCGGTTCCTGTTCTAGTTAACTGCGCCAATTGTATGTTTCGGGGCTGACTGACCGTCTGACACTGGGCTGCGTGGTTGTGCGTCGCAGAGACGAACCACTGTGGAATTTGAGTTCCGAACTACCTTCTGGAGCTCCTGCCTCCTGCACAAGTAGAACGAGTCTGCTCTTTAGTAGGATTTACATCGGCTGTTTGTGCCAGCCTACACTATACACCGAGGTCGTTTCCACGAATAACCTGGACATATAAATTACTGGCCCAGCCCAGGTACAAGGTCATACCTTGCCGCACGTACATAAAATTTGCGTACAAGACACCTTATAGCATCGTCAAAGGAGCGGACGCCAAGTCCGTTCCTCAGAAAGCGTGAAGAAAATCGACGCGGAGGGCTTCAACCGCTAGCCGAGATCACTGTCGAGGACGTTTCGGGGGTAAAATATCCGAAGATTAGTTACCACTTTATACAACTTATGGAATACAATTTATACTCTTATTTAGTTATCAGTTAAGAATAAACTAAGAGCACGAACAACGTTACAAATTATTCTGATCAACGTCGCAACTTCATCACGCAACTGTAGGAAGCCGTTAATTTTAAAACAAAATAGCGAAATGTTTTCCCAGAACTTTGAATTCTGCGTGCTAAATCCCAATCCTGCTGAGAATATTTTAGTACGGCCCAAAGGTTTGAGTTGGATTTTCAATTTGCCAGTAATTTACTAATCGTTATTAATATTACAGTTTGATAACTCTAAATATACTGTACCCAATATAAATTGCACGTAAAATTACAAAGATGAATATGTAAATAACAACCATAAAGTGGAAAAAGTTAAATAAACGCGCTGAACGATTTGAAGCGACATTCTCAAGCAGGTGTGTAGGCTTAGATAACCTGATATGACGTCACGAGGGAGAGAACTGTGTGTTCAGCGTAATCGTTTGCGTGCTGGAGAGCTTCACTGACAGGAAAGTTGACATCCGAAATATACGTTTTACGCGAAATATGGAAACCTGGTTAATGTGACACTAAAAAGAATTGTACCAATGGATGGTACAAAATGTTACGCGACGGTAGACTCGCGGTTGTGGAAATTCGTGTGTACATAATTGACAGAGATTCCGTTAATCGAATAATTAAGAAACACTGTGGTCTAAGGCAAAACGTATAAACCGATCCCAACAATTGAATTTTACGTGAACATTTTACTGCTTAACCCAATCACCGAGATAGCAAATATTTTCCAATTGCTGAAAGTGGCGCCAAACCTGTTATGACAATCCGGGACAGAACTGAAGTTATTTAATCAATGTTAGACAAGAATAGAACGCCAGATTAAATACTCAGAGTCTGGCAGACTATTCTCTCTCTTGCAATCAGGTCACCGCGGAGAGGATGCGGTTATCGCAGCCAGGAAACCCGTGTTGGCGTTAGGGCATTTGACGAGGCTGGATTATACACACGCAATCTCCTTCAGATGGACCACCGAGGACACACACACACACACACACACCATGGAACAATGCGATCACAGCATCAGGTGACAATGGACTGATTTATTTATAATAGAATAAGAAAACGAAAACGATAATTGCAGAATAAAAAATTTGTTTAATGTAAATTTGTAAATAGTTCGTGTCAATTTGTAAATATCATATTTAATGTAACAATTTTTTTTAATTGAGTATTTTAATATTTCTATAAGTGCACATTTTTCTATTAGCATGATTCTTTTAAATGTGTTCTGTTCTGAGTATTTTAAATTATTTGATTTATTATTTTTTTGTTAGTTACCCACTGTAAAGTGTATTTCATGTTTATTTATGGTTCGTAGCTGTAAATGTAAATTTTTAATCTGATGATTATTTAAATGCATACATGATGTAGGGCACATGCGCTCCTCTAAGAAGAAGCATAAATATTAAAAAATTTTAGCTTTTTTTAATAAAAGACAATTTTGTTTTCTGAAATGAATAATAATTATTTTGTTTCACGATACGCACTCCTCTCTGCAAATTCATTTCATATGTGGCGTAGTGTTTGGACGTAACTCAAGTAAACTCAAAACTGATTGGGTACGCGAACATATTAAAGATACGTTAAACATTCATAGGCGCGCAAGCGCTCACACACACAAGAACGTAACGCCGCATACATACATTTTCTTTTGTGTCGTCGGATTTTCCTGAAATCCCCATTCAATATACCATAGTGAATACTGCCCTGATTATTGTGAGTGTGTGTGGGGGGTGCTGAAACCCCCCTTTTATTTTTCTAAGTTTTTGTAATTTTTTTTTTTTTATTTAATTTTATTTTATTTTATTTTTTTTTTTGTAAAAGGGGAGAGACATCATATTTAGAACTAGGTGAAAAAAACCTAGAGGAAGCAAAAGTGTGCAAGGCCCAAATACAATTACAGACATGTCCCCCCAGGTGAATGACAGGACTTGCAAATGAAAAACTCTTTTAACCAACAAGCGTGTGCTTTATTCAACCTGCAAGATGTTACATAAATGACAAGTTCTTGATTGTGTGAGCACACCATTAAAGGCAGAATTATATATATATGTATATCAATTAATTCATGATGTCACAAAGTAAGTGAATTTGATTAACCTAATTGCAAAATTTCTGCCTGATTATGTATGAGTCAAAGTTAGTAATAATCTCATTCATAAAAGCAATACTGATCCATAAGTGTTGTATAGTATCAACTAGGCTAGCCTGTTGTCTCAGTAAGCACATTTATGGTTTTTCTCCCTTTTAAATCCGTTACATATTCCCCCAGCAAAATATAGTAAAATTACACACACAAACACATATACGACATGAATAACAAAACATCCCTCATTTCAACACTAACCTCCTCATAAACCCATTCCAACTACAGTAAATGAATGCACCCTAATATGTATAGATATGTACAAATATAAATGACAGCGTAAACTGAATATCTCAGCTCCTAAGCATAGATTTGCCTTGGTAGTTCACACCAGAGAATGTAAGTGACCGCCCCGAAACTCAACCAGCTAAACGACCCTGACTTTAATCATTAAGCGCTAAGTATGTGTGTGAAAGAAAATAGTTTCTCATCTAAAGCATCAGACAGCCCCCGTTACGTTATTAAAACTCAGCCATGACCAGATGACATGATAGCACAAGATAATTAACTCCCTAATGGTCTTAATTAGATGAAAAGTTAGATCTTACAGCAAACTGCGGATGTGTGTGTATGTGTGTAATTTCTTACACATTATACAGTTATAAGATACTTCATTAGGTGTACTGCGGTAATGTTCACACATGCAATAACATAATTGAACATGACAGTTTGTGCTAGAGTATAACGTTCAGAACTTCACGAGTGAGCTTCTGGCGGCTTCTGTGCATTCACCATGTTGTAGAGAGAGAGAGAAATAGATAATCAGAATTTTCCCACCTGGATTGTCCGGTGTACTTAGTCCGTATAGGCGCGGATCAGTGATGTCACAGTCGTGTCACAAGTCCCGGGTGCAGCTTAGCGTTGGAAGAGTCCTAAGTTGTCCTCGACTGACGGCATCGTGGCTATAGGATCGTCTCTGCCATTAGGGTGGACAGATGTACGTCCACCCGACACCCATCTCGCCCTTGTTCGAGCACCTGGACATACAATAGGTTGTAGAGGGTGTCATAGAGAAAATACGCCACATAGGCCGTCCACATTAACTTCCAACACTAACTTTACACATCAACAGCACACACACATCGCCACTAATTCATATTAAACAGTATTAAGCTGCTCAGCTGTGACTTATTTCACTTATGTACCAACTACCTTTTAAGTATTTCGTTGAAATATGACAATTAATTATTACGCATTTCATAACTGTTAATAACACCAAACACAGCTGAGTGCGAGATGCTTTAGTACTTTCTTTATTGAAGCCAATTTAGCCCACAACATTTACACTCATATCAATTTAATTTGGTAATTCCGTTAACGCACACATCGAAAACTGCTCTACACACACACACAAGTATAAATTTATAATAGAGGCTGAAACGTAAAATATATTTGGGGTTAGAATATTTTCAGAACCCGCTGATTTGTACATACCTGGAGCTACACTTTATCTAGCCAACCATAGTGATAGCCGAGGAAGTCCAGAACAAACGGTATCCGCCAGTCGAGAGCAGATGACTAGGTTGGAGGATAGAATAGAAATGAGGCCGATTCAATGTGTCGGCCTAGCCAAGTAAACTCTGGATGCAGGAATGTACAGAAACATTGGCGCTGCCAGCTGTATTGCGTAGCTGCACAACATTTGTGTGCCAACAACAAACTACCGTAGCCGTGTGGCCGTGCGTGACGTCAGCGGCGCTCGTTTTTAAAATTCTTATAATACGCTGCCGAACCCAGTACGGCACACCCTCATCCCAAAAGGACAACATGGTTGACCCAAAACAAACAAGTCCTCAAGCACGACGGCTGCGGGAAAACCAGGAAATCTCAGATTCTAAAACGCTCTTGGTGAGTTCAGTAATACAGGAAAACGAAAAACAGAAGGAAGAGGTGTGAGTCAGTGAATGTGTGTCTGAAAGAGAAGGTGTAAGTGTGAGTCCTGGTCCGCATGCAGATAGAAGAGACAGGAAAGAACAGGAGAAAGAGAAGAATCGCCGGCCGGCTCTGAGTACTGACCACCAAGGCCTCCCAAATCTAATAACTGAGATCCAGGAACCCAAATAGTGTTCCCCCCCTTTTTATAGGACAACTGTCATCCCTAACTCATGCCCTATGGCAAAACTTTAGCTTTGAAATGTGAGTGGTTACTCTTTCAACATCCCCTCCGGGATCACCCAATTTCACTGTGACGGGCGACACAAACCGAAGAATGCGGTATGGTCCCGACCAACGATAACATAGTTTAGCGGCCCTCCTATCTATGGCTGAGCTGATCGGATGGCTCTGACAGTAGACCAAGTCGCCAATCTTAAATGGGTTCGGAGTTCGCCCCTGATTGTAGCGACTACGGACGCGTTCGTGCGCACGAAGCAAATTCCTCCGGACCTCCCGCCATCTGTCCACAGTCGTGACCTTCGGATCGTTAGGTAGAAGATCCTCAATGTGCCACAAATTGTCCAACGGCAAACTTGGCGAGAAACCAAACATGACTTCAAAGGGTACGGCCTTGTGACTCTCGTGTAGGGCCGTGTTAAATGCCAATTGCAACCACTTCAAATTAAGGTCCCAACAATCCTGTTGTTCAGCATGGTAGGCGATGAGAGCTGAACGGAGATTCCGGTTAAATCTCTCCGCGTGGGACGGTTGAGGGTAGTACGGGGAAGTGGTCACATGCTTGATGCCGTTAGCGAAACACATTCGCCAGAAATCTTTCGAAATGAACAGTGGTCCATTGTCAGAGACAATGGTGGACGGAAAACCGAAATGCTGAAAGACATGGGACTGTAGCATAAGGATGGTTGAGCGAGTGTTTGCCTGTCGTAAGGGCAGTAGCCAGACAAACTTGGAAAAAGCATCCACACAAACAAGTAGGTAAGCGTTACCCGACTTGCTACGAGGGAAAGGTCCCACGTAGTCTATGAATAACTTCTCCATTGGTTTGCTCGCCACATCAGATGACAATAGACCCAATTTAGTGTTTTGAGCAGGCTTACTCAAGCCACAGAGATGACAAGCCTTCACACGAGCCGCGATGTCCCTGTCCATGCCCTTCCAGATGAAATGCCTTCTAATACTGGAAATGGTCTTCGAAATTCCCTTATGGCCACCTATTGGGGAATCATGATAGTAACTGAAGACCATTGGCACGAGTTTGCTAGGCAGCACAACCTTCGGGGCACGTCCTTTTCGTTCTCGGCAGCACAGGACGCCCTTGGACAGAAAATATGGAACCTGCACGTTACCCTCTTTTAGGTGTTGGATGATAGGACCCAACTCTTCATCATTTAACTGATGGGGCAACACATCAGTAAAAGCCAAAGGAAAATCCAGCAGAACGGAACAGGGTTGCTCAGAGTTGGCTTCGCTGGATAGTGAGAACATACGTGACAAGGCGTCTGCAACAACATTTTGTGTTCCCCGGATGTGTTGCACTTTGAATTTAAAGGATGAGATCTTGACCACCCAACGCCCTATTTTACCCAGCTGCCGGGGATGAGCAAGAAGCCAGGAGAGAGCCTGATTATCGGTCTCCAACAGGAACTCAGCGTGTTCCAAGAAACGCCTGAACTTATCTAGAGCGTACACGACAGCAAGTCACTCTAGTTCATACACTGAAGACTTCCTTTCTTGTTGGGTCAAGGTTCGGGATATAAATGCCACCGGCTGCCTAGCACCATCGACTTCCTGGGACAGAACCGCCCCGAGCGCAACAGAACTCGCGTCCGTTTGCAAAATAAATTTTTTTGAAAAATCAGGCATCCTCAACACAGGGGGGGAGACGATCGCCTCCTTGAGGGTAACAAAGGCCCGCTGTTGCCTCTCTCCCCACACAAATTTGGTACCCTTCTTTCTGAGTTCGTTTAAAGGTACAGCAATCTCCGCGGCATTAGGGATAAATCTACGATAAAAATTGACCATGCCAACGAATCTGGCAACACCTTTCGCATCCCTAGGGGGAGGAAAATCTCGGATGCCTTGTGTCCTCTCCGGGTCGACCGTCACACCCCCATATGAGACGAGATGCCCCAAAAACGAAATACTCTTTTGTGCAAATTTGACTTTGTCTGGATTGATAGTGAGTCCAGCACTCCTCAATCGGCACATCACCTCTCTCAGGTGACCCAGATGCTCCTCGAACGTTTTGCTATAGACTAAGAGGTCATCAAGATAATTGAAAATGAATTTAAATTTCACATCATGGAATACAGTGTCGAGTAGTCGCGTGAGGGTTTGAGCCCCCACGGCCAGACCCATGGGTACTCTAGTATATTGATAAAGATTCCACGGCACACAGAATGCCGTATAAGGGCGGCTTTCCTTAGACAGGGGAATCTGATGATAAGCGGCATTGAGATCAAAGATGGTGAAGTACCTGGCCCCACTAAACCAATCGAAAGCGGAATGTAAATCGGGAAGAGGAACTGAATCCACCTCAATATTAGCATTTAGTTTGCGATAGTCTATGACCATACGCTGTTTGCCCCCAGGCTTGGGCACCAGAAATGCTGGACTTGCATAACTAGAGTTGGAAGGTTCAATGACCCCTTGTTTAAGCAACTCTTAAACCTTCTCTCTAAGAACATCCATCTTTGGAGGAGCGAATTTGTATGGGTGTGAACGTACTACAGCGGAGTCCGTCAAACGGATCTTATACTCCAAAAGATGTGTGAGCCCCAAGTTGGGAGTTAATACAGTGGGGAACTGCTCACACAAATGATCCAAAGCATGCTTCTGGGACGGAGTGAGATGGTCTCTTTCTGAATCGGGACACACAACCTCTTGGATACCTCCCTTGGCTCCCTGGTACCCAAGGAAAGGAATGACAACCTCCCGATTGAATTTAAAATAACAGTGGTGCCCTTGTATGTCTAAAACGAGACCACTCTTGGAGATGAAATCGGCACCCACAATGCAGTCGACTCCCAGAGCCGGAGAAACCAAAAATCGCCACACCCATGAAAAACACTCGATTTTAATACTTAGGGAAACCACCCGGGAGATGGGCAGAATTTCCCGCGATGCAGTCCAGCATACCACGGAAGACCGATCCGACCCTAATAGTAAGCCCTGTTGTTCAAGGTCCTCGCATACTCTAGATGAAATTATGGATCGGGCTGATCCAGAGTCAACCAAGGCTCTGAGCTGACCCTTTTTCAACTCGATCGACAGGAAGGGGCATACTGAACTGTAGTTGGGGACAGTTCGCAGGACCTTGGAGCCAGATGATCCGGGATTTACTACCCGCCTGGGGTTAAGTGAAACCGGAACCGAACGGCCTAACGGGGAAGACCACTCCCTACTTATCTTCCCCGAGAGCTTACGTTTTTTGGAAAGTTACCATTTCGGGAAGTCCCTTGACGCCGTCTAGCATCGTGACAATAGCGCGCAACGTGACCGGATCTATGACACCTAAAACAGAATAATTCTCGTACCTCACAGCTCTGAACCGGCGAAGGCCGAGGACCCCAAGACCCGGGCTGCCCGACTCGTCGCTCTAAATCAGGGCGATCTGAACGCCTCCTAGCCTCGTGGGCTCTAATATCGTCATTACCCCGTATAGTGGTTGACTCGGCGCACAGCCGGTCCAAATCAATAAAACTTTGGGGACGGACAGCGAATGTCAAACGTGACCGTTCCTCCGGCGTCACGCCCTCCAAAATAGTGTGAATAACTTCAGACTCAGACAACCCCAGCCTCAGGATCCGGGCCGCGTCCTTAACACTGGAAATGAAATGAGCAAGGGACTCTCCGCTTGCTTGAACTCTATAAAAATGTTTATGTCTTAACCGGTCGTGTAACCTTCCCGGTACGAAAGCGTCCAGGACTTCCCGATGGAAATGGTCAATGCCACCGCCATCCCTAAGCGTACTTGTCACGCGCTCAGCCATAGATCCCCGACAGTACGGGTAAATGAGCTCAAGCAAAGTCCGCTCCGACAGCCCAGGGAAATCGGCCAACTGAAAAAATATGCGCAAGAATCTCAAAAGCGCCTCGGGATCCAGACCATCGACAACTGGGAGACGCTGAATGACATCCGACAGTGGGTTAGGGAGCTTGTGATAGCTCGCTGTAGCCATATCCGAAAAGGCAGGAACATGGGCAGGGGGTTCCACCCTGGCTGCCGTCTCAACAGAAGATGAAGAAGAACCGGAATTCGCATCCACGTGGCGACGCTGGCCGAGAGAAAACTCCCGCAATGCCATCGCCACTTGCTCCCTAAGAGTGACAACATTTTTCTCTAATTCCGAGGTGGTAGCCTGTGATTCAGCATTCTGTAAACGGCATAGAACATGTTGTAAACGTTGGCGTACCCTCTGTCTAGCCGTAGAGGTGGGTGCCGCCGACTGCAGGCCTTCGGCCAAATCGCGCGGTTCTGAAAATTTTTCCGAGCACAGCTCCACCTCGGCTGTGACATCCGTAAGTAATACTCTCCCACTCGGTGCCTCACCGGAGGCAAGAGCCTCGCGGATTTGCTTCCTTAATGAAACAACAGTCTCCTGCGGCTTCCGTCCCCGGAACCGTACCTCCCACTCGAGCTCATCTTTGACAAACAAGTCCACATTCACAGAAATGGACATGACCGCGCAATCCACACACACACCACGTAAAAGCAATAATTAAAGAGAACGACAGGAAAAACTTGATCATACAAGCGGCTCCAGAATGCTCTAGCGATACGACGAGATGGGTGTCATAAAAGCAGAGAAACAGCCATACAAAATGCCCAGAAGAGAACACGACACAAAACAACCAAACTAACTCACTACATACCATCCACCAAGTACACATAAAATTCGATATAATCGAAAATATAAACTATCACATCCATGCCCTTGGTCGGACCATAACCGCATTCAAAATACATGGTACTGCAACGCAACGCCCTCAATAAACAATTACCATATAACGGGGTGCTAGAAAACACGTAGTCTAATCCAGGAGACAAATCAAAATCAAAATCGACAAGTACTGACGGCCCTCATCACGTCCAGAATCTGGTTGAGCTCCAGGGTAGGTGCAAGTGAAATCAACCAGCACACATTCATAAAAAAAATCAATCACATTCCTATAACCCCTTTTTCAAAATTCATCTCACACTCAACATCACAAAATAATCACTTAAACACTAACACATATTAAATTATTTTAAACTTCATCAACCCCTTATTCATTTTATAAAATGTGCTTTTTTTTTGGTTATTCTTTCTATTAATTCGTTATACTACCATTAAGTTTTCTTGCAACACTTGGATTCTAATTAAAAATAATTTGAAATAATTTGCAAGTCCTAACACCAGCTGACATGTCTGTAGCCACACCAAGTTTCATTTAAGGAAATAACTGTAAGTCCCCAGATTCTAAAATTTCTCAAGTTCTAAAGAAAAGAAAAATAAGGCAGAAATACTACCTACCTAGAATCATAACCACGCTCTGATCTAACATTTGAAACCCCCCTTTTATTTTTCTAAGTTTTTGTAATTTTTTTTTTTATTTAATTTTATTTTATTTTTTTTTTTTTTGTAAAAGGGGAGAGACATCATATTTAGAACTAGGTGAAAAAAACCTAGAGGAAGCAAAAGTGTGCAAGGCCCAAATACAATTACAGACATGTCCCCCCAGGTGAATGACAGGACTTGCAAATGAAAAACTCTTTTAACCAACAAGCGTGTGCTTTATTCAACCTGCAAGATGTTACATAAATGACAAGTTCTTGATTGTGTGAGCACACCATTAAAGGCAGAATTATATATATATATGTATATCAATTAATTCATGATGTCACAAAGTAAGTGAATTTGATTAACCTAATTGCAAAATTTCTGCCTGATTATGTATGAGTCAAAGTTAGTAATAATCTCATTCATAAAAGCAATACTGATCCATAAGTGTTGTATAGTATCAACTAGGCTAGCCTGTTGTCTCAGTAAGCACATTTATGGTTTTTCTCCCTTTTAAATCCGTTACATATTCTCCCAGCAAAATATAGTAAAATTACACACACAAACACATATACGACATGAATAACAAAACATCCCTCATTTCAACACTAACCTCCTCATAAACCCATTCCAACTACAGTAAATGAATGCACCCTAATATGTATAGATATGTACAAATATAAATGACAGCGTAAACTGAATATCTCAGCTCCTAAGCATAGATTTGCCTTGGTAGTTCACACCAGAGAATGTAAGTGACCGCCCCGAAACTCAACCAGCTAAACGACCCTGACTTTAATCATTAAGCGCTAAGTATGTGTGTGAAAGAAAATAGTTTCTCATCTAAAGCATCAGACAGCCCCCGTTACGTTATTAAAACTCAGCCATGACCAGATGACATGATAGCACAAGATAATTAACTCCCTAATGGTCTTAATTAGATGAAAAGTTAGATCTTACAGCAAACTGCGGATGTGTGTGTATGTGTGTAATTTCTTACACATTATACAGTTATAAGATACTTCATTAGGTGTACTGCGGTAATGTTCACACATGCAATAACATAATTGAACATGACAGTTTGTGCTAGAGTATAACGTTCAGAACTTCACGAGTGAGCTTCTGGCGGCTTCTGTGCATTCACCATGTTGTAGAGAGAGAGAGAAATAGATAATCAGAATTTTCCCACCTGGATTGTCCGGTGTACTTAGTCCGTATAGGCGCGGATCAGTGATGTCACAGTCGTGTCACAAGTCCCGGGTGCAGCTTAGCGTTGGAAGAGTCCTAAGTTGTCCTCGACTGACGGCATCGTGGCTATAGGATCGTCTCTGCCATTAGGGTGGACAGATGTACGTCCACCCGACACCCATCTCGCCCTTGTTCGAGCACCTGGACATACAATAGGTTGTAGAGGGTGTCATAGAGAAAATACGCCACATAGGCCGTCCACATTAACTTCCAACACTAACTTTACACATCAACAGCACACACACATCGCCACTAATTCATATTAAACAGTATTAAGCTGCTCAGCTGTGACTTATTTCACTTATGTACCAACTACCTTTTAAGTATTTCGTTGAAATATGACAATTAATTATTACGCATTTCATAACTGTTAATAACACCAAACACAGCTGAGTGCGAGATGCTTTAGTACTTTCTTTATTGAAGTCAATTTAGCCCACAACATTTACACTCATATCAATTTAATTTGGTAATTGCGTTAACGCACACATCGAAAACTGCTCTACACACACACACAAGTATAAATTTATAATAGAGGCTGAAACGTAAAATATATTTGGGGTTAGAATATTTTCAGAACCCGCTGATTTGTACATACCTGGAGCTACACTTTATCTAGCCAACCATAGTGATAGCCGAGGAAGTCCAGAACAAACGGTATCCGCCAGTCGAGAGCAGATGACTAGGTTGGAGGATAGAATAGAAATGAGGCCGATTCAATGTGTCGGCCTAGCCAAGTAAACTCTGGATGCAGGAATGTACAGAAACATTGGCGCTGCCAGCTGTATTGCGTAGCTGCACAACATTTGTGTGCCAACAACAAACTACCGTAGCCGTGTGGCCGTGCGTGACGTCAGCGGCGCTCGTTTTTAAAATTCTTATAATACGCTGCCGAACCCAGTACGGCACAGTGCGCGCGCGTGTAGGCGCACACATGCGCCCGCGTTTAAAGCTCAGCGACACAGACAGGCTGGCCAAACAACAATGAAATAGTGTGCGTTTAACTGTCCAAATGAAAGACAGGGAGAGGAACAGAGAGAGAGATAAATTCAGCTTTATATAAATTATGCAGTGGAGCAGTGGATAGCCAGAAAATTAATTGCACATGTACTTCACTAACCAAAGGGAAATATATGGTGACACTGTGCAGATTAAAAAAGTGTCACAGTCTACATAAAACGCTGTGACCTGATTCCCCTCTATGACTAGATACTCTGAAACTGTTTATAACAGCATTGTGTGTGTGTGTGTGTGTGTGTGTGTGTGTGTGTGTGTGTGTGTGTGTGTGTGTGTGTGTGTGTGTGTGTGTGTGTGTGTGTGTGTGTGTGTGTGTGTGTGTGTGTGTGTGTGTGTGTGTGTGTGTGTGTGTGTGTGTGTGTGTGTGTGTGTGTGTGTGTGTGTGTGTGTGTGTGTGTGTGTGTGTGTGTGTGTGTGTGTGTGTGGTTTTATGTTTGTTGAAAATAAATATTTTCTTGTCTATAATGGTTGAACAGTAAGTTGAATTTACAACTTTTTTTTTACTTTGTGGCTCTTCGTGAATGGTGTTTATTGCCTTTATGCTTTCGACATTTGATTCGTTCAGAAGAAATCGATAGACCTTTTTCTAACTGCTTCAACGATATTCGCAAAAAAATATTTTTTTAAATCGTGCATAGTTGTTCGTGAGTAGGAAGAAATTTTCCTCAAAACTTTTCGCTTAGAAAAAAAGCTTTATATTGTAAAAACACTGAACAGTGAGTGCGATAGACATGCGACACCGTTTAGTTTTATGATATTTCTTATTTAATTAGATACTTAATTGTAATAATTAAAATTTCATCTTGGATTACAAATAAACTACCTAAAAATTCAAAGTAATACATAAATAAATGCAAAGTAATGTATTACAATACAATATCACAATATGCTGTACATTCCACTACCTTCATTTCCGAATTTAGTTGTCAAGTTAATCGTAATTAAAGAGCGTATGACAGAGTAGGCCTATATATTCTTCGGAGTGAAAATGTAAAATTTAAATCCAGGGGTAAAAAGCTGGCTGAATAAACGAAACTTTATAATATTAAAATTACTATAACTACTATACAGACTTGTGTAGTTGACCACCTCATTTTACAAGCTTTGCAACGTAAACATACTGTCAGACAACGGTATAAACGGTGTGTGTGTGTGTGCGCGCGCGCGCGCGTGTGTGTGTGTTGTAACTAAATAAAGTATGAGGTGTTGTATGTTGAAACAAATTCTTAAACTGTTCTGTTCTTCCTTCCTTTAGTTTAGTTTAAGCCCCACTGTTGTTCTAGTCAAATTGTAACGAAACCTGGTAATAGTGTTAAAGTTGTATTGGTGTTGTGTTACAAAATATTTCAATATGTGTTCGTGTAAGAAAAATAAAATTGTTTGTTTAAAAAAATTTTATAATTAAAAATTTTTTTTCTTTTATTGTTTAATTAATTAAAAACAATTAATTAATTGAGTTTCGTGAAGTTCCGAAACGTTTCTCACTTGTTTAAAAAATTTTATTAGCTTTTCTGTATTTTTGAAGAAACTCCAACCACTTAGATAGAGGATTGTCTCCAATTACAATCGATCCTTGTTTACTTTCAGTTTTGGAGGTTATCTTCCTTCAATGTGGTGAAATTCTTGTAGTAGATGTTGTTTAAATTATAGTATGTGTAAATTGCTATGTTTAGAAAAGAAAGAACTGTTTTAAGATGAAAAGTATAAATTATTTATTTGACAATTGATTATAAAGACTCTTGTCGATTTTTAAATCGATTCTCAGGGTATCGAATGTTATTACAAATTATTATATAAATTACAAAAGGTTCTTTTAACAGCTATTTATTGGAAAAGTCAGAGAAATCGGGCAAAGGTTAAAAAAGTATAACGTTACAAGATAATTCTTAATACTAAAAGTACATATAATCAATGAAAAGAGTAAAATAAATAAATAGATTGCGAACCGTGTCGCTGACAAACTAGGTGGCACTGTTCAGTTGATCGGTGACGAATCAGTAATGACTGCTGTCGAAATGGTCAATCGTCCCTTCGTATTTTTGGCGTTCCAATAAAGATATTTTCTTGCCGAATTCACGTCCTGGTGTCTGCAAATCTTCCTTCTGATGTTGGTGTAGTGTCTCTGGTTAAGTTTCGGTGTTGTATTTTGAAAAGTGGTGTATTTATAAGTCAATTCACTTTTTGTCGATCCGGCACTTTTGGTGGTTATGTTATATACTGTTTTATGGTGTTTTAAATGTTATTTCACTGTCGTTTTGGTGCTATACAATGTTAGTTATTATTTTGTAAGTGTTTAGGTCACTGTGTCGAAGTTGTGAAATGTTTTTTGTAGTCACTCGCGATTTTCAAATTCGTATCATACAATTGCTCGCCATTACGGTACTCGAAACTAGGTTAATACGTTTTAATATTCTCGTCAAGTGTCCCGTACAACGTTCAATAATTAACTCTCTACTTCCTTCACTTTCGACTAAAACCTTAGCCAAAGCAATATTATTCCCTACATTGTTCGAATTTTATTTTGCATCCTGTGCATGTATTAAAGTTACATTATATAACTGCTTAAACTTTGGTTATTATTCAAATTTATTAGCTAGTTGTTACTCAATTTTATCCTTCAGTTCATTCGGCGTATTTTGATATCGAATAATGCAGTTTTATTAAGTTTTTTATCTAAAATTGGTAATTTTACCTTCATTTTGTATCTTGTAAATTTTCAAAATCAGCTTCCTGTCATTATCCAAATTCTGCCATTTTCAAGTTATATTTATGATTATTAAATCTCATATTGTAATAAAAGGTTTATATTCCCTTAATTCCTTGCAATTATATGAATTGGTTAAGTTTTAAAATTATATGTTGGAATATATGACTCCCCTCTCCAAATTTTTGAGTTCTGTCATTTCCATTTTTATTAATAATGCTGTCTGTAATTTATAAAATCTTTCTAAGTTGTATTTCTAATTATATGGCTTTGTTTCTGGTTTATGTTATCTAAATCCCTTCAGTTTAAATGTATTTAAGTACTTAGTTTCTCTGTTTTGATGAGGTTTAGTTTTCATCATTTTACCTAGATTCCTAACAATTTTTTCATACAAATTTTTTATATAAACAATATATATTGAATTATACCCTCTCTGACTTTTTAACATTGTAATATAAATTAAACATTTTTTCTATTAAACATAATAACAATTAGTATTTGTTTAAATACTATTAACAGATAAGAAATATTTTTAAATAATGATTGTCTTCAACTAATTAGACATTCTTTTTATAATCAAAACTTAATACTAAAACAGAAATATTATTTATAAAGAACGTTTTTTACCATGCAAACATCTTATTCAACCATTAACACCAATACAAGTAATAAATATTTTACAATTAGGATGTTAGTGGTTCTAAACTTATTAAAATGTCCTTATCACTAATACATTTTTTAAATATCCTATTCTATATAAACAAAACCTTATTTCTATATTCTTATTCACTAGTTCTTATATTAAGTTTAATTATCAGTTTTTAAACTGTTTTTAATATGGTTTAGGGTAATTGTACCCTGTCACTTTATGTCTGCATCTGTTTTCACTCATCATTTACATAAATGTCATTTCAAACAGATTGACAGCTCTATATTATTACATGTATATTATATTCACTCTGTACAAATCATAAGTCACTAAAAAGTTGTATTTTTCATTATTTACACAGTTTGTGGATGCCAAAGATGAAACATAAGGTTTATTTTTTATAATACACAAAATAGCACTGGTTCACTTTACACTCCTTGATGCTATTTCTAAATGGTTGTTTAGTCTTATTAACATCAAGAGATTTGTTTGTGGGTTACAATGAAGATTTGTTCTTTGGGTATTATATTATTGTTTCACCTTGGTCCACTGTCAGCTCTTACTCTATACACTTTTATTCTTAATTTTATTGTACATATCGTTTCTGTTCATGAATACTTCGTTATACTTTTTATTATTATGGTTTTTATTTATTTTGGGATATGGGTGTTTTTTATAAGAGCATTCCTTCTTCTTCTGGATGCTGTCTTCTTCTTGTTTCTTCAATGATGTCTTCTTTTCTTCTGGCTTCTTGGAATTGTATGTTCTTCATCTTCTTCTGGATGTCATCGGGTTTCTTGGGGTTACTTCTTCATCTACTCTTCTGGTTTCTTTAAATGTATTACCTTTTATGGTGGATCTTGCTTTGTTCTGGGTTTCGTTTTTATTTATTTTATTATCTCCGTTGTGGGTTTAGTAATACTCTGGGTTGCTTCCTCATATACTCCTTACCTTCCTGGGTTATATTTTTAAACCTTGAGTTATTAAACTGGTATTGATGATTCATCACTAGTAACATTGCTTTTATTCGAACTTAAACTTTTAATACCAATGATTGTTTTGCACGGTTGCTCTGAATTAATTCTTTATATTATAATGCTTTCTTCGGATTTAATGTTATTAATTATAGTATTTTAATGATCAATGCCATTCATTATTATGTGTTTATCTGTGACGCTACAGTGTGTGTGTGTGTGTGTGTGTGTGTGTGTGTGTGTGTGTGTGTGTGTGTGTGTGTGTGTGTGTGTGTGTGTGTGTGTGTGTGTGTGTGTGTGTGTGTGTGTGTGTGTGTGTGTGTGTGTGTGTTTAGGCCAATTTTATTGGTATCTGTCTTTTAATGTTTTATGTTTCAATATTACAATAAACATTTTAATATATAGAACTAACTAGCATTAAACTACTTAAATATAAAATTATAAGCATCATATGAATAAGAAAAGGAACTTATTTAAGGATAGTTAATACTGTATATATAGTAACGAGACAGTACTGAATATTGTTAGTTGTTCTGTAAAAAATATGCATCTTATATTGATGCAGTGCCTCCGCGATCTATAGTACAGAATCTCACTTCAATTTGGTTATAATGTACGCATGGTGCTAATGATACAACGGACATCCTAATCCAACTGTTGACCTGGTTTATCTTATTTCTCCTTTACAATTTTTGGGTTTATCACAGCACAAGTGTGCAGAAGAGAGACAAAGTGAGATACTGCGAGTTAGTTATATATTTACTGAATACATATTGCGAGAAGCTTTTTGGTTATATATATTTAATTTGAGAAATTGATGTATTACCTATTTCATATGGCTAAATCACATATTTCATTTAGGAATAAAGTAATATGTTGAGGCATATTAGAACTGTAATATCAATAATTTTTTGTTATTTATTTTCGTTGATAGAGGGAGGAAACAGTTTGCAATAAATTATAAAATTAGTAATTACGCGTGCCATTCTTTCGAGATTAGGCGTCGTTTCAGGAGAAGGAATACACTTTGGTATAAACGTAATTTCAACAGTAAAATTGATAAAGATTAAGAATTTGCAACATTTTGATGCCAAGGAGATCTAGGTAATTTACAACAGAATGATGACAAATCTATTTTGGAAACAGGTTAGAAGTTCTGTTATATTAAAGGAATAACAATGTGTTGAATTACATTTGTCTGGTTTCATAATCGAAGACTCAGCTGATATTTTTGTGCTTAAATATATAATACATTACATGTTACACATTATTACAGCGAAACAGAGTAAATAAAATTATGGAAATTATCATCTGTATTAGATAAGAAAACCAGTTTTAATACACATCAGATAAGAAAAAAGTACTAATTGCGTTAATTGAAATTAAGTCCACTGGTATCCTTACACACACTAAGTAATGAAAAGAATACCAAATCTTTCTATTTCCGAAGACAAATAATTTTAAAAAGTCTTTGGCAATTATCAAAACTGTGAGACCGATGTGAAAAGTTTTCTACTATACGGATACAATCTTTTATACTCCTGTATCCCTGTAATAATTTTTAATGTTATCTAATTTCATTATGTAATACATTGTCTAACACAGAATGCTAGGAAAATGAGCGTTTTCACGGTTTATGTTTTCTGAATATTGTAAAATATTTCGCTACGGGCTTATTTTACTAATAAATTGTTAATTCTTGTATTTCCGATCTATTTTGGTTTAACCCCCAGTTGTGGACGCCAATATCTCTAATGCACAATTTTTATCGTGTGTGTTTTGCTTGTGTTAAGATATTTTCAACTAAATATGTGGATTTTCTTATTGAGTGTATGTTCAATGACAATTGAGTAATGGTTTATGAACTGATTGAGTTTCACTTTTGGGCGCCAAAATAGGTACTAGTAAATTGGAATACGTTTCATTAATTAAAATAATTAATGTTTTGACTAATTAAAATTCTTTAACTTCAACTAATTCCCTCCTTTATTCCATTTGAATTCACTTACCTATTTAAATAATTCAAATGACACGTGGTACACCAACAATATGTACTACCAACTTATTCTTCGAAGGTGTATGACCACGCTAATGTTCAGAAACTGACAAAAAAATTTAAGTATTACAAATAATTGTTCAAACACAATTAATTCCCTTTAATATTCTTTTATTTTATTTTTAGAGTCTGCACTTTTCTTTTTAAATTAAACTGAATAATATTTTTTCTTATTTTAATTGTCCAGGATTCTTAAATTTTTAGCTCAGCGGTTGGCAATTCTTTTAAAGCTCAGGCCTATTTCGCTGGTTATGTTATGTTAATATAATCTCGGGTTTTTGTGACTACAATAATTAATTACGAAAATGTCTTTTGCGAAGTACAAAACATCACAATACAAAGTTTACTTCAATAGAACAAAACAAAATCTTATATCTAAAAGAACAATTCGTTCGTATGTGCCGAACAGTGTCTATTTTGAGGTTAACCTATCTCAATAGGTTATACAGTTTTAAACAGTATAAATAACAGTCAGATTTTAAAAACAAAGAAATAACAGTTGAAACGTGAAAAAATTACAAAAGTGTTAATGTTTCTGTTTAGTGGTAGTGGAATAAATAGTTTTTAAGAGTACATAAAGTGTTACAGTTGTATTATCATAATTCGTTATAAGTCGTTTATAATTTTAAGATAATACTTTCCTTTATTTTTGCACACACTTTATTATTCACTGTTAAATTATTAATGCACTTTAACTCCCTTCTGATTGTATAAACAATCCACAACACGTTTCTCACTTTTTTGGTTATGTTGCGTTTATCACTGTACACCTAACCTAGCCGGGGTTCGATTCTGATGGTAACTTCGCGGCTATCGGTGTCACAGGGGAGCCGTTCTTTACTCTACGAATTCCAGCAATCGACTAACTGGCTTGGCGTCAGTCTTTGGGTTTCTTGGTGTCACTCTTTGGGTTCATACACACAAAAGTGAAAAATTCCCATTGGTCGAAATCTCACTCATTGTCGTGGATGGCGTCCTTTCTCTGAGATCAAAATTACTAAAAATTCTTAAATTTAACATTTTTTTCTTATGCTAAGTACAATTGTAAAGATATTATTACCAATGAACTGCTTTTTTTCTCCTGATCATTTTAAGATCTCACTAGATATGTTTCTATGCAGTAATTCCAAAAATAACAATTTTAAGGTTTGGCCTATTCTGATAAATTATGTTTAAAAGTTATCTTTTTTGTTACATTATTAGTTTTCTTGGCTGTACATATGATTTTATGTTACAAACATGTATCCTAATACTAATGATTACAATTAAGCACATTAACTTTTTATAAAACATAGCCTTGTACAATAGGCCTAATAATGTCTGGTGTACATTGGACTATTATTTTTGTTTCTTACATTGAAATTGCTTAATTCTAATACACTACTACTACTACTACTCTCCAGCACTACAGCCCATGGTGAGCCTTGGCTTCCGCTACGACCCGTCTCCACTCATCTCTGTCCACTGCCTTCAGTCTCCAGTTCCTAATGCCCATCTTTCTTAGATCTTCTTCCACATCCTGCTGCCATCTTCTTCGAGACCTTCCTCTTCTTCTTTTGCCCAGTATCGTTCCACTTAATATAGTTTTGGGCATCCTCGTATCATTCATACGGGATACGTGTCCCAGCCATCTAATTCTAGCTGACTTTATGTGTCTCACCAGGTCTTGTCCACCAATCAACTCATTTATTTCACCGTTATTTCGAATCCTATACATATTCCCTTCCTTCACCTTAATTCTAATACAAGTTAACATTTATTCTTTATTCATTATAGAGCATATGATCTATTACTGGACATATCATGATCTAAGATAACATTTATACATTGTAATGTCCCTGTCTACCTTCTACAGTAGATGTAGGTTTTCTGCCCAAGTTAACATTTTGTTAATTACCTTCTCACTTGTCCATTACAAACAATAGTTATTTCTTATTTTATAATCTACTAGTCAGTTTATCTCTTACACATTCTATTATTAAATTATTTACATCATATTCTTCTTTACATCTTTAGCATTCTTTGAACATTCAATAGTAGTACTTTTTTCCTACCATAAATTATAACATTTTTATACCAAAATAAAACTTTTATTACCTATTTATAACATAATAATCTCTATCTGAATAGTCTATGTGCCTATCAGCCAGTGGCGGTTTCTTATTGTGGCCGCATAGCCGCGCGCCCCCTTTGACAGAGAACATAAAAAAAATTTAATCACATTACCATAGTTAACTACCTGTCCTTGTCTCTTGTTTATTTTAAAGATAAAAGATGACAAATGATTTTTAAGCGTTGATTTAGATTAGAATGAAAGTATTTATCTGTCTTGCGCGTAGTAGGTAGCGTGAACCAATAGACAGGACCGCTAAGAACTTGCGGCCTGGTTGCCATGACTACGTGACGTATCGTGTGACGTCACAGTGAATATCGCCGTTTAATAACCATGTGTTTGGGCCGCTAGTTCTGAGCGGCCTGTTGCCAGTTTTCAACAGTGGTGGTGTGACGTTCGTTGATCCTCAGTACTTTTATCATACGTGTTTTTGTGTTTTGTGTCATGTGTCGCCTACAATCATGAATAGAGTCGGTGTCTTAATAAAAACAAATTTTACCAGACTTTCTTTAGAGGATAAAATAAATATTAAAAAATTATGCCGGCCATTACCTGATCTAAATTTAACACAGACCAGTGAAGGGAAAGCCCAAAATAGGACATTTACTCGGCGTTTCTCATGAGAAATTTATAAACAAAATAATTGGATATGTGGGTGTGAAGTTTCGAATTGTACTATTTTCCGTGTGTATTATTTTTCAATCCTGCAGGAACAGAAAAGGATGCAAATTGGGCCAGAAAGGGTATAAAAGATTTGCATCATCTTCCCACTAAAATAAAAATAACATGAATCATCTTGAAGACATATTAATCCATGCACACAACTGGCTTTACTAGGCGAAGTAAATATTTTGACACAGCTTATCGGACACATGTTCTTGAACATAATGCACAGGTTGGAAAGAACCTTTATATTTTGAAACGTATTATTTGTTGCGTAAAATTTTGCAGTGCTTTTGAGTTGGCACTTAGAGGTCACCGCGAGATTGAAGAATCGGTAAATCGTGGAATAGGCCTATTTAGAGAATTAGTTGATTTTTCTGCAGAACTAGATGTTGTGTTGCGAGAACATCTGCAGAACGCTACAGTATTTAAGGGGACTTCTAAAAGTATACAAGTATACAGAACGATATTTTAGATAGCTGTTGGCTGTGTGCAAAGAAGAAATTTATAATAAAATTAAAAATTCTGATTTCTTGGCTATTCAATGTGACGAAACTACAGATTTTACGAATTGGTGCCAAATGGTACTAGTCTAATATTTAATGTCGATAAATGAAAGTAACTTGGAAATAACTTAAAATTATACTTGTAAATTTATAGCATTTATATAATGAACAACTTGTACCTCCTTGTTATATAACTTTAGTAGTTTTATTGCTGATTAAATTTTCAAAAGTTGTTAGTGCAGATTGAAAAAATCTAGTGATTGCAAAAATGAAAATAATTTGTGTCTGCTTGTCATACTGTTTTAATAATTTATTTGTTAGTTATACTATCAAATGTTATTAGTACAAGTTAACAATATACTAGTGTCTATGAAATGAGATTGATTGGAAATAGCTTGAAAACTATTACCTTAAAAATATTTGATGTTTATAAAAGAAACATAACTGGAAATAACGAATGCGCTAATAAAAATGTTGTTGCTGTTAAACAAGTGTTTTATTGCAAGTCCTGTCACGATGGGCTCAGCGCGTCTTTTTCCATCTAGGTCACGCGTCTAATTTTAAATAATTAATTAACGCCCCCTAAAAAAATTTAAAAAAAAATTTGGGGACGTTTCAATGGTAGCAGGGTGTGGTTAAGACCTATGAGCCAAAAGGTGACAGGACTTGCAAGGTAGCTTGGGGAGTTCTTTTCTGGTGGATTTAGCAGGGTGGATATTCTGGTTCAGTAAAAGAGGGTGTAAGATGATATAAATATCTGTTGAAAAGGAAAGCAATTTAAAACAAAGATTTTTATTGGTGTTATATACGCTGATTGTTTTATAAAATGTTAATGTTGTGTTTTGTGTGTTAAATATGTTAAATTAAATGTTATATATTACGAATGTAAATCGGAAGTAGCATGGGGCTATTATTCAGTGCGGGTCACACACATTTATGCTTTTTTTAGTCGCTTACCTTCCTTGTCGGAGCTGGTCATCACCTGTTTAAACATGTCGCATATTGACCTGTATGATGAAGTATACCTGGTCTTCAATGATTTTCTGCCTAACGAAGGCATTGATTGATTGTTTCTGGAGCTACGGCAGCCCTATTGAGGAAATTCCCTAGATAAAATATATATACATATGAATTGATTTTTTTTGGGGGGGGGGGGGAGAATGCGGTTATGGTCGGGCCATACACCCTACTTGTGCGTTGTCATTCTTGAAGTGTGATGTATTTTCTTGAATTCACTACGATGAAAGTTGCTTCAGCAACAGACTTATATATATATGTTTGATGAATCTTAATAACTCCAGTGTAACCTTGTATGGTGTCGAATGTTCATGTCAATTAGTATCGGTGTTGTTGTGTGTTTTCTTGTGTTGGGGAAGCTTGCTCTGCTCTTTCTTTCCACCCCTTTCCTCTTGCATCGTTAGGGGGACCCTGAAGCCACTTGATGCGACTCAAGTTTTTCCTCTTCTTTTGGTGTGATGTAGTGTTGAATTGTTGTTTGTGTTTTGTCAATTATGTAAATATTGGGTGGTATCATATGGAGCGTTAATCAAAGATGTTCATTGGTAGTAGTTGTTCATTTGAAAACGATTTAGCAAATTTGGCAAATTACCTCGGATGGAAAGTATTTAAGTTTGCTGTGTTGACTTTTCGTTTCTTGAACAGTTTTGTTTGTGGTGCAAATAAATTTGAACTTGTTAGAAATCGTTAAAATTTTCAGAGTTGAGTTATCGTTGGGTCCAGACCATGCCGCATCCAGGGTTGATGTCCCCAGTTTTCTTTTAGGTGGTAGAGATGTACTATAGACAGCCCGTAGAGAAGTTACCCCCCCTCCTCAAGTATTGAGGTTAATTGTCAGATAAGGGAGATTTAGAGTTGGATGTTCTCGTGACCGCGGTGCTCTTCCACTGCTTAGTTTATCGGGGTCGACCTCCCTAGTGTAGGGGTGTTGACCACTCATATGTCAAGGTGGAAGCTACCTTGTTGTGTTGCTATATGAGTGGTCTGTTCTGGATGTGGAGATTGATAAGGTGAGCACTCACATATCAGGGTTGGTAATACCCTGTTAGCCTTAGGACATAAGTATGGGAGTGGCAGTAGGTAGTGTCACCAGTGAGGGTGACGTTGGGGTGGCCCCCGTGATGCAGTGGTGGTGGAAGAGTCGCAAGGGGTTTAACTGCTATTTAGTCCTGGGAGGGGATAGAAGTTGTTCTGTGTAGGTATTAATTTGGGGTTCTCAGTTTGTAGGTTTGGAGGCCTTAGGAGGTCAGAACGCAGAGAGGGCGCCGATTCTTGTCTTTCTTCTTTTCTTCTCCTGTCTCTTCTCGCTGTGTGCTGGCCCTAGCTAGGTCAGCAGGCCGTACCGCATACTCACACACATACACATTTAGGCACACATGCATACACACTCCACTTCTTCCTTCCTCTTGTTTCGTTTTCTCTCTCCGAGGCTCTGTCTTCCTAAGAGCGTATATTTCCTGAGATTTACCCAAGGGAGCCAAGAGTCTTGTGGTTGCAATGATATAGCCAGGAGACTGTGAATTTAACTGACTCTTTTTTTGGGGGGCAACCATGTTGCCCTTTTGGGGTGAGGGTGTGCCGTGGCAAATTTAAATTTAAATTCCACGGCAAGTTTTAAACGTGAATCACTCGGCTTGATACTGGCGAACTAGATCGATAGGCCGTGCCCACCACCGATAACGTTATTTAGTCAGATAGTCGCTGTGACCTTGAGCGTCGATGTAATTCAGGAGGCCGCTACAGCACGCGGCGACGCAATCGGGATGGCCGCGGCGTATCAGTGGTTTGTAACTCGACTATACGCTGAAAATTTTCTGTACACGTGTCTCCTTTTCGACACTCCGGCAGGGCGGTTGTTTGACGACGAGCATTCGTAGACTTCTTTATAATGACTGTGTAATTTTATAATGTGCTTCAGGGTTCCCCGCATAGTCGGGAGGTAAAGGGTTTGCCAAGATGGGGACATTACATCCATCCCCATCCGCAGAGCTGAGCACCAAGGTCCCCAACGTCGTCAGACCAACCTAGACCCACCTACACCAAACGGAATTCCTGCGGAGAAGGAATCACACTATCCGGAGAAGCTCGTCCTTGCCTTCATCATCGACACTCTCATCCAGCATTAAATAGCAGGAATTTCTATCGTATGTGTCTTCAGAGAGCAGGTGGGAGAATTCTTTTTATTAACCACACATACAGTACTCCACCCGTTATAACATAACCAACGAAAGACTCAGTTATACAAAGTAGACTCGTATATCTAAGGGTTGACATTGCTCGGAACATGTCCTGTGCAGACATGGTGCATGATGTGATTATGGTGTTCATTATTATTGGGAATCTGCTTATAATACATTTTAGTAATTTAATTGTTATTCGTGTTGTTAAATGTTATTATTATTATTATTATTATTATTATTATTATTATTATTATTATTATTATTACAACTTAAAAATTTTAATCTCTACAAATGAAGGCAATTTGAAAATAACTTAAAAACTATACTTGAAAGATTTTAGTATCTATACAATGAACAACCTGTTATATAGTTTTCTTAATTTCATTGGTTAACCAGATTATTAGATGTCATTAGTATAAATTGAAAATCTCTTGTATTCATGAAATGAAAATAATTTGAAACTACTTTTAAAACTATAACTTGAAAATAACTTAGAATCTGTAACTCAAAAAATGTAATGTCTGGATTGCCGTGATTGTAGTGGTTGATCATATTGTTACATGTTATTATTACTTGGAAATATTTAATATCGATAAATGAAAGTAACTTGGAAATAACTTAAAATTATACTTGTAAATTTGTAACATTTATATAATCAACAACTTGTACCTCCTTGTTATATAACTTTAGTAGTTTCATTAGTGATTAAATTGTCAAAGGTTGTTAGTGCAGATTGAAAATTTCTAGTGATTGCAAAAATGAAAATAATTTGTGTCTGCTTGTCATACTGTTTTAATAATTTATTTGTCAGTTATACTATCAGATGTTATTAGTATAAGTTAACAGTATACTAGTGTCTATGAAATGAGATTGATTGGAAATAGCTTGAAAACTATTACCTTAAAAATATTTGATGTTTATAAAAGAAACATAACTGGAAATAACGAATGCACTAATAAAAATGTGTTGCTGTTAAACAAGTGTTTTATTGCAAGTCCTGTCACGGTGGGCTCAGCGCATCTTTTTCCATCTAGGCCACGCGTCTAGTTTTAAATAATTAAGTAACGCCCCCTAAAAAAAAAAAAAATTGGGGGACGTTTCACAGCTAGGCTCTGCATTATAGGTTTTTACCTATTTTGTACATTATTTCTTATGCAGTCTACTGGAACTATTGTTATTAAGTTCAATCTATACATGTTTGATACCTTAGGTTTTTCCTATTCTACTTTACAATGGTCTTACAGTTTACTTGTTAATACATTGTTAATCTCATAACACAGGTTTATTACTTTATTATTGTTTTGTACTTCAGTATATTTGTGACAATCTTTATGTTGAGGGAAACGTCACGTTACAATATTTGATGTTTATTAACAGTGTTATTTTCTTACCTAATATGGGTGATATTTTCTATAATTTCATTTAACTGTAAACATTTTTGTGACTCTCTTATCATAATGACCAACGCGTTTGTAAACACTGGTGTAGATTTCATACGTTTGTACAACTACCGGTCGTTAACGTTTCAGAGTTACAACATCTGACAGTAATTTACAATATAAGTTCTCATCACATATGTAATTAATAAGCACAAATATTAAACTGTCTACAAAACTTAAAATCAACTCTTCACATGTAGCGAACGCACCGTTTACAGTTAGGAAAATTGGATGAAGCTTCGCTGCTGTTGTATACTACTGATGTGGCACCACCGGTAAAAAGTACGAGATTGGAGAACTGGAAAGCTATCCATCTAATCGTACATCTCACAGCAAGAAGTTTGTGGTCACTTAAAGACACACAATACTAACAGTACGGGAAAATTAGGAAATAGAAGCAACAAAAATTTGATGATCAACCAAAATTCTATGGATGTTCTCTGTTACATAGATATTTTAAAAATCTGATGAGTCTAAGTTGAGTCAAGGTCAGCAACTTTCGTAAGGGGTTGTAAGGAGAACTAACGGGTTTTCTTTTCAGTAACCTAGCAGGTATCAATTTTCGCGAGAACGTTCTTTTTTCTTTAACTCTTTTCGCCAAAATTGATCAAGTTATAGCATTCAGTATTACCTCACCGGAAACTCAAATTAGCGCTCGGCTTTTTTGTAAATAATTTAAAAAACATCAGCAGTAACAAAACGTTCTGATAAACTTTCTCATAGGTTATGGAATTATATTTAATTAAATGTTTTTTATACTGAACTACGATTAATATTGACCGAGTATTAAAGGGTAAATATGCATCATGTCACAGAAAGAAAATCGAGTACGTGTTTTTCTCTAGTCTACAAACACAAAGCATTAAAAACTAAAAGCAAAATAATATTATTTACTTATTGGAGGAAATTGTCTTTACTTTGGTTTCTTACTCATCACTCTAAGACAAAAAGCCTTTGCACACCTACTAAAACTAGATTTTTAGCACATAAAATGTAAATACTGTTTGTGTCGAGAAACTAATAATACCAGTTATTGCATTATGTAAAAATGACTTCATGCTCTAAGATTTATATTTAAAATCATTTACTTGAATTCGGTTCGATAATTTCTAAAAAAAATATTCCCCACCCACAAACTATTTTCACTATTTATAGATTTTTTTAATTATGGGGTATTCGTTTAATATAATGTTATTTTCTAGTCACTTTATCTATAAAAATTAGATACTATATTCTTATAAAGAATCTGAACTTCGCAGATAATCATCCCTACTCCTCGACTGATCCTCACCATTAATGATATTTACACTTACATAGAGTAATAATTTTATCATATGTAATTGTTAAGGTATCTTATCTTTCAAAATTAAATACTCATACTTTACTTGATATCAGCAAAGAAATTTTCAAAAAATCACCCCCTCCTCTTCAACTACCCTCTTTATTTATAGATGGATCATTTAGCATTTTACAGTGGATTAATAGACTTCACTTTCGAGGCATTTATTTATCAAAATTAAGTACTTTACTTTTATTAAAACACAAAACAATGCAGGTAATCTACCCCTTCCTCTTAACCGAACAACCCCATTTTTAATATTTTCACTTTTGTTGAGTAATAGTTTCATTATATGTAATTTATAAGGTATCTTATCCTTCAAAAATAAAAGTAGTTTATTCGACATGAAAAAGGTAGTTTTCAAAACATTACCCCCTCCCCCTTCAGCTACCCTTTCATTTCATCTACCTTTCTACAGTGGATTATTATGACCTTCTTTTCAGGATATTTTATTTATCAAATTAAGTACTTCACTCTTGTTAAAACGTAAAACGTTGCAGGTAAACTACACCTATCCCCGAACCGATATTCACTAAAATCAATAGGCAGTCTCTACAACTCGGATACATATGCTAAAAATTATTTGATTTTGTTTGAATTTGCAGCAGTTATTGTTCCCCATAGAAAAACTCTACATACAGACACACAGGGACAAACGGAGACACTTTTCGGAAAATGACTTTTCTTCATTTTTTCAGGATAGTACAACCAGAATCAGCCCTTTTCTCGAACACGATTTTTTCGCGACCACCATTCTTCCATTTCCTTACGAAACATGGAAGTAAAAAGGAACCTCCAGGTAACAGAACTGTATGTACGCCCGAAAACATTGCACACACAAGAGCTGTTATCGTACGCTATCCTATGCTAAACATTCTGCTTGACGCCATACAGTTTCACGTCGAATACCAGTGCTCGAAAAATTCTTCATAATGATTTAAACATGCAGCCGTACAAAATTCAAATATTGTAAACCTTAAGTGACAGTGATAAAGTATACCGTGTGACTTTTTGCTGCCAGTTCTCGTATATCATAAATAACAGCGTAGACGTTATTCTCAATACGCTAATGAGTAATGAAACGCATACATATCTGAGCGGATACGTAAATAAACAAACCTTTCGGTAATGAGAGCCAAATAACCGACGAGAAATGATTCGAGAACCATTGCACACGACTAATCTTACTGTATGGTGTGTAATATCTTCCTTTGGAGTAATCAGTCCTCACTTATTTTTCTAGGAATTCCACTACTGTCACATCAAAGAAATATGTCCAAATGATAACGAATTTTTGTCTCCCCAAGTCGCAGAAAAGTCTGAAATCACACCAAACAGTATGGGGAGCAACCAGCCATAGTGGTAGGCGATCCATGGATGCAGTTTAACGAGTTACCTTCACGAGTAGCAACATTCCGTGGCCCGCGAGATTGCCAGCGTGCCATTTACTCTACTGAGAAGTGGCGGCTCGTGAGTAAACTCACCAGGGGTTCACACAGATAATATTGTACGTTATTAATCCATGTGCCTGCTAATATTTGCACTGAAAGTAGCATTTCCAATAATTTTTCAACATTAAAGTAAATGACGTTACTAAGAAATTTTAAATAATTTTAGTAAGTAATATTAACAAAATGAATCTAACATTGTAGTTTACTAAGCTTCAACTAGATTCATTATTTAATTAATCTTAGAAAAATTAAATTTAGTAATAATGATAGCAATCATGTTCTGAAACAATAGTAAATTATATACATACTACTTACAAGTATCAGTAGGTTAATCGAATCTTTAACAAAAACTAAGTGAACTTCTTGTAAACAAAGTCCATCCTTCGGTCTTTCTTTGAAACAAATCTATCAATCACTATTTCATTAAACTTAGGGATGGTCTTCACCAGTTCTTTCTCTATTGATAACATGGCTAAGGTGTTAAGGTATGGGTAAAAATAATGAATAATTTAAGTACAGGAGCAAACACACGCTTTATTGAAGGAACAGTTTAGTAGTCAAGTATACATAAAACGGACACACGAAATACACATTACAAGAGCACATTTAAAACTGAAACTGAACTTGTCGAGTGCATCTCTATTTATATAGAAAAACAGCTTCCAGATCTTTCCTTTTATTTAAAACTTCGAGAACATTACTTTTCTAGACTCTCACAGTAAACGCGCATGTGTGCGGGTTGAGGCCCCCCCCAGGCAGCTCGACCTCCCACCGCATAACACAAACTTTCACATCTACAATGACAAGTACACTTACTTAAGAATGAATGTAGAGTTTTCCAGTATATTCTCAACGCCCTCCCTAAAACTCTACATTCTCACAATCACATTAATCTAAAAAATTCATTTTTACTCTTAAGTCCAAGTTTAGATCTTAAATAAACAAATTTTGGTTTTGACAAAGCTTTCGTAAGTATATCAGCGACTTGTTCATCACTTTTAACATATGTGCCATCTCCCTTGTTAAGACAACACAAAAGTCGGGAACTAGTTCAATTCTTTACCAGTTAATCAAACTAGCTGCCGTTGTTAGTAAAAATACTTACCAACAAATTACAAAACAATTATGATATAGGAAATTGACAAGGTTTGCATAAATTTATTCACTCACTAGGTGTTAGCGAAAACATCTCTTTATTGCTATTCAAATATTATGCTTGATTTTAAAGAAAAGTTATTTTAGTACATTCTGCTTTTACTGCTTCAAAGATCTTAAGTATATTATTCGTTTTATCTCAAAATTTATTCATATAGATGTTAGTTTTAATACCACGGATCCGGGTCTCAACTTTCTCAAAATAATTAATTTATCAAAACTTCAACCATATTATTGGAAGAATAATATTGGTGATACTCTACATTATTATCTTACATTTATCTATACATTGCGGTTACTATTACTTCATTACAAAATTACAAAATTTACAAATCTGATAATTTGTTCTTTACATTGCTAAAGTTCTTTAAAGTTCTTTGTTACTTCTTTTATTAAGGCGAAATTTACAAAAGTTGTGATTTGATATCACCTGAATTTCATATGAGGTTGTTGTTGTATCCTTGGGGCATCTCCTGTCGTCTTCTAAGGGTGGAGTACGTTGTTCCTGGTGAATCTACATCAGGTTGATTATTTCTGCTCTCGAAGATCGGTTGTTTACTTGAAGTTCCAACTGTTGTAGTTTCACTTTCCTTGGTCCAGACTTTTGTAGTTCACATTTTTGTATTTTAATTATAGTTCTCACTTTGCAGTACTAAAGTCTAGTAGTTACATTTCTTACACTTACATTTTATATTTTTAAAAGAGATGTGTTGGCTACCTTTTTCTTTCTGTATGTATTCTCACTAACTCTACACACTACATTATTCACAATAAAACCATCTCACGCTGGATATACTTTTAAGGACATACACTCACGTGTATGTACACAACACCAAAACTCACATCTTGTCATGGCGAAGTTCTACTGGCGAATGCGCGTATAGTTTAGGGGCGAGGGCTCAGTAAGCTAGTGCGTATTTACGCACTAAGAAAATAGTTCGTACTTTATATATTATTAATTATTCATTAATTAGAATGTAAATACTTTATGTTTACTTTATTATGACTTAGGGATTTCTTTATTTATATAGTCGCATTTTAATAATTAAAGTAATTATTATTATTATTCTTTACTTAATATCTTTCTTGGCGTGTTGGTACTGGAAAGTTTCAAGTTGATTCAGGAATCTGGGTATAGGTAAGGGTGTATGATACTCTTACTTATTAAAATTAAAAATTTTAATTTGTGCGATTTTCGATATATTTAAAATCGTCACACATAATGTACATAAATTTCTCCATTTTGAAAACAATCACGTACATAATTATATTTCACATCAATATGTTTTGTCCTTTGGTGGAATTCAGGATTACTTATAAGTTTTAATGCACTCATATTATCTATATATAATCATATTTATCAGTCTTACAATCGCATTCATTAAATAGCTTCTTTAACCACATTATTTCAGTTGTTGCTAATGCTGCACTTATAAATTCTGACTCGGTTGTTGATAATGATACAGATTGTTGCTTCTTACTTCGCCAAATAATTGCAGCATTTGCATACATACAAGCTACGCCAGAAGTTGATTTACGTGTAACTGTATCGCTAGCATAATCAGCATCACTATAAGCTTTAAAGTTGCCATCCTTACAATATAGTAATCCAAAATCAATTGTACCTTTTAGATAACGTAAAATTCGTTTAACAATTGACCAATGAGCTACACTTGGTTTGTCTAAAACTCTAGATACAACATTTACAGCAAAACTTATTTCCGGACGACTTACAATTTGCAAAAACATCAAATTGCCGACAGCTTCACGATAAGGTACATTACTTACAATAGTTTTTGATAAATATTCATCATGATTACAATCAATTGGCGTGGATACAATATTAGCTTCTGACATATTAAACTTTTCTAAGATTTTGTTAATATAAGTACTTTGATGAATGAAAACAGACCCATCATTCAATCTATAAATTTCCATTCCAAGATAATTAGTAACTTCTTTAGTACTAGTAATTTTAAATTTTTTACTCAAATCATTCAACAATTTATCAATCAAACTTTCATTTGAAGCTGCAATAAGTCCATCATCAACATAAATTGCAAGATCTTATTATTATTTTTGTTATATATGTATAAACATGGGTCACCCGTACTTTGACAAAAATCTAAATTTACAAGAAAATTAGTGAAGTGCTCAGTCCAGCATCTTGGTGCTTGTTTTAAGCCGTATAAACTTTTCATTAATTTAATTTCATTAGTATAATACGCGTGAGCTTCCATCATCAAAACCTTCAGGTTGTTTCGTATATATATCTTCCTTTAAGTCACCGTATAAAAAAACCGTTTTTATATCAAATTTACCGATATGTAAATTTTCACGAGCAGAAATACTAAGTATCAATCTTATTGTATCAAAGCGAACAACCGGACTAAAAGTTTCTTTATAATCTATATCTTTCTGTTGCGAATAACCTTTAATAACCAACCGCGCTTTATAACGTTCTGTACCATCTGGATTGAGCTTCTTCACAAAAACCCAACGATTGTTAATCACCTTTTTATCTTTTGGCTTTTCCACTAATACCCATGTCTTATTTTCATACAAAGAGTTCATTTCGTCCTGCATTGCAGCTTGCCAACTATCTTTTTCTTTACTTGCAATTGCTTCGTTATAATTAGATGGTAACTTTTCAGAAATAAACGTGATCGGACAACCATAATATTCTGTAGGTTTTAATTATGTTCTATCTCGAAATTGTCGTCCAGTTTGATTGTTATCGCTATTTGAAGATTGTAAAGATTCTCTTTCTTCAAACTCATTTGATTCATTTTTAAGTAAAAGTTCATTATTTTTAGGAGTTATAATTTCATTTTCTTCAGTTTCTTTATTATTATTGTTCAAAGAATTCAAAATAATTGAATCAGCTAATACTCTTTCAGGTTTAAAAAGTACATCTCTACTTATAATGACATCTCGCACTTCCGGAACATATACACGATAACCTTTACAATCCTCATGATATCCGACCAGATAACCCCTCATCGATTTTTTATCAAGTTTCTTACGCTTTTCTTTTGATATATGTACATAACACATGGTTCCAAATATTTTAAATCTATCAACAGTAGCTATTTTTCCATTCCATAACTCATAAGGAGTTTTATTATTTTGTTTTGTTGGGCCTGTTCTATTAATTACATGTACAGCAGTATTCATTGCTTCTGCCCATAAGAATAGAGGTAAGTTTGAATTTGAATATAACATTGATCGAGCAGCCTCTACAATGATTCTGTTATCGCGCTCTGCAATTGAATTTTGTTCGGGCGTATATGGAACATTAATCGAATATTTTATACCTTTACTATTTAAAAAAGATATCACAGCTTTATTATCGTATTCTTTACCACCATCAAAATGAATTTCTTTAATATTTGTTGCAAATTGATTCTCAACCCCGATACAAAATGATTTTAGTTTGTCTATTACTTCAGATTTTTCTCGAATAAAATGAATTTCTCTATAACTTGAAAAATCGTCTTTAAAAGAAACAAAATATAACTTTCTCTTCCATAGGACCACAAACGTCAGTATAAATTATTTCGCGAGTTTTAGTGGCACGATCGATCTTTTTGTGAAAAGGCAATCTATGATTTTTGCCATAAGCGCAACCTTCACAAAAGAAATTTTCATCCGTAAATTTTATATTTAGATTTTTCAAAAAATTCTTCACATGTTTTACATTTTGATGGCAAAGTCTTTCGTGCCATAATTGTAAAACATTACCGTTGGCAATTCTCGATCTACTCTTTTGTTCTACCACGTTACATTCTTTTGGAATTAAAGTTTGAACGTCTAATTTTAGCAAACTACCAGGCTCATATTAGGAACCAGTTACAAGAATTTCATTACCATGCTTTAAAGTACATCTCGTAGCATTATGTGTTATTTCATAATCTATACCCCTTTTACCCGCATATTTAACAGAAAACAGATTATACATTGAATCAGGAACATATAATACATTATAGATCGTACCTTCTACTTGTTCACTATTTTTATAAGTTTCAAAGTCAATATTACCTTTACCATATGCAGACATTGTCATACCGTTGCCCATTCTTACACTGACTGGTGTTGTATATTCTTCGAACGTTGAAAACCATTCTCGATGCTTCGACATATGATCCGTCGCACCCGAATCCACAATCCAGAGATCATCCCGATTGCCACAGCTGCCTTTGTCACCTATTAGTGCTATCCTCGATTTTGATTTCTTCTGCCCAGAAGACGAGTTACTTCTTTCTTGATTATTCGACCATCTTCGCTGTCCATTATTCTTATTCATGAAGCAATTGTTACTTTTATGACATTTTCTTTTGCACGTATAACACCTGAAGCAGTCCCTTTTTAATGACCTTGTCTTCCACAATTATAACACTGCTCTTGTTTCAAATCATTCTCATATTTATAAGAGTCATTCTTCTGTTCCTTATGACCGATTTTCAGATTAGCTAGCAACGCTGTCGTCTCTTCGTGTACTTCCTTTTGCTCTTGTAATCTAAATTCTTCTGCCATCAAGCGCTCAGTCAAATTTTCGAGATTCTTCTTATCGTCAGATACCGAATCCCAAGCACTGTGAAAATGATTAAACTTTGTGGCAAAGATGTTAAAACACGAGTCATCACCATAGTCTTTTCAATTTTCCCCCGAGATTTTTCATTTTTCTAGCCAACTGTTCTATTTTTGAAATATTATACGTAACACTTTCACTCTCTGTCCACTTAAACTCAAAAAATTGTTTTTGAATCATCGACAGATTTTCATCAGATTTTAGATCATATGCTGTATTCAATTTGTCCCACATCTCCTTGGCAGTAGAACAACCCATTATAAGTTCGAGAGGCTTTCTCTCCACTGTTGTAAGAATTAACTTTCTGGCAATTTTGTCCGCCTTCTTGAACTTTTCCAACAACGCGTCACGGTCTTCTGCACCTGCAGCTGACTCGGCTAATCTTCCTTCGCAAACATCCAGCACATCATCATCCTCTTCCATCAATGTGCGTACTACGAAGCGCCATTGATGCCAATTATCTTTGTCTCGAAGTTTTTCAATTTTTATATTCGGTTCCATTTTTGCACAAATATTTTATACTTGCACTCCGATTTTAAAATGCCACTGGGCCCATAACCTGTTAAGGTATGGGTAAAAATAATGAATAATTTAAGTACAGGAGCAAACACACGCTTTATTGAAGGAACAGTTTAGTAGCAAGTATACATAAAACGGACACACGAAATACACATTACAAGAGCACATTTAAAACTGAAACTGAACTTGTCGAGTGCATCTCTATTTATATAGAAAAACAGCTTCCAGATCTTTCCTTTTATTTAAAACTTCGAGAACATTACCTTTCTAGACTCTCACAGTAAACGCGCATGTGTGCGGGTTAAGGCCCCGCCCAGGCAGCTCGACCTCCCACCGCACAACACAAACTTTCACTTCTACAATGACAGGTACACTTACTTAAGAATGAATGTAGAGTTTTCCAGTATATTCTCAACATAAGGCATTAAGTCTTTCTTGAGATATCGTACTTCTCAAAAAGGTTTTTATCCTCTTCAGAGTCGAGAAGCATCGTTCGGCTTCAGCTGAAGTCATTGGGATTGTCGATATCATCCTTAAAAGCGTATATGACTCTGAAAACGAATCTTTCAGATCATTTTGTATAAGAAATTGCAGTAAACTCACAGCACCATTCATAAATCTTATGTCTTCACGTCGGTAAAACACTCCAAGTTCGGTTTTTAGCTTTGCTTTGTCCAAAAAGGGGTATTTTCTATTGTTTCATCTAATGCAGATTGAGGAAATGATTTACTGTACTCACTAAATTTTTGAGGAACAATAAGGGATACGGCTGAATGGTGCGATGTAAATGAAAACCGCTCTTTTATTTGCGTCGAAATTACATCACATACTTCTTTAGCCGCGATTGTCCTATTAGCATGACCGCCTTCTTCATGTCTTGCTCTTTTGCGTTGTAGAGGCATCTGGTCTACAGCACTTTTCACGGAGTTCATTTTTTCTCTTTCTTTATTTATTTCCCTCAGAAAGGTTTCCACGTCCTTTTTTGTTCGCACAGGATCTGTATAGGTAAGCTGAATTTGTCTGTATAAAATGTCGACGTGTGGCATTATATTATGGAAAACTGTAAGCCAAAACACAAAAGTTGGGTCTTACAGCATTCGCCGGATTGCTCCAGCTTTGGTAATAGAAGATTCTTGTTTAGAGGTTGATTCTATTTCCTCCATACAGGTAGTAAGGTCTTCCCGATGTTCGAATACTGTATTTACAGTTCTGCTTTTAAAATTCCATCTAGTGCTTGAAGCTCGAGGGATTCTTTTCCCGACAATATTATCCAAAATTTCTGCTCTTTGAGGTGAATTCCTGAAAAAGTTTGGTACATCACTCAAATTCGCGAAAAATATCCGCACATGCTGATTTTGGCTAGCAGCTCGAGCAATCACTAGATTTAATTGATGAGCATAGCAATGGATATAAAAAGCATACTCGTAATGTCGTTGAATAATTGTTTGTACACCGGTTAGGTGTCCGCTCATCACGTTTGCTCCATCATAACTCTGAGAGATTAACTTTTCCGGCTTATCAACAACATTTTTTAGGGCGCCAAGAATGCATCCATCGAACGAGTCTGAATCGTGTCCGGGGGGATGTATAAACCCCCAAAATCGTTCTACTGGTTCTCCATTAGGTAATACGTAGCGAAAAAAAAAATAGCTAATTGAAATGTCAAACTAACATCTGTGGTCTCGTCAGCGATTACAGAGAAGAAATCTGCAAATTTTATTTCCTCCTTAATCTTTTCCTGGCAAACAAGAAGCATAAAATCGAGCAGAGCGTTTTGAATTTCTTTTGATGTTCCTTTAAAAACGGTTGCATCACGTAAGTGTTCTCTTAGTGAGGCATCAATCTGAGCAGCAAAATCCACTAAGCCTCGAAAAATCCCAGGATTTGAAGAATCATCTCCTTCCCTGTGTCCCCGAAGTGCCAGTTCAAAAGCGCCGCAAAATTTAATGCAGTCAATTATTTTTGACAATGCATAACGATTTTTCTCTACTTTTTCATTATGTTCTTTTACATTCCTCCGATAAGCGCTGTTCAACTGCTGACTTATGTCGACTTTACCAAGCAAGTTAAAATGAGTTTGAAAACATTCATGTTTTTTAATTTTCGAGAGTAAATGACCTAAATCATTCACACCATACTTAATCCAGTTTGTTTTCAGAGCTTTGTTTTGCAAATAACAGACAAGGGAAACAATATAGTTTATTTGTAGCTTCACAACCGCAGAGCCATAAGTCTTTTCATATAAAGTTTCTTTAAATTCCCTTTTGAAATCTCTATCTTTACCTTTGGTCACTTGTACGATATTAAGCTTTGGGGTCGGACGACCACGTTGTTTTATTTCGAGTTTCTTTTCTAATGAAATGCTTGAAAAAATTGTTTCTTTTAACACAGACACAGGGGTAGCAGCCATTGCTAATCGATCACCAACATTAACACAACACAAATACAACTGCACTGGGCGCGAGCGACACTGGGGAGCGAGTAACGTGACGCCTACAACGGCTAGAACAGCACTGGTTCACAAACCGAATGTGCGCACAATCTTTACATGGGAGAGGTTTGCCCCCACCACCGCGCCATTGCCGCACACGTCACCGCTCTCATTTGATCCAGCAGCGCACGTACAGAGCTGTGCGCACACCTTACGCCGCGTCGACTGCACGACTGTTTTACCAGAACGAGCATTTTGTTATTGCATCATAAAACTAAACCAAATTATTTCCCGTTTATTTAGTGTTTGTTAAAATTAATTAATTTATATTTATTTATGTAGGGGGTTCACGTGTTCATGTGCACCAATTAAGAAACCGCCACTGACTGGGGATATTTTGAGAGTAAGGTGTACAATGATCCACCCCCATGAAACATCGAATCACTCAAAGTTGATGTAATTTCTGTTCACATGTTACAGCGTGTATTGGAAAACGTAAAAACTCGACTTCAAAAGTGTGTGAGTTGAAATTGTCGCCACATTCGGGGCGAAGTGTTCAAAAACTTGTAGATTCTGCGTCTAGTTAAATGCTATTATGTATACTTTCAATTTAGTGTAAATGTTAATTTTACAATCCAAAAATAAATAAAAATTCGGTATGGAGAACCATACATGATTTCCATATTCTAAGATTTCTATTTAAAATCATTTTCGAAATGAAATATTACCATAGAAACTACTTCTTTCTACTTACTGCTTCAGCCTTAACCACAGTACTGTGGTCACTAACGTATACCACCTCACGTTATCGCACTCGATTTTCACTGATGATGGAAGTCGATGGCATTGCCGAAACATCTGGTTTTGTAGAAAACATTGGACTACGGCCAAATATCCCGGGAAGGAATTTTAACAAAAACTACTTCTTTGTTGCCGATAACGTTGTACACATATATAAAAAAAATATACATAACATTAATGGCTTGTATAAGTTAATGATTGATCTCCATTAAGTAGTGCTCAAGTTTCCAAAGTTTTAATATTATGATGTCCGTAATTAAAACATCAGAGCAGATTTAGTGTGTATGAGGTACACCGTGGACAAAAATTTTCAACATTTCCTATTGAGCGTTGCTTAGAGTAAAGCTGCGAATCTACAGTGTACGTTTCACAGAACAAACACGCGGAAAAGAAGGAGCGCTCCGAAGTCACTCATGGACCCTCAGCATCTTGCAGAGGGTTCATTCCCTAAAGACGAAAAGTCTGTCTATGAATCGTTCCTCTGTAAACACGTGCAGTTACACTGCCCAGCGATCCACAGGAAGCAAATCGCTATCCACGCTGGACACTTTTTCGGCTTGCACGCGTTATGTTGGTATGGGTTTCGGCTTACCATTTAAAAAGCGTGCAAATGTAAGAAAATAAACATGAGTGAGGCCAGAAATAATGCGAAGTGTGTGTGCGTGTGTGTGTGTGTGTGTGTGTGTGTGTGTGTGTGTGTGTGTGTGTGTGTGTGTGTGTGTGTGTGTGTGTGTGTGTGTGTGTGTGTGTGTGTGTGTGTGTGTGTGTGTGTGTGTGTGTGTTCCCTGCCTTTTTATTGCTGTAGTCATAATAATAAAATGGAAACGTAAACATTACATAACTGAGATATGCTTACCTGCCACGAACGATATATTATTTTATACACGTATATTAACTCATACATAATTTACATTAAAATAAAAAAATTATAATTTTATTGCCTGGCAACAAAATTATTTTATTTTTAACAATTACCATTGTTTGAAAAAGTTTAAATGAATTTTCAAGTACTTTACTGTTGTTAAAACGTAAAAGGTTGCAGGTAAACTACCCCTCCCCCTTAACTGATCTTCACCAAAATCGAAAATCCTTGAGATCTCTACAATTCAGGGACGTATGCAAAAAATTATTTGATTCTGTTTGAATTTGCGGCTGTTATCGTTTGCCATAGAAAATACCCTTGATAAAAAAACGTTACAGGTAATCTACCCCTTCCCCTTAACCGATCTTCACCATAAACAACAGGTCTTGAGAACTCTACAAATCAGGGCTGTATGCAAAAAATTATTTGATTCTGTTTGAATTTGCGGCTGTTATTGTTTGCCATAGGAAATACCCTTGTTAAAACATAAAACGTTGCAGGTAAACTACCCCTTTCCCTTAACCGATCTTCACCAAAAATAATAGATCTTGGGAACTCTACAATTCAGGGCTGTATGCGAAACATTATTTGATTCTGTTTGAATTTGCGGCTGTTATCGTTTGCCAAAAAAAATTTCCCTTGATAAAAAAAAACCGTTGCAGGTAAACTACCCCTTTCCCTCAACCGATCTTCACCAAAAACAATAGGTCGTGAGTACTCTACAAATCAGGGCTGTACGCAAAAATTATTTGATTCTGTTTGAATTTGCGGCAGTTATCGTTTGCCATAGAAAAAAAATCTACACATAGACAGATAGACAGACACACACACAGATACACTTTTCGAAAAACGACATTTTTTCATGTTTTGAGTGTAGTACAATCAGAATCTGCAATAATCTCGAACACGATTTTTTTTGCCATCACCATACTTCCATTTCCTTAAGGAATATGGAATTAAAAACACAACTGAATTTTTAAAGTCACCCGTATCATTGACTGATCCTGTATTTTAAGAATTATTTTTACAAAGGTTTAAAGGAATTACATCATAGTGGACTTCATAGTATGTTATATTTCCTGAAAACCCATTTACATCACTTAATTCTCACCATTTGTATAATAGTAAAACATTTAGAAAAGAAAAAATTTTTAATTTTTCATTGTTGTAATTGTTAATAACACAAAGTTGTTCGTTTCTAAGCAATTGACAGAAATTAAATGAAATTATTTAGTTTAATTCAAACCAGCAATGATAACAGATGTGTCCTGTCGGTGTCTCTGCAGATAAATTCAGCTTGTGGCTCCTTTACCCACTGTGAAATACTTCAGGTAATAGAATTTTTGCTCCTCTGACTGTCACGATTAGGATACGGGCATCACACTCACATACACCCATTTGGCGGACACATGTCCTGCGTTGCAGTCTGCGTGTAGGGAGTCAGTGCAAGCGCGCGCTTTGCATTTACTTCAACACGCACTCTGGTAAGCGCGCACATGTGTTGCCCGCGCGTACAGACTCACACCGCACCGCTGAGCCGACACATGTCCTGCGATGCGGTCTGCGTGTTGGGGGTTAGTGCAAGCAAGCGCCTTACATTGACTCCAGCACGCACTCTGGTACGTCACACGCATGTGCGCTCGCGGTGTACACACATACACACATGCTTCGTTTTTTTAATCGTGGCAATCATAGTAGTAAAATTCTGCAACTGGAGCATGTTTGCAATGGGCAAATTCAGCCAGGGTTGAATTTATTGTAGAGACAACATACAAAACACGTTACATGTTTTGGACTACGATTCCACAAAATAAATATATATGTTACCGGCAAAGTATGTAATCCAGGCATTCTATAGAATACCTAGGCATTTCATACAATGCCTGGAGTTTTTAAGCAAAGTATATAATAGAATACTTTTCCTAGGCATTCTGTACATTGGCTAGGCATTCTATATAATGCCAGTGATTCTTTAGGCAAAGTGTAAAATAAGCTTACTTCGGTCAAAATGAAAACATTTTATTACAAAATCACACGTAATTATTTAATTTTACACAGAGGAGAACTTTGTTTGACATTTCAAGATTATCTATTCTCTAATTAATTATGTTCAGATACTATTTTATTAAAATTATACTGTATATAAGAACGTTTTTTAACCAATCTGGTTTTAAAAAATACATTAATGTTATTGGTATTTATTAATTCTAAATATATGGAATATACTCTACTTATTACAACAAGACAGAGAGCTGTGACATTTTGAAGTACACTTTCTTTCATTTTTTACACAATTACATTTTTTATTTTGACATTTAGTCTTGCACACACATTTTACGAAAACTTGTCCGGATCCTGATGATTGGGCAGTAGCAGCAGAACGAAGTGCGGTTTCTTGTTCAGGAACATATTCAACCCCCATTAGTGGTCTTGGGCATACAGTGAACTGCGATCTTGTGTACAACTGCTTTAACAATCCGTTAGTGGTTCCTAGTTTGTAAAATTCGTCTTCTGTCACACTCACGACGATTGCTAGGATGTTTCGAAGATCTCCCCGCCCCTCGTCTACTTCAGGAATTGGAACACGAACAGACGCGCCCACAGGAGCTGGAGGAAATTTTTTGTCAGAATCAGATTTCATCTTTTTTGTCTGAAGTTCTAGAAATGATTTTGATCTTTTTCTTTCTTCAGTTGCATTTTTTGCTTTGAAGCAAAGAGTACACAGCTTCTTGCCATCGTTACACTTATCTCCACTATTGCCACTAGTGTTCAAAAAATGTCCACACGTACTATGCATATCTCTGCAGCACTCTACACACTTTTCAAAACCAAAAGTTTCGTTTGAACAAACACAGCATGCCGTTGTCGGATTTGGGCGGGACTCTTGGGCTGCGGCTAAAGGGTGATTTGGGTCGGTGGTTTTGGCTGCGCTAGAATGCTCTACAGGATCAATGCTTACAGTTGAAGTGCTTGCATGTTCTGTTTCCTGAATCAGGTAGGGTCGATAGATTCAGTTATGCAGGTATCGGTATTTGTGTAGTCTATATATTGTTGATGACTTGTTCGAGATCTTCACTTTCAAGAGTATCTAACATATCATGGTGAATCGAGGATGTAGTAAGCCCTACCTTAACTTTACATCCAAAGAAAGCTTCATAGGGTAATCGTTTGATGCCAGAGTCACTATTTTGAAGGGAGTACATTTATTATTACATAAATTTCGTTATTAGACAATTTTCCAATTGCGGGAAAAATTACATCCCGATTGCTCTAATATTTCTTTAGTAACATAACAACTGTAGAGCACACAATCATGCAATAAACGCAAACAATTAGGAACATTCGGATTTGGGTTACAATTCCTTTTAATCTGACACCCAGTTGGATTTTCACTTTAAAAAAAAATTGTGTCTCTTTACTGGTTTTTAGAGTCCAAATATTTTGAAATTTTAAAACTTAACATTACATTCAGATTTCAGTCAAAATTGCTTTAATTTTATATGCCACATGAATTTTTGTGATTTTATCAAACATTTCGCCAACATTTTAGCCTCTGACGTCCAAAAACTTCGAAAATTTCAAAAATGAAGCTATATTCAGATTGTGGTTTAAATTCCCTTTAATTTGATACCTCACGTGAGATTTTGTGATTTTTCATAATTTTGACTTACCGTCTTATTTTGTGCATCCAGCCTGCCTTTTTATTGCGGTAATCACAATAATAAAAACTTTAGAAACGTAAACATTACATAATTGAAATATTCTTGCGTGCCAAGAACGATATATCTTCACGCATAGATGATTTAAATTAAATTGAAATATCGGTATGGAGAACCATACATGACTTCCATATTCTAAGATTTATATTTAAAATCATTTTCGAAATGAAATATTACCATAGAAACTACTTCTTTCTACTTACTGCTTCAGCCTTAACCACAGTACTGTGGTCACTAACGTATACCACCTCACGTTATCGCACTCGATTTTCACTGATGATGGAAGTCGATGGCATTGCCGAAACATCTGGTTTTGTAGAAAACATTGGACTACGGCCAAATATCCCGGGAAGGAATTTTAACAAAAACTACTTCTTTGTTGCCGATAACGTTGTACACATATATATAAAAAATATACATAACATTAATGGCTTGTATAAGTTAATGATTGATCTCCATTAAGTAGTGCTCAAGTTTCCAAAGTTTTAATATTATGATGTCCGTAATTAAAACATCAGAGCAGATTTAGTGTGTATGAGGTACACCGTGGACAAAAATTTTCAACATTTCCTATTGAGCGTTGCTTAGAGTAAAGCTGCGAATCTACAGTGTACGTTTCACAGAACAAACACGCGGAAAAGAAGGAGCACTCCGAAGTCACTCATGGACCCTCAGCATCTTGCAGAGGGTTCATTCCCTAAAGACGAAAAGTCTGTCTATGAATCGTTCCTCTGTAAACACGTGCAGTTACACTGCCCAGCGATCCACAGGAAGCAAATCGCTATCCACGCTGGACACTTTTTCGGCTTGCACGCGTTATGTTGGTATGGGTTTCGGCACTTTCCATTTAAAAAGCGTGCAAATGTAAGAAAATAAACATGAATGAGGCCAGAAATAACGCAAATTGTGTGTGTGTGTGTGTGTGTGTGCGCGCGCGCGCGCGCCTTCCCTGCCTTTTTATTGCGGTAGTCATAATAATAAAATGGAAACGTAAACATTACATAACTGAGATATGCTTGCCTGCCACGAACGATATATTTTCTCTCATACATGATTTACATTAAAATGAAAAAATTATAATTTTATTGCCTGGCAACAAAATTATTTTATTTTTAACAATTACCATTGTTTGAAAAATTTTAAATGAATTTTCAAGTATTTTACTTTTGTTAAAACATAAAAGGTTGACCCCTTCCCCTTAACCGATCTTCACCAAAATCAAAAGGCCTTGAGTTCTCTACAATTCAGTGATGTATGCAACAAATTATTTGATTCTGTTTGAATATGCGGCAGTTATCGTTCGTCATAGAAAAAATTACCCTTGTTAAAACGTAAAACGTTGCAGGTAAACTACCCCTTTCCATTAACCGATCTTCACCAAAAACAATAGGTCTTGAGTACTCTACAAATCAGGGCTGTACGCAAAAAATTATTTGATTCTGTTTGAATTTGCGGCAGTTATCGTTTGCCATAGAAAAAAAATCTACAGACACAGACAGACAGACAGACACACAGACACACACACAGACACTTTTCGAAAAACGACTTTTTTCATGTTTTGAGTGTAGTACAATCAGAATCTGCAATAATCTCGAACACGATTTGTTTTGCCATCACCATACTTCCATTTCCTTAAGGAATATGGAAGTAAAAAATTATAATTTTAATGCCTGGTAACAAAATTATTTTATTTTTAACAATTACCATTGTTTGAAAAAGTTTAAATGAATTTGTACTTCCATGTTCCACAAGGAAATGGAAGTATGAGGATGGCGAAAAAATCGTGTTCGAGATAAGAGCTGATTCTGATTGTACTACCCTCAAAACATGAAGAAAAGTAATTTCTTGAAAAGTGTCTGCGTGCCTGTGTGTAGAATTTTTTCTATGACAAACGATAACTGCCGCAAATTCAAACAGAATCAAATAATTGTTTGCATACCTGCCTGAGTTGTAGATGACTCAAGGCAGAGGACTCAAGGCCTATTGATTTTGGTGAAGATCGGTTAAGGGGAAGGGGTAGTTTACCTGCAACGTTTTATGTTTTAACAAGAGTAAAGTACTTGAAAATTCATTTAAACTTTTTATTTTATTCACGTTTGGTATTGATTTAATGAGTTTGACGAAATTAAATTAAAATACATTTAAACGTTTTAAACAATAATAATTGTTAAAAATAAAATAATTTTGTTGCCAAGCAACTAGTATCGATGAAACAGGCGATATTCTCATGAAGATGGGAGTTCAAATGGTTCCACGGCCCATGCTTGGCGAAGAAGAGGGGTTTTACTGGGCGAGAGCCCCACAAGCCCAGTGCACACGGGTAATCGAAATTTTTGTTTAAATAATTATCACTAGTTAATTTGACCTTTTTGTATGTTTTTAATTAATTTTATATTTTCAATGTTTGGAAATTGGTGGTTATTGTTTAAACAGTGTGTGGCTAAACAAGATAAAATAAGAACAGAAGCCTCAATAGAAATAATAAAATTTACCAAAAAATATAATAACCAAAATCGACATATTAAAAATAAACAAAATAACACTATTAATAACATAAAACACAAACTAACGACTAATAACCTCACTTTAACCAAAGCTGATAAAAGTTGTTTAATAAGGCAGGTGAAATTAGATTCACGCAATTGAATAAAAGCTTTGTTTATTAAAGAACATGTTACACGTTTATGCTTGTTTACAACGAAATGTTTAATTTGTTTACAACGTTTAAGAATTCGTTTAACTGTTAAAGAAAAGGCGTTTAACTGTTTATAATCCGTCTTCACTTTTAAAAATTACTATATAAAAAAATACAGTACCGTTTACCAAATGGTAAAAGCTTAAGAGCATGATAACGTCTTTCAGCCGCCAGCTAAACGCAACATTTGCGCAAAAGAAACAATCAGTCAGTCAGTAACCATAATAATATTTTAATGAATAGATGCAGGATCGTTGGCTGAACACATACGAAGACAACCATTAACTAGAGACAATAACCTATCTACAGCGCAGTGTTGTTTGCTTGTTAGGTCTTTAATCTGCGACGACGTTAGCATGTTAGCGGTCGCGGTTTTAGTTAACGATTCCCGGCTGGTAAATTGTGCTAACACTTGATTTTATATATATATATATATATATTGTAACGTACCGCTTTTTCACGAGGCGTTATTTAGCGAAACGTCAGTCTGAGTCAAGCCCCAAATGTTGGGTTCGCCAAATCTGTAACGTACCGCTTTTTTCGTGAGGTTTAGTAGAGTTATATTGTATGCCTCATGCAGTATGCGTCACTTTTGAATTATACTAACTGACGTTTTAAACGGTATAAATAAAGGATTTCGTTTATCTTGTTTTACTCAATCTAAAAGAAATCGAGAGTGTGTGATTTGGGGTCAAGGAGGTAATTTGTTCAGCCTTATGCAGAAGAGAGAGTAAGTATCAAATTTCCCCCTCTGTTGTGACGATTCCTTCGGTATGTTGTGCTGAAATTTTCATTAACTACCCACTACAATAAATTATAACACGTTATAATTCAATATTAATTTTCAATAATATTGCTTTATTGATTATTGACTTTTGTCTCCAGCCACCAAAGTATAGGTATCACAATTAATCTTTTTAAAAAGAAAACATCCTCTCGCCTTTACCGAGTAAACATAGATCTGTCTAAAGAACAAAACATATATGTTGTTATTTAACCAATATTACGCTATAATAAAATACATCAGTTATTACATAATTCTTATTAATTCCCCAGGGTTCAGGGTGAATTCTTTGTGTTATGAGAGTGTCAGAAATGGCTAAATGCTACGCTTTACAAATATAAGAAATTAATAAATAATTTGGTTTAATTTTCAGATATTACGTAGTTTCCGGAACTGCCGTAAGAGAGCAGCATGTATTTGTTTACTTTTGAAATAAACATATGATACAATTAATATTTTTTGTTCTATTTCACTATTAAAAAACGAGTTTTCTTCTGTATTTATTACAAAAAATGTTTATATTACCTCGCTCCGTGTTGTCCTTACTGGATTGAAGTTTTATTCTGTGATGAGGTACGTCTTGCGTTATTATTTCCTTTTCATTTTCGAGTATTTTTCTGATTGTCTATTAGACGTAGGCCGAATTATATTGGATCCTCAGAATGGTTTCATCCACTGGTTTTTAATGTATAACACCTTTTAATTTGGATTCCTCAGGTATAATTAGTTAGTATTCACTTTGTTTATTACTCTTGCGTGAATTTCGCCTCCTCCAACGTCCAAAAAAGGTTATTTTTTATAATTTTTGTCGCATCGATTCTTCAACTCTCTGGTTCAGTTCAAAATTTTTTATCTTATATTAACAATACTTGTTATTTTTCATCACTCTTAGTAACACATAGTATTTTTATTATGTAGGCAGTTTGTGATTATTATAAATTTATATTTTTATTTATGGAAAATAATTCCCTTCCATTCCGGTTTATTTACTAATTTAATTCACATAATATGTTTTGGTTAATTTTTTTATGATCTTGTATATAAATATTTTATCATTTTATTATCATTAAATAAATTTATATATTATTTATTTAGTATCGAATAGTGTTCATACCCGGTACTACTTCCTGTTGTCCTTTCCTTCCTAGGATTATTTTAATTTTATATTATCTTTGGTAGTTAAAATTTTTATATCTTTTAAAATTAACCCTGGGTTTTCTTACAATCTAACATAATTATTTGAAACAATATAATATTAACTTGGGTATAACAAATTGTGGTTCATACAATATAAATTACAATAAATAAATAAAATCACAAAAATCGATTAGTATTATTACATACTACTTCCATAGTTTTATCCTATCCAAAACATACAGCACAGTTTAGTAATACACTAGTTTCACTTTGGTTTTTCACCTCAATGGGTACACTAGAACTCACTTCGCACTATATACCACTCGAATTGTTTATTATGTGGAGTGATATAATTAAATTTTGAGCGAGCTTTAGTTCTACCCATTTCTGACTTTTATTCTCATGACTTACTTTATTGGGACCGGGTTATGTACCGTTACAATATATATATATATATATATATATATATATATATATATATATACAGTGGAACTTGGTTATTACGGCCTCGGCTGTTACGTCAACTCGGGTGTAGCGTTATTTTGTCATAAGTCCGGTCAAACTGATATCTTTAACATTATAAAAATTCCCGGTTTTAACGTCACTAAACTACTCTGTTATAGCGTCAAAAATTTCTCAGATATTTTACTCTAAATTTCATATAAACGTATACATGTGCGCGCGCGTACTCGTACATGAAAATTTACCCGATGATGACGAAGACGACGACTTGCCGCTCTCGGAGTGAATCAAGAAATTCGACGTAAATGAATTTGGAAATGAACTTGATTCCTATGCATCAGTGGATGACCAAGTAGAAACATTCCAAGTGTTGAGTGACGCAGAAATTATCGCGGAAGAAGCAGAAGATAGTGTTGAAGAAGATGCTGAGCAAGAGGAGGATGCCGACATCGTTTGTCCGACAGTACAGGAAGCAATGAGAGCCGCCGAAACTCTTTCACGATTTTACTGCTTTAGAGAGACGTCTGACGACACGTTCAATGCAGCGCAGCATCTCCACATCACAACAGAAAGAATTTATTTTTCAGAAAGGAACGTTAAAAAAAAAATACTGATTACTTTCGACAGTAAGCCTAAATGTAAGTTACATGTACTTTCTTTTTGATATTTTAAAATATTCTTCATGCTGTTTGTATAAATGAAATGCAGTTTGTAAACTTTAGAATAAATATCACGAATAATGTTAATAATGCAAAGATCTTTTTTTTATTTCTCCTTCCTTACTAGTGATTAAAAAGGGTCTTTTATAACGTCACTCGGACATAACGTCATTATTTTTTTGGTCCCTTCAATGACGTTATAACCAATTTCCACTGTATATATATATATATTGCGACGTATCAAAACAAACCTTTATTTACAACAATCCCAATGACGTCATACAGCGTGACGGTAAATAAAATGTTACAGAAAGTTTCAAACGATTGTCCAGCTAAAAGACATTATCATGTCAAAAACTTACGTTTATTTATTTTGTTACTAACGAAACGAAAACACATTAACAATATATGGTGTTTTACAAAGAGATCGTGATGCGTACGAATTCGGATCGCGGGCGCGCGTCACAGCATACAGAGCGAGCGGCAGCAACACACTCCGATCAGCGGGACTCCCCAGCACACACTTCTGGAACGCTTAACATACCGCCCCCGTTAAAGTAGCAGACTTCAAAGATCAGCAAGTACGCACAGCTTGACAAGGGCTCTCTTCACTAGTCCCTTAGATGTCCGAATTGCAGCGACACGAGGTATACCATCACTGCCGTTGTGAAGTTCCACAATGCGACCTAGGTCCCAGTGAAGTGGAGGTCGGAAGTCTTCTTTGATTAATACCAGGGAGCCTGGGAATGGTGGCGTGTAGTCCTTAACCCATTTGGTCCGTTGTTGTAGAGTTGAAAGATACTCATCTGACCATCGTCGCCAAAAAAATCTGGTAGAGTTGTTGAATACGTTGCTAGTGCTCTAATCTATTAATGTTTAATGTACTTACATCAGGTACAGGAAAGGAAGCTAAGGACTGTCCAACAAGAAAATGAGCAGGTGTCAAAGGAGTCAAATCGTTTGGATCATGGTCTAGAGATTACACAAACTTCAATTTTAACCAAGAGTGTTTCTAATTCATCATATGGTAATATATAAGTTCCCAATACTCGTTTAAGGTGACTTTTTACCCCCACTTCCCATAGTCCCCAAAAAAGAGGTGACCGGGGTGGAATAAAATGCCACGTTATTCCTACTGATGTGCACAGTTTGTGTACTTGATACTGATGAGTGTCAGAAGCGAACAAAAGTTGTAGTTCATGGAAGTTCGTTTTTTGCTCCAAGAAAGTTAGTAGCATTGTCACAGTATAATTATATGTTTAATTGCTCCTCTGCGAGCTATCATTCTTTGAAGTGTTTCTAGAAATTTCTTTGTTGTCATATCCGGAACTAGTTCTATGTGTATATCCTTGGTAGCCATGCAAACGAAGAGTGCTACATATGCCTTCACTGGCTGTGATCGGCGTTGTGATACTCTTCGATAGAGGAGCGGTCCACAATAATCAATCCCACAGTTTTCAAAGGGACAAGATGGTTGGACTCTGCATGGTGGTAGGTTTCCCATGAGATGTTTAGCAGGCCTTGGCATATTTTTACTGCATGTTACGCAATTTTTTACAACTGATCACGCTATAATTTTACCCTTGATGGGCCAATACTTAGTTCGAATAGTCGCAAGAAGAGCTTGAGGACCAGAATGTAGAGTAGTAATATGAGACTCAACAAATGTAATTCGTGTAATATTATGATCTGGAGGGAGCAAAATTGGATGTTTATACTCTGGATTCACTGACGCATTCATTAGTCTGCCTCCAACGCGGAGGATACCTTCGTCATCCACAAAAGGAGCTAGCGACTTGATTTGATTACTTGCTTCCTTATTCTTCTGAAGTTTGTCTACATCTTCACTAAAAGCCTGTTGAACTTCTTTAATCCATGTTATTTCAGCTTTACGTATATTGCCAGGAGTAATATATCCAGTGTTCTTTTTATGTGGTTGTTTACAATTCTTAACGAAGCGATGGCAGAGCGAAGTGATTCGTAATATTTAGTCCAAGAGGAAAATTTGTCAATTATGTCGGAAAAGGGTAGTGTTGTTATGTGAATTATAACTTTCGTTCTTCAGTCTTCAATTTCAGGGTTTATTGAAATAGTTTGAATAGTTTTGGGCCAATTATTATGATCTTCTGATAACCAGGTAGGGCCATGCCACCACAGGCTTCGAGTTATGAGGAGGTCTGCTAAAACTGAACTGACCTTCAAATTAAGTCTGTAGGATTATTCTGTGATCGGACATGCATCCATGTGCAATGTTTAGTGAGTTCATGAATTTGTGATACCCTGTTTCCTATGAAAGTCTGCCAGGTATTTGGAGGTGAATTTAACCAATGAAGAACTATAGTAGAATCGGTCCAAAGAATGGTGTGTCTAATATTCAGTATTTCTGAAAGGATGTAGCACTTTTGAAACAGTTGAGCTAATAAAAGCGCTCCACATAATTCTAGTCTTGGTAAAGAAACTTGTTTCAATGGGGCTACTCGTGATTTCGAGCATAATAGGTTTGCAATGGCAGTTCCATCTTCTTGAATGGTTCGTATATACAAGCATTCTCCATAAGCGTTCCGATGCATCAGAGAATCCATGTAGTTCATGTGTTTGTTTGTTGTCTCCACTTAACACACGTCGTGCAATACTTAACTGGTTCAAGGCTCGTAATGACAGTCCGTATTGATTCCATTTGATCAGTAAAGCTTCGGGAACTGGTTGATCCCATCCAATGTCTTTTATAAGCCATATTTCTTGCATAAACAATTTGGCAGTAATTATCACTGGAGATAAGAGTCCGATTGGATCAAATATTCGAGAAATATCAGAAAGCATAACTCGTTTTGTGATGATATTGGGAGGCTTGGGTAAATTGACTTTAAACTGAAAGGTGTCGGATAATGGCTGCCAATAAATCCCAAGTGTTTTAATTGCCTTGTTGCCTGATTATTCTACCGTGAAGCCTGTTTCAATCTGATCACTTGGAATATTTTGTAAGATTGCTGGATGATTTGCACACCATTTGTGTAAGTCGAAACCTCCGTTTTCTAATACGTTTACAGGCGCGGATCCAGGGGGGAGGCGAAGCGAGCGATCGCCCCTTCCCCAAAGGCTCATATATATGTAATTATTTTTCTTAAGGTTTGAAAAAAATCAAATATTCAAATATCAAAGCTGATTTTCATGGACTATTAGTAAAAATATTGCACTTCAATAAAATAAATCATTACAACTTTCTCAACAATATGAAATATAGTGATAACTATATCTTAATTATTATAATAATCTATGTTCCAGTTAATTATTTAATAAATCAGGTATCAAAAAAATATTTATATAATAATTAGCTACATGGAAAGTTGAACGATATTCCACTTACGTGGAGTAACCGCTTACGCATACGTGTCGAGAGTGCATAACGACAGCACCGCAGGGCATTTGCTAAGTTAGTTCTGTTTTTTTAATAATTATAAAAGCTTAGCACTTGCAGTAAAACTTGAGGAAATTTTAGGAATTTTGTGATCTATGTTATAGTTCCAATTGCAAAGGTAATTAATTGAGCTACTCAAAGAAAACAGTAAATGTCCAATTAGTGTATTTATTTAAAGAAAAACATAACCTTAAAAGTCGTATATTATCTTATTAGAATAGCACAAAGATGTTGTAAAGACAGATTTGATTCTCGACATTTTTTATCTTAAGAAATCTCGCCTCCCTGACAATTCTTGCGCTTGTTCTTCTACAGGTGTACAGAAGCAAATTAAGTCGACAGACGTTTCTGTAGTGCCAAATATCGAAAATGAAGATACTTACTATAGCATTGGCTCGTTTAAAAATTTCTCGTTTTCGACTACACAAGAAAATAAAGTAATGACATGATGTTGGCTGTTTTGTTGGAACGGAAATTAATGATTATTTGAAACGTAATTTAATTTTAAACCCGTGGAAACCGGATAAAAATTATCGTTTTCCCTTTTCTGTCCACACAAAAAAAGGTAAAAATGAGAAACGTTATGCGAACTTGAAGCACCTGGATTCTTTTGAATGGCTTGTTTTTTCACATGAAAACAAGGTTTTTTTGTAAATTTTGCCCTTTTTTTGTGAATAATAAATTAGGTGGACGTAGCAACAGTACTCCTTTTGGAAGTTTGGTTACAACACCTCTTACTAGTTTTTTAAGATTGTTTGGGAGGAGGGTGATTTAGAAAAACACGCAAGTAAAGAGTACCACAAAAAAGCAGTATTGAATGCCAACAGTTTCCTGAAAAATTACGATAATCCTAATTTAAATGTCATTAATCAAGCAGACACTGGGTGTAAAAACATAATGAAAGAAAATCGAGCTCGACTATTGCCTATTATTAAAACTATAATATTTTTAGGAAAACAAAATATTCCTTTTCGAGGTCACCGTGATGACGGTGTTCTGGAAAATAATTCAGCCGTAAATGAAGGTAATTTTCGTGCTTTATTAAAATTTCGAATTGATAGTGGTGATTATACTCTTAAAAAGCACCTTGAAGAATCGTCATCTCGCGCAACGTACATTAGTAAAACGACTCAAAATGAGCTAATAGAGTGTTGCGGGCGTGAAATTCTCTCTAACATTATTCAGAGAATTCAAGCTGCTAGGCTTTATAGTGTCATGTTTGACGAGACTACCGATTGCTCTAACAAATCCCAATTATCATTAATTTTAAGATATACAGATTGTAACACTATTTACGAGTCGTTTGTACAATTTATTGATGCACGTGAAAAGCTTACTGAATTAAAGAAAAAAAATAATAGTGATACATCTGAACCTAAGTTAACCGGCGTTGCTATTGGTGAAATAGTAATCAAGGCCTTACAAAATTTGAATCTTAATCTAGATAATTGCGTCGGAATTACGGTTGATGGTTGCAATACTATGGTTTCTGAAGCTTGCGGTGCTGTTAAGACAGTTAAGGAAAAGGCTGTCAATGCAGTTTTTTCTCCTTGCCAAAGTCATGGGTTAAACTTAAGCATTTCTCGTACTTCTCAAGTGCAATCGATTAAAAATGCGGTATCTACAATGCAAGAAACCATTTATTTTTTAAGGCTTCATCCAAACGAGAAGACGTTTTAAAACAAGAGTTAGGACATAAGCTTTCTGGATTGTGTGAAACTCGTTGGATAGAGAGACACGATGGAGTCTTGCAGTTTAGATATGCACTTCCAAAAATAGTTTCTGCTTTAGATCTGGTTAGCGAGTGGAAAGATCCTCAATCAGCAGTACAGGCTCGGGGCTTAAAAATGTCTCTTTGTGATAGCAGAACTCTTATTGCTATTATTTGTCTTTCTGATCTACTAAGTTGTACATTGCAACTAAGCCAATTTTTCCAACGGAGTCAGATTGATTTGAAATCTGCAAAAGATCAGTTCAATGACACTAGCAATTTTGAACAGGAGACGAAGTAATGCAGACCAAGTTTTTGAAACAATTTATGAAGAAGCATGTACCCTTGCTCAAGAGCTGGATGTAGAAATAAAAATGCCTAGAATATCTGCAAAGCAAACCCTTCGAGATAATTATTCAACAGTTAATCCAATTAGTTACTTCAAGCAATCTATATACATACCAGCACTAGACAATTTGCTTGTAGATTTAAAGGCTCGTTTTCCTAATGATACTATGAATCTGTTTAATATGAATATATTTTTTTCTACTAAAAATGTGGACAACTTAAATGAAATAATAGAAAAGTTGGTAACGAAGTTTTACTCATTTTTTAACCAACCTGCTGACATGCTCAAAAGAAAGCTCGCATCAGAATTAGAATTCTGGGAAATTAAAATGTCACGAGAAAAGAACTCAGGGCCACAAACAATATTAGATTTGTTATCTAATTGTGATAAACACACTTACCCCTGCATACACTTCTTTTTACAACTTTCTGCAACAATCCCGATTTCTAATGCCAATGCAGAGCGTGTTTTTTCTTGCCTTCGATTATTAAAATCATGGCTAAGATCTACAATGGGCCAAGATCGCTTAACAGGACTTGCACTGATGCACATTCACTATGACCAAGAAATAAACATCGATAATGTTATTGATATCTATCCTCAGACTAGAGAACATAGATTAGAATTTACGTTGTAAATAAAATGAACTACTCGTGCAGAAAATTTTCAGGGCGCACCCCGACATCCTCTATATACCTCATATATATGGAAGGCCCTGTAATTTTTTGTGCAGGGGTTGTAGTTTTACTATGTTTTTGTGTATACTTTTATAAATACAATGTTTAAAATATTCAATTTTTGTGTATCACATATTATGTGTCTTATTTTCCGTTCGTAATAAATAACCTTTGTTTTATACTTTGCAAGTATATAAAAAATTTTAAGTGTTATAATAACATTGTACCGTACCTGAATATATTTAAAATGGTATTATACATGAATAATGACTATATATATATATATGTATAAATAAAATATATCTCTAAAAATCGTTATATTAAATATATTACATTAGTTTTGTGAAATAAAGTTTCAAAAGTATCATGATCTTTGGTTTTTTTGTTCACCTCCCCCCCTTTTTATCTCACTCGGCTTCGCCCCCACCCCCCAAACTCTGTCCTGGATCCGCGCCTGCGTTTATTAGTTCTGATTGAAGTTGAATCACTTCTTCAATTGAGTCTCCTCCCGTGAGAACATCATCTACGTAGAAGTCTCGCTGAATAACTTCTGCAGCGATAGGAAATTTCTCTTCTTGTGCAAAATGGAACAAAGTCCTAATGGCAAGAAATGGGGCTGAAGCGGTCCCATATGTAACTGTTTTAAGTTTATACGTTTTAATTGGATCCTTTGGATCATGACACCAAACAATTCTTTGAAAATCCCGTTGGCTTTCATCTAGCAACATCTTACGGTACAGCTGTATAATATCTGCAGTAAATACATAAGTGTGAATGCGAAAGAATAGCAATATGGTACAAGGTCGCTTGTATTGTAGGACCAATCATCAGAATGTCATTAAGAGAAGTGTTGTTAGATGTCTTTGCTGACGCATCAAAAACTACACGTAAGCGTGTCGTAGTGCTAGTTTCCTTTATAACTGGATGATGAGGTAAGTAATATGCATTTTGTGGTTCACACATTTCTGATACTAGTTCCATTTCATCATTTTCAAGATACTCATTTAAAAAGTCAGTATAGTCTTGTTTTAGTTTTATGTCTTGAGACAACTTGTTTTCAAGTGACATAAATCGTTTGATAGCGTGGTTCTTAGACTTACCCAAGGCGATTCCAGGGTCAGTGGAGAAAGGTAGCTTAATGATGTATCTCCCATCTGCCTGAAGCTTGACAGTAGATGTAAAGTGGTCTTCACAAGCTTGTTCTTCATACGATTTCATATGTTTGCCGGTGATACCTTCTATTTCCCAAAAGGATGCTACACGATTTTCTAAGTCGTCTTCTGTAGTTGTACTGGGCAATGTAGTAAGTACTGAATGAGTTCTGTTTATCGAGTGATTCAATGAGATCTTCCCGCTGACAATCCATCCAAATACTGTATTTTGTAGAACGGGTAAATTATCACCTAGCTTAACACGTTCTTCCTTTAACATGTTGTAAAAGATACTGGCACCAAGTAGTACGTCAATACTCCTGGATTGACCGAATGTATCGTCTGCTAATTCGATGTCATTTGGAATGTCTAAGCTCCCGTTTATAGAAGAAGTTGGTAAGTCATTTGTGATCTTAGTTAAAACTAGAAAGTCTAAGTATTCTTCATAATTGTTGAACTTCGATTTAATTTTTGTGGTACAGAAAATTTAGCTGATACTCCGGAACTGCCAATTCCAGACACTGAAGTGTGTGCTTTATTATGCTTGAGACCTAAGGACGATGCAAGTGATTGACGTATAAAGTTTGATTGACTTCCGCTGTCCAAGAGGGCACGACAAGGATAAGCTACTCCTTGAGAGTCTGTTATTAAAATGATAGCTGTAGCAAGAATCACTTCTTCATTACGGTTCGAACAGGCCGAAATAGTGACCTTTTCAGCAGCTGGCTGCTTTGATTCCTCTTTTGACACCGAGTTTGAATTATCGATATGGATCGAAGAATGATGACGTTTATTACAGTGTTTGCAAGAATATGGACTTTTACACTGTATGGTTTTATGGCCGGATCTTAAACAGTTTAAGCACAAATTTAGTTTTTTAACTTTTGTATAACGCTGTGAGGAACTAAGACTTGAAAGCTGTTTGCACAAGAATGTAGCATGATCTTCATTACATATGGCACATCGCCGATTGGCTGTATCTGCTGCATGACATACAGTTTTGTGTACCGGCTGGAGAAATTTAGAACTCCTTTGGTTATCTCGGAAGGGTGATTTTTTAGTGTTTTGGGTAAGATTTTCTTCCCTGATTTCCTGAATCAAAGATTGTTCATGAATAAATGTCATTAACATTGGAAATGAATAACGACGGGGATAGTGTGATGAGTTTGAATGTCTGCTGGCGGATTCGTCTACTTCATCTTCGTCATCGTTTAGATTATGTTTTGCCTGATACGTCTCCCATCGATCTCGTATTTCTGGATCGAGTTTTCTCGTAACCAAGAACACTAACAGTGTGCTCCACTGTTCGGTTGGTTCTCCGAGATTTTTAGTGCCGTTAGGTGACTAGTAATTGTGTCATGTAGGTTTCTTAATCCTACTGCGGAAGACTTTTCCATACGTTTACAATTTAAAATTCCTTGTACATGTGCTTTGATTATGAGTCTATTATTTTCGTAACGCTGCTTAAGTAGTGTCCAAGCCGAATCGTAATTGTTAGCTGCTATTTTAATTTCCTTTATAGTATGCAACGCTTCATCAGTTAAGCGCGAACGTAAATAATAGAATTTTTGAATATTTGTTAGTTTAGATAATTATTTTATTAAAGCCTCAAAAATATCACAGAAATCTGTCCACTCTTCGTATTTACCAGAAAATGATGGGAGGGGAATATCTGGAAGTTTTATGTTATCGGATATGTTTGATTGTTGTGAAGACTGTTTTGGTTCTAAGACAATTTGTTTATTGGCTTGAGTAGATAATAGATCTTCAATTTTCGCATGGACTTAAAAATAACTGTCTTCAAATGTAGAATATTCTTCGTCTGAAGTGACAGCATCTTCATCATAACCTTGAATATCCGTCTGGACAGAGTTAAATTCTGACCAGCATTCGTCTAATTTCTGTAGTCTAGAATTTAAGTTTGAAAATGAGTGGCCTTCTGCATCAAACGAGTCGAGAAAATACTTAATTCTAGTGACTCTGCCCTTTATTTGGGCACGTTTACGAATTAAAGCTTTGTAATCGTGTTTTGTATTGTGACTTTCATTATCTGAACCCATTGTGTCTAATAAACGAGTATTGAGATTACAAATTGAAAACACTTAACGACTACAGCAATAATAACCAAATACAAATTCATCAACAGATTACACTATTATTGAATAAAGTACAAGAGTGTTATTGAGGAATTTACTAATGTTTCTGAATTGTTCTAAGAAATGAATGACTTGTTCGTGTTGTTATCAACAATGACTAACGTTGTTGCGGCACACAACTGCGTGCTTCAATTATGTGTGACCTTGTAGTTGCACAACGTTACACAAAGGATTGATTCTGTTCTTAATTTATATTTTTACGTTAATTTGTGTGTATTAATATGTATCCTTACAATTGTTACCTTTTTTCGTTTACACTGAACACTTAATTAATTGTAACTCCTCTACACTTTCACTTTCACTGGTACTTGGGAATTTAACTTTCATTTGACCTTTCACTGATAACACTATTTCCAGAAATATGTTCCGTAACACTTTTTCGTAGTTCACTCAGATTTTAATGTACCGGTTTCGTATCGTATCACGTGAAAACTGTCCGTTTAATAATACGTTTAGTCCAGATCACGCCGGGGTCACCAAAAATATGTTTAATAAGGCAGGTGAAATTAGATTCACGCAATTGAATAAAAGCTTTGTTTATTAAAGAACATGTTACACGTTTATGTTTGTTTACAACGAAATGTTTAATTTGTTTACAATGTTTAAGAATTCGTTTAACTGTTTATAATCCGTCTTCACTTTTAAAAATTACTATATATAAACTTACGTTTATTAAAAATTACCTTAATAAACGTCTTGCGACTTCTCCTTATTTTGTCCTGACGCGTTTCAAAACCTAAGGTTTCATCTTCAGAGGATAATCAATCTTCCGTCGTCAAACGTTAAAAATTAATGACATAATGACACACATACACATAATTTACACTACAAACTTAGGCCTTTTCACATTGCACAGTGCGCACTGTATGGAGGTCCAGTTCATACTTCACGTACTATACTTATATGAGTATGAACTGGACCTCCATACACTGCGCACTGTGCAATGTGAAAAGGCCTAAGTTTGTAGTGTAAATTATGTGTATGTGTGTCATTGTATCATTAATTTTTAACGATTTGACGACGGAAGAGTCATTATCCTCTGAAGATGAAACCTTAGGTTTTGAAACGCGTCAGGACAAAATAAGGAGAAGACTGTAATGTGATTATTATTTCAAATTTTTTTTTTGAATTTTTGGGTATTGCGAGGGAAGTACACCAGCAATTAGAGCCCGTCAAAAGTGACACATGTTAGCTTTGTTCGAGGGTGGGCGACGAAAAGGAACAAACCTTTCCTTTCCATTAAGACGTCGTAAAAACTATTCACAAACAATGAGTTGTACGGCACATGTTGCAGCGAACTGGACCATGCGTGGGAATGTTTGACTCCACAGTTAGGACAAAAGAAGACTACCCTAACATCTGTCCAGTAGCGAGAAAAACACAGAACCAACTGCGAGAGTATTGTTCAAAACCATGTGTGCGACTTCTCAAAGACAATGGTCTATGCACGGACAATGGGACAGGCGACTAAGTGACGCTAGTGGAGAGCACAGATGTTATGCCACCCGTAAGTTGAAGAAGGAAGTCGTCAGCGTACCAACAATAAGGGAATTCGACACGCTACACCAAAATTAGCAGATGTGATTTTGAAACGAGGCCTTAGCACTGATTCCAGGAACAGGGCAACGGACGTAAGACAGCGACTCATCCAGTCCACGTGGACTACGTCAAATTCAAGTTGAGAAAGCCAACCAGCCAATGAGGAACGAGAATTTCGAAGGGAACTTCTGTAGGGGATGGTTCAGAGAGAAGCTTGAGACCAGAGAGCGAATCTCGTGTATGAACGTCCCTCTCCAAACGGCACTGGGTGGAGAATTCGTTAGAAATACAGACTGGAGACGAGAGGACACAGGGAGGTCCATGGAATAAACCTATCAAAAACGATTTGGTGGGAAGTTAGAGCGTTCATCAGAATCCCAAGAGTGGGAATATCAGAAGGAATAAAAACAAAAACCGTTTACACAGGGGGACGCGCTCTCAGTGTACTACAATTTTTGGCTCAGTTCATTCAATTTTTAGCCTCAGTTTATTCAAATCGTTGCTCAGTTTATTAAGATTTTCCCTCAGTTTATTACAATTTTTGGCTCAGTTTATTAAGATTCTTAACTCAGTTTATTCAGAGTTTCGATCAGTCTATTTGAACTTGTATTTCAGTTTCATAATAGTTCAATTATAAGAACTTAATGCAGTGTATAAGTTACAACGTATTTCGGTAGAGACGATTAAGACATTATTACGACTAAATGGAAGTGCGCGAATAAGACTCAGAACGCGAAACGGAACAGTAGTGTTCGCGATGAAGCGCGAGTAACAATCTTTATAAATTCCATGTAATACACCGTCATAAAGATACTGACATTTTTCAGTGACATTCTTGAACCATTATAGAAAAGTAGTGATACTACAATGTTTCGTAGTTAACCCAAGTAAATAGAAGTGTGAACAAGTGCCTAATGAACTTGAAAACAATCTAGGCGCCGAAAAGAGTGGTCGTGCGATATGGAAAACTATTAGAAGCATACGGTATCGAACTGTGAACCGCGTAAATAGATCCTCGTGGATAAACGAAGCCGACCGATTACAAGTACAATGCCACGACTTGTATTATAATAATCTCAAAAGCTCAAAGTGACTGTCGCGGTGTGCGGAAGTGTGTTCGCGAACGAGTGCTATATGGATTAACCTCACTCATCAACGCAGGGATACATCATGGGAGCGATACATCACGGCAGAACGAGTAAAGTACAAAACTAATCTCTTCTTATAATTAGTAATTTATCAAATACCACTGACCTGACACTTAGAAACAAACCACCTGAGAAAATTATATAGATATGAGTCAGATAGATACGAATCCATAGGTAGGGAATATTATGTTCTAGAATATTGCACATGTCCTTTTGTTAATATATTTTGTAACTATGTATGTATTTTGATGTGTCTGTTGCAGGAACAGGATTTTAGCTAGGTATATGATTGATATGTGTATTGTTAATAATGATTATTTCTTGCATATGAATGTTTAATGTGTTTTAACATAAAATAATTAATACAAATTATGAGCATACCACATTGTTAGTTAGTAACGTCATTACGGACGGAGAAGCGTCTACATTTGATTGTCCACTTAATTATTTAAATTTGTTCATTTAATTATTTAAATGTGGCATAGAATTTTATTGTTTTGTTGAAGATTTGTAACTGCTCTTAAATTAATGTTATGACATGAATAAGAATGAAATATGATTTTAATAAACGTAAGTTAGAATGTATTCGTTAGTATTCTATTGATTTATGTAAAAACCTGACTCACAACTTAACCTTTCACTGAACAGTATCTATAATTTATAATTCAATTTAACGATTATCAATTAAATTCCTCAGAAAGATACACAGAATAGAAGTTTGGAAGACAGTTAAAGTCAGAAGTAATTTCATATGTAACAAGTTTGAGTGTGAATAATTAATTAACTCTAATTCAATTCATACAATTATTTATTATTTAAAGGAATGAACTTGTTAACATTGTGTATGGCAGTTCAACACATGGCATTAACTATATCGTATATGATTACCCAAACTCGGAGTTAGATACACTTTGATCACGACTCTATTAAAGAGATAATTCAATTAATTTACGCAATAAAAGTACTACAATAAAATAACAATGGATATATGAAAGCAATATAATCAACACATCATTAACTCTAAAAGATTCAACATAGTTCGTACAGATTATCAATTAAATTCCTCAGAAAAATACACAGAATAGAAGTTTGGAAGACAGTTAAAGTCAGAAGTAATTTCATATGTAACAAGTTTGAGTGTGAATAATTAATTAACTCTAATTCAATTCATACAATTATTTATTATTTAAAGGAATGAACTTGTTAACATTGTGTATGGCAGTTCAACACATGGCATTAACTATATCGTATATGATTACCCAAACTCGGAGTTAGATACACTTTGATCACGACTCTATTAAAGAGATAATTCAATTAATTTACGCAATAAAAGTACTACAATAAAATAACAATGGATATATGAAAGCAATAAAATCAACACATCATTAACTCTAAAAGATTCAACATAGTTCGTACAGGTATCACCTTTATCAACACAAATAAATTTGTAATTGGATTAATCAATTTACGCAATAATTAGCATAATCATTATCATTGTATATGCCGTCCAACTACGGGACTAGATACATGTAAGTACGACAAAGTTCGTACCGGCAACACTTTCATAAATACAGATCAATTTTATATAATTAATGAATTAATTAATTTATGCAAATAAATTTGCATAAATATTAACATCGTAAGTCGCAAGACGTTTATTAAGGTAATTTTTAATTATTAAAGCGATTTGGATACCAAAAACATGTTTACGTTTATTCTTTTGTTACTAACGAAACGAAAACACATTAACAATATATGGTGTTTTACAAAGAGATCGTGATGCGTACGAATTCGGAGCGCGGGCGCGTGTCACAGCACACAGAGCGAGCGTCAGCAACACACTCCGATCAGCGGGACTCCCCAGCACACACTTCTGGAACGCTTAACAAAATTTATAGTACAATAATCATTTCTCAAAAAGATTTAGACGATAAAACAGAAGAATTTATAGTTAATAATAATTGCATAACATTAAATAAAGATCCTACAAATAAATATCAACTTGTTTTACTAGATGGGGGATATTTTTTTAGAAATTATCGAACCGAATTCAAGTAAATTATTTTAAATATAAATCTTGGAGCATGGAAGTCATGTATGGTTCTCCACGCCGATTTTTAAGTATTCTACTCTCGTTAAAACGTAAAACGTTGCAGGTAAACTACCCCTCTCCCTTAACTGATCTTAACCAAAATCAATAGGCCTTGAGTCCTCTACAACTAGGGCAGATAAGCAAAAAATCATTTTATTCTGTTTGAATTTGCGGCAGTTATCGTTCGCCATAAACAAAATTCTACACACAGACACTTTTCGGAAAATGACTTTTCTTCATGTTTTGAGGGTAGTACAATCAGAATCAGCCCTTATCTCGAACACGATTTTTTCGCGATCACCATACTTCCACTTCCTTACGGAACATGGAAGTAAAAAAAAATTATCCCCTCCCCCTTCAACTATCATTTTCATTTATACAAAATTACCCCCTCCCTCTTCAACTACCCTTTTCGTTTATTGATATTTCATCTACCTTTCTACAGTGGATTATTATGACTTTCTTTTCAGGATACTTTATTTATAAAAATTAAGTACTTTACTCTTGTTAAAACGTAAAACGTTGCAGGTAAACTACCCCTCTCCCATAACCTATCTTCACCAAAATCGATAGGCCTTGAGTCCTCTACAACTTCGACACATATGCAAAAAATTATTTGATTCTGTTTGAATGTGCGACAATTATCGTTCGCCATAGGAAAAATTCTACACGCGCGCGCTCGCGCGCGCGCGCGCACAGAAACTTTTTGGAAAATAACTTTTCCTCACGTTTTGAGGGTACAATCAGAATCTGCCCTTATCTCGAACACAGTTTTTTTCGCGATCACCAAACTTCCATTTCCTTACGGAACATGGAAGTAAGAACATGTTTTTAGTTTACTTTTTTACTCTATACGACAAACATTTACCGAGTTATAGTTATTTGAAGCTCTTCGCGGTATAAAAACTTGGTTGATTTTAGCGTTTTTGGCAAATTCTCTCGATCGCAACAAAGCATTACTATACACCTTTGAATTCTGTTGAATTACGTTCATTTCGTGTCTCATTCAACACCGAGAAATTGAAAATTCACTACTGTGGCTCCACAACCTTTCTGTGGTTCTTGGTTTATTCCAAGAGTTGATTCGATTCGTCCCTATTTTTCGTTTAAGCTTCCCAGTTTCTAATATTAGGCCTTTCTAAATCCTCGTCCACCTAAGAAGTGGGATGAGAAAATCAGCGACCTACAAAAGAAGAGTGAAAGTGGAATAAAAGAGTTGAAAAATGAACTCAAGAAACAGGTTAGAGAGAACAAGGAAGTGAGAGAGAAAGACCGTCAAGAGTGGCAGGAAGCCATAAATAATACACAGAAGGTAATCGAACAAGTCGACCAAAAATTAGATCACCGAATCCAAGAGACGAACAATAGAAACGAGGAATGGAGAAGAGAGGTGCAGAACAATATTACACAACAACAACAAGAGCAGGGAGAAGCCGTCAAAGTATTAAAACAGAAGATCGTTGAAGTGGACGACCGTCAACGCACGGCGGAACAGAAGACCACAACAACGGAAAAGGAAAAGGACGTGATAATTGAAGAGTTGAAAAGTCACATAAATCATATTAAAAGTGGACAAGAAAGACTACAGCGACGGATAGCAGAAACTGAGATAGGACCGTCCACGAGAGCGAATGGAAACAATAATTCCGAACTCAAGTACAACGGAACAGACCGTTTTCCTATAGAGTTCCTAAAGGAATTATCCGAACACCAGCTAATGTACTACCCAGCGGATAACGTGAAGTGGATAGGGAAACATCTCGAGGCCGATGCAGCTATATGGTGGCGTGTGGTACGTGACCAGATCAAGAACTTTGATGAGTTGAAAGAAATATTTACGCAGAAGTATTGGGGCCCGGAGAAGCAAGATGATGTCGAAACAAGCTGGAGTATGGTCGTTTCGACTGGCGTGGGAGTATGAGCGCTGTCCAATACATGGAACGACAACTTCTGGAAAGCCGTCAGCTTACACCGCCGCTCACGGATTATCAACTGATTAGAAAGATAACGCGTCATTATGGGCGAGAATTAGAGATAGCGAGCGTGACTAGGGACGTAAGGACGATACAGAATCTTGAATCATTGATTTCCGAATATGCCATGATCCGGCAAAGAAACAATAGAGATGATCGGTTTGTGCGACAGACAGAAAAGTTGAACGAACGAGACACGAGAGGGGTGCCTCACGGTCAACAAAACACCACCGTAAACAAAGTGATTACGGAGCAAAAACCTTCACACTGGCAACATAGAAAGGGGGAATGAGGGAACTACCGACAACCCCAACATTTCGGTAACAAGCCGGCAATAAATACCATTGAATTCGTAAACAATGGTGCCTCAACGTCTGCCGCTAAGAGTGGTGGAACAGTAGAAAAAAAAAATTAAGTGGGTCACATGAAAAGATAGCCGTTCGTAGACCCACACTACAACAGTACGAGACCGATATTTTGTTACCTGACTTACGACATGAGTTAATCTTGGAAGAACAAACACAACTGGAAAGACGAATCTCTAAATGTCCAGAGATAGAGGTAAAATTTAATGGTGATGTTACGGTTCTTGCCTTGATTGATACAGGTTCTGCGATTAACGGGATATCAGAGGAATGGTTTAACAGAAATAAACAACGCCTGCGTCCATACGAAGATCTCCGCATGAACAACACGCTAATTGTTAGTGCAGTCGGTGGAAAGTCTAAATTAATCAGGAAACAAATTATGTGTGAAATTTTTATTGATGATGTTAGATTAGATTGTGTTTTCCTAGTAATACCGAATTTAATTAGGGACTGCATATTAGGTATCAGTTTTTTAAAAGAAGAGGGATGTGTGATCGATATGAAGAAGGGAACCATCGAATTCGAAGGGAGGACTGGTGAACAGGAACTGCGGATACCAATCATACATATGGAACTAGAAGAGGACTGTGACGGAATCGAGAGGAGGATCGATGAGAAGGTCGACAGTGTGACGTGTGAGGACGAAACGACGAGGGAGGAACTAAGAAGGATCTTGGTAAAGTGTAAGAATGTATTCCGGGAATGTCCAGGACGGATGGATTGCTACGAGCATGAATTCAGGGTGACGGATAAAACACCATATTTCCAACGCGGGTGGCCAATCCCAATAGCGTATAAGGAAAGGTGGACGCCGAAATCAGCAAGATGCTAAGGTATGGCGTGATTGAAAGGTGCAGTAGTCCATACGTCAACCAAATGGTCACCGTAATAAAGAAAGATGGGAATGTACGTTTGTGTTTAGATGCGAGGAGGATAAATAGTGTCACTGTTCCAGACTACGAAGGACCGACACCGATTCAAGAAATCCTGGCGAGATGCAGTAACATGAAGTACTTATCAACAATAGACCTAACGAGTAGCTTCTGGCAGGTTCCGTTGAAACAACAATGCCGAGATTACACCGCATTTCTGTATGAAGGAAAGTGTTACAGGTATACCGTAACTCCATTTGGGCTTAGTACCAGTTCCACAGCCCTGACGAGAGGTTTGGATATGGCATTGACCGAGGGAGTGAAAGAGAATACAATCATCTACGTCGACGATTGTCTTTGTTATTCGACTAACGTACACACACATTTGGAAAATATTGAAGCATTACTTGAGAATTTATTAGCAGCCAACCTAACAATAAATTTGGAAAAATCACAATTTTTTCGCAAGGAGATCGCATACCTAGGATATCAGCTTACTACTAACGGTATACGAGCATCCGAAGAGAAAGTAGCGGCAATCAGGAAGTTCCCGACCCCGAAGAATCAAAAGCAGTTAAAGCAGTTAATGGGATTCCTGGGACTTACACATTTTTATAACAAATTTACAAGCAAATATGCAGAAACCACACAACCTTTGTTAAGTCTACTTAAAAAGGGTCAGAAATTTAAATGGACGCCCGATCTTGACCAGTGTTTCCAGAAGGTCAAGGACTTGTTTATCAATACTATTATATTAAGTTTTCCACAGGTAAATAAGAGGTACTTCTTGCAGTGTGATGCGAGTAATTTCGCATATGGAGGCCAATTATACCAGTTGGATGACGACAAAAACATCTGCGTGGTAGCGTATACTAGTAAAACGTTCAAAGGTGCAGAACGAAACTACTTTACTACGGAGAAAGAGCTACTAAGCATAGTTAGATGCCTGGAGAAATTCCGAATTTACGTTTTAGGACAGCCGTTGACCATAATAACGGATAACAAGGCGTTGATCTTCATGAGTAAGTGTCACCTAAACAACTCAAGGATCACACGTTGGATACTTAGTATTCAAGAATATAACTTTGACATAATTCACTGTAAGGGAAAGGAGAATATCGTTGCCGACATCTTGAGTCGTTACCCAGAAGATATGACGAAGGAGGATCGAGTCGACGACAGTTATGAATATCAAATGAACCATACAATAATTAAAATGAGTAAAGAAATGAACATGATGTTAAAGAACTTCGAGACGTACCAGTTAGAAGATAAGAAGTTACAGCAGATAATGAATGATTTGTCGACGGATGATAAGAATGAATTATGTAAGTTTTATAAGTGTAGTAATGATAAATTGTATAGAAAAAGTAAGGGTCGATGGAAACTCTACGTACCGGAAAGCGTTACGGGGAGACTCATCGGAGAAATACACACAATGTACGGTCATGTTGGCAGTAAGAAATGCATAAAGTTATTGCAGGAACATTTCACTTTCGACCGAATGACGAAGCGCGTACAGGCGTACGTGAAAACATGTGATAAGTGCCAAAAATGTAAGGATTCAAATAATCGTAACTTATTTGGTGGCACGAAGCCGATTATACCGACGAGTAAAGGTGAATTGATTAGCGGCGACTTTTATGGACTTCTTCCAACAGCAGCAGCAGGAGTAAAGTATATCCTTGTCATTATAGATAACTTTACCAAGTATGTAAAACTATATACACTTAGAAGAGCCACAACAGTAGCTACGCTTCGTAGACTCCGGCAATATGTAAATGAGCTTGGAAAACCGAAGGCAATACTCACTGATAACGGTACGCAGTTCACGTCAAAACGGCGGATTAAAGGTCTAGATGAACTTGGAATCATACCTAAATATACAGCGATAAGAAACCCACAGACAAACCTTGCCGAACGCGTAAATAGGCAACTGGGAAACCTATTTAGAATATTTGTAGGGGACCAACACACAAAATGGTCTAAATTCATAAATACTATAGAATGTTGCATTAATGAAGTCTACCATGAAACAATAGAAGTTACACCGTATGAAGCACATCACGGAAGAAAGCCGAATCGTGTATGGGAGAAATTCATAAAGGAAAACTGTGAAACGAGAGAAGAGACAGTGGATAGCCACCAGATATTCGTAAGGATCAAACGAAAACGAGAGCGTCACGCAAAACCCGTGAACGAAGCGAACAAAGTGACGAAATTTCGGGTAGGAGATTTGGTATTGGTACGGACACATTACCAATCCGATGCGATACAAAAAAGAATCGAAAAGTTTTGTGAATTTTACACTGGACCTTTTAGGATTAAAGATATTGTAGGCGAATCTACGTACATATTAGTAGATAATTGCGACGAAACTAAAACACGCGGCAAATTCAATGTAAGACTATTGAAACCATATTACGTAAGGGGAGAGTAACTATGGCGAAACACGGCATCAGCATGTATGCGAGGTGAAAGTGTTTGTTGAAAAGCGATTAAGTAAGGAGTAAGGTTGAAAATCATGTGAAGTAGTAAATAAACAGAGAGGGAGGTGTGAAGTGACGTAAGCTCAGCTGACGAGGCTGACGACAACAGGTAGATTTGTAATTAGTAAGGACACTCTCCATGCGAGACAATGTTATAGAAGGACTATATGTACTTCACTAATAGACAGCAGAAAGAGAAATGAGCTAAGCGTCGGAATAGGAGGAGGAATGACCGATCTGGATGAAAAGGAATAACGGTAGTAGGCGCGAAAGCAATCTACTAGTTAATTCATTCAGAATTGTCTAGGTCAAATTTTAAACTTGTAATAAATTTAAAATGTCAGATTTTATATATTGTATAAATTGTAAATTAATTGACAGATGTATTTGTTACCATTGAAAATTTTTTATTGAAGGACAGATATAAGCAACTGAGTTGCATAACAGGATTAAATATTGTAATAAATTGTTAGAATTAAATATTGGACTTAAGATTGTATTATAAGCATAGAAAGACTGGATATAAAATAAGTTTGTTTGACCTGTAGAATTATACAAATTCGATTTTATTTGTTGTAAATAATTATACGTGTTTTTAAAAAAAAATTGAGGTTCAAAGTACCAGAGGGTAGGAATTACGATGAATATTTGTAAGTATATGATGTCTAAAAAAAAAAAAAAAAAAAAATTTTAATCGCAAATTATTTTTGGAAGTAATAATAAAAATTTTTTAGAAGTATTCATAAGTAATAAATTACTTCTAGTGTTTATATAGTTTATATTGTATACGCAAGTAAAAAGGTAGCTTGTAAACAAAATAATTACAATTTGTTTCTATAATGTATGTATATAGACAGATCTATGAACGCAATAAATTAAGCACTAAGGTGAATGAAAAAAAAGGGGGGGGAACGGTTCAGAACAACAGTAGGTCAGTCGAGAGGAAGATATAGGTCAACTATACTTGTTCCAATGGGAGATGGCCAATGTACTTAGTGATCGTACGCGAGTAAGGGCGAAATATGAATTAGTCGTTCCGTTAAATCTGCACGACGTAATCATATTTGGGGACACTGTAATGTGATTATTATTTCAAATTTTTTTTTTGAATTTTTGGGTATTGCGAGGGAAGTACACCAGCAATTAGAGCCCGTCAAAAGTGACACATGTTAGCTTTGTTCGAGGGTGGGCGACGAAAAGGAACAAACCTTTCCTTTCCATTAAGACGTCGTAAAAACTATTCACGAACAATGAGCTGTACGGCACATGTTGCAGCGAACTGGACCATGCGTGGGAATGTTTGACTCCACAGTTAGGACAAAAGAAGACTACCCTAACATCTGTCCAGTAGCGAGAAAAACACAGAACCAACTGCGAGAGTATTGTTCAAAACCATGTGTGCGACTTCTCAAAGACAATGGTCTATGCACGGACAATGGGACAGGCGACTAAGTGACGCTAGTGGAGAGCACAGATGTTATGCCACCCGTAAGTTGAAGAAGGAAGTCGTCAGCGTACCAACAATAAAGGAATTCGACACGCTACACCAAAAGTAACAGATGTGATTTTGAAACGAGGCCTTAGCACTGATTCCAGGAACAGGGCAACGGACGTAAGACAGCGACTCATCCAGTCCACGTTGACTACGTCAAATTCAAGTTGAGAAAGCCAACCAGCCAATGAGGAACGAGAATTTCGAAGGGAACTTCTGTAGGGGATGGTTCAGAGAGAAGCTTGAGACCAGAGAGCGAATCTCGTGTATGAACGTCCCTCTCCAAACGGCACTGGGTGGAGAATTCGTTAGAAATACAGACTGGAGACGAGAGGACACAGGGAGGTCCATGGAATAAACCTATCAAAAACGATTTGGTGGGAAGTTAGAGCGTTCATCAGAATCCCACATTAAGACATTATTACGACTAAATGGAAGTGCGCGAATAAGACTCAGAACGCGAAACGGAACAGTAGTGTTCGCGATGAAGCGCGAGTAACAATCTTTATAAATTCCATGTAATACACCGTCATAAAGATACTAACATTTTTCAGTGACATTCTTGAACCATTATAGAAAAGTAGTGATACTACAATGTTTCGTAGTTAACCCAAGTAAATAGAAGTGTGAACAAGTGCCTAATGAACTTGAAAACAATCTAGGCGCCGAAAAGAGTGGTCGTGCGATATGGAAAACTATTAGAAGCATACGGTATCGAACTGTGAACCGCGTAAATAGATCCTCGTGGATAAACGAAGCCGACCGATTACAAGTACAATGCCACGACTTGTATTATAATAATCTCAAAAGCTCAAAGTGACTGTCGCGGTGTGCGGAAGTGTGTTCGCGAACGAGTGCTATATGGATTAACCTCACTCATCAACGCAGGGATACATCATGGGAGCGATACATCACGGCAGAACGAGTAAAGTACAAAAACTAATCTCTTCTTATAATTAGTAATTTATCAAATACCACTGACCTGACACTTAGAAACAAACCACCTGAGAAAATTATATAGATATGAGTCAGATAGATACGAATCCATAGGTAGGGAATATTATGTTCTAGAATATTGCACATGTCCTTTTGTTAATATATTTTGTAACTATGTATGTATTTTGATGTGTCTGTTGCAGGAACAGGATTTTAGCTAGGTATATGATTGATATGTGTATTGTTAATAATGATTATTTCTTGCATATGAATGTTTAATGTGTTTTAACATAAAATAATTAATACAAATTATGAGCATACCACATTGTTAGTTAGTAACGTCATTACGGACGGAGAAGCGTCTACATTTGATTGTTCACTTAATTATTTAAATTTGTTCATTTAATTATTTAAATGTGGCATAGAATTTTATTGTTTTGTTGAAGATTTGTAACTGCTCTTAAATTAATGTTATGACATGAATAAGAATGAAATATGATTTTAATAAACGTAAGTTAGAATGGATTCGTTAGTATTCTATTGATTTATGTAAAAACCTGACTCACAACTTAACCTTTCACTGAACAGTATCTATAATTTATAATTCAATTTAACGATTATCAATTAAATTCCTCAGAAAAATACACAGAATAGAAGTTTGGAAGACAGTTAAAGTCAGAAGTAATTTCATATGTAACAAGTTTGAGTGTGAATAATTAATTAACTCTAATTCAATTCATACAATTATTTATTATTTAAAGGAATGAACTTGTTAACATTGTGTATGGCAGTTCAACACATGGCATTAACTATGTCGTATATGATTACCCAAACTCGGAGTTAGATACACTTTGATCACGACTCTATTAAAGAGATAATTCAATTAATTTACGCAATAAAAGTACTACAATAAAATAACAATGGATATATGAAAGCAATAAAATCAACACATCATTAACTCTAAAAGATTCAACATAGTTCGTACAGGTATCACCTTTATCAACACAAATAAATTTGTAATTGGATTAATCAATTTACGCAATAATTAGCATAATCATTATCATTGTATATGCCGTCCAACTACGGGACTAGATACATGTAAGTACGACAAAGTTCGTACCGGCAATACTTTCATAAATACAGATCAATTTTATATAATTAATGAATTAATTAATTTATGCAAATAAATTTGCATAAATATTAACATCGTAAGTCGCAAGACGTTTATTAAGGTAATTTTTAATTATTAAAGCGATTTGGATACCAAAAACATGTTTACGTTTATTCTTTTGTTACTAACGAAACGAAAACACATTAACAATATATGGTGTTTTACAAAGAGATCGTGATGCGTACGAATTCGGAGCGCGGGCGCGTGTCACAGCACACAGAGCGAGCGTCAGCAACACACTCCGATCAGCGGGACTCCCCAGCACACACTTCTGGAACGCTTAACAAAATTTATAGTACAATAATCATTTCTCAAAAAGATTTAGACGATAAAACAGAAGAATTTATAGTTAATAATAATTGCATAACATTAAATAAAGATCCTACAAATAAATATCAACTTGTTTTACTAGATGGGGGATATTTTTTTAGAAATTATCGAACCGAATTCAAGTAAATTATTTTAAATATAAATCTTGGAGCATGGAAGTCATGTATGGTTCTCCATGCCGATTTTTAAGTATTCTACTCTCGTTAAAACGTAAAACGTTGCAGGTAAACTACCCCTCTCCCTTAACTGATCTTAACCAAAATCAATAGGCCTTGAGTCCTCTACAACTAGGGCAGATAAGCAAAAAATCATTTTATTCTGTTTGAATTTGCGGCAGTTATCGTTCGCCATAAACAAAATTCTACACACAGACACTTTTCGGAAAATGACTTTTCTTCATGTTTTGAGGGTAGTACAATCAGAATCAGCCCTTATCTCGAACACGATTTTTTCGCGATCACCATACTTCCACTTCCTTACGGAACATGGAAGTAAAAAAAAATTATCCCCTCCCCCTTCAACTATCATTTTCATTTATACAAAATTACCCCCTCCCTCTTCAACTACCCTTTTCGTTTATTGATATTTCATCTACCTTTCTACAGTGGATTATTATGACTTTCTTTTCAGGATACTTTATTTATCAAAATTAAGTACTTTACTCTTGTTAAAACGTAAAACGTTGCAGGTAAACTACCCCTCTCCCATAACCTATCTTCACCAAAATCGATAGGCCTTGAGTCCTCTACAACTTCGACACATATGCAAAAAATTATTTGATTCTGTTTGAATGTGCGACAATTATCGTTCGCCATAGGAAAAATTCTACACGCGCGCGCTCGCGCGCGCGCGCGCACAGAAACTTTTTGGAAAATAACTTTTCCTCACGTTTTGAGGGTACAATCAGAATCTGCCCTTATCTCGAACACAGTTTTTTTCGCGATCACCAAACTTCCATTTCCTTACGGAACATGGAAGTAAGAACATGTTTTTAGTTTACTTTTTTACTCTATACGACAAACATTTACCGAGTTATAGTTATTTGAAGCTCTTCGCGGTATAAAAACTTGGTTGATTTTAGCGTTTTTGGCAAATTCTCTCGATCGCAACAAAGCATTACTATGCACCTTTGAATTCTGTTGAATTACGTTCATTTCGTGTCTCATTCAACACCGAGAAATTGAAAATTCACTACTGTGGCTCCACAACCTTTCTGTGGTTCTTGGTTTATTCCAAGAGTTGATTCGATTCGTCCCTATTTTTCGTTTAAGCTTCCCAGTTTCTAATATTAGGCCTTTCTAAATCCTCGTCCACCTAAGAAGTGGGATGAGAAAATCAGCGACCTACAAAAGAAGAGTGAAAGTGGAATAAAAGAGTTGAAAAATGAACTCAAGAAACAGGTTAGAGAGAACAAGGAAGTGAGAGAGAAAGACCGTCAAGAGTGGCAGGAAGCCATAAATAATACACAGAAGGTAATCGAACAAGTCGACCAAAAATTAGATCACCGAATCCAAGAGACGAACAATAGAAACGAGGAATGGAGAAGAGAGGTGCAGAACAATATTACACAACAACAACAAGAGCAGGGAGAAGCCGTCAAAGTATTAAAACAGAAGATCGTTGAAGTGGACGACCGTCAACGCACGGCGGAACAGAAGACCACAACAACGGAAAAGGAAAAGGACGTGATAATTGAAGAGTTGAAAAGTCACATAAATCATATTAAAAGTGGACAAGAAAGACTACAGCGACGGATAGCAGAAACTGAGATAGGACCGTCCACGAGAGCGAATGGAAACAATAATTCCGAACTCAAGTACAACGGAACAGACCGTTTTCCTATAGAGTTCCTAAAGGAATTATCCGAACACCAGCTAATGTACTACCCAGCGGATAACGTGAAGTGGATAGGGAAACATCTCGAGGCCGATGCAGCTATATGGTGGCGTGTGGTACGTGACCAGATCAAGAACTTTGATGAGTTGAAAGAAATATTTACGCAGAAGTATTGGGGCCCGGAGAAGCAAGAGGATGTCGAAACAAGCTGGAGTATGGTCGTTTCGACTGGCGTGGGAGTATGAGCGCTGTCCAATACATGGAACGACAACTTCTGGAAAGCCGTCAGCTTACACCGCCGCTCACGGATTATCAACTGATTAGAAAGATAACGCGTCATTATGGGCGAGAATTAGAGATAGCGAGCGTGACTAGGGACGTAAGGACGATACAGAATCTTGAATCATTGATTTCCGAATATGCCATGATCCGGCAAAGAAACAATAGAGATGATCGGTTTGTGCGACAGACAGAAAAGTTGAACGAACGAGACACGAGAGGGGTGCCTCACGGTCAACAAAACACCACCGTAAACAAAGTGATTACGGAGCAAAAACCTTCACACTGGCAACATAGAAAGGGGGAATGAGGGAACTACCGACAACCCCAACATTTCGGTAACAAGCCGGCAATAAATACCATTGAATTCGTAAACAATGGTGCCTCAACGTCTGCCGCTAAGAGTGGTGGAACAGTAGAAAAAAAAAATTAAGTGGGTCACATGAAAAGATAGCCGTTCGTAGACCCACACTACAACAGTACGAGACCGATATTTTGTTACCTGACTTACGACATGAGTTAATCTTGGAAGAACAAACACAACTGGAAAGACGAATCTCTAAATGTCCAGAGATAGAGGTAAAATTTAATGGTGATGTTACGGTTCTTGCCTTGATTGATACAGGTTCTGCGATTAACGGGATATCAGAGGAATGGTTTAACAGAAATAAACAACGCCTGCGTCCATACGAAGATCTCCGCATGAACAACACGCTAATTGTTAGTGCAGTCGGTGGAAAGTCTAAATTAATCAGGAAACAAATTATGTGTGAAATTTTTATTGATGATGTTAGATTAGATTGTGTTTTCCTAGTAATACCGAATTTAATTAGGGACTGCATATTAGGTATCAGTTTTTTAAAAGAAGAGGGATGTGTGATCGATATGAAGAAGGGAACCATCGAATTCGAAGGGAGGACTGGTGAACAGGAACTGCGGATACCAATCATACATATGGAACTAGAAGAGGACTGTGACGGAATCGAGAGGAGGATCGATGAGAAGGTCGACAGTGTGACGTGTGAGGACGAAACGACGAGGGAGGAACTAAGAAGGATCTTGGTAAAGTGTAAGAATGTATTCCGGGAATGTCCAGGACGGATGGATTGCTACGAGCATGAATTCAGGGTGACGGATAAAACACCATATTTCCAACGCGGGTGGCCAATCCCAATAGCGTATAAGGAAAGGTGGACGCCGAAATCAGCAAGATGCTAAGGTATGGCGTGATTGAAAGGTGCAGTAGTCCATACGTCAACCAAATGGTCACCGTAATAAAGAAAGATGGGAATGTACGTTTGTGTTTAGATGCGAGGAGGATAAATAGTGTCACTGTTCCAGACTACGAAGGACCGACACCGATTCAAGAAATCCTGGCGAGATGCAGTAACATGAAGTACTTATCAACAATAGACCTAACGAGTAGCTTCTGGCAGGTTCCGTTGAAACAACAATGCCGAGATTACACCGCATTTCTGTATGAAGGAAAGTGTTACAGGTATACCGTAACTCCATTTGGGCTTAGTACCAGTTCCACAGCCCTGACGAGAGGTTTGGATATGGCATTGACCGAGGGAGTGAAAGAGAATACAATCATCTACGTCGACGATTGTCTTTGTTATTCGACTAACGTACACACACATTTGGAAAATATTGAAGCATTACTTGAGAATTTATTAGCAGCCAACCTAACAATAAATTTGGAAAAATCACAATTTTTTCGCAAGGAGATCGCATACCTAGGATATCAGCTTACTACTAACGGTATACGAGCATCCGAAGAGAAAGTAGCGGCAATCAGGAAGTTCCCGACCCCGAAGAATCAAAAGCAGTTAAAGCAGTTAATGGGATTCCTGGGACTTACACATTTTTATAACAAATTTACAAGCAAATATGCAGAAACCACACAACCTTTGTTAAGTCTACTTAAAAAGGGTCAGAAATTTAAATGGACGCCCGATCTTGACCAGTGTTTCCAGAAGGTCAAGGACTTGTTTATCAATACTATTATATTAAGTTTTCCACAGGTAAATAAGAGGTACTTCTTGCAGTGTGATGCGAGTAATTTCGCATATGGAGGCCAATTATACCAGTTGGATGACGACAAAAACATCTGCGTGGTAGCGTATACTAGTAAAACGTTCAAAGGTGCAGAACGAAACTACTTTACTACGGAGAAAGAGCTACTAAGCATAGTTAGATGCCTGGAGAAATTCCGAATTTACGTTTTAGGACAGCCGTTGACCATAATAACGGATAACAAGGCGTTGATCTTCATGAGTAAGTGTCACCTAAACAACTCAAGGATCACACGTTGGATACTTAGTATTCAAGAATATAACTTTGACATAATTCACTGTAAGGGAAAGGAGAATATCGTTGCCGACATCTTGAGTCGTTACCCAGAAGATATGACGAAGGAGGATCGAGTCGACGACAGTTATGAATATCAAATGAACCATACAATAATTAAAATGAGTAAAGAAATGAACATGATGTTAAAGAACTTCGAGACGTACCAGTTAGAAGATAAGAAGTTACAGCAGATAATGAATGATTTGTCGACGGATGATAAGAATGAATTATGTAAGTTTTATAAGTGTAGTAATGATAAATTGTATAGAAAAAGTAAGGGTCGATGGAAACTCTACGTACCGGAAAGCGTTACGGGGAGACTCATCGGAGAAATACACACAATGTACGGTCATGTTGGCAGTAAGAAATGCATAAAGTTATTGCAGGAACATTTCACTTTCGACCGAATGACGAAGCGCGTACAGGCGTACGTGAAAACATGTGATAAGTGCCAAAAATGTAAGGATTCAAATAATCGTAACTTATTTGGTGGCACGAAGCCGATTATACCGACGAGTAAAGGTGAATTGATTAGCGGCGACTTTTATGGACTTCTTCCAACAGCAGCAGCAGGAGTAAAGTATATCCTTGTCATTATAGATAACTTTACCAAGTATGTAAAACTATATACACTTAGAAGAGCCACAACAGTAGCTACGCTTCGTAGACTCCGGCAATATGTAAATGAGCTTGGAAAACCGAAGGCAATACTCACTGATAACGGTACGCAGTTCACGTCAAAACGGCGGATTAAAGGTCTAGATGAACTTGGAATCATACCTAAATATACAGCGATAAGAAACCCACAGACAAACCTTGCCGAACGCGTAAATAGGCAACTGGGAAACCTATTTAGAATATTTGTAGGGGACCAACACACAAAATGGTCTAAATTCATAAATACTATAGAATGTTGCATTAATGAAGTCTACCATGAAACAATAGAAGTTACACCGTATGAAGCACATCACGGAAGAAAGCCGAATCGTGTATGGGAGAAATTCATAAAGGAAAACTGTGAAACGAGAGAAGAGACAGTGGATAGCCACCAGATATTCGTAAGGATCAAACGAAAACGAGAGCGTCACGCAAAACCCGTGAACGAAGCGAACAAAGTGACGAAATTTCGGGTAGGAGATTTGGTATTGGTACGGACACATTACCAATCCGATGCGATACAAAAAAGAATCGAAAAGTTTTGTGAATTTTACACTGGACCTTTTAGGATTAAAGATATTGTAGGCGAATCTACGTACATATTAGTAGATAATTGCGACGAAACTAAAACACGCGGCAAATTCAATGTAAGACTATTGAAACCATATTACGTAAGGGGAGAGTAACTATGGCGAAACACGGCATCAGCATGTATGCGAGGTGAAAGTGTTTGTTGAAAAGCGATTAAGTAAGGAGTAAGGTTGAAAATCATGTGAAGTAGTAAATAAACAGAGAGGGAGGTGTGAAGTGACGTAAGCTCAGCTGACGAGGCTGACGACAACAGGTAGATTTGTAATTAGTAAGGACACTCTCCATGCGAGACAATGTTATAGAAGGACTATATGTACTTCACTAATAGACAGCAGAAAGAGAAATGAGCTAAGCGTCGGAATAGGAGGAGGAATGACCGATCTGGATGAAAAGGAATAACGGTAGTAGGCGCGAAAGCAATCTACTAGTTAATTCATTCAGAATTGTCTAGGTCAAATTTTAAACTTGTAATAAATTTAAAATGTCAGATTTTATATATTGTATAAATTGTAAATTAATTGACAGATGTATTTGTTACCATTGAAAATTTTTTATTGAAGGACAGATATAAGCAACTGAGTTGCATAACAGGATTAAATATTGTAATAAATTGTTAGAATTAAATATTGGACTTAAGATTGTATTATAAGCATAGAAAGACTGGATATAAAATAAGTTTGTTTGACCTGTAGAATTATACAAATTCGATTTTATTTGTTGTAAATAATTATACGTGTGTTTAAAAAAAAAATTGAGGTTCAAAGTACCAGAGGGTAGGAATTACGATGAATATTTGTAAGTATATGATGTCTAAAAAAAAAAAAAAAAAAAAAAAATTTTAATCGCAAATTATTTTTGGAAGTAATAATAAAAATTTTTTAGAAGTATTCATAAGTAATAAATTACTTCTAGTGTTTATATAGTTTATATTGTATACGCAAGTAAAAAGGTAGCTTGTAAACAAAATAATTACAATTTGTTTCTATAATGTATGTATATAGACAGATCTATGAACGCAATAAATTAAGCACTAAGGTGAATGAAAAAAAAGGGGGGGAAACGGTTCAGAACAACAGTAGGTCAGTCGAGAGGAAGATATAGGTCAACTATACTTGTTCCAATGGGAGATGGCCAATGTACTTAGTGATCGTACGCGAGTAAGGGCGAAATATGAATTAGTCGTTCCGTTAAATCTGCACGACGTAATCATATTTGGGGACACTGTAATGTGATTATTATTTCAAATTTTTTTTTTGAATTTTTGGGTATTGCGAGGGAAGTACACCAGCAATTAGAGCCCGTCAAAAGTGACACATGTTAGCTTTGTTCGAGGGTGGGCGACGAAAAGGAACAAACCTTTCCTTTCCATTAAGACGTCGTAAAAACTATTCACGAACAATGAGCTGTACGGCACATGTTGCAGCGAACTGGACCATGCGTGGGAATGTTTGACTCCACAGTTAGGACAAAAGAAGACTACCCTAACATCTGTCCAGTAGCGAGAAAAACACAGAACCAACTGCGAGAGTATTGTTCAAAACCATGTGTGCGACTTCTCAAAGACAATGGTCTATGCACGGACAATGGGACAGGCGACTAAGTGACGCTAGTGGAGAGCACAGATGTTATGCCACCCGTAAGTTGAAGAAGGAAGTCGTCAGCGTACCAACAATAAAGGAATTCGACACGCTACACCAAAAGTAACAGATGTGATTTTGAAACGAGGCCTTAGCACTGATTCCAGGAACAGGGCAACGGACGTAAGACAGCGACTCATCCAGTCCACGTTGACTACGTCAAATTCAAGTTGAGAAAGCCAACCAGCCAATGAGGAACGAGAATTTCGAAGGGAACTTCTGTAGGGGATGGTTCAGAGAGAAGCTTGAGACCAGAGAGCGAATCTCGTGTATGAACGTCCCTCTCCAAACGGCACTGGGTGGAGAATTCGTTAGAAATACAGACTGGAGACGAGAGGACACAGGGAGGTCCATGGAATAAACCTATCAAAAACGATTTGGTGGGAAGTTAGAGCGTTCATCAGAATCCCACATTAAGACATTATTACGACTAAATGGAAGTGCGCGAATAAGACTCAGAACCCGAAACGGAACAGTAGTGTTCGCGATGAAGCGCGAGTAACAATCTTTATAAATTCCATGTAATACACCGTCATAAAGATACTAACATTTTTCAGTGACATTCTTGAACCATTATAGAAAAGTAGTGATACTACAATGTTTCGTAGTTAACCCAAGTAAATAGAAGTGTGAACAAGTGCCTAATGAACTTGAAAACAATCTAGGCGCCAAAAAGAGTGGTCGTGCGATATGGAAAACTATTAGAAGCATACGGTATCGAACTGTGAACCGCGTAAATAGATCCTCGTGGATAAACGAAGCCGACCGATTACAAGTACAATGCCACGACTTGTATTATAATAATCTCAAAAGCTCAAAGTGACTGTCGCGGTGTGCGGAAGTGTGTTCGCGAACGAGTGCTATATGGATTAACCTCACTCATCAACGCAGGGATACATCATGGGAGCGATACATCACGGCAGAACGAGTAAAGTACAAAACTAATCTCCTCTTATAATTAGTAATTTATCAAATACCACTGACCTGACACTTAGAAACAAACCACCTGAGAAAATTATATAGATATGAGTCAGATAGATACGAATCCATAGGTAGGGAATATTATGTTCTAGAATATTGCACATGTCCTTTTGTTAATATATTTTGTAACTATGTATGTATTTTGATGTGTCTGTTGCAGGAACAGGATTTTAGCTAGGTATATGATTGATATGTGTATTGTTAATAATGATTATTTCTTGCATATGAATGTTTAATGTGTTTTAACATAAAATAATTAATACAAATTATGAGCATACCACATTGTTAGTTAGTAACGTCATTACGGACGGAGAAGCGTCTACATTTGATTGTTCACTTAATTATTTAAATTTGTTCATTTAATTATTTAAATGTGGCATAGAATTTTATTGTTTTGTTGAAGATTTGTAACTGCTCTTAAATTAATGTTATGACATGAATAAGAATGAAATATGATTTTAATAAACGTAAGTTAGAATGGATTCGTTAGTATTCTATTGATTTATGTAAAAACCTGACTCACAACTTAACCTTTCACTGAACAGTATCTATAATTTATAATTCAATTTAACGATTATCAATTAAATTCCTCAGAAAAATACACAGAATAGAAGTTTGGAAGACAGTTAAAGTCAGAAGTAATTTCATATGTAACAAGTTTGAGTGTGAATAATTAATTAACTCTAATTCAATTCATACAATTATTTATTATTTAAAGGAATGAACTTGTTAACATTGTGTATGGCAGTTCAACACATGGCATTAACTATGTCGTATATGATTACCCAAACTCGGAGTTAGATACACTTTGATCACGACTCTATTAAAGAGATAATTCAATTAATTTACGCAATAAAAGTACTACAATAAAATAACAATGGATATATGAAAGCAATAAAATCAACACATCATTAACTCTAAAAGATTCAACATAGTTCGTACAGGTATCACCTTTATCAACACAAATAAATTTGTAATTGGATTAATCAATTTACGCAATAATTAGCATAATCATTATCATTGTATATGCCGTCCAACTACGGGACTAGATACATGTAAGTACGACAAAGTTCGTACCGGCAATACTTTCATAAATACAGATCAATTTTATATAATTAATGAATTAATTAATTTATGCAAATAAATTTGCATAAATATTAACATCGTAAGTCGCAAGACGTTTATTAAGGTAATTTTTAATTATTAAAGCGATTTGGATACCAAAAACATGTTTACGTTTATTCTTTTGTTACTAACGAAACGAAAACACATTAACAATATATGGTGTTTTACAAAGAGATCGTGATGCGTACGAATTCGGAGCGCGGGCGCGTGTCACAGCACACAGAGCGAGCGTCAGCAACACACTCCGATCAGCGGGACTCCCCAGCACACACTTCTGGAACGCTTAACAAAATTTATAGTACAATAATCATTTCTCAAAAAGATTTAGACGATAAAACAGAAGAATTTATAGTTAATAATAATTGCATAACATTAAATAAAGATCCTACAAATAAATATCAACTTGTTTTACTAGATGGGGGATATTTTTTTAGAAATTATCGAACCGAATTCAAGTAAATTATTTTAAATATAAATCTTGGAGCATGGAAGTCATGTATGGTTCTCCACGCCGATTTTTAAGTATTCTACTCTCGTTAAAACGTAAAACGTTGCAGGTAAACTACCCCTCTCCCTTAACTGATCTTAACCAAAATCAATAGGCCTTGAGTCCTCTACAACTAGGGCAGATAAGCAAAAAATCATTTTATTCTGTTTGAATTTGCGGCAGTTATCGTTCGCCATAAACAAAATTCGGAAATGACGGCCACAGACACTTTTCGGAAAATGACTTTTCTTCATGTTTTGAGGGTAGTACAATCAGAATCAGCCCTTATCTCGAACACGATTTTTTCGCGATCACCATACTTCCACTTCCTTACGGAACATGGAAGTAAAAAAAAATTATCCCCTCCCCCTTCAACTATCATTTTCATTTATACAAAATTACCCCCTCCCTCTTCAACTACCCTTTTCGTTTATTGATATTTCATCTACCTTTCTACAGTGGATTATTATGACTTTCTTTTCAGGATACTTTATTTATCAAAATTAAGTACTTTACTCTTGTTAAAACGTAAAACGTTGCAGGTAAACTACCCCTCTCCCATAACCTATCTTCACCAAAATCGATAGGCCTTGAGTCCTCTACAACTTCGACACATATGCAAAAAATTATTTGATTCTGTTTGAATGTGCGACAATTATCGTTCGCCATAGGAAAAATTCTACACGCGCGCGCTCGCGCGCGCGCGCGCACAGAAACTTTTTGGAAAATAACTTTTCCTCACGTTTTGAGGGTACAATCAGAATCTGCCCTTATCTCGAACACAGTTTTTTTCGCGATCACCAAACTTCCATTTCCTTACGGAACATGGAAGTAAGAACATGTTTTTAGTTTACTTTTTTACTCTATACGACAAACATTTACCGAGTTATAGTTATTTGAAGCTCTTCGCGGTATAAAAACTTGGTTGATTTTAGCGTTTTTGGCAAATTCTCTCGATCGCAACAAAGCATTACTATACACCTTTGAATTCTGTTGAATTACGTTCATTTCGTGTCTCATTCAACACCGAGAAATTGAAAATTCACTACTGTGGCTCCACAACCTTTCTGTGGTTCTTGGTTTATTCCAAGAGTTGATTCGATTCGTCCCTATTTTTCGTTTAAGCTTCCCAGTTTCTAATATTAGGCCTTTCTAAATCCTCGTCCACCTCATCCTTCAACCTACTTCTTGATCTTCCTTTGGCCCTATTATACATGAGTCCCTGGTAAACGTGAATTACTCTGTTTACTCCGTTCTTTCTTTGTGGCCAATCGAGGTCGATATTGTATAGATGATATACACGGATGGTGTCTACCATCCTCAACCACTCCCTCGTAGATATGTCGTAACACCCTTCTCTCAAAGTTTCCTAATAATTGTGCTTTAATTGGTCTTCATGACTGTGCTTCTGACCCACATGTTACACTGCCCTAATAAATGTTTTACAGTTCACGCATTTAGTATTTTCACTCAGGTACAATGGTTTGAAAATGGGGCACTTTTACGCGGTTTATAACAAATTTAGATTTTACGTTCGATACTTTTAAAGTAATTTGAAAAATATCAGTTTTGTGTAAAATTTCACTAAAAACGTTTTTGTGCAATATTTATTGTCTTAAATTTAGTATGGTTGGAATCTATATGTATGATTATATGAATATTTAAAATATTTATAAGTATAGATTAAAATTTCTTATTATAATTTACAAATGATTTTATAATTTGAGTAAAACACGAATGTAAATACAAATTATGTATGAATAACAATGTCTATTGTAATAAGTATGGAAATGTTTATACTTAGAGATAATAGTATATCTTGAAGCGGTGCTGCGCAAGTAGTATCGAAAACTACAATAGTTTTCTTATATGCTTACTAAAGAATGTTCACAAATACAGTTGCTATATGTAATGCCATAACCAAAGGTAAAATCAAACTGACGAGTAACAAAATCAAGCTTGCCTAAATATTTGAAGAGTGGTTACAATTTGTTTTAAATATGTATATTGTTACGTATGTGTTTATATATAAATAGATTTCACTGAAAATAACTATTACTTTTACTTTTGTATTTAAAACGAGATTAATATTAAAAGATATAAGTGTATTTACTACTTTGAGTGTATGAAATAAATGCAGCATACGTACCTTATCGTGCAAATAATACATGGCAGTGACCAGTAGTGTGTGTAAAGTACGGTAATCTAATCCAAAGGCACAGATATTAAAGAAGTAAAAGCTATCTGATGAGACATAAAACACATAGCCAATATGAGCATGTCTCAAACGAATATTTCAACCGTCACTGGTTTTAGTGAGTGAAGCACACGTTAAAGTTATAGAATTCAAAACTAATTTATTTTTAATTATACTTTAAAATTTTTTCCAATTCTGCAAAGGGTTCAACAGTAATTAGTGCAATTTACAGTGAGATGTTGTCCAATGAACTGAAGCCTGATACTCGATCAAAACGCGGAGGCCTATTGTCGGAAGGAGTGCTTTCGTTGCATGAAACGCGCGCTCACATACTGCCCCCACGGTGTACAAACTCTTGAGAAATTGCGTTTAGAGGTGTTGGAGCATCCTGCATACAGCCCCGATCTCGCCCCGTCGGATTACCAACTCTTTGGTCAACTTAAAGGTGTCTTAAGAAGCCGTCGATTCTCCAGAGAATCCTTCTTCAAGGAGTGAAGGAAGCGGTGCACACTGAAAAACTTTTTTTTCTGAGACCATCTTGTGCTTGTGCAATGATAGGCAAAGTACATTGAAAAGCAGAGGAACTATGTTGAAAAATGAGCTAACTGTCAGATTTTTACTGTTGTTATAACAATTTATAAAAATTGTTTGCGGATACTTATTGAATTACCCTCGTGCATAGTTAAACTGTCGATGTAAGAAAAACAAGAAGAAACTTAAACATTACAAAGATACCTAAATATTACATTATTAATTGTAATAATATTGTTAATACTTATTTGTGTGCTTACTCAATGATTCTCGCATGTTCAGTTGCTATAATTATGTAATTTATGTCAAAATCAAGTTTTATAAGCGTGTTCTCTGTATTAGTTCTAATTCCTATATACAAACTCGTTCTTAATTCTTTCTTCTCTCTGTGGTTGTTGTAGACTGAACAGCATAGTCTAGACTAAAGAATAGTGTATTGTATTACAGTGGCAAACGCTCCATTTACAGTGGCAAACGCTCCATTGCCACTTTGTTACCTCTTACTTGCAATTAAATAGTTCAAGCCCATAATTGCAAATATAGAATGTTATGAACCCGTGATATTTAGGACAGAGCAATTTCGTTAAAGAATGTGAAAAAAGTAAAAAAACAACAGATATACTCACCCAGTAAGAAAAGGAAGTGAGTTGCTCAAACTTTGTCAAAACAGGGGCGTACCAGTATAACGTATAAGCTATTATAAACGCACGGTGAATTTACATATTGCTCAACGAATATCACGTTCAATCTGCAAATGACGGTATGCAAAAGATGCATAGCAATTGAGCACTTCTGCACTTCATCAATCAGCACGGTATTGAAAAACGCTTTCAGTAAACACTTGACAGTTTTACCATATTTACGTATTGGCATTCAGTAAATAAATAAATAAATAGATAAATATTATTGTTGAATTTCAGCAAGTAGTTAGCCTGAAATAACATTCCACTAACTTAACATATTCACAACAAGGTCAGCACGGTTGTGAAAGCGCGCGCGCGCGCGCGTGTGTAATATGCAGTGTAGCGTGAAATTCTTCTTCCTGTGATGTGGAGTAATCAAATGTTTAAACACGATCTAAACGGGACATTGTTAAGCTTTATTAAAGGTCTATTCAATCGAGAAATAACTCCTACTCAACGGTTTTCACGCACCTAATCTCTGTATTTATGTACTTTGTGCCGTCATCAGTGTCATCTATAGAACAACAGGTTCTATATACACGGAACAGGTGTGAGGTGTGACAATAGTCAATTAACCTCCTACCGAATCCAGTAAAACACTCTACATCATTTGCAAAAAAAGTAATCAAAGTGTAAATAGATAAATTTTTCAATTATCAGTACTTCTAAATTATCGATGAATTTCAATACTTCTGATTTCAGTAAACAGAGTTGTATATCACAATATACCCCAAAGACAAAATTACAAAAAGTATATTTATTAATAATTTATTTGAAAATCGAAATCACTTTCCGTTCTTTCCTATATTAACTTGTGTATAATTGTTACAGACTACATTCCATTGTCTAACAGCTATTATTTTTTTAAACTTTTTTTAAAATATGTTTCAGTAAACTTCACGTTACTGTTCGTTAATAACAGTAATATTCATTAATCCGAGCTTACTAATTTCCCTTGAATATTTTCAGTTTGGTCAAAAAGTTTTGTCAGCATCCCTACATAAATCTACAGTCAAGTAAAAACTTCAACTTACGCCACGTCAGCATAAAACGTTTTACGTAATAGGTACCGCATTTTTCACTGTGGCTTAGGCATTTACCTGGCCCGTCTTCAATTATCCTCTGATGTTCGATACTTTGTCCGCCCAACTTTTTTCGTCCTCTTGCTTTCTTCCGCTGGCCTAATATTTATTTATGTACTCTTTCGTCAGTATGCAGGCTTCCTATCTGTTCTCTCCATTCATCAGCTCTTGTGAACCCTCTAATATTTTTCGAAAATTTCATCTCTTCAGCCTTTATTTTGATTTCACTTCTTGTAGTCACTTATTTACTTACCTTTCTATATTCTCTTTCGATGTTTCTCAAAGTATCTATTATGTTTTTACAAATACAACGTCGACATCTTATTCCTCTAAAATTTTCATCTTGTTCCAAATTTATTTCTGTTCATGGGCGTTCTATCTTGCAAACAGCTATACTAGCAACGGTCAGAGCAGCTGAATCACCCTAGTGCGTACAGGCCTACTCATGAACTTGTAGTCTACTGGTACTCATTTTGTCGTTCTTCATAAAATAAAATTTCTTCCCTCTGCACTTCAACTGTGTAATGAATAGCATCATTTGAAAAAATTATTTTTTAATCACTGCTTGTTGCAAAGTAAGAATTACGTGTTGCTGCTTGTATTAGTCTTTCACCCTTTCTGATAGTACGATCTTTACCTCTTTACCGTAGAAAAGAATTGTTAACATTTCCAGTCCTGCCATTCTGTGACCGGGATGTTACTTCGTTCACATGCCTTTTTAGTTTGCCAGAATTATTCTTTTTCTCCCCTTTGGGAACGTGTTCCACTGTTAGTATCCTGTATGCCTCATCAATATTTACTTTTACTGTAATAATTCGCACAGAGCAAGTTTCAGACGTAAATAAATTTGTAAAGCTAATAAGCTTCAGTAAAATATTTTCAAAATATTTTATAAATTAAAAACAAAATTTAAAACGTTGAGAAAACCCAAATAGAACGTTCTTTTATAAGAGGTATGGGCTGGAAGGTTTAACTTTATGAAACTGTATCTTTAAAAATAAAAAACAGTCTTGCGCCACGTCATTCAAGCAACAAAATTCTTATGAAAACATTTCTCTTCTGTGGTTATCGGGAAAACTAAAGTAAACCTAACTGGGAAAATTATTTAGAACAGTTGACTTCTAGGTTATTTTGAATCATTACAGAGTAGAACTTCTTTGATGTTCAAAGGAACATCACCAGTGATTCAAAATGGCTAAAAATAATTTTTGGTGATTTGCAAAATAAACATGAATCAGACATTGAAGAGAAGAATGCTTGTTCATTTTCTTTCAGTCTTCCAAAACTTGAGACGTATATTCAGGGCTGAAAGAATATACAATTTCTTTACATGAGAAATAAAACAGTTTACCAGAAATAATATGAATGGTACTGCAACATTGGGGCGCAGATATAAAAAATTCATGTCTCAGATGTATGGTAATGATTAGTAGGGAAACGGGAGTTCAAACATTTCTGTAGCAGCTGTACTCTCATGCACTAGTTATTTATGGATTAATATCCATGCCCTGGTTCGTTTGAGTGCAAACATCAAAGATCTTTGTTGAAGATCTGGTGACTCTCTGTATGGATGTGACTTGGCCACAATTTCTTCAGAAATTTTCTCAAAAACTTCTTATTTCATAGTTCTATGACTTTGCTGTCCAGTAGATGAGAGTTGTCGATTGGATTGGAGTATTAAACTTGTTATCTTATACCATAATTTATCAACACCTTTCGAGGTGTTGCAGCCTGGCAATTGTTACACAGTTACTCTCTCTTTTATGCCATTGTGAGTGTTCGTGGTACACCTTTAGTTGTTTGGTGTTTTCATGTTTTTTACTCAGAGAAATATTTTGCAGACTTCTCTTTGTTGCATCTATACTTTTATAGAGGCAATATTAGCTAAAAGTAGCAGTTTGAAATAAAATCGTGTACATTAGTTACAAATATTATTTTTTAGGTTAAAATTCCGTGACTCGTATAACACTCAGTTGCCTGTTATCTCATACTAAACAGAGTCTAATTTCAGATATCCATTATTAGGGTGCCAATTCGTTTAACATTATTCAATAATGTTTTCAAAAATTCTGAAACTGCTAAAAAAATGAGAGCCAGAAGCTATGGCTCAGACTCTTGTTGCCATTTAGAGAGAAAAGACTATGGGATACCTGAAAGCCTCCAAAATGTATCTAATGTCCCTCGTTCTACTTTGGAAAATAATGTTAGTCATAAAACCTAGGACACTGAAACTCTTTCATCAACCAAATCAGAAAGGAATGTGTGTTTGTGGACGAATTTGAACCAGAATTAGTAAAATACTGCAAAGTAATTGAAGGAAGATTTTATGGACTTACAGTTTGTGACATTAGACCAGACCGTAGCCGGGGGGGGGGGTACCACACATGATGGGTACCACACAGCCTAATGAGTTTTATGAAAATTCTCCATCAATTTCGAATCAGAAATTTTTAATTTTAAAGTCTTGCTGAATTTAAAAATAAGGGAAAATTATGAAAAACTTTATAATCCTGATAATACAAATATTTATCCTGTCGCCCAAATATTTCGCCACTTCTCTTGCAATTACTATGTAAAGTAGGGATCAATTCAGCAAAACAGAACAAAAGATTTTATTGCTACCATATTAAATAAAATGGCATGTTTTAATTTTCATAAAAAATTCTTGGGACAAACCTTAAATTAGAGATTTAAGGAATAAGAAAGGTAACCGTTTTCAAAACTCCGTTAAGTTTGAACTTTCACGAAATTTAATAAGAAACAAAATTTAAATTGAGGCCGTTTATAAAATTTGGGAGTAATTAGTTTTATTATAAGCGAAAATTTGACTAGATTAGACATCTGTAAATCATGGTTTTGGGTATTTTTACTTCCATGTCCATAAGGAAATGGAAGTATGGTGATGGCAAAAAAATCGTGTTCGAGATAAGTGCTGATTCTGATTGTACTACCCTCAAAAATATCGGTATGGAGAACCATACATGACTTTCATGTTCTAAAATTTATATTTAAAAGAAGTTACTTGAATTTGGTTCGATAATTTCTAAAAAAATATTGCCCACCATCAAATTGTTTTCGCTATTTATGGATATTTTTGATATTATGGGGTAGTCGTTAAATATAATGTTATTTTCGAGTCACTTTATCTATAATAATTAGGTATATTATTCTTATAAAGGAACTGAACTACGTAGATAATTATCCCTCCTCCTCAACCGATCCCCACCATTAATGATATTTACACATTCATACAGTAATAGTTTTATCATATGTAATTTATAAGGTATTTACATTTTAAAATGAAATATTCGTACCCCTTAAACTAACCACTCCATTTATAATTATCTCTTTTACGATTTTACAGTGGATTAATATGACTTTATTTTCAGGGCACTTATTTATTAAAATTAAGTACTTTACTCTTGTTAAAACACAAAACAATGCAGGTAAACTACTAACTGAACAACCTGGTTGCCTGACAACAAAATTATTTTATTTTACTTCCATGTTCCTTAAGGAAATGGAAGTATGGTGACGGCAAAAAAAATCGTGTTCGAGATTATTGCAGATTCTGATTGTACTACACTCAAAACATGAAAAAAAATCATTTTTCGAAAAGTGTCTGTGTGTCTATCTGTCTATAGATTTTGTTTCTATGCCAAACGATAACAGCCGTAAATTCAAACAGAATCAAATAATTTTTTGCATACAGCCCTGATTTGTAGAGTACTCAAGACCTATTGTTTTTGGTGAAGATCGGTTAAGGAAAAGGGGTAGTTTACCAGCAACTTTTTTTTTAATCAAGGGCAATTATTTTCTATGGCAAACGATAACAGCCGCAAATTAAAACATAATCAAATACTGTTTTTCATACAGGCCTGCATTGTAGAGTTCTCAATGCCTGTTGTTTTTGGTGAAGATCGGTTAAGGGAAAGGGGTAGTTTACCTGCAACGTTTTTTGTTTTAACAAGGGTGTTTTCTATGGCAAACGATAACAGCCGTAAATTCAAACAGAATCAAATGATTATTTGCATACTGGCCTGAATTGTAGAGTTCTCAGGACCTATTGTTTTTGGTGAAGATCGGTTAAGGGAAAGGGGTAGTTTACCTGCAACGTTTTATGTTTTAAAAGGGTATTTTCTATGGCAAACGATAAGAGTCGCAAATTCAAACAAAATCAAATACTTTTTTGCATACACCTCTGATTTGTAGAGTACTCAAGACATATTGTTTTTGGTGAAGATCGGTTAACGGGAAGGGGTAGTTTACCTGCAACGTTTTTTGTTTTAACAAGGGTATTTTCTATGGCAAACGATAACAGCCGTAAATTCAAACAGAATCAAATGATTATTTCCATACTGGCTTGAATTGTAGAGTTCTCAGGACCTATTGTTTTTGGTGAAGATCGGTTAAGGGAAAGGGGTAGTTTACCTGCAACGTTTTATGTTTTAAAAGGGTATTTTCTATGGCAAACGATAAGAGCCGCAAATTCAAACAGAATCAAATATTGTTTTGCATACAGCCCTGAATTAAACAGTACTGAAGGTCTATTGATTTTGGTGAAGATCGGTTTAGAGAAAGGGGTAGTTTACCTGCAACTTTTTATGTTTTAACAAGGGTAATTTTTTCTATGACGAACGATAACTGCTGTAAATTCAAAGAAAATCAAATAATTTTTTGCATACGTTCCTAAATTGTAGAGAACTCAAGGCCTGTTGATTTTGGTGAAGATCGGTAAAGGGAAAGGGGTAGTTTACCTGAAACATGTTATGTTGTAACAAGAGAAATGTTTTCATGACGAACGATAACTGCCGCAAATTGAAACAGAATCAAATATTTTTTTGCATGCATCCCTGCATTGTAGAGGACTGAAGGTCTATTGATTTTGGTGAATATCGGTATAGAGAAAGGGGTAGTTTACCTGCAACGTTTTAACAAGAGTAAAGTACTTAATTTTTATAAATAAAGTATCTTGATAAGAAGCTCATAATAATCCACTGTAGAAACGTAGATGAAATGTCTATAAATGAAGAGGTTAGGTGAACGGGGTGGGGGTAATTTTCTATAAATGAAAATTATAGTTGAAGGGGGAGGGGAGAATTTTTTATGTGTGCTACGTTATCGGCAACAAAGAAGTAGTTCTTTGTTAAAATTCCTTCCCGGGCTGTTTAGCCATAGTACAATGTTTTCTGAAAAAACAGACGTTTCGGCAGTGCCATCGACTGCCATCATCAGTGACAATTGAGTGCGAAAACGTGAGGTGGTATACGTTAGTGACCACAGTACTGTGGTTAAGGCTGAAGCAATAAGTAGAAACAAGTAGTTTCTAAGGAAATATTTCATTTCGAATATGATTTTTATATAAATCTTAGAACATGGAAGTCATGTATGGTTCTCCATACCGATATTTTAACAAATACCATTGTATGAAAAAGTTTAAATGAATTTCAAGTACTTTGCTCGTGTTAAAACGTAAAACATTGCAGGTAAACTACCCCTTCCCTTCAATGGATCTTCACCAAAATCAATAGGCCTCGAGTCCTCTACAACTCGAGCACATATGCAAAAATCATTTGATTTTGTTTGAATTTACGGCAGTTATCGTTCGTCATAGAAAAAATAACTCTTGTTAAAACGTTACAGGTAAACTACCCCTTCCCCTCAACGGATCTTCACCAAAATCAATAGACCTTTAGACCTCTACAACTCGGGCATATATGCAAAAAATCATTTGATTCTGTTAGAATATCCGCCAGTTATCGTTCGCCATAGAAAAAATTTACACACAGACACTGTTCGAAAAATGACTTTTCTGTCTTGTTTTGAGGGTAGTACAATCAGAATCAGCCCTTATCTCGAACACGTTTTTTTTCTCCATCACCATACTTCCATTTCCTTATGGAACATGGAAGTAACATGAAGAAGTAATTTTTCGAAAAGTGTCTGCGTGTGTAGAATTTTTTCTATATGGCAAACGATAACTGCCGCAAATTCAAACAGAATCAAATAATTTTTTCCATACCTGCCCGAGTTGTAGAGGACTCAAGGACTATTGATTTTGGTGAAGATCGGTTAAGGGGGTAGGGGTAGTTCACCTGCAATGTTTTATGTTTTAACAAGAGTAAAATACTTTTAAAAATCGGCGTGGAGAACCATACATGACTTCCATGTTCCAAGATTTATATTTTAAATAATTTACTTGAATTCGGTTCGATAATTTATAACAAAAATACTTTGAAAGTACTTGTAAAGTACTTGAAAATTCACTTAAACTTTTTCAAACAATGGTAATTGTTTAAAATAAAATAATTTTGTTGCCAGCAATAAAATTATAATTTTTTCATTTTAATTTAAATCTAATGTGCGAGTGAAAATATAACGTTCCCGGCAGGCAAGCATATCTCAATTATGTAATGTTTACGTTTCCAAAGTTTCATTATTGTGATTACCGCAATAAAAAAGGTAGGCTGGACACACACACACACACAATTCGCATTATTTCTGGCCTCACTCATGTTTATTTTCTTACGTTTGCACGCTCTTTAAATGGAAAGTGCCGAAATCCACACCAACACAACGTATGCAAGCCGAAAAGGTGTCCAGCGTGGACAGCGATTTGCTTCCTGTGGAATCACTGGCCAGTGTAACTGCACGTGTTTACAGAGGAACGGTTCATAGACAGACTTTTCGCCTTTGGGGAATGAACCCTCTGCAAGATGCTGAGGGTCCATGAGTGACTTCGGAGCGCTCCTTCTTTTTCGCGTGTCTGTTCTGTGAAACGTACACTGTAGATTCGCAGCTTATGGCAAACGATAACTGCCGCAAATTCAAACAGAATCAAATAATTTTTTCCATACCTGCCCGAGTTGTAGAGGACTCAAGGACTATTGATTTTGGTGAAGATCAGTTAAGGGGAAGGGGTAGTTCACCTGCAATGTTTTATGTTTTAACAAGAGTAAAATACTTAAAAATCGGCGTGGAGAACCATACATGACTTCCATGTTCCAAGATTTATATTTTAAATAATTTACTTGAATTCGGTTCGATAATTTATAACAAAAATACTTTGAAAGTACTTGTAAAGTACTTGAAAATTCACTTAAACTTTTTCAAACAATGGTAATTGTTTAAAATAAAATAATTTTGTTGCCAGCATAAAATTATAATTTTTTCATTTTAATTTAAATATAATGTGCGAGTGAAAATATAACGTTCCTGGCAGGCAAGCATATCTCAATTATGTAATGTTTACATTTCCAAAGTTTCATTATTGTGATTACCGCAATAAAAAGGCAGGCTGGACACACACACACACACAATTCGCATTATTTCTGGCCTCACTCATGTTTATTTTCTTACGTTTGCACGCTCTTTAAATGGAAAGTGCCGAAATCCACACCAACACAACGCATGCAAGCCGAAAAGGTGTCCAGCGTGGACAGCGATTTGCTTCCTGTGGAATCGCTGGCCAGTGTAACTGCACGTGTTTACAGAGGAACGGTTCATAGACAGACTTTTCGCCTTTGGGGAATGAACCCTCTGCAAGATGCTGAGGGTCCATGAGTGACTTCGGAGCGCTCCTTCTTTTTCGCGTGTCTGTTCTGTGAAACGTACACTGTAGATTCGCAGCTTTACTCTGAGCAACGCTCCATAGGGAATGTTGAAAATTTTTGTCTACAGTGGACACTTATACACATTAAAACCTGCACTGATGTTTTGATTACGGACATTATAATATTAAAACTTTGGAAACTTGAGCACTACTTAATGGAGATCAAACATTAACTTTAACAAGCCATTAATTTTATACATATTTTGAAGCAATAAATGTTTTAATAAATTAATACAATCTGTGTACTTATTTATATTATGATATAAGAATTACAAACTAATATGTGCATGTGTGTATTGTGCCGGGGTTTTAATGACCCGGCGTCCGTATATAAAAAATTCTATATTTAGCTGTAGCATTAATGTCAGACACAAAATGTGCGCGGAGCTGTTCGGTATTATCATGTGCCCTCTGCTTGGTGGCGCGGTCTGTTGAGGGAACTCGTGATTAGCTTGGCCGGTCAGACACGGCTGGCAGGCTGAGTTCAGTTCGCCGCCCGCAACGCAACGTAAAGTAGCGTAAGCAGTCTATCCCCCTTCTGCTCGGCAGAGCGTTTTAATTGTGGGTTTTCTATTCTTTATGGACAAGTAAATCGCCCTAAGACCTACCGGGTTCCCGTCGTAGTCGGAGATGTGACCAACGCATGATGTACAGACACCTTCATCATTATTATATATAAAAAACTTTCACAAATGAACTTACTTTTGTTCTCACTTTCACAAACGTTTCAAGGTGTTGTGCCTCTTCCTCAGTGTGAGTAAATACTGAATGTCATTGTTGCAGAATAACGATTATGGACTGTTCTGCAACAATGACATTCAGTATTTACTCACACTGAGGAAGAGGCACAACACCTTGAAACGTTTGTGAAAGTGAGAACAAAAGTAAGTTCATTTGTGAAAGTTTTTTATATATAATAATATTAGTAAAAGTGAACAAAGAGGATGAATCAACAAGACCTTCATCATGCCCTGAACCTCTGAAACTTAGTTCTGCCGCAGCAGAGGGAGACATCACTGCAAGCTACAACCATGTGACCGCCTGGATCAAATGAGTTGACAACTACACATTTTCTTTTATTCAAACCTGGCCTGCAGGAAACACTAGGTGACGTGAATATAACATACGGTCAGATTAACTTAATACCGGGACACCGTTTAATCGCGTGTATGTGTCGGCGGGACAGTTCAATGTAACATAATTAATAATACAGTTCATACAAGTAAAATTGTAAACCGGCCCGTGGGAGGGTTCCAGCATGCTTTCATTTTATGCTGTATAATGGGTGCAAAAGGTGTGGGAGAGACAGTCTTTTCAATTAAGTATAGGGGTGTTGTTTCATGAGGTACCGAACCGGCTGGTTGGGTTTCATTTTCATTTTTTTATTACGGGGTTTTTCGCACTTAATCATTTTTTTGCATACAAGGGTTGGGGGTTTTTTTATTCTGTTTCAGGGTTTGTTACTTTTATAAATTTCACAAATCAAGTGGTAGGCACCTGTTGGTGCCGTCTCATGCAGGTTTCGGACAGGTCATCCTGTGTCAAGTCAAGCATGTTCTGGTACACTCCTGAGGCCGGGTCAATTCAGCATCTCTTTAGATTTTATATATATATATATAGGTTGATAAAATTAAAATTTTACCTTTTTAATAAAATTGTACAGGCGGTACTTACACTTCAATTTATGGTTGCGCATTTTGCTGTTATGTTCAAATCGAATTCTTTTAAAATTTATATCTTAATAAAATTAAAGCTCCTACATTTTTTTAGTGAAACTTATACAGACTGTTCACTGGTACTTATATTTTGTAACTTGTATTTGCTGGCCATTATGTGTCAAACCTGACTTTCTCAGATTTATCAATTGTCCAATTTTTGTAAAATGTATGCAGGCTGTATGTAGCCTTAATTTGCTATTGTGTTTTCTTTTATTACGATCAAGTCATTATAATTAAACCTTTTAAGTATTATTAAACTCTTATGGCCAACCTTTTTTATGATCTATACTTTATGGAAATCAAGAAGCTTTACATTTTTGCAGAATTAGACAAATGGTACTAATTCTTTAATTTGTAATTATATTTTGCTATTATGGGCCATTCGAGTTGCCTTTCAATTTTATAAATGTATGTTTGAAATTAATATAGAATTCTTACAGTTCTTTGGTAATTATGTTGGTGATATTCTGAGTAAGCTATATGCTGGCTGTAGACATTATAAAAATGTATAATGGGTTTTCTTAATAGAAGATATCCGTGCTCAATTAATAAATACTAGCGGGTTACAGGAATTTGATATTCCTATATGATGGGGGTGATAAAGAAATATAATATACAAGCGGGCCGCAGGGCTTTTATGGGTAGGATGTGGTAGTGAATTATTTGTGATCTTGTTAAATTATTTGTGATCTTATGTTCGGTTATGTGTTAGGTGGATGAGTAAAAAATATATATATATATACATTTTTGTGATGTCGAAATTTACCATATGTGTGATACTAAAAGGGATTTGATGAATTATTATGATTAATTTAAACTGAAGTTAATATAGATGTATATGTGTATTTATGTTCAGTTCTGTGTTCTTTATGTCTAGCGTTACAAAAAGGGGATTTAACAATTTTTAGGATTAATATGATATGATATTTTGATATTATGCGATATTTTATTATATGTTTGTAGGCCAAGATGAATTCACAAAAAATAAAAGTTGTTATTGTTGTTTAACAGCGAGTTTTAATTGCATTGCAAGTCCCGTCTCACTGGACTCGGCGCATTTTATGCTTCTTCTAGGCCTCCTGCCTAGTTCTAAATATCCGGTAACCTCCCAAAAAAAAAAAAAGAGGGGGTACGAAAAATATATAAATATAAATATTTTTTCCTCTGGAAAATTGTTTGCCCCTCCTGGAAAATATTTTGACCTCCCTGACGGCTAGTTATTTACTAGCCTGTGTGCAATATAGCATTATGACATGGATCAAAATGGTGGGTGTTAAACAGACAAAAATGTATTAAGAAAGAAATGTTTTGCTGAGAAATTTATAATTATACGGGTGAACAGAATCATCGCTCAGGAAATCAGAAGACGAATGGAAAGACTCAATTTTAAAAAAGAAAAATGACTAGTATCGTATTGACAGGAAAGACTGATAACACTACAGATACCATTCACCCTCGGCCAATAACACACAGCGAGAGTCCAATTTTATTACAGGAATCAGATCACAGCTCCCTTTGGTTAGCTCTTTGTTCGACCTACAAACATTTTATCCAAAAGTACAGTCCTTCCTCACGAAGGTTGAGGATAGTCTTCACCCACCTAACATGGGGTACCATTTTAGCTGATACGTCATTTCTTCAGAACTCAAACATCCACTTATTTGATGTTTTTGTCACCATATCTAGCTGTCCTTCTTGTCAAATATATATTATAGACACAAATGTAAAATTCTGCACCTGTCATGTCTTGTTTCAATTTATATTAAAAAATGTTTAATATAAATCTTAGAACATGGAAGTCATGTATGGTTCTCCATACAGATTTTTTAAAATTCAATTCCTGCAAACTTTTACTGTTAACCAAGGGAATAAGGATCCTGCAAAAATCTCTGTATAAGGTAAAGATGATGTCACATTTTGTTCTTTTTAAGTTTAAACCTGTCACATACAATAAAACTGTCAGAAACGTAATTTTTAAAAAACGTATTGCATATGGTTGTTTAAAATCTGTAAAATCAAAAATAAGTCTTAGGTAACTTTTGTGAGGTATCATGTGATATATTTACTTTTTTTAAAAACACTGATTTGTATAAAATAATCATTTCATTATGAAAGTGTTTTTTAAAAATATTTTTTCATAAAAACACCTTGCTTAAACAGGTAAATGAAAATATAAACAGGTATATTAAATTATACTAAACTGGTTAATTACTAATTAATAAAAATTATACTAAATTATTGTGGTTTACTCGTTAAATTATTTTTCAGCTGCTACACCACTTAATTTTATTAATAGCTTAAAAAAGGCTACAAGAACGAAGTCAAAATTTCTCAAAACTAAATGATAAAATTTAATAACTATTGCATATTGTATTCTTAATGTGCCTTTGAAAATTTCAGTAGTTATCTAAAAGGAAACTATCGTACTGTAGAATTTCGGGAAGTTGTTTAATTAATTGGTATTCTGAGAAGCATATTTGAAAGTTCTCCATTTTCTCAAAATTTTTAAAATTTAGTAAAATATTTATTCCCTGCAAATAACATCAGAATGGTGCATTTAGAAACACCTTTTACAGTATTTTAATTGAAACTAACACATTTCCTTTCATTTTTTTTTTAATTTTAATGGATAATTTAGAACAGAGCCACATTAACACTTTCGCTGCGGATGGTCCTCACCTGAGGCCCTGCTGTATGTAGCCACTTACGGGAGGGCCTCAGGTAAGGACTGCTCTAACTTTTCTCCTTGTTGGGTTTGAACGACTCGTACGTGGTGGGGATTGCTTGTTTCTATTCCCGTCACTGACAGCTAAATTCAGTAGGTTTCTAGCTTTTGAACAATGCACTTCGTTTGTAAACCCGTTTATTAGTTTTTTTTTACTTATTTTTAAATTGCAAAGGTTTTTCTCACTATTTCATTTAATTAATAATTCTATATTACATTATTTAATACACTTTAACATTATTTACTTCAGTTTTATATATTTTTTTTGCCAATCTTTAGAGAAACAGAATCCAGTTGTGGAAATTCAATTATATTAGTTCATTCACAAGGCAGGCTATAAGCAGAGTATTATGTTAAATTTTTTTCGCATGTAGCGTATTTAGATTAAACTTTCTAAATTGTTAGGTTGAACAAAAACATAGCGTACAGTATTTATATTAAATTTTCTAAACCGTTAGGTTGGACAAAAACGTAGCGTATTTAGATTAAATTTTCTAAACGTTAGGTTCGACAAAAATGTAGCGTATTTAGATTAAATTTTCTAAATCGTTAGGTTGAACAAAACGTAGCGTATTTACATAAAGTTTTGTAAATAGTTAGGTAAAGTTTTTAGTAATAATTAGGGATAAATTACATTAGTTTTATTTAAATTTCATAATTATTATTATTAAATAATAACACAAATAATATATAGTCGATATATCTTTATATTTATATTTGTTTTATTAAAATTAATTTTGAAATTTTTATTAATTGTCCAGTTCTTTTTTTTGTAGTAGTACTAAAATCGTAAAGATTTAATAAACTGTGTGATAAAAAATATTTGTTATTTCATTGTAATGATAACCCCCCAAAATGATAAAGATAGAAATAACAGACATGCATTAAATATTATAATAAACTGTATGCGTTTCTGTGGGGTTTTTGAGTTGAAATTAAGGGGTCATGATGAATCTGATTCCTCTTCTAACGTAGGAATATTTCGGGGTTAAATCAATTTTAGTTCAATATGATTACTTTAAAAAATCATATGGACAATGCAACGTTTTTAAAGGCAGATCTAAAACAGTTCAAAAACTTTTCAGCATACTGTTGAAGGTGTGTCATAAAAACTAATTCAAGCAAGAAGTAAAAGAATCTGATTACTAGCTGTTATATCATATTAACCAGTGACATTGCTAATGAATTTCAGAAGACTAGTGTTTCAGTATCTTGTAAAACGTAACCCAGTTGAGAGATTTTGGTGGTTTTCACTCCTGACAAGCATATGCTGAAACAGTAACACCATGTATGCCTGAAGTTGGTAAACATAAATTAAACGAAAATCCAAATAAACTTATTGCACAAACATAAGATCATGCATCAGATATGGCTGGATCTTTAGAGGTAGTACAAACTATTATTAAGAAGCACTATTCAGGCACAGAGTATGTTCACTGCTATGCGAATCAGCTAAATTTAATAATTTTAAATTTGCAAATTTAGTTACCGTAGACGCCCTCTGGGCCGGCCTAGGTTGGATCGGCCGTCGGATGGTTCGGCCAGCCATACGGTGAGTCACACAGTCTAGACGAGCCTCCAGCGACAGGTCCCAACTTGTTAAACGGAAAATATATGTAGCTCAGTTGACTCGCGCTTTTGTTCATGTGCGGATGTGTATGTCTTATGTTGTGAGTTCTGTGTATATAGTCTGTGTAAATATATCTGTGTATATAGTAATACTGTATGTATCTGTGTAAATAAAAACGTTTTCCGATATGAGTGCGAAACGAAAACACACGTTCGTGAATATGGACCAAAAATTACAAGTCCTTCAGCATCTCGATAAGGGTGAATCGGTCCAGCGTATTTGCCAAGAGTTTAATGTAGGCAAGAGTACTGTTAATGACAGGCACCGAAACAGAAAATCGATTGAGACTTTCTGCACTCAAATTGAAACTGAAAAAGTGCTTTCGACGCGATGCACTTTAAAAAAACCAAATAACGAATTAGTAGACGATGCTTTGTGGTTATGGTTTATGCAGGAACACCGAAGAGGCACTCCGATAAGTGGACCAATTTTAAAAGAAAAAGCAGTTATCCTACACTCAAAACTTCAAGATGCCAGTACATTCTCGGCAAGTGGTGGATGGCTATCATGCTGGAAAAATCGTCATGGAGTTCATTTCACTAGCGTTTGTGGTGAAAAATAGTCGGCGGACCCATCAGCAGCTAGCGATTTTTCAAAAAAAAACTGTCCGACATCATTGCTAGTGAAAATCTTAGTCCAGAACAAGTCTATAATATTGACGAGACGGGGTTGAATTTAAAACTCTTGCCCAAGAAAACGTTTGCTACGGCTAAGGAAACTTCAGCCCCAGGATTTAAAGCCAGTAAAGAGAGAATCATGATGGCTTTGTGTTCAAATGCCTCAGGGTCCCACAAGCTGCCTTTGTTTGTAATCGGAAAATCAGCAAAACCCAGAGCTTTTAAGAATTTAAACATGTCATCCCTTCCAGTGTACTACAGAGCACAAAAATCAGCCTGTATGGATTCGTATCTGTTTAAGCACTGGTTCGAAAGTGAATTTGTTCCTAAAGTGAAACATCATTTGATGAGTTTGAAGTTACCAGTTAAAGCACTTTTAGTGCTAGACAGTGGTACCTACCCATCCACAAGAACTTGAATGTGAAGGTTACAGTGATATAAAATTATTATTCCTGCCACCTAACATCACAAGTCTTACACAACCAATGGACCAAGGGGTCATCGAGTCTTTTAAGAGAAGGTACCGCAGAAAGCGTCTTTCAGAAATTCTAGGTAAACTGGACAATGAAGGCAGCACAGGTCTTATTTCGGCCTTAAAGACAATCAACATGAAAGACGTGATCTATATGGTAGCTAAGGCATACGATGAAATGCCATCATCTACATTTACAAAGTCTTGGAGAAAAGCATGGCCAAATTGTTTTCTTCTCATTGAAAAGAATAAAGAGGACAACCCTAAAGCAGATGAATCAAACCTTCAGGGTTTTGAACCAGATGACAATGAATCTCTGTTAAAACATCTACGATTGCCTCACTCTGATGATCTTGTACAACAAGACGTTGCAGAATGGATTGCTGGTCAAGATGAGGAGCTTCAAAATGAGATCTTAAACGATGATGAAATTGTGCAAGCTGTCATTTGCCAAGAAGACGAAGAAGAAGTCAATGACAAAGAGGGAAATGTCGAGGAGAAAATGAGCCACGCTGAGGGAAGAGCAGCCCTGGAATTAGCAACGACGTACATCGAGCAACAAACAGAGGCAACTGCAGTTGATGTTATGTTCATCAAGAAATGGCGTGATTTCGCATTCAACAAAACAGTTGAACAAAAAAAGCAGAAGATAACCGATTTCTTTTAATTTTTATTTCCGAGTTTTACGTTCTGTAGTGACACTTTTAATGTTCATGTGTTTTTCATATTCTATAAAGAGTTGTGTTATTTTTGGCAAATACAGTAATATCTGTGTGAGTTGTAGTAATTTTCCTTGTTTGTTTTTTTACTCGTTTGTATGCATCATTCATTGAAGAGCGTTATTTCATCATTACAGCATATTTTTGGTTCGTCCGGCGATTTTGAAATCCGGCCTAGGGTCTGGTCCCGAGGTGGCCAGACAAGAGGGACTCTACTGTATTATTTTATATTATTAATGCAACTTATATTAACAGTTAATGTAAATAATTATTAATATTTGAAGTAATATTGTTAAAGACCTATCTGTCCCACTCCCTCCAAACCGTATGATTTTTGTGCGACGACCACATCTTAAGACCACCAGCCACCACTGCTCTAGAGACAAAAAAATGAATTCAACAATCAAACTTAACAAAAAAAAGCATGATAGACAATTTACACATTCAGGACCAATAGGCTTGAGAAGCTGGCAGTGTTCCACTGAGCACAAGTGTGCACTTACATAACATACAGCATGCACTATGTAAGCAGCAAAAAAACTGGCACAATACATTCTCAATCTTTCTATAACTTCTTAGAGATGGCCTGATTCTCGAAACACCCACAGTAAATTCTGTATAACTTTTGCATTTGTTTACCATCACATTAGTCAAAGGAAACTAGTGTGCATCGTTTGCCTCAGAGTATGAAAATAAAATTATCGAGTTTCATCGATTTATTGTATAAACAAACACTTCCGATTTGTCTCAAACTGGGAATGCAGACCTGTGTTTTGATATTTGCAGTATGCCAATGACCACTAGTATTGATGAAAAAGGTGTGAAATCTGTGGCCGTCAAATCAACAGGACACAACAAACAAATGTGCATCAGAAGAATTAGAAGAGGAGAGTAATTCAATATTGCTTTCTTCAGAAACAGATGAAGATGTTAATAAATGAAAATGTTATATGCTAGTGAAAAACTAAAAATATAACAAACTAAACAAAAACTATGACTTGTGTAAGTTTTAAGTAGTATTAATTTTTATGATTTTAATATTTATGTTTTGTGTTACAAATAAATAGGCCTGGTAAGTACATTTTTTCTATTATTTTGTATGAAACACTTTTTTTGCACAGTCTAATATTCAAACATGTATATTCTTCTGCATCCTAATAAATTTCTCCTAATAAAATTCTTCTGCATATTTAACTATTTCTCATCACAAATATGGATGTGCCTTATACATGAATTACATTTTTTTCAACGAAATGTTACGAAAAAATGGGGGTGCGCATTATACACATGAAAATATGGTAAATTGGTAATTATTTACAAATAAAAGCTGAAGAAACTGGTAGAAGAGAAATTATTAAATGTCTTGACAGCTGTATGATATTCTGGAATCACACAAGGGCTATTCAAAAATTAACTTCAAACTGGCTGGTAAAGGAAAACAAAAATTGAGAAAAATATTTAATTATATACAATAGTTACATGCACATCTATACTACTGTCCCACACTACCACTATCCAAATACATGCTCTTCTTATACTGTTGTGCCAGCTTTGTCAGTCCCTCATTGAAAATGGTCCAAACAAACCTTTATCTTGTTGACACAATTGCACCCTTGCCTGGATTCGGTCCAAAAGTGTACTGATCTTGATTCAGCTGTTGACATGTCATGTGCACCTTCATCTGCCAATCCCATTTGTGTACTTCCATGAAGTGCAAGCCCTTCAAGTATACAGAGTCTGCCCTGCATAACACTCGTGCCCATAACCCCCCCCCCCCCAGCAAAGTGGCACACCACCTAATAGTCATACAACCACCATCCAAACTAGACTGTTCAGGATCGTCCTGCAGTGACCACAGCAACGGCTGGACAATTTTGATCCCATCTTTCAATCAATCAAGAACCTCATCATCTGACACAACCCAGGAGTTCAAGGCAAAACCCTAAACTTATTAAGCAGGCAGTGGGATGTTTCAAAAACTACATGACAGCTAGCAATGAAGCAACAACAGCCTCCATGTTTCTTTGGTCACTACTCAAACAGGTAAACAACACAGGCCACTGATTTTTATGTATCAATCTAAATGGATACTAGTTTTTCCTGTGCTGCTATGGCAACAAGTCAGCATATATCAGCCAATCGGAGGTTAATTTTTTTTTAGTAGCTTTCACAGGCATATATTAGAGACTACAGAGAAAAAAAGAAACTACTGAAAAGGTAATAAAATGTTTTAACACCCACCAGTACATAGACCTTGGGGGGGGGGGGTCCAATTGAGTCGGCTTCATCAATCTGATTACAGTAAACTGTAATAACACAATAAAAATGTACACTGTTTTATGTTTAGAAGATACTTATAAAATGGACTGATTTTCATGTATTTCATATTTCAAACATATATGCAAATGCTGTGCAATAAAATGTTTGTATACCTAAAAGAGTTAAACTACTAAATTAGCACACTCAGCTGAAAAAAATAATAAAAATAACCTAAAAATTTAGAGATTAACAAAATTCATCTACTTTTTTGACCCTCTAAGGAGGGTGTCCGGGCCCTGTTCATCCCCCTCATAAAAATGCCCCTGAATTAGTGAGCCAGTGACAATAGTCAATAGATGGCACAGGTCGTCTAAAATGTTTTTACTAAAGTGTATTGCAAGTGCATATACAAAACCACTCCGACTTGATAACAAATAAATTTTCAATCTGCTGCAAACAAGGTCACTTAAACAAAATAGTAAAAATTAGAAAAGATTAGGTAAGGATGTGTTCTGTTACTTTTTCAGCAAGAATTCATTTTCAGTATTTTCCTAGACTACGTGTTAAACGAAAATTTTAAAGCATAACACAAATAGAGTAAAAGTTACAACCATGAAATTTATGGACCTGGAATATGTGGATAACATGTGGTTATTAATGTCCAGTACTATAGGTGCACATACAACTACCGGTGCATAGCTGAGCGCTTGGGTCCGGGAGTGGGGAATAAGGAAGGGTGAGGCCCGCGTGGTAAATCATTAACCTTCCTGTAAACATTGACTGTTAACCGCCGATATTGTCAACTACACACAACATACTGTCAACATTGATGAGTGACTAACGATATTGTGAATATACTTTTGTTCTGTAATTCCTCAGTGTGTTTCGCTCATCCTGATTGGTTGGCTTCTGTGAATTATCTATTTTGTAAGTCTTGAGTCAGTAGTCGGTATTGTCCTGCGAATCTCAGTTGAGTTTGTGCTAGTGCTCCGTGTGTCTGTTAGTGAAACCAATAAAATGAAAACTATTAAAATTGTTCACAATGGCTGGCATGAACAGTAGGCTAGCCGGGAAAGTTCTCAATGGTCAAAGCAGGGAAATAAATACCAATTTGTTTGAATTTATGAAGAAAGAAGCTGATGACAAAGAGGTGACAACTCCAATTGTTAGAGCTAGGGAGTAAATTGCTGCTGCTACTGGAGTTTCTGAATTTATGGTGACCATAATAAACACGGAACTACGACAATCTGAAAATTGCAATGAGGGTGATAGACCTACTTCATTTGTTACTCTAAACATGAAGCGAATGAAAGCGAAACCTGTAACTGGACGAGATGAGTTCAATTAGGGTGTTGTGGCCGGTTAGTGCATGAATTTTACACAATAAAAAAACAATTGCCAACAGCAGAACTTTTGAGAGAAGAACTTCAAAAAAGAATAGAGTTTACCAGAAGTAAAAAAAGTGTGCATGTAATCCTGAAAGAACTGGGGTTTCATTGGAAAAAATTAGGAATAACAGAAAATTACTTATTGATCAATCTGATATCAGAGAACAGAGGATTATTTATCTGCAAGCTGTCAAGAAATATAGAGATGAAGGGCGTCCTATCATTTATAATCATGAAACATACATTCATTCTTCTCATGTATGTGGAAAAGTATGGTCAGACGATTCCAGCCAAGGCATTCATTCTCCAATTTCTAATGGAGATCGTATGATTATTATACATGCTGGAGGGGAAAAAGGTTTCATTCCTGGTACTCTAACTACGTGGAAAGCATTGTTTTCTTCAGGAGACTATCATAAAAATATGAATAACATTAACTACATGAAGTGGATATGTGAAAAGCTGCTTCCAAAACTTGAACCTCAATCTGTGCTTGTGATTGACAATGTCCTTTATCATAACATTGAAGTAGAAAAAGCACCCACATCAAATAGCAAGAAAGATTAGGTGAAGCAGTGGTTGATTAAAAAGGGGATTCCTTGTTAAGAAACCATGATGAAATCACAGCTTTACAAAATTATTAAATTGTATAATGGGCAATTCAAAATATATGTTTTGAATGACATTTTGGAAAGTGAAGGGCATGAAGTGTTACACCTCCTGCTCCATCATCCCGACCTCAACCCTATCACACTAATTTGGGCTGAGGTAAAAGGATTTGTCACAAGACAGAACATTTCGTTCAGTCTAAATAAAGTGAGAAGATTGTGTGACAAAAAGTTTACTGTAATGGGTCCTGAAGAGTGGAAGCCTAAAATAAAACACGTTCAAGTAGTGGAAGAGTATTACGCGCCACTGGGACCAAACATAGACAATTTTGTGGAGTCCTTCATCATCAACCTTGATAACAACAGCTTTTCAGACAGCTCGGACATGGACAGCAACAGCTCTGATAGTGACTGTGACACGGAAGGAATTGCTGAATTAGTATAATCTTATACAATGGACACAAGTAAGATTTTTACATTTTGCAAGATATTCTTTTGCTTCCTCATAGTTAGCTTTGTGAACTTTTTTCTTGTTTGCTTGATATAAAATAATAAAAATCCATTGATGGTCATTTTAGAAAAGTGTTTAACTCATTATTGTTATTTTATTATTATTATCATCATAATTAGTTTATTAGTTATTAATAGTTTTAAAATTGAGAAAAACACAAAGATTTTTATAAATCTAACACAACAGAGATGTTCCATTCTCTTTCCTGCGATAAAAGAAGATTTGACAGATAAATATATTTTGATTAATCATTCAAGTTCAAGCTATTTTATTTAATTTGATGACATTAAAAAAGTATTTGTCAAAAAAAGTTCACATTTAAAATGTTTGAAAAAGGGAATAAAAATGTGTAATGAACACACTTGGGAAGCCCAATTTGTTGTGAACATAAACACAATTACATAAAACTAATTCAATTTGTACAGGTGCCAAGAAAACAAATGGAATTCAGGTGAGATGAGACATCGTGCTGAGGGGTTGGTCAGTATAGGCAAAGCGATGTTTTTGAGCTGACTAGTACAGTCAGAGTGGCCGGAAGTCAGCTACGCGCCGGTAGCTGTACATCGTAACAGCTAACTTAACCCTTCAGTCAGTGACAACTTGGTTAGTATGTTACCCTTCCGACAGTGGAATTTTTTGAAAATTTGTAAAAGGTAATTTAATGCCCCAAAATTGTGAATTTTAATTATAGGGAAACTGATAAAAAATACATAAACGGTATTAAATAGAATGTCTCCACTCTCCGATTTGTCAAAATAGACACTTTGTCACCCGATTCATAGTTCATAATATATTCATGAATTCAAATAATTACAAAGGTAGTACGTAGGCTTTCACGGCCGGTGTCAATATGATTAGATAAAACTTCCGGGCTGAAAGGCCGTGGTCGATTGCTTGATGTATTGGAGCTATACGTTTCGGCCGCACCACCGGTGGCCATCTTCAGTAGCAAAATTGTGTTCGAATAGATGACACGCCGAACACGTCCCCAATGAACTGGGAACAAGCAACAGTGAGTTACGGCTACGATGCCTCTATTTATAACTTTTTGGCCGCTTAAGGTGTATCACGCGGACCAATGAGAAGCCAGCTCGTCATTCTTGATTCTGATTGGCCATGGAAAATAAACCATGCCAGACACTATTTAAGGAGATGCTTTCCCCTCGGCGGTTCATAGCGACGGACGCATTCTTATGAATATGGATGGACTCCAGATGCAGGCGAGTGAAGTAACCCCGGACAGAAGACAACACGCGGGCTTCATCAAACATCACCCGGTGATCGTCGTGGGAAAGAGCGTGTTCAGCAACTGCGGACTTTTCTGGCTGGCCCAGGCGGCAGTATCTCCGATGTTCAGAGAGGCGCGTCCGGACACTACGCTTCGTGGTGCCTATGTAGGCCTGGCCACACGTACAAGGAATACGCACGACGAGAGTGGATCCCTGGCGTCTTTCACCGGTCGCAGGAACTGTTGGATCTTTTTGGTTGGCTTGAAGATCGTCCTGACGCCCCGCTTACTCAGCAACTTGCCGATGCGGTCAGTCACGCCACGGATGTAGGGCAAGACAGCAGAGCCAACAACCTCAGGCGACACCGACTCGTCCGGCCTACCAGATCTTCTCGGCCGGGCAGCTCTCCTAACCTCCGCAGCAGAATAGCCGTTGGACTGCAGTGCTTCCTCGAGATGCCGAAACTCATCTTCGAGATACTGGGGCTCACAGATTCTTTTTGCCCGGTCTACCAGAGTCTTCAGCACCGCCCTCTTCTGCCTAGGATGATGATTGGAGGACTTGTGCAGATATCTGTCGGTGTGCGTTGGCTTCCTATAAACTTTATGTCCCAAGCTGCCATCGGTCCTTTTCAGGACCAACACATCCAGAAAAGCCAATTGTTCACCACTCTCGCGCTCCATCGTAAACTGTATGCGCGGGTGCACAGCGTTCAGATGTCCAAGGAAGCGTTCCAACTCTTCGTCCCCATGGCTCCAGACCACGAAAGTGTCGTCCACATACCGCAACCAACACTTCGGCTTGAGAGGCGCAGATGAAATTGCCAACTCTTCAAATTTCTCCATATAGAAGTTTGCAACCACAGGGTTGAGAGGACTTCCCATCGCGACGCCATCCAACTGTTCATAGAAGCCGCCATTCCACTGGAAGTAGGTCGTTGTTAGGACCTGCCGGAACAAAGCAGTGATGTCCGCCGAGAACAGGTCACCCAAATACCCCAAGACCTCCTGAACAGGAACCATGGTGAAAAGAGAGACCACATCAAAACTCACGAGAACATCGCCAGACTCCAGCACCAACTCCCGGATCCTCCGGAGGAAATCAGAAGAGTCCCGGACGAAAGAACCCGTCTGCCCGATGTGCGGCTTGAGCAATCCAGTGAGGTGCTTTGCCAAGTTGTAAGTAGGCGAGCCAATAGCACTGACGATGGGCCGCAGCGGAACATCTCCCTTATGGATCTTCGGTAAACCATAGAGACGAGGGGGAAGGGCCTCCGAACACCGGACGGCCGTCTTCACATCAGGCGCCAGAGAAGATTGCTTAACCAAAGAATCCGTTTTTCTTAGAACAGTAGTAGTCGGATCTTTGTTCAGCCTCCGATAAGTGGCCGGATCTAATAAACCTTCAATCTTCCGCTGGTAGTCTTCGGTGTTCAAGACCACAGTGGCGCTCCCCTTATCCGCAGGCACAATGACAATGGAGTCATCCCCTTTCAATTCCCTCAAGGCTCGCAACTCCGCCGACAGAAGATTGCATTTTGGCGGAGTGGCCCTTCTAAGGGCCCTAGAAGCTTCCAATCGGATTTCATCTGCCTGGTCTCGGGGTAGTCCTCGGATGCCTGCCTCCACGCTCGCAACTATTTGCTCCACCGGTATTGTCTTCGGGGTAACCGCAAACTTCTCACCTTTGGCTAACACCGAGGTCTCATGTGGTGTTAGTTGACGGTTCGATAGATTCACAACCATCCTGTCCATCCTGTCACGATCTAGTACTCTTCCCCCGATGTTCTGGGAACCAAACCGCTCGAATTTGTCACGCTGTCTCTGGCTGGTACTGGCATAACACGACTCGAAGGCATTATATGTAAGCCCATCCAACATCTCCCAATCATGTTGTTGGAGGGAACTGCTGAGATGTAAATGCAGCTTCAGCAGTTCTTGATCATTTAGTGCCAACTCTTTCCTCGTGTAGTGTATGCGCTCACGCAGCATGGCAAAAACAAAAACTATGACTTGTGTAAGTTTTAAGTAGTATTAATTTTTATGATTTTAATATTTATGTTTTGTTACAAATAAGTAGGCCTCGTAAGTACATTTTTTCTATTATTTTGTATGAAACACTTTTTTTGCACAGTCTAATATTCAAACATGTATATTCTTCTGCATCCTAATAAATTTCTCCTAATAAAAATTCTTCTGCATATTTAACTATTTCTCATCACAAATATGGATGTGCCTTATACATGAATTACATTTTTTTCAACGAAATGTTACGAAAAAATGGGGGTGCGCATTATACACGTGAAAATATGGTAAATTGGTAATTATTTACAAATAAAAGCTGAAGAAACTGGTAGAAGAGAAATTATTAAATGTCTTGACAGCTGTATGATATTCTGGAATCACACAAGGGCTATTCAAAAATTAACTTCAAACTGGCTGGTAAAGGAAAACAAAAATTGAGAAAAATATTTAATTATATACAATAGTTACATGCACATCTATACTACTGTCCCACACTATCACTATCCAAATACATGCTCTTCTTATACTGTTGTGCCAGCTTTGTCAGTCCCTCATTGAAAATGGTCCAAACAAACCTTTATCTTGTTGACACAATTGCACCCTTGCCTGGATTCGGTCCAAAAGTGTACTGATCTTGATTCAGCTGTTGACATGTCATGTGCACCTTCATCTGCCAATCCCATTTGTGTACTTCCATGAAGTGCAAGCCCTTCAAGTATACAGAGTCTGCCCTGCATAACACTCGTGCCCATAACCCCCCCCCCCCCAGCAAAGTGGCACACCACCTAATAGTCATACAACCACCATCCAAACTAGACTGTTCAGGATCGTCCTGCAGTGACCACAGCAACGGCTGGACAATTTTGATCCCATCTTTCAATCAATCAAGAACCTCATCATCTGACACAACCCAGGAGTTCAAGGCAAAACCCTAAACTTATTAAGCAGGCAGTGGGATGTTTCAAAAACTACATGACAGCTAGCAATGAAGCAACAACAGCCTCCATGTTTCTTTGGTCACTACTCAAACAGGTAAACAACACAGGCCACTGATTTTTATGTATCAATCTAAATGGATACTAGTTTTTACTAGCCAATGCTGTGCTACTATGGCAACAAGTCAGCATATATCAGCCAATCGGAGGTTAATTTTTTTTTAGTAGCTTTCACAGGCATATATTAGAGACTACAGAGAAAAAAAGAAACTACTGAAAAGGTAATAAAATGTTTTAACACCCACCAGTACATAGACCTTGGAGGGGGGGGGGTCCAATTGAGTCGGCTTCATCAATCTGATTACAGTAAACTGTAATAACACAATAAAAATGTACACTGTTTTATGTTTAGAAGATACTTATAAAATGGACTGATTTTCATGTATTTCATATTTCAAACATATATGCAAATGCTGTGCAATAAAATGTTTGTATACCTAAAAGAGTTAAACTACTAAATTAGCACACTCAGCTGAAAAAAATAATAAAAATAACCTAAAAATTTAGAGATTAACAAAATTCATCTACTTTTTTGACCCTCTAAGGAGGGTGTCCGGGCCCTGTTCATCCCCCTCATAAAAATGCCCCTGAATTAGTGAGCCAGTGACAATAGTCAATAGATGGCACAGGTCGTCTAAAATGTTTTTACTAAAGTGTATTGCAAGTGCATATACAAAACCACTCCGACTTGATAACAAATAAATTTTCAATCTGCTGCAAACAAGGTCACTTAAACAAAATAGTAAAAATTAGAAAAGATTAGGTAAGGATGTGTTCTGTTACTTTTTCAGCAAGAATTCATTTTCAGTATTTTCCTAGACTACGTGTTAAACGAAAATTTTAAAGCATAACACAAATAGAGTAAAAGTTACAACCATGAAATTTATGGACCTGGAATATGTGGATAACATGTGGTTATTAATGTCCAGTACTATAGGTGCACATACAACTACCGGTGCATAGCTGAGCGCTTGGGTCCGGGAGTGGGGAATAAGGAAGGGTGAGGCCCGCGTGGTAAATCATTAACCTTCCTGTAAACATTGACTGTTAACCGCCGATATTGTCAACTACACACAACATACTGTCAACATTGATGAGTGACTAACGATATTGTGAATATACTTTTGTTCTGTAATTCCTCAGTGTGTTTCGCTCATCCTGATTGGTTGGCTTCTGTGAATTATCTATTTTGTAAGTCTTGAGTCAGTAGTCGGTATTGTCCTGCGAATCTCAGTTGAGTTTGTGCTAGTGCTCCGTGTGTCTGTTAGTGAAACCAATAAAATGAAAACTATTAAAATTGTTCACAATGGCTGGCATGAACAGTAGGCTAGCCGGGAAAGTTCTCAATGGTCAAAGCAGGGAAATAAATACCAATTTGTTTGAATTTATGAAGAAAGAAGCTGATGACAAAGAGGTGACAACTCCAATTGTTAGAGCTAGGGAGTAAATTGCTGCTGCTACTGGAGTTTCTGAATTTATGGTGACCATAATAAACACGGAACTACGACAATCTGAAAATTGCAATGAGGGTGATAGACCTACTTCATTTGTTACTCTAAACATGAAGCGAATGAAAGCGAAACCTGTAACTGGACGAGATGAGTTCAATTAGGGTGTTGTGGCCGGTTAGTGCATGAATTTTACACAATAAAAAAACAATTGCCAACAGCAGAACTTTTGAGAGAAGAACTTCAAAAAAGAATAGAGTTTACCAGAAGTAAAAAAAGTGTGCATGTAATCCTGGAAGAACTGGGGTTTCGTTGGAAAAAATTAGGAATAACAGAAAATTACTTATTGATCAATCTGATATCAGAGAACAGAGGATTATTTATCTGCAAGCTGTCAAGAAATATAGAGATGAAGGGCGTCCTATCATTTATAATCATGAAACATACATTCATTCTTCTCATGTATGTGGAAAAGTATGGTCAGACGATTCCAGCCAAGGCATTTATTCTCCAATTTCTAATGGAGATCGTATGATTATTATACATGCTGGAGGGGAAAAAGGTTTCATTCCTGGTACCCTAACTACGTGGAAAGCGTTGTTTTCTTCAGGAGACTATCATAAAAATATGAATAACATTAACTACATGAAGTGGATATGTGAAAAGCTGCTTCCAAAACTTGAACCTCAATCTGTGCTTGTGATTGACAATGTCCTTTATCATAACATTGAAGTAGAAAAAGCACCCACATCAAATAGCAAGAAAGATGAGGTGAAGCAGTGGTTGATTAAAAAGGGGATTCCTTGTTAAGAAACCATGATGAAATCACAGCTTTACAAACTTATTAAATTGTATAATGGGCAATTCAAAATATATGTTTTGAATGACATTTTGGAAAGTGAAGGGCATGAAGTGTTACACCTCCTGCTCCATCATCCCGACCTCAACCCTATCACACTAATTTGGGCTGAGGTAAAAGGATTTGTCACAAGACAGAACATTTCGTTCAGTCTAAATAAAGTGAGAAGATTGTGTGACAAAAAGTTTACTGTAATGGGTCCTGAAGAGTGGAAACCTAAAATAAAACACGTTCAAGTAGTGGAAGAGTATTACGCGCCACTGGGACCAAACATAGACAATTTTGTGGAGTCCTTCATCATCAACCTTGATAACAACAGCTTTTCAGACAGCTCGGACATGGACAGCAACAGCTCTGATAGTGACTGTGACACGGAAGGAATTGCTGAATTAGTATAATCTTATACAATGGACACAAGTAAGATTTTTACATTTTGCAAGATATTCTTTTGCTTCCTCATAGTTAGCTTTGTGAACTTTTTTCTTGTTTGCTTGATATAAAATAATAAAAATCCATTGATGGTCATTTTAGAAAAGTGTTTAACTCATTATTGTTATTTTATTATTATTATCATCATAATTAGTTTATTAGTTATTAATAGTTTTAAAATTGAGAAAAACACAAAGATTTTTATAAATCTAACACAACAGAGATGTTCCATTCTCTTTCCTGCGATAAAAGAAGATTTGACAGATAAATATATTTTGATTAATCATTCAAGTTCAAGCTATTTTATTTAATTTGATGACATTAAAAAAGTATTTGTCAAAAAAAGTTCACATTTAAAATGTTTGAAAAAGGGAATAAAAATGTGTAATGAACACACTTGGGAAGCCCAATTTGTTGTGAACATAAACACAATTACATAAAACTAATTCAATTTGTACAGGTGCCAGGAAAACAAATGGAATTCAGGTGAGATGAGACATCGTGCCGAGGGGTTGGTCAGTATAGGCAAAGCGATGTTTTTGAGCTGACTAGTACAGTCAGAGTGGCCGGAAGTCAGCTGCGCGCCGGTAGGTGTACATCGTAACAGCTAACTTAACCCTTCAGTCAGTGACAACTTGGTGTAGTATGTTACCCTTCCGACAGTGGAATTTTTTGAAAATTTGTAAAAGGTAATTTAATGCCCCAAAATTGTGAATTTTAATTATAGGGAAACTGATAAAAAATACATAAACGGTATTAAATAGAATGTCTCCACTCTCCGATTTGTCAAAGATAGACACTTTGTCACCCGATTCATAGTTCATAATATATTCATGAATTCAAATAATTACAAAGGTAGTACGTAGGCTTTCACGGCCGGTGTCAATATGATTAGATAAAACTTCCGGGCTGAAAGGCCGTGGTCGATTGCTTGATGTATTGGAGCTATACGTTTCGGCCGCACCACCGGTGGCCATCTTCAGTAGCAAAATTGTGTTCGAATAGATGACACGCCGAACACGTCCCCAATGAACTGGGAACAAGCAACAGTGAGTTACGGCTACGATGCCTCTATTTATAACTTTTTGGCCGCTTAAGGTGTATCACGCGGACCAATGAGAAGCCAGCTCGTCATTCTTGATTCTGATTGGCCATGGAAAATAAACCATGCCAGACACTATTTAAGGAGATGCTTTCCCCTCGGCGTTTCATAGCGACGGACGCATTCTTATGAATATGGATGGACTCCAGATGCAGGCGAGTGAAGTAACCCCGGACAGAAGACAACACGCGGGCTTCATCAAACATCACCCGGTGATCGTCGTGGGAAAGAGCGTGTTCAGCAACTGCGGACTTTTCTGGCTGGCCCAGGCGGCAGTATCTCCGATGTTCAGAGTGGCGCGTCCGGACACTACGCTTCGTGGTGCCTATGTAGACCTGGCCACACGTACAAGGAATACGCACGACGAGAGTGGATCCCTGGCATCTTTCACCGGTCGCAGGAACTGTTGGATCTTTTTGGTTGGCTTGAAGATCGTCCTGACGCCCCGCTTACTCAGCAACTTGCCGATGCGGTCAGTCACGCCACGGATGTAGGTCAAGACAGCAGAGCCAACAACCTCAGGCGACACCGACTCGTCCGGCCTACCAGATCTTCTCGGCCGGGCAGCTCTCCTAACCTCCGCAGCAGAATAGCCGTTGGACTGCAGTGCTTCCTCGAGATGCCGAAACTCATCTTCGAGATACTGGGGCTCACAGATTCTTTTTGCCCGGTCTACCAGAGTCTTCAGCACCGCCCTCTTCTGCCTAGGATGATGATTGGAGGACTTGTGCAGATATCTGTCGGTGTGCGTTGGCTTCCTATAAACTTTATGTCCCAAGCTGCCATCGGTCCTTTTCAGGACCAACACATCCAGAAAAGCCAATTGTTCACCACTCTCGCGCTCCATCGTAAACTGTATGCACGGGTGCACAGCGTTCAGATGTCCAAGGAAGCGTTCCAACTCTTCGTCCCCATGGCTCCAGACCACGAAAGTGTCGTCCACATACCGCAACCAACACTTCGGCTTGAGAGGCGCAGATGAAATTGCCAACTCTTCAAATTTCTCCATATAGAAGTTTGCAACCACAGGGTTGAGAGGACTTCCCATCGCGACGCCATCCAACTGTTCATAGAAGCCGCCATTCCACTGGAAGTAGGTCGTTGTTAGGACCTGCCGGAACAAAGCAGTGATGTCCGCCGAGAACAGGTCACCCAAATACCCCAAGACCTCCTGAACAGGAACCATGGTGAAAAGAGAGACCACATCAAAACTCACGAGAACATCGCCAGGCTCCAGCACCAACTCCCGGATCCTCCGGAGGAAATCAGAAGAGTCCCGGACGAAAGAATCCGTCTGCCCGATGTGCGGCTTGAGCAATCCAGTGAGGTGCTTTGCCAAGTTGTAAGTAGGCGAGCCAATAGCACTGACGATGGGCCGCAGCGGAACGTCTTCCTTATGGATCTTCGGTAAACCATAGAGACGAGGGGGAAGGGCCTCCGAACACCGGACGGCCGTCTTCACATCAGGCGCCAGAGAAGATTGCTTAACCAAAGAATCCGTTTTTCTTAGAACAGTAGTAGTCGGATCTTTGTTCAGCCTCCGATAAGTGGCCGGATCTAATAAACCTTCAATCTTCCGCTGGTAGTCTTCGGTGTTCAAGACCACAGTGGCGCTCCCCTTATCCGCAGGCACAATGACAATGGAGTCATCCCCTTTCAATTCCCTCAAGGCTCGCAACTCCGCCGACAGAAGATTGCATTTTGGCGGAGTGGCCCTTCTAAGGGCCCTAGAAGCTTCCAATCGGATTTCATCTGCCTGGTCTGGGGGTAGTCCTCGGATGCCTGCCTCCACGCTCGCAACTATTTCCTCCACCGGTACTGTCTTCGGGGTAACCGCAAACTTCTCACCTTTGGCTAACACCGAGGTCTCATGTGGTGTTAGTTGACGGTTCGATAGATTCACAACCATCCTGTCCATCCTGTCACGATCTAGTACTCTTCCCCCGATGTTCTGGGAACCAAACCGCTCGAATCTGTCACGCTGTCTCTGGCTGGTACTGGCATAACACGACTCGAAGGCATTATATGTAAGCCCATCCAACATCTCCCAATCATGTTGTTGGAGGGAACTGCTGAGATGTAAATGCAGCTTCAACAGTTCTTGATCATTTAGTGCCAACTCTTTCCTCGTGTAGTGTATGCGCTCACGCAGCATGGCAAAAACAAAAACTATGACTTGTGTAAGTTTTAAGTAGTATTAATTTTTATGATTTAAATATTTGTTTTGTTACAAATAAGTAGGCCTCGTAAGTACATTTTTTCTATTATTTTGTATGAAACACTTTTTTTGCACAGTCTAATATTCAAACATGTATATTCTTCTGCATCCTAATAAATTTCTCCTAATAAAAATTCTTCTGCATATTTAACTATGTCTCATCACAAATATGGATGTGCCTTATACATGAATTACATTTTTTTCAACGAAATGTTACGAAAAAATGGGGGTGCGCATTATACACATGAAAATATGGTAAATTGGTAATTATTTACAAATAAAAGCTGAAGAAACTGGTAGAAGAGAAATTATTAAATGTCTTGACAGCTGTATGATATTCTGGAATCACACAAGGGCTATTCAAAAATTAACTTCAAACTGGCTGGTAAAGGAAAACAAAAATTGAGAAAAATATTTAATTATATACAATAGTTACATGCACATCTATACTACTGTCCCACACTATCACTATCCAAATACATGCTCTTCTTATACTGTTGTGCCAGCTTTGTCAGTCCCTCATTGAAAATGGTCCAAACAAACCTTTATCTTGTTGACACAATTGCACCCTTGCCTGGATTCGGTCCAAAAGTGTACTGATCTTGATTCAGCTGTTGACATGTCATGTGCACCTTCATCTGCCAATCTCATTTGTGTACTTCCATGAAGTGCAAGCCCTTCAAGTATACAGAGTCTGCCCTGCATAACACTCGTGCCCATAACCCCCCCCCCCCCCAGCAAAGTGGCACACCACCTAATAGTCATACAACCACCATCCAAACTAGACTGTTCAGGATCGTCCTGCAGTGACCACAGCAACGGCTGGACAATTTTGATCCCATCTTTCAATCAATCAAGAACCTCATCATCTGACACAACCCAGGAGTTCAAGGCAAAACCCTAAACTTATTAAGCAGGCAGTGGGATGTTTCAAAAACTACATGACAGCTAGCAATGAAGCAACAACAGCCTCCATGTTTCTTTGGTCACTACTCAAACAGGTAAACAACACAGGCCACTGATTTTTATGTATCAATCTAAATGGATACTAGTTTTTACTAGCCAATGCTGTGCTACTATGGCAACAAGTCAGCATATATCAGCCAATCGGAGGTTAATTTTTTTTTAGTAGCTTTCACAGGCATATATTAGAGACTACAGAGAAAAAAAGAAACTACTGAAAAGGTAATAAAATGTTTTAACACCCACCAGTACATAGACCTTGGAGGGGGGGGGGTCCAATTGAGTCGGCTTCATCAATCTGATTACAGTAAACTGTAATAACACAATAAAAATGTACACTGTTTTATGTTTAGAAGATACTTATAAAATGGACTGATTTTCATGTATTTCATATTTCAAACATATATGCAAATGCTGTGCAATAAAATGTTTGTATACCTAAAAGAGTTAAACTACTAAATTAGCACACTCAGCTGAAAAAAATAATAAAAATAACCTAAAAATTTAGAGATTAACAAAATTCATCTACTTTTTTGACCCTCTAAGGAGGGTGTCCGGGCCCTGTTCATCCCCCTCATAAAAATGCCCCTGAATTAGTGAGCCAGTGACAATAGTCAATAGATGGCACAGGTCGTCTAAAATGTTTTTACTAAAGTGTATTGCAAGTGCATATACAAAACCACTCCGACTTGATAACAAATAAATTTTCAATCTGCTGCAAACAAGGTCACTTAAACAAAATAGTAAAAATTAGAAAAGATTAGGTAAGGATGTGTTCTGTTACTTTTTCAGCAAGAATTCATTTTCAGTATTTTCCTAGACTACGTGTTAAACGAAAATTTTAAAGCATAACACAAATAGAGTAAAAGTTACAACCATGAAATTTATGGACCTGGAATATGTGGATAACATGTGGTTATTAATGTCCAGTGCTATAGGTGCACATACAACTACCGGTGCATAGCTGAGCGCTTGGGTCCGGGAGTGGGGAATAAGGAAGGGTGAGGCCCGCGTGGTAAATCATTAACCTTCCTGTAAACATTGACTGTTAACCGCCGATATTGTCAACTACACACAACATACTGTCAACATTGATGAGTGACTAACGATATTGTGAATATACTTTTGTTCTGTAATTCCTCAGTGTGTTTCGCTCATCCTGATTGGTTGGCTTCTGTGAATTATCTATTTTGTAAGTCTTGAGTCAGTAGTCGGTATTGTCCTGCGAATCTCAGTTGAGTTTGTGCTAGTGCTCCGTGTGTCTGTTAGTGAAACCAATAAAATGAAAACTATTAAAATTGTTCACAATGGCTGGCATGAACAGTAGGCTAGCCGGGAAAGTTCTCAATGGTCAAAGCAGGGAAATAAATTCCAATTTGTTTGAATTTATGAAGAAAGAAGCTGATGACAAAGAGGTGACAACTCCAATTGTTAGAGCTAGGGAGTAAATTGCTGCTGCTACTGGAGTTTCTGAATTTATGGTGACCATAATAAACACGGAACTACGACAATCTGAAAATTGCAATGAGGGTGATAGACCTACTTCATTTGTTACTCTAAACATGAAGCGAATGAAAGCGAAACCTGTAACTGGACGAGATGAGTTCAATTAGGGTGTTGTGGCCGGTTAGTGCATGAATTTTACACAATAAAAAAACAATTGCCAACAGCAGAACTTTTGAGAGAAGAACTTCAAAAAAGAATAGAGTTTACCAGAAGTAAAAAAAGTGTGCATGTAATCCTGGAAGAACTGGGGTTTCGTTGGAAAAAATTAGGAATAACAGAAAATTACTTATTGATCAATCTGATATCAGAGAACAGAGGATTATTTATCTGCAAGCTGTCAAGAAATATAGAGATGAAGGGCGTCCTATCATTTATTATCATGAAACATACATTCATTCTTCTCATGTATGTGGAAAAGTATGGTCAGACGATTCCAGCCAAGGCATTTATTCTCCAATTTCTAATGGAGATCGTATGATTATTATACATGCTGGAGGGGAAAAAGGTTTCATTCCTGGTACCCTAACTACGTGGAAAGCGTTGTTTTCTTCAGGAGACTATCATAAAAATATGAATAACATTAACTACATGAAGTGGATATGTGAAAAGCTGCTTCCAAAACTTGAACCTCAATCTGTGCTTGTGATTGACAATGTCCTTTATCATAACATTGAAGTAGAAAAAGCACCCACATCAAATAGCAAGAAAGATGAGGTGAAGCAGTGGTTGATTAAAAAGGGGATTCCTTGTTAAGAAACCATGATGAAATCACAGCTTTACAAACTTATTAAATTGTATAATGGGCAATTCAAAATATATGTTTTGAATGACATTTTGGAAAGTGAAGGGCATGAAGTGTTACACCTCCTGCTCCATCATCCCGACCTCAACCCTATCACACTAATTTGGGCTGAGGTAAAAGGATTTGTCACAAGACAGAACATTTCGTTCAGTCTAAATAAAGTGAGAAGATTGTGTGACAAAAAGTTTACTGTAATGGGTCCTGAAGAGTGGAAACCTAAAATAAAACACGTTCAAGTAGTGGAAGAGTATTACGCGCCACTGGGACCAAACATAGACAATTTTGTGGAGTCCTTCATCATCAACCTTGATAACAACAGCTTTTCAGACAGCTCGGACATGGACAGCAACAGCTCTGATAGTGACTGTGACACGGAAGGAATTGCTGAATTAGTATAATCTTATACAATGGACACAAGTAAGATTTTTACATTTTGCAAGATATTCTTTTGCTTCCTCATAGTTAGCTTTGTGAACTTTTTTCTTGTTTGCTTGATATAAAATAATAAAAATCCATTGATGGTCATTTTAGAAAAGTGTTTAACTCATTATTGTTATTTTATTATTATTATCATCATAATTAGTTTATTAGTTATTAATAGTTTTAAAATTGAGAAAAACACAAAGATTTTTATAAATCTAACACAACAGAGATGTTCCATTCTCTTTCCTGCGATAAAAGAAGATTTGACAGATAAATATATTTTGATTAATCATTCAAGTTCAAGCTATTTTATTTAATTTGATGACATTAAAAAAGTATTTGTCAAAAAAAGTTCACATTTAAAATGTTTGAAAAAGGGAATAAAAATGTGTAATGAACACACTTGGGAAGCCCAATTTGTTGTGAACATAAACACAATTACATAAAACTAATTCAATTTGTACAGGTGCCAGGAAAACAAATGGAATTCAGGTGAGATGAGACATCGTGCCGAGGGGTTGGTCAGTATAGGCAAAGCGATGTTTTTGAGCTGACTAGTACAGTCAGAGTGGCCGGAAGTCAGCTGTGCGCCGGTAGGTGTACATCGTAACAGCTAACTTAACCCTTCAGTCAGTGACAACTTGGTGTAGTATGTTACCCTTCCGACAGTGGAATTTTTTGAAAATTTGTAAAAGGTAATTTAATGCCCCAAAATTGTGAATTTTAATTATAGGGAAACTGATAAAAAATACATAAACGGTATTAAATAGAATGTCTCCACTCTCCGATTTGTCAAAGATAGACACTTTGTCACCCGATTCATAGTTCATAATATATTCATGAATTCAAATAATTACAAAGGTAGTACGTAGGCTTTCACGGCCGGTGTCAATATGATTAGATAAAACTTCCGGGCTGAAAGGCCGTGGTCGATTGCTTGATGTATTGGAGCTATACGTTTCGGCCGCACCACCGGTGGCCATCTTCAGTAGCAAAATTGTGTTCGAATAGATGACACGCCGAACACGTCCCCAATGAACTGGGAACAAGCAACAGTGAGTTACGGCTACGATGCCTCTATTTATAACTTTTTGGCCGCTTAAGGTGTATCACGCGGACCAATGAGAAGCCAGCTCGTCATTCTTGATTCTGATTGGCCATGGAAAATAAACCATGCCAGACACTATTTAAGGAGATGCTTTCCCCTCGGCGTTTCATAGCGACGGACGCATTCTTATGAATATGGATGGACTCCAGATGCAGGCGAGTGAAGTAACCCCGGACAGAAGACAACACGCGGGCTTCATCAAACATCACCCGGTGATCGTCGTGGGAAAGAGCGTGTTCAGCAACTGCAGACTTTTCTGGCTGGCCCAGGCGGCAGTATCTCCGATGTTCAGAGTGGCGCGTCCGGACACTACGCTTCGTGGTGCCTATGTAGACCTGGCCACACGTACAAGGAATACGCACGACGAGAGTGGATCCCTGGCATCTTTCACCGGTCGCAGGAACTGTTGGATCTTTTTGGTTGGCTTGAAGATCGTCCTGACGCCCCGCTTACTCAGCAACTTGCCGATGCGGTCAGTCACGCCACGGATGTAGGTCAAGACAGCAGAGCCAACAACCTCAGGCGACACCGACTCGTCCGGCCTACCAGATCTTCTCGGCCGGGCAGCTCTCCTAACCTCCGCAGCAGAATAGCCGTTGGACTGCAGTGCTTCCTCGAGATGCCGAAACTCATCTTCGAGATACTGGGGCTCACAGATTCTTTTTGCCCGGTCTACCAGAGTCTTCAGCACCGCCCTCTTCTGCCTAGGATGATGATTGGAGGACTTGTGCAGATATCTGTCGGTGTGCGTTGGCTTCCTATAAACTTTATGTCCCAAGCTGCCATCGGTCCTTTTCAGGACCAACACATCCAGAAAAGCCAATTGTTCACCACTCTCGCGCTCCATCGTAAACTGTATGCGCGGGTGCACAGCTTTCAGATGTCCAAGGAAGCGTTCCAACTCTTCGTCCCCATGGCTCCAGACCACGAAAGTGTCGTCCACATACCGCAACCAACACTTCGGCTTGAGAGGCGCAGATGAAATTGCCAACTCTTCAAATTTCTCCATATAGAAGTTTGCAACCACAGGGTTGAGAGGACTTCCCATCGCGACGCCATCCAACTGTTCATAGAAGCCGCCATTCCACTGGAAGTAGGTCGTTGTTAGGACCTGCCGGAACAAAGCAGTGATGTCCGCCGAGAACAGGTCACCCAAATACCCCAAGACCTCCTGAACAGGAACCATGGTGAAAAGAGAGACCACATCAAAACTCACGAGAACATCGCCAGGCTCCAGCACCAACTCCCGGATCCTCCGGAGGAAATCAGAAGAGTCCCGGACGAAAGAATCCGTCTGCCCGATGTGCGGCTTGAGCAATCCAGTGAGGTGCTTTGCCAAGTTGTAAGTAGGCGAGCCAATAGCACTGACGATGGGCCGCAGCGGAACGTCTTCCTTATGGATCTTCGGTAAACCATAGAGACGAGGGGGAAGGGCCTCCGAACACCGGACGGCCGTCTTCACATCAGGCGCCAGAGAAGATTGCTTAACCAAAGAATCCGTTTTTCTTAGAACAGTAGTAGTCGGATCTTTGTTCAGCCTCCGATAAGTGGCCGGATCTAATAAACCTTCAATCTTCCGCTGGTAGTCTTCGGTGTTCAAGACCACAGTGGCGCTCCCCTTATCCGCAGGCACAATGACAATGGAGTCATCCCCTTTCAATTCCCTCAAGGCTCGCAACTCCGCCGACAGAAGATTGCATTTTGGCGGAGTGGCCCTTCTAAGGGCCCTAGAAGCTTCCAATCGGATTTCATCTGCCTGGTCTGGGGGTAGTCCTCGGATGCCTGCCTCCACGCTCGCAACTATTTCCTCCACCGGTACTGTCTTCGGGGTAACCGCAAACTTCTCACCTTTGGCTAACACCGAGGTCTCATGTGGTGTTAGTTGACGGTTCGATAGATTCACAACCATCCTGTCCATCCTGTCACGATCTAGTACTCTTCCCCCGATGTTCTGGGAACCAAACCGCTCGAATCTGTCACGCTGTCTCTGGCTGGTACTGGCATAACACGACTCGAAGGCATTATATGTAAGCCCATCCAACATCTCCCAATCATGTTGTTGGAGGGAACTGCTGAGATGTAAATGCAGCTTCAACAGTTCTTGATCATTTAGTGCCAACTCTTTCCTCGTGTAGTGTATGCGCTCACGCAGCATGGCAAAAACAAAAACTATGACTTGTGTAAGTTTTAAGTAGTATTAATTTTTATGATTTAAATATTTGTTTTGTTACAAATAAGTAGGCCTCGTAAGTACATTTTTTCTATTATTTTGTATGAAACACTTTTTTTGCACAGTCTAATATTCAAACATGTATATTCTTCTGCATCCTAATAAATTTCTCCTAATAAAAATTCTTCTGCATATTTAACTATGTCTCATCACAAATATGGATGTGCCTTATACATGAATTACATTTTTTTCAACGAAATGTTACGAAAAAATGGGGGTGCGCATTATACACATGAAAATATGGTAAATTGGTAATTATTTACAAATAAAAGCTGAAGAAACTGGTAGAAGAGAAATTATTAAATGTCTTGACAGCTGTATGATATTCTGGAATCACACAAGGGCTATTCAAAAATTAACTTCAAACTGGCTGGTAAAGGAAAACAAAAATTGAGAAAAATATTTAATTATATACAATAGTTACATGCACATCTATACTACTGTCCCACACTATCACTATCCAAATACATGCTCTTCTTATACTGTTGTGCCAGCTTTGTCAGTCCCTCATTGAAAATGGTCCAAACAAACCTTTATCTTGTTGACACAATTGCACCCTTGCCTGGATTCGGTCCAAAAGTGTACTGATCTTGATTCAGCTGTTGACATGTCATGTGCACCTTCATCTGCCAATCTCATTTGTGTACTTCCATGAAGTGCAAGCCCTTCAAGTATACAGAGTCTGCCCTGCATAACACTCGTGCCCATAACCCCCCCCCCCCCAGCAAAGTGGCACACCACCTAATAGTCATACAACCACCATCCAAACTAGACTGTTCAGGATCGTCCTGCAGTGACCACAGCAACGGCTGGACAATTTTGATCCCATCTTTCAATCAATCAAGAACCTCATCATCTGACACAACCCAGGAGTTCAAGGCAAAACCCTAAACTTATTAAGCAGGCAGTGGGATGTTTCAAAAACTACATGACAGCTAGCAATGAAGCAACAACAGCCTCCATGTTTCTTTGGTCACTACTCAAACAGGTAAACAACACAGGCCACTGATTTTTATGTATCAATCTAAATGGATACTAGTTTTTACTAGCCAATGCTGTGCTACTATGGCAACAAGTCAGCATATATCAGCCAATCGGAGGTTAATTTTTTTTTAGTAGCTTTCACAGGCATATATTAGAGACTACAGAGAAAAAAAGAAACTACTGAAAAGGTAATAAAATGTTTTAACACCCACCAGTACATAGACCTTGGAGGGGGGGGGTCCAATTGAGTCGGCTTCATCAATCTGATTACAGTAAACTGTAATAACACAATAAAAATGTACACTGTTTTATGTTTAGAAGATACTTATAAAATGGACTGATTTTCATGTATTTCATATTTCAAACATATATGCAAATGCTGTGCAATAAAATGTTTGTATACCTAAAAGAGTTAAACTACTAAATTAGCACACTCAGCTGAAAAAAATAATAAAAATAACCTAAAAATTTAGAGATTAACAAAATTCATCTACTTTTTTGACCCTCTAAGGAGGGTGTCCGGGCCCTGTTCATCCCCCTCATAAAAATGCCCCTGAATTAGTGAGCCAGTGACAATAGTCAATAGATGGCACAGGTCGTCTAAAATGTTTTTACTAAAGTGTATTGCAAGTGCATATACAAAACCACTCCGACTTGATAACAAATAAATTTTCAATCTGCTGCAAACAAGGTCACTTAAACAAAATAGTAAAAATTAGAAAAGATTAGGTAAGGATGTGTTCTGTTACTTTTTCAGCAAGAATTCATTTTCAGTATTTTCCTAGACTACGTGTTAAACGAAAATTTTAAAGCATAACACAAATAGAGTAAAAGTTACAACCATGAAATTTATGGACCTGGAATATGTGGATAACATGTGGTTATTAATGTCCAGTGCTATAGGTGCACATACAACTACCGGTGCATAGCTGAGCGCTTGGGTCCGGGAGTGGGGAATAAGGAAGGGTGAGGCCCGCGTGGTAAATCATTAACCTTCCTGTAAACATTGACTGTTAACCGCCGATATTGTCAACTACACACAACATACTGTCAACATTGATGAGTGACTAACGATATTGTGAATATACTTTTGTTCTGTAATTCCTCAGTGTGTTTCGCTCATCCTGATTGGTTGGCTTCTGTGAATTATCTATTTTGTAAGTCTTGAGTCAGTAGTCGGTATTGTCCTGCGAATCTCAGTTGAGTTTGTGCTAGTGCTCCGTGTGTCTGTTAGTGAAACCAATAAAATGAAAACTATTAAAATTGTTCACAATGGCTGGCATGAACAGTAGGCTAGCCGGGAAAGTTCTCAATGGTCAAAGCAGGGAAATAAATTCCAATTTGTTTGAATTTATGAAGAAAGAAGCTGATGACAAAGAGGTGACAACTCCAATTGTTAGAGCTAGGGAGTAAATTGCTGCTGCTACTGGAGTTTCTGAATTTATGGTGACCATAATAAACACGGAACTACGACAATCTGAAAATTGCAATGAGGGTGATAGACCTACTTCATTTGTTACTCTAAACATGAAGCGAATGAAAGCGAAACCTGTAACTGGACGAGATGAGTTCAATTAGGGTGTTGTGGCCGGTTAGTGCATGAATTTTACACAATAAAAAAACAATTGCCAACAGCAGAACTTTTGAGAGAAGAACTTCAAAAAAGAATAGAGTTTACCAGAAGTAAAAAAAGTGTGCATGTAATCCTGGAAGAACTGGGGTTTCGTTGGAAAAAATTAGGAATAACAGAAAATTACTTATTGATCAATCTGATATCAGAGAACAGAGGATTATTTATCTGCAAGCTGTCAAGAAATATAGAGATGAAGGGCGTCCTATCATTTATTATCATGAAACATACATTCATTCTTCTCATGTATGTGGAAAAGTATGGTCAGACGATTCCAGCCAAGGCATTTATTCTCCAATTTCTAATGGAGATCGTATGATTATTATACATGCTGGAGGGGAAAAAGGTTTCATTCCTGGTACCCTAACTACGTGGAAAGCGTTGTTTTCTTCAGGAGACTATCATAAAAATATGAATAACATTAACTACATGAAGTGGATATGTGAAAAGCTGCTTCCAAAACTTGAACCTCAATCTGTGCTTGTGATTGACAATGTCCTTTATCATAACATTGAAGTAGAAAAAGCACCCACATCAAATAGCAAGAAAGATGAGGTGAAGCAGTGGTTGATTAAAAAGGGGATTCCTTGTTAAGAAACCATGATGAAATCACAGCTTTACAAACTTATTAAATTGTATAATGGGCAATTCAAAATATATGTTTTGAATGACATTTTGGAAAGTGAAGGGCATGAAGTGTTACACCTCCTGCTCCATCATCCCGACCTCAACCCTATCACACTAATTTGGGCTGAGGTAAAAGGATTTGTCACAAGACAGAACATTTCGTTCAGTCTAAATAAAGTGAGAAGATTGTGTGACAAAAAGTTTACTGTAATGGGTCCTGAAGAGTGGAAACCTAAAATAAAACACGTTCAAGTAGTGGAAGAGTATTACGCGCCACTGGGACCAAACATAGACAATTTTGTGGAGTCCTTCATCATCAACCTTGATAACAACAGCTTTTCAGACAGCTCGGACATGGACAGCAACAGCTCTGATAGTGACTGTGACACGGAAGGAATTGCTGAATTAGTATAATCTTATACAATGGACACAAGTAAGATTTTTACATTTTGCAAGATATTCTTTTGCTTCCTCATAGTTAGCTTTGTGAACTTTTTTCTTGTTTGCTTGATATAAAATAATAAAAATCCATTGATGGTCATTTTAGAAAAGTGTTTAACTCATTATTGTTATTTTATTATTATTATCATCATAATTAGTTTATTAGTTATTAATAGTTTTAAAATTGAGAAAAACACAAAGATTTTTATAAATCTAACACAACAGAGATGTTCCATTCTCTTTCCTGCGATAAAAGAAGATTTGACAGATAAATATATTTTGATTAATCATTCAAGTTCAAGCTATTTTATTTAATTTGATGACATTAAAAAAGTATTTGTCAAAAAAAGTTCACATTTAAAATGTTTGAAAAAGGGAATAAAAATGTGTAATGAACACACTTGGGAAGCCCAATTTGTTGTGAACATAAACACAATTACATAAAACTAATTCAATTTGTACAGGTGCCAGGAAAACAAATGGAATTCAGGTGAGATGAGACATCGTGCCGAGGGGTTGGTCAGTATAGGCAAAGCGATGTTTTTGAGCTGACTAGTACAGTCAGAGTGGCCGGAAGTCAGCTACGCGCCGGTAGCTGTACATCGTAACAGCTAACTTAACCCTTCAGTCAGTGACAACTTGGTTAGTATGTTACCCTTCCGACAGTGGAATTTTTTGAAAATTTGTAAAAGGTAATTTAATGCCCCAAAATTGTGAATTTTAATTATAGGGAAACTGATAAAAAATACATAAACGGTATTAAATAGAATGTCTCCACTCTCCGATTTGTCAAAATAGACACTTTGTCACCCGATTCATAGTTCATAATATATTCATGAATTCAAATAATTACAAAGGTAGTACATAGGCTTTCACGGCCGGTGTCAATATGATTAGATAAAACTTCCGGGCTGAAAGGCCGTGGTCGATTGCTTGATGTATTGGAGCTATACGTTTCGGCCGCACCACCGGTGGCCATCTTCAGTAGCAAAATTGTGTTCGAATAGATGACACGCCGAACACGTCCCCAATGAACTGGGAACAAGCAACAGTGAGTTACGGCTACGATGCCTCTATTTATAACTTTTTGGCCGCTTAAGGTGTATCACGCGGACCAATGAGAAGCCAGCTCGTCATTCTTGATTCTGATTGGCCATGGAAAATAAACCATGCCAGACACTATTTAAGGAGATGCTTTTCCCTCGGCGGTTCATAGCGACGGACGCATTCTTATGAATATGGATGGACTCCAGATGCAGGCGAGTGAAGTAACCCCGGACAGAAGACAACACGCGGGCTTCATCAAACATCACCCGGTGATCGTCGTGGGAAAGAGCGTGTTCAGCAACTGCGGACTTTTCTGGCTGGCCCAGGCGGCAGTATCTCCGATGTTCAGAGAGGCGCGTCCGGACACTACGCTTCGTGGTGCCTATGTAGACCTGGCCACACGTACAAGGAATACGCACGACGAGAGTGGATCCCTGGCGTCTTTCACCGGTCGCAGGAACTGTTGGATCTTTTTGGTTGGCTTGAAGATCGTCCTGACGCCCCGCTTACTCAGCAACTTGCCGATGCGGTCAGTCACGCCACGGATGTAGGGCAAGACAGCAGAGCCAACAACCTCAGGCGACACCGACTCGTCCGGCCTACCAGATCTTCTCGGCCGGGCAGCTCTCCTAACCTCCGCAGCAGAATAGCCGTTGGACTGCAGTGCTTCCTCGAGATGCCGAAACTCATCTTCGAGATACTGGGGCTCACAGATTCTTTTTGCCCGGTCTACCAGAGTCTTCAGCACCGCCCTCTTCTGCCTAGGATGATGATTGGAGGACTTGTGCAGATATCTGTCGGTGTGCGTTGGCTTCCTATAAACTTTATGTCCCAAGCTGCCATCGGTCCTTTTCAGGACCAACACATCCAGAAAAGCCAATTGTTCACCACTCTCGCGCTCCATCGTAAACTGTATGCGCGGGTGCACAGCGTTCAGATGTCCAAGGAAGCGTTCCAACTCTTCGTCCCCATGACTCCAGACCACGAAAGTGTCGTCCACATACCGCAACCAACACTTCGGCTTGAGAGGCGCAGATGAAATTGCCAACTCTTCAAATTTCTCCATATAGAAGTTTGCAACCACAGGGTTGAGAGGACTTCCCATCGCGACGCCATCCAACTGTTCATAGAAGCCGCCATTCCACTGGAACTAGGTCGTTGTTAGGACCTGCCGCTACAAAGCAGTGATGTCCGCCGAGAACAGGTCACCCAAATACCCCAAGACCTCCTGAACAGGAACCATGGTGAAAAGAGAGACCACATCAAAACTCACGAGAACATCGCCAGGCTCCAGCACCAACTCCCGGATCCTCCGGAGGAAATCAGAAGAGTCCCGGACGAAAGAATCCGTCTGCCCGATGTGCGGCTTGAGCAATCCAGTGAGGTGCTTTGCCAAGTTGTAAGTAGGCGAGCCAATAGCACTGACGATGGGCCGCAGCGGAACGTCTCCCTTATGGATCTTCGGTAAACCATAGAGACGAGGGGGAAGGGCCTCCGAACACCGGACGGCCATCTTCACATCAGGCGCCAGAGAAGATTGCTTAACCAAAGAATCCGTTTTTCTTAGAACAGTAGTAGTCGGATCTTTGTTCAGCCTCCGATAAGTGGCCGGATCTAATAAACCTTCAATCTTCCGCTGGTAGTCTTCGGTGTTCAAGACCACAGTGGCGCTCCCCTTATCCGCAGGCACAATGACAATGGAGTCATCCCCTTTCAATTCCCTCAAGGCTCGCAACTCCGCCGACAGAAGATTGCATTTTGGCGGAGTGGCCCTTCTAAGGGCCCTAGAAGCTTCCAATCGGATTTCATCTGCCTGGTCTCGGGGTAGTCCTCGGATGCCTGCCTCCACGCTCGCAACTATTTGCTCCACTGGTATTGTCTTCGGGGTAACCGCAAACTTCTCACCTTTGGCTAACACCGAGGTCTCATGTGGTGTTAGTTGACGGTTCGATAGATTCACAACCATCCTGTCCATCCTGTCACGATCTAGTACTCTTCCCCCGATGTTCTGGGAACCAAACCGCTCGAATTTGTCACGCTGTCTCTGGCTGGTACTGGCATAACACGACTCGAAGGCATTATATGTAAGCCCATCCAACATCTCCCAATCATGTTGTTGGAGGGAACTGCTGAGATGTAAATGCAGCTTCAACAGTTCTTGATCATTTAGTGCCAACTCTTTCCTCGTGTAGTGTATGCGCTCACGCAGCATGGCAAAAACAAAAACTATGACTTGTGTAAGTTTTAAGTAGTATTAATTTTTATGATTTTAATATTTATGTTTTGTTACAAATAAGTAGGCCTCGTAAGTACATTTTTTCTATTATTTTGTATGAAACACTTTTTTTGCACAGTCTAATATTCAAACATGTATATTCTTCTGCATCCTAATAAATTTCTCCTAATAAAAATTCTTCTGCATATTTAACTATTTCTCATCACAAATATGGATGTGCCTTATACATGAATTACATTTTTTTCAACGAAATGTTACGAAAAAATGGGGGTGCGCATTATACACATGAAAATATGGTAAATTGGTAATTATTTACAAATAAAAGCTGAAGAAACTGGTAGAAGAGAAATTATTAAATGTCTTGACAGCTGTATGATATTCTGGAATCACACAAGGGCTATTCAAAAATTAACTTCAAACTGGCTGGTAAAGGAAAACAAAAATTGAGAAAAATATTTAATTATATACAATAGTTACATGCACATCTATACTACTGTCCCACACTATCACTATCCAAATACATGCTCTTCTTATACTGTTGTGCCAGCTTTGTCAGTCCCTCATTGAAAATGGTCCAAACAAACCTTTATCTTGTTGACACAATTGCACCCTTGCCTGGATTCGGTCCAAAAGTGTACTGATCTTGATTCAGCTGTTGACATGTCATGTGCACCTTCATCTGCCAATCCCATTTGTGTACTTCCATGAAGTGCAAGCCCTTCAAGTATACAGAGTCTGCCCTGCATAACACTCGTGCCCATAACCCCCCCCCCCCCACCAAAGTGGCACACCACCTAATAGTCATACAACCACCATCCAAACTAGACTGTTCAGGATCGTCCTGCAGTGACCACAGCAACGGCTGGACAATTTTGATCCCATCTTTCAATCAATCAAGAACCTCATCATCTGACACAACCCAGGAGTTCAAGGCAAAACCCTAAACTTATTAAGCAGGCAGTGGGATGTTTCAAAAACTACATGACAGCTAGCAATGAAGCAACAACAGCCTCCATGTTTCTTTGGTCACTACTCAAACAGGTAAACAACACAGGCCACTGATTTTTATGTATCAATCTAAATGGATACTAGTTTTTACTAGCCAATGCTGTGCTACTATGGCAACAAGTCAGCATATATCAGCCAATCGGAGGTTAATTTTTTTTTAGTAGCTTTCACAGGCATATATTAGAGACTACAGAGAAAAAAAGAAACTACTGAAAAGGTAATAAAATGTTTTAACACCCACCAGTACATAGACCTTGGAGGGGGGGGGGGTCCAATTGAGTCGGCTTCATCAATCTGATTACAGTAAACTGTAATAACACAATAAAAATGTACACTGTTTTATGTTTAGAAGATACTTATAAAATGGACTGATTTTCATGTATTTCATATTTCAAACATATATGCAAATGCTGTGCAATAAAATGTTTGTATACCTAAAAGAGTTAAACTACTAAATTAGCACACTCAGCTGAAAAAAATAATAAAAATAACCTAAAAATTTAGAGATTAACAAAATTCATCTACTTTTTTGACCCTCTAAGGAGGGTGTCCGGGCCCTGTTCATCCCCCTCATAAAAATGCCCCTGAATTAGTGAGCCAGTGACAATAGTCAATAGATGGCACAGGTCGTCTAAAATGTTTTTACTAAAGTGTATTGCAAGTGCATATACAAAACCACTCCGACTTGATAACAAATAAATTTTCAATCTGCTGCAAACAAGGTCACTTAAACAAAATAGTAAAAATTAGAAAAGATTAGGTAAGGATGTGTTCTGTTACTTTTTCAGCAAGAATTCATTTTCAGTATTTTCCTAGACTACGTGATAAACGAAAATTTTAAAGCATAACACAAATAGAGTAAAAGTTACAACCATGAAATTTATGGACCTGGAATATGTGGATAACATGTGGTTATTAATGTCCAGTCCTATAGGTGCACATACAACTACCGGTGCATAGCTGAGCGCTTGGGTCCGGGAGTGGGGAATAAGGAAGGGTGAGGCCCGCGTGGTAAATCATTAACCTTCCTGTAAACATTGACTGTTAACCGCCGATATTGTCAACTACACACAACATACTGTCAACATTGATGAGTGACTAACGATATTGTGAATATACTTTTGTTCTGTAATTCCTCAGTGTGTTTCGCTCATCCTGATTGGTTGGCTTCTGTGAATTATCTATTTTGTAAGTCTTGAGTCAGTAGTCGGTATTGTCCTGCGAATCTCAGTTGAGTTTGTGCTAGTGCTCCGTGTGTCTGTTAGTGAAACCAATAAAATGAAAACTATTAAAATTGTTCACAATGGCTGGCATGAACAGTAGGCTAGCCGGGAAAGTTCTCAATGGTCAAAGCAGGGAAATAAATTCCAATTTGTTTGAATTTATGAAGAAAGAAGCTGATGACAAAGAGGTGACAACTCCAATTGTTAGAGCTAGGGAGTAAATTGCTGCTGCTACTGGAGTTTCTGAATTTATGGTGACCATAATAAACACGGAACTACGACAATCTGAAAATTGCAATGAGGGTGATAGACCTACTTCATTTGTTACTCTAAACATGAAGCGAATGAAAGCGAAACCTGTAACTGGACGAGATGAGTTCAATTAGGGTGTTGTGGCCGGTTAGTGCATGAATTTTACACAATAAAAAAACAATTGCCAACAGCAGAACTTTTGAGAGAAGAACTTCAAAAAAGAATAGAGTTTACCAGAAGTAAAAAAGTGTGCATGTAATCCTGGAAGAACTGGGGTTTCGTTGGAAAAAATTAGGAATAACAGAAAATTACTTATTGATCAATCTGATATCAGAGAGCAGAGGATTATTTATCTGCAAGCTGTCAAGAAATATAGAGATGAAGGGCGTCCTATCATTTATAATCATGAAACATACATTCATTCTTCTCATGTATGTGGAAAAGTATGGTCAGACGATTCCAGCCAAGGCATTTATTCTCCAATTTCTAATGGAGATCGTATGATTATTATACATGCTGGAGGGGAAAAAGGTTTCATTCCTGGTACCCTAACTACGTGGAAAGCGTTGTTTTCTTCAGGAGACTATCATAAAAATATGAATAACATTAACTACATGAAGTGGATATGTGAAAAGCTGCTTCCAAAACTTGAACCTCAATCTGTGCTTGTGATTGACAATGTCCTTTATCATAACATTGAAGTAGAAAAAGCACCCACATCAAATAGCAAGAAAGATGAGGTGAAGCAGTGGTTGATTAAAAAGGGGATTCCTTGTTAAGAAACCATGATGAAATCACAGCTTTACAAACTTATTAAATTGTATAATGGGCAATTCAAAATATATGTTTTGAATGACATTTTGGAAAGTGAAGGGCATGAAGTGTTACACCTCCTGCTCCATCATCCCGACCTCAACCCTATCACACTAATTTGGGCTGAGGTAAAAGGATTTGTCACAAGACAGAACATTTCGTTCAGTCTAAATAAAGTGAGAAGATTGTGTGACAAAAAGTTTACTGTAATGGGTCCTGAAGAGTGGAAACCTAAAATAAAACACGTTCAAGTAGTGGAAGAGTATTACGCGCCACTGGGACCAAACATAGACAATTTTGTGGAGTCCTTCATCATCAACCTTGATAACAACAGCTTTTCAGACAGCTCGGACATGGACAGCAACAGCTCTGATAGTGACTGTGACACGGAAGGAATTGCTGAATTAGTATAATCTTATACAATGGACACAAGTAAGATTTTTACATTTTGCAAGATATTCTTTTGCTTCCTCATAGTTAGCTTTGTGAACTTTTTTCTTGTTTGCTTGATATAAAATAATAAAAATCCATTGATGGTCATTTTAGAAAAGTGTTTAACTCATTATTGTTATTTTATTATTATTATCATCATAATTAGTTTATTAGTTATTAATAGTTTTAAAATTGAGAAAAACACAAAGATTTTTATAAATCTAACACAACAGAGATGTTCCATTCTCTTTCCTGCGATAAAAGAAGATTTGACAGATAAATATATTTTGATTAATCATTCAAGTTCAAGCTATTTTATTTAATTTGATGACATTAAAAAAGTATTTGTCAAAAAAAGTTCACATTTAAAATGTTTGAAAAAGGGAATAAAAATGTGTAATGAACACACTTGGGAAGCCCAATTTGTTGTGAACATAAACACAATTACATAAAACTAATTCAATTTGTACAGGTGCCAGGAAAACAAATGGAATTCAGGTGAGATGAGACATCGTGCCGAGGGGTTGGTCAGTATAGGCAAAGCGATGTTTTTGAGCTGACTAGTACAGTCAGAGTGGCCGGAAGTCAGCTGTGCGCCGGTAGGTGTACATCGTAACAGCTAACTTAACCCTTCAGTCAGTGACAACTTGGTGTAGTATGTTACCCTTCCGACAGTGGAATTTTTTGAAAATTTGTAAAAGGTAATTTAATGCCCCAAAATTGTGAATTTTAATTATAGGGAAACTGATAAAAAATACATAAACGGTATTAAATAGAATGTCTCCACTCTCCGATTTGTCAAAAATAGACACTTTGTCACCCGATTCATAGTTCATAATATATTCATGAATTCAAATAATTACAAAGGTAGTACGTAGGCTTTCACGGCCGGTGTCAAAATGATTAGATAAAACTTCCGGGCTGAAAGGCCGTGGTCGATTGCTTGATGTATTGGAGCTATACGTTTCGGCCGCACCACCGGTGGCCATCTTCAGTAGCAAAATTGTGTTCGAATAGATGACACGCCGAACACGTCCCCAATGAACTGGGAACAAGCAACAGTGAGTTACGGCTACGATGCCTCTATTTATAACTTTTTGGCCGCTTAAGGTGTATCACGCGGACCAATGAGAAGCCAGCTCGTCATTCTTGATTCTGATTGGCCATGGAAAATAAACCATGCCAGACACTATTTAAGGAGATGCTTTCCCCTCGGCGGTTCATAGCGACGGACGCATTCTTATGAATATGGATGGACTCCAGATGCAGGCGAGTGAAGTAACCCCGGACAGAAGACAACACGCGGGCTTCATCAAACATCACCCGGTGATCGTCGTGGGAAAGAGCGTGTTCAGCAACTGCGGACTTTTCTGGCTGGCCCAGGCGGCAGTATCTCCGATGTTCAGAGTGGCGCGTCCGGACACTACGCTTCGTGGTGCCTATGTAGACCTGGCCACACGTACAAGGAATACGCACGACGAGAGTGGATCCCTGGCGTCTTTCACCGGTCGCAGGAACTGTTGGATCTTTTTGGTTGGCTTGAAGATCGTCCTGACGCCCCGCTTACTCAGCAACTTGCCGATGCGGTCAGTCACGCCACGGATGTAGGTCAAGACAGCAGAGCCAACAACCTCAGGCGACACCGACTCGTCCGGCCTACCAGATCTTCTCGGCCGGGCAGCTCTCCTAACCTCCGCAGCAGAATAGCCGTTGGACTGCAGTGCTTCCTCGAGATGCCGAAACTCATCTTCGAGATACTGGGGCTCACAGATTCTTTTTGCCCGGTCTACCAGAGTCTTCAGCACCGCCCTCTTCTGCCTAGGATGATGATTGGAGGACTTGTGCAGATATCTGTCGGTGTGCGTTGGCTTCCTATAAACTTTATGTCCCAAGCTGCCATCGGTCCTTTTCAGGACCAACACATCCAGAAAAGCCAATTGTTCACCACTCTCGCGCTCCATCGTAAACTGTATGCGCGGGTGCACAGCGTTCAGATGTCCAAGGAAGCGTTCCAACTCTTCGTCCCCATGGCTCCAGACCACGAAAGTGTCGTCCACATACCGCAACCAACACTTCGGCTTGAGAGGCGCAGATGAAATTGCCAACTCTTCAAATTTCTCCATATAGAAGTTTGCAACCACAGGGTTGAGAGGACTTCCCATCGCGACGCCATCCAACTGTTCATAGAAGCCGCCATTCCACTGGAACTAGGTCGTTGTTAGGACCTGCCGGAACAAAGCAGTGATGTCCGCCGAGAACAGGTCACCCAAATACCCCAAGACCTCCTGAACAGGAACCATGGTGAAAAGAGAGACCACATCAAAACTCACGAGAACATCGCCAGGCTCCAGCACCAACTCCCGGATCCTCCGGAGGAAATCAGAAGAGTCCCGGACGAAAGAATCCGTCTGCCCGATGTGCGGCTTGAGCAATCCAGTGAGGTGCTTTGCCAAGTTGTAAGTAGGCGAGCCAATAGCACTGACGATGGGCCGCAGCGGAACGTCTCCCTTATGGATCTTCGGTAAACCATAGAGACGAGGGGGAAGGGCCTCCGAACACCGGACGGCCGTCTTCACATCAGGCGCCAGAGAAGATTGCTTAACCAAAGAATCCGTTTTTCTTAGAACAGTAGTAGTCGGATCTTTGTTCAGCCTCCGATAAGTGGCCGGATCTAATAAACCTTCAATCTTCCGCTGGTAGTCTTCGGTGTTCAAGACCACAGTGGCGCTCCCCTTATCCGCAGGCACAATGACAATGGAGTCATCCCCTTTCAATTCCCTCAAGGCTCGCAACTCCGCCCACAGAAGATTGCATTTTGGCGGAGTGGCCCTTCTAAGGGCCCTAGAAGCTTCCAATCGGATTTCATCTGCCTGGTCTCGGGGTAGTCCTCGGATGCCTGCCTCCACGCTCGCAACTATTTCCTCCACCGGTATTGTCTTCGGGGTAACCGCAAACTTCTCACCTTTGGCTAACACCGAGGTCTCATGTGGTGTTAGTTGACGGTTCGATAGATTCACAACCATCCTGTCCATCCTGTCACGATCTAGTACTCTTCCCCCGATGTTCTGGGAACCAAACCGCTCGAATTTGTCACGCTGTCTCTGGCTGGTACTGGCATAACACGACTCGAAGGCATTATATGTAAGCCCATCCAACATCTCCCAATCATGTTGTTGGAGGGAACTGCTGAGATGTAAATGCAGCTTCAACAGTTCTTGATCATTTAGTGCCAACTCTTTCCTCGTGTAGTGTATGCGCTCACGCAGCATGGCAAAAACAAAAACTATGACTTGTGTAAGTTTTAAGTAGTATTAATTTTTATGATTTTAATATTTATGTTTTGTTACAAATAAGTAGGCCTCGTAAGTACATTTTTTCTATTATTTTGTATGAAACACTTTTTTTGCACAGTCTAATATTCAAACATGTATATTCTTCTGCATCCTAATAAATTTCTCCTAATAAAAATTCTTCTGCATATTTAACTATTTCTCATCACAAATATGGATGTGCCTTATACATGAATTACATTTTTTTCAACGAAATGTTACGAAAAAATGGGGGTGCGCATTATACACATGAAAATATGGTAAATTGGTAATTATTTACAAATAAAAGCTGAAGAAACTGGTAGAAGAGAAATTATTAAATGTCTTGACAGCTGTATGATATTCTGGAATCACACAAGGGCTATTCAAAAATTAACTTCAAACTGGCTGGTAAAGGAAAACAAAAATTGAGAAAAATATTTAATTATATACAATAGTTACATGCACATCTATACTACTGTCCCACACTATCACTATCCAAATACATGCTCTTCTTATACTGTTGTGCCAGCTTTGTCAGTCCCTCATTGAAAATGGTCCAAACAAACCTTTATCTTGTTGACACAATTGCACCCTTGCCTGGATTCGGTCCAAAAGTGTACTGATCTTGATTCAGCTGTTGACATGTCATGTGCACCTTCATCTGCCAATCCCATTTGTGTACTTCCATGAAGTGCAAGCCCTTCAAGTATACAGAGTCTGCCCTGCATAACACTCGTGCCCATAACCCCCCCCCCCCAGCAAAGTGGCACACCACCTAATAGTCATACAACCACCATCCAAACTAGACTGTTCAGGATCGTCCTGCAGTGACCACAGCAACGGCTGGACAATTTTGATCCCATCTTTCAATCAATCAAGAACCTCATCATCTGACACAACCCAGGAGTTCAAGGCAAAACCCTAAACTTATTAAGCAGGCAGTGGGATGTTTCAAAAACTACATGACAGCTAGCAATGAAGCAACAACAGCCTCCATGTTTCTTTGGTCACTACTGAAACAGGTAAACAACACAGGCCACTGATTTTTATGTATCAATCTAAATGGATACTAGTTTTTACTAGCCAATGCTGTGCTACTATGGCAACAAGTCAGCATATATCAGCCAATCGGAGGTTAATTTTTTTTTAGTAGCTTTCACAGGCATATATTAGAGACTACAGAGAAAAAAAGAAACTACTGAAAAGGTAATAAAATGTTTTAACACCCACCAGTACATAGACCTTGGAGGGGGGGGGGTCCAATTGAGTCGGCTTCATCAATCTGATTACAGTAAACTGTAATAACACAATAAAAATGTACACTGTTTTATGTTTAGAAGATACTTATAAAATGGACTGATTTTCATGTATTTCATATTTCAAACATATATGCAAATGCTGTGCAATAAAATGTTTGTATACCTAAAAGAGTTAAACTACTAAATTAGCACACTCAGCTGAAAAAAATAATAAAAATAACCTAAAAATTTAGAGATTAACAAAATTCATCTACTTTTTTGACCCTCTAAGGAGGGTGTCCGGGCCCTGTTCATCCCCCTCATAAAAATGCCCCTGAATTAGTGAGCCAGTGACAATAGTCAATAGATGGCACAGGTCGTCTAAAATGTTTTTACTAAAGTGTATTGCAAGTGCATATACAAAACCACTCCGACTTGATAACAAATAAATTTTCAATCTGCTGCAAACAAGGTCACTTAAACAAAATAGTAAAAATTAGAAAAGATTAGGTAAGGATGTGTTCTGTTACTTTTTCAGCAAGAATTCATTTTCAGTATTTTCCTAGACTACGTGTTAAACGAAAATTTTAAAGCATAACACAAATAGAGTAAAAGTTACAACCATGAAATTTATGGACCTGGAATATGTGGATAACATGTGGTTATTAATGTCCAGTACTATAGGTGCACATACAACTACCGGTGCATAGCTGAGCGCTTGGGTCCGGGAGTGGGGAATAAGGAAGGGTGAGGCCCGCGTGGTAAATCATTAACCTTCCTGTAAACATTGACTGTTAACCGCCGATATTGTCAACTACACACAACATACTGTCAACATTGATGAGTGACTAACGATATTGTGAATATACTTTTGTTCTGTAATTCCTCAGTGTGTTTCGCTCATCCTGATTGGTTGGCTTCTGTGAATTATCTATTTTGTAAGTCTTGAGTCAGTAGTCGGTATTGTCCTGCGAATCTCAGTTGAGTTTGTGCTAGTGCTCCGTGTGTCTGTTAGTGAAACCAATAAAATGAAAACTATTAAAATTGTTCACAATGGCTGGCATGAACAGTAGGCTAGCCGGGAAAGTTCTCAATGGTCAAAGCAGGGAAATAAATACCAATTTGTTTGAATTTATGAAGAAAGAAGCTGATGACAAAGAGGTGACAACTCCAATTGTTAGAGCTAGGGAGTAAATTGCTGCTGCTACTGGAGTTTCTGAATTTATGGTGACCATAATAAACACGGAACTACGACAATCTGAAAATTGCAATGAGGGTGATAGACCTACTTCATTTGTTACTCTAAACATGAAGCGAATGAAAGCGAAACCTGTAACTGGACGAGATGAGTTCAATTAGGGTGTTGTGGCCGGTTAGTGCATGAATTTTACACAATAAAAAAACAATTGCCAACAGCAGAACTTTTGAGAGAAGAACTTCAAAAAAGAATAGAGTTTACCAGAAGTAAAAAAAGTGTGCATGTAATCCTGGAAGAACTGGGGTTTCGTTGGAAAAAATTAGGAATAACAGAAAATTACTTATTGATCAATCTGATATCAGAGAACAGAGGATTATTTATCTGCAAGCTGTCAAGAAATATAGAGATGAAGGGCGTCCTATCATTTATTATCATGAAACATACATTCATTCTTCTCATGTATGTGGAAAAGTATGGTCAGACGATTCCAGCCAAGGCATTTATTCTCCAATTTCTAATGGAGATCGTATGATTATTATACATGCTGGAGGGGAAAAAGGTTTCATTCCTGGTACCCTAACTACGTGGAAAGCGTTGTTTTCTTCAGGAGACTATCATAAAAATATGAATAACATTAACTACATGAAGTGGATATGTGAAAAGCTGCTTCCAAAACTTGAACCTCAATCTGTGCTTGTGATTGACAATGTCCTTTATCATAACATTGAAGTAGAAAAAGCACCCACATCAAATAGCAAGAAAGATGAGGTGAAGCAGTGGTTGATTAAAAAGGGGATTCCTTGTTAAGAAACCATGATGAAATCACAGCTTTACAAACTTATTAAATTGTATAATGGGCAATTCAAAATATATGTTTTGAATGACATTTTGGAAAGTGAAGGGCATGAAGTGTTACACCTCCTGCTCCATCATCCCGACCTCAACCCTATCACACTAATTTGGGCTGAGGTAAAAGGATTTGTCACAAGACAGAACATTTCGTTCAGTCTAAATAAAGTGAGAAGATTGTGTGACAAAAAGTTTACTGTAATGGGTCCTGAAGAGTGGAAACCTAAAATAAAACACGTTCAAGTAGTGGAAGAGTATTACGCGCCACTGGGACCAAACATAGACAATTTTGTGGAGTCCTTCATCATCAACCTTGATAACAACAGCTTTTCAGACAGCTCGGACATGGACAGCAACAGCTCTGATAGTGACTGTGACACGGAAGGAATTGCTGAATTAGTATAATCTTATACAATGGACACAAGTAAGATTTTTACATTTTGCAAGATATTCTTTTGCTTCCTCATAGTTAGCTTTGTGAACTTTTTTCTTGTTTGCTTGATATAAAATAATAAAAATCCATTGATGGTCATTTTAGAAAAGTGTTTAACTCATTATTGTTATTTTATTATTATTATCATCATAATTAGTTTATTAGTTATTAATAGTTTTAAAATTGAGAAAAACACAAAGATTTTTATAAATCTAACACAACAGAGATGTTCCATTCTCTTTCCTGCGATAAAAGAAGATTTGACAGATAAATATATTTTGATTAATCATTCAAGTTCAAGCTATTTTATTTAATTTGATGACATTAAAAAAGTATTTGTCAAAAAAAGTTCACATTTAAAATGTTTGAAAAAGGGAATAAAAATGTGTAATGAACACACTTGGGAAGCCCAATTTGTTGTGAACATAAACACAATTACATAAAACTAATTCAATTTGTACAGGTGCCAGGAAAACAAATGGAATTCAGGTGAGATGAGACATCGTGCCGAGGGGTTGGTCAGTATAGGCAAAGCGATGTTTTTGAGCTGACTAGTACAGTCAGAGTGGCCGGAAGTCAGCTGTGCGCCGGTAGGTGTACATCGTAACAGCTAACTTAACCCTTCAGTCAGTGACAACTTGGTGTAGTATGTTACCCTTCCGACAGTGGAATTTTTTGAAAATTTGTAAAAGGTAATTTAATGCCCCAAAATTGTGAATTTTAATTATAGGGAAACTGATAAAAAATACATAAACGGTATTAAATAGAATGTCTCCACTCTCTGATTTGTCAAAAATAGACACTTTGTCACCCGATTCATAGTTCATAATATATTCATGAATTCAAATAATTACAAAGGTAGTACGTAGGCTTTCACGGCCGGTGTCAATATGATTAGATAAAACTTCCGGGCTGAAAGGCCGTGGTCGATTGCTTGATGTATTGGAGCTATACGTTTCGGCCGCACCACCGGTGGCCATCTTCAGTAGCAAAATTGTGTTCGAATAGATGACACGCCGAACACGTCCCCAATGAACTGGGAACAAGCAACAGTGAGTTACGGCTACGATGCCTCTATTTATAACTTTTTGGCCGCTTAAGGTGTATCACGCGGACCAATGAGAAGCCAGCTCGTCATTCTTGATTCTGATTGGCCATGGAAAATAAACCATGCCAGACACTATTTAAGGAGATGCTTTCCCCTCGGCGGTTCATAGCGACGGACGCATTCTTATGAATATGGATGGACTCCAGATGCAGGCGAGTGAAGTAACCCCGGACAGAAGACAACACGCGGGCTTCATCAAACATCACCCGGTGATCGTCGTGGGAAAGAGCGTGTTCAGCAACTGCGGACTTTTCTGGCTGGCCCAGGCGGCAGTATCTCCGATGTTCAGAGTGGCGCGTCCGGACACTACGCTTCGTGGTGCCTATGTAGACCTGGCCACACGTACAAGGAATACGCACGACGAGAGTGGATCCCTGGCGTCTTTCACCGGTCGCAGGAACTGTTGGATCTTTTTGGTTGGCTTGAAGATCGTCCTGACGCCCCGCTTACTCAGCAACTTGCCGATGCGGTCAGTCACGCCACGGATGTAGGTCAAGACAGCAGAGCCAACAACCTCAGGCGACACCGACTCGTCCGGCCTACCAGATCTTCTCGGCCGGGCAGCTCTCCTAACCTCCGCAGCAGAATAGCCGTTGGACTGCAGTGCTTCCTCGAGATGCCGAAACTCATCTTCGAGATACTGGGGCTCACAGATTCTTTTTGCCCGGTCTACCAGAGTCTTCAGCACCGCCCTCTTCTGCCTAGGATGATGATTGGAGGACTTGTGCAGATATCTGTCGGTGTGCGTTGGCTTCCTATAAACTTTATGTCCCAAGCTGCCATCGGTCCTTTTCAGGACCAACACATCCAGAAAAGCCAATTGTTCACCACTCTCGCGCTCCATCGTAAACTGTATGCGCGGGTGCACAGCGTTCAGATGTCCAAGGAAGCGTTCCAACTCTTCGTCCCCATGGCTCCAGACCACGAAAGTGTCGTCCACATACCGCAACCAACACTTCGGCTTGAGAGGCGCAGATGAAATTGCCAACTCTTCAAATTTCTCCATATAGAAGTTTGCAACCACAGGGTTGAGAGGACTTCCCATCGCGACGCCATCCAACTGTTCATAGAAGCCGCCATTCCACTGGAACTAGGTCGTTGTTAGGACCTGCCGGAACAAAGCAGTGATGTCCGCCGAGAACAGGTCACCCAAATACCCCAAGACCTCCTGAACAGGAACCATGGTGAAAAGAGAGACCACATCAAAACTCACGAGAACATCGCCAGGCTCCAGCACCAACTCCCGGATCCTCCGGAGGAAATCAGAAGAGTCCCGGACGAAAGAATCCGTCTGCCCGATGTGCGGCTTGAGCAATCCAGTGAGGTGCTTTGCCAAGTTGTAAGTAGGCGAGCCAATAGCACTGACGATGGGCCGCAGCGGAACGTCTCCCTTATGGATCTTCGGTAAACCATAGAGACGAGGGGGAAGGGCCTCCGAACACCGGACGGCCGTCTTCACATCAGGCGCCAGAGAAGATTGCTTAACCAAAGAATCCGTTTTTCTTAGAACAGTAGTAGTCGGATCTTTGTTCAGCCTCCGATAAGTGGCCGGATCTAATAAACCTTCAATCTTCCGCTGGTAGTCTTCGGTGTTCAAGACCACAGTGGCGCTCCCCTTATCCGCAGGCACAATGACAATGGAGTCATCCCCTTTCAATTCCCTCAAGGCTCGCAACTCCGCCCACAGAAGATTGCATTTTGGCGGAGTGGCCCTTCTAAGGGCCCTAGAAGCTTCCAATCGGATTTCATCTGCCTGGTCTCGGGGTAGTCCTCGGATGCCTGCCTCCACGCTCGCAACTATTTCCTCCACCGGTATTGTCTTCGGGGTAACCGCAAACTTCTCACCTTTGGCTAACACCGAGGTCTCATGTGGTGTTAGTTGACGGTTCGATAGATTCACAACCATCCTGTCCATCCTGTCACGATCTAGTACTCTTCCCCCGATGTTCTGGGAACCAAACCGCTCGAATTTGTCACGCTGTCTCTGGCTGGTACTGGCATAACACGACTCGAAGGCATTATATGTAAGCCCATCCAACATCTCCCAATCATGTTGTTGGAGGGAACTGCTGAGATGTAAATGCAGCTTCAACAGTTCTTGATCATTTAGTGCCAACTCTTTCCTCGTGTAGTGTATGCGCTCACGCAGCATGGCAAAAACAAAAACTATGACTTGTGTAAGTTTTAAGTAGTATTAATTTTTATGATTTTAATATTTATGTTTTGTTACAAATAAGTAGGCCTCGTAAGTACATTTTTTCTATTATTTTGTATGAAACACTTTTTTTGCACAGTCTAATATTCAAACATGTATATTCTTCTGCATCCTAATAAATTTCTCCTAATAAAAATTCTTCTGCATATTTAACTATTTCTCATCACAAATATGGATGTGCCTTATACATGAATTACATTTTTTTCAACGAAATGTTACGAAAAAATGGGGGTGCGCATTATACACATGAAAATATGGTAAATTGGTAATTATTTACAAATAAAAGCTGAAGAAACTGGTAGAAGAGAAATTATTAAATGTCTTGACAGCTGTATGATATTCTGGAATCACACAAGGGCTATTCAAAAATTAACTTCAAACTGGCTGGTAAAGGAAAACAAAAATTGAGAAAAATATTTAATTATATACAATAGTTACATGCACATCTATACTACTGTCCCACACTATCACTATCCAAATACATGCTCTTCTTATACTGTTGTGCCAGCTTTGTCAGTCCCTCATTGAAAATGGTCCAAACAAACCTTTATCTTGTTGACACAATTGCACCCTTGCCTGGATTCGGTCCAAAAGTGTACTGATCTTGATTCAGCTGTTGACATGTCATGTGCACCTTCATCTGCCAATCCCATTTGTGTACTTCCATGAAGTGCAAGCCCTTCAAGTATACAGAGTCTGCCCTGCATAACACTCGTGCCCATAACCCCCCCCCCCCCAACAAAGTGGCACACCACCTAATAGTCATACAACCACCATCCAAACTAGACTGTTCAGGATCGTCCTGCAGTGACCACAGCAACGGCTGGACAATTTTGATCCCATCTTTCAATCAATCAAGAACCTCATCATCTGACACAACCCAGGAGTTCAAGGCAAAACCCTAAACTTATTAAGCAGGCAGTGGGATGTTTCAAAAACTACATGACAGCTAGCAATGAAGCAACAACAGCCTCCATGTTTCTTTGGTCACTACTGAAACAGGTAAACAACACAGGCCACTGATTTTTATGTATCAATCTAAATGGATACTAGTTTTTACTAGCCAATGCTGTGCTACTATGGCAACAAGTCAGCATATATCAGCCAATCGGAGGTTAATTTTTTTTTAGTAGCTTTCACAGGCATATATTAGAGACTACAGAGAAAAAAAGAAACTACTGAAAAGGTAATAAAATGTTTTAACACCCACCAGTACATAGACCTTGGAGGGGGGGGGGTCCAATTGAGTCGGCTTCATCAATCTGATTACAGTAAACTGTAATAACACAATAAAAATGTACACTGTTTTATGTTTAGAAGATACTTATAAAATGGACTGATTTTCATGTATTTCATATTTCAAACATATATGCAAATGCTGTGCAATAAAATGTTTGTATACCTAAAAGAGTTAAACTACTAAATTAGCACACTCAGCTGAAAAAAATAATAAAAATAACCTAAAAATTTAGAGATTAACAAAATTCATCTACTTTTTTGACCCTCTAAGGAGGGTGTCCGGGCCCTGTTCATCCCCCTCATAAAAATGCCCCTGAATTAGTGAGCCAGTGACAATAGTCAATAGATGGCACAGGTCGTCTAAAATGTTTTTACTAAAGTGTATTGCAAGTGCATATACAAAACCACTCCGACTTGATAACAAATAAATTTTCAATCTGCTGCAAACAAGGTCACTTAAACAAAATAGTAAAAATTAGAAAAGATTAGGTAAGGATGTGTTCTGTTACTTTTTCAGCAAGAATTCATTTTCAGTATTTTCCTAGACTACGTGTTAAACGAAAATTTTAAAGCATAACACAAATAGAGTAAAAGTTACAACCATGAAATTTATGGACCTGGAATATGTGGATAACATGTGGTTATTAATGTCCAGTACTATAGGTGCACATACAACTACCGGTGCATAGCTGAGAGCTTGGGTCCGGGAGTGGGGAATAAGGAAGGGTGAGGCCCGCGTGGTAAATCATTAACCTTCCTGTAAACATTGACTGTTAACCGCCGATATTGTCAACTACACACAACATACTGTCAACATTGATGAGTGACTAACGATATTGTGAATATACTTTTGTTCTGTAATTCCTCAGTGTGTTTCCCTCATCCTGATTGGTTGGCTTCTGTGAATTATCTATTTTGTAAGTCTTGAGTCAGTAGTCGGTATTGTCCTGCGAATCTCAGTTGAGTTTGTGCTAGTGCTCCGTGTGTCTGTTAGTGAAACCAATAAAATGAAAACTATTAAAATTGTTCACAATGGCTGGCATGAACAGTAGGCTAGCCGGGAAAGTTCTCAATGGTCAAAGCAGGGAAATAAATACCAATTTGTTTGAATTTATGAAGAAAGAAGCTGATGACAAAGAGGTGACAACTCCAATTGTTAGAGCTAGGGAGTAAATTGCTGCTGCTACTGGAGTTTCTGAATTTATGGTGACCATAATAAACACGGAACTACGACAATCTGAAAATTGCAATGAGGGTGATAGACCTACTTCATTTGTTACTCTAAACATGAAGCGAATGAAAGCGAAACCTGTAACTGGACGAGATGAGTTCAATTAGGGTGTTGTGGCCGGTTAGTGCATGAATTTTACACAATAAAAAAACAATTGCCAACAGCAGAACTTTTGAGAGAAGAACTTCAAAAAAGAATAGAGTTTACCAGAAGTAAAAAAAGTGTGCATGTAATCCTGGAAGAACTGGGGTTTCGTTGGAAAAAATTAGGAATAACAGAAAATTACTTATTGATCAATCTGATATCAGAGAACAGAGGATTATTTATCTGCAAGCTGTCAAGAAATATAGAGATGAAGGGCGTCCTATCATTTATAATCATGAAACATACATTCATTCTTCTCATGTATGTGGAAAAGTATGGTCAGACGATTCCAGCCAAGGCATTTATTCTCCAATTTCTAATGGAGATCGTATGATTATTATACATGCTGGAGGGGAAAAAGGTTTCATTCCTGGTACCCTAACTACGTGGAAAGCGTTGTTTTCTTCAGGAGACTATCATAAAAATATGAATAACATTAACTACATGAAGTGGATATGTGAAAAGCTGCTTCCAAAACTTGAACCTCAATCTGTGCTTGTGATTGACAATGTCCTTTATCATAACATTGAAGTAGAAAAAGCACCCACATCAAATAGCAAGAAAGATGAGGTGAAGCAGTGGTTGATTAAAAAGGGGATTCCTTGTTAAGAAACCATGATGAAATCACAGCTTTACAAACTTATTAAATTGTATAATGGGCAATTCAAAATATATGTTTTGAATGACATTTTGGAAAGTGAAGGGCATGAAGTGTTACACCTCCTGCTCCATCATCCCGACCTCAACCCTATCACACTAATTTGGGCTGAGGTAAAAGGATTTGTCACAAGACAGAACATTTCGTTCAGTCTAAATAAAGTGAGAAGATTGTGTGACAAAAAGTTTACTGTAATGGGTCCTGAAGAGTGGAAACCTAAAATAAAACACGTTCAAGTAGTGGAAGAGTATTACGCGCCACTGGGACCAAACATAGACAATTTTGTGGAGTCCTTCATCATCAACCTTGATAACAACAGCTTTTCAGACAGCTCGGACATGGACAGCAACAGCTCTGATAGTGACTGTGACACGGAAGGAATTGCTGAATTAGTATAATCTTATACAATGGACACAAGTAAGATTTTTACATTTTGCAAGATATTCTTTTGCTTCCTCATAGTTAGCTTTGTGAACTTTTTTCTTGTTTGCTTGATATAAAATAATAAAAATCCATTGATGGTCATTTTAGAAAAGTGTTTAACTCATTATTGTTATTTTATTATTATTATCATCATAATTAGTTTATTAGTTATTAATAGTTTTAAAATTGAGAAAAACACAAAGATTTTTATAAATCTAACACAACAGAGATGTTCCATTCTCTTTCCTGCGATAAAAGAAGATTTGACAGATAAATATATTTTGATTAATCATTCAAGTTCAAGCTATTTTATTTAATTTGATGACATTAAAAAAGTATTTGTCAAAAAAAGTTCACATTTAAAATGTTTGAAAAAGGGAATAAAAATGTGTAATGAACACACTTGGGAAGCCCAATTTGTTGTGAACATAAACACAATTACATAAAACTAATTCAATTTGTACAGGTGCCAGGAAAACAAATGGAATTCAGGTGAGATGAGACATCGTGCCGAGGGGTTGGTCAGTATAGGCAAAGCGATGTTTTTGAGCTGACTAGTACAGTCAGAGTGGCCGGAAGTCAGCTGTGCGCCGGTAGGTGTACATCGTAACAGCTAACTTAACCCTTCAGTCAGTGACAACTTGGTGTAGTATGTTACCCTTCCGACAGTGGAATTTTTTGAAAATTTGTAAAAGGTAATTTAATGCCCCAAAATTGTGAATTTTAATTATAGGGAAACTGATAAAAAATACATAAACGGTATTAAATAGAATGTCTCCACTCTCTGATTTGTCAAAAATAGACACTTTGTCACCCGATTCATAGTTCATAATATATTCATGAATTCAAATAATTACAAAGGTAGTACGTAGGCTTTCACGGCCGGTGTCAATATGATTAGATAAAACTTCCGGGCTGAAAGGCCGTGGTCGATTGCTTGATGTATTGGAGCTATACGTTTCGGCCGCACCACCGGTGGCCATCTTCAGTAGCAAAATTGTGTTCGAATAGATGACACGCCGAACACGTCCCCAATGAACTGGGAACAAGCAACAGTGAGTTACGGCTACGATGCCTCTATTTATAACTTTTTGGCCGCTTAAGGTGTATCACGCGGACCAATGAGAAGCCAGCTCGTCATTCTTGATTCTGATTGGCCATGGAAAATAAACCATGCCAGACACTATTTAAGGAGATGCTTTCCCCTCGGCGGTTCATAGCGACGGACGCATTCTTATGAATATGGATGGACTCCAGATGCAGGCGAGTGAAGTAACCCCGGACAGAAGACAACACGCGGGCTTCATCAAACATCACCCGGTGATCGTCGTGGGAAAGAGCGTGTTCAGCAACTGCGGACTTTTCTGGCTGGCCCAGGCGGCAGTATCTCCGATGTTCAGAGTGGCGCGTCCGGACACTACGCTTCGTGGTGCCTATGTAGACCTGGCCACACGTACAAGGAATACGCACGACGAGAGTGGATCCCTGGCGTCTTTCACCGGTCGCAGGAACTGTTGGATCTTTTTGGTTGGCTTGAAGATCGTCCTGACGCCCCGCTTACTCAGCAACTTGCCGATGCGGTCAGTCACGCCACGGATGTAGGTCAAGACAGCAGAGCCAACAACCTCAGGCGACACCGACTCGTCCGGCCTACCAGATCTTCTCGGCCGGGCAGCTCTCCTAACCTCCGCAGCAGAATAGCCGTTGGACTGCAGTGCTTCCTCGAGATGCCGAAACTCATCTTCGAGATACTGGGGCTCACAGATTCTTTTTGCCCGGTCTACCAGAGTCTTCAGCACCGCCCTCTTCTGCCTAGGATGATGATTGGAGGACTTGTGCAGATATCTGTCGGTGTGCGTTGGCTTCCTATAAACTTTATGTCCCAAGCTGCCATCGGTCCTTTTCAGGACCAACACATCCAGAAAAGCCAATTGTTCACCACTCTCGCGCTCCATCGTAAACTGTATGCGCGGGTGCACAGCGTTCAGATGTCCAAGGAAGCGTTCCAACTCTTCGTCCCCATGGCTCCAGACCACGAAAGTGTCGTCCACATACCGCAACCAACACTTCGGCTTGAGAGGCGCAGATGAAATTGCCAACTCTTCAAATTTCTCCATATAGAAGTTTGCAACCACAGGGTTGAGAGGACTTCCCATCGCGACGCCATCCAACTGTTCATAGAAGCCGCCATTCCACTGGAACTAGGTCGTTGTTAGGACCTGCCGGAACAAAGCAGTGATGTCCGCCGAGAACAGGTCACCCAAATACCCCAAGACCTCCTGAACAGGAACCATGGTGAAAAGAGAGACCACATCAAAACTCACGAGAACATCGCCAGGCTCCAGCACCAACTCCCGGATCCTCCGGAGGAAATCAGAAGAGTCCCGGACGAAAGAATCCGTCTGCCCGATGTGCGGCTTGAGCAATCCAGTGAGGTGCTTTGCCAAGTTGTAAGTAGGCGAGCCAATAGCACTGACGATGGGCCGCAGCGGAACGTCTCCCTTATGGATCTTCGGTAAACCATAGAGACGAGGGGGAAGGGCCTCCGAACACCGGACGGCCGTCTTCACATCAGGCGCCAGAGAAGATTGCTTAACCAAAGAATCCGTTTTTCTTAGAACAGTAGTAGTCGGATCTTTGTTCAGCCTCCGATAAGTGGCCGGATCTAATAAACCTTCAATCTTCCGCTGGTAGTCTTCGGTGTTCAAGACCACAGTGGCGCTCCCCTTATCCGCAGGCACAATGACAATGGAGTCATCCCCTTTCAATTCCCTCAAGGCTCGCAACTCCGCCCACAGAAGATTGCATTTTGGCGGAGTGGCCCTTCTAAGGGCCCTAGAAGCTTCCAATCGGATTTCATCTGCCTGGTCTCGGGGTAGTCCTCGGATGCCTGCCTCCACGCTCGCAACTATTTGCTCCACTGGTATTGTCTTCGGGGTAACCGCAAACTTCTCACCTTTGGCTAACACCGAGGTCTCATGTGGTGTTAGTTGACGGTTCGATAGATTCACAACCATCCTGTCCATCCTGTCACGATCTAGTACTCTTCCCCCGATGTTCTGGGAACCAAACCGCTCGAATTTGTCACGCTGTCTCTGGCTGGTACTGGCATAACACGACTCGAAGGCATTATATGTAAGCCCATCCAACATCTCCCAATCATGTTGTTGGAGGGAACTGCTGAGATGTAAATGCAGCTTCAACAGTTCTTGATCATTTAGTGCCAACTCTTTCCTCGTGTAGTGTATGCGCTCACGCAGCATGGCAAAAACAAAAACTATGACTTGTGTAAGTTTTAAGTAGTATTAATTTTTATGATTTTAATATTTATGTTTTGTTACAAATAAGTAGGCCTCGTAAGTACATTTTTTCTATTATTTTGTATGAAACACTTTTTTTGCACAGTCTAATATTCAAACATGTATATTCTTCTGCATCCTAATAAATTTCTCCTAATAAAAATTCTTCTGCATATTTAACTATTTCTCATCACAAATATGGATGTGCCTTATACATGAATTACATTTTTTTCAACGAAATGTTACGAAAAAATGGGGGTGCGCATTATACACATGAAAATATGGTAAATTGGTAATTATTTACAAATAAAAGCTGAAGAAACTGGTAGAAGAGAAATTATTAAATGTCTTGACAGCTGTATGATATTCTGGAATCACACAAGGGCTATTCAAAAATTAACTTCAAACTGGCTGGTAAAGGAAAACAAAAATTGAGAAAAATATTTAATTATATACAATAGTTACATGCACATCTATACTACTGTCCCACACTATCACTATCCAAATACATGCTCTTCTTATACTGTTGTGCCAGCTTTGTCAGTCCCTCATTGAAAATGGTCCAAACAAACCTTTATCTTGTTGACACAATTGCACCCTTGCCTGGATTCGGTCCAAAAGTGTACTGATCTTGATTCAGCTGTTGACATGTCATGTGCACCTTCATCTGCCAATCCCATTTGTGTACTTCCATGAAGTGCAAGCCCTTCAAGTATACAGAGTCTGCCCTGCATAACACTCGTGCCCATAACCCCCCCCCCCCAGCAAAGTGGCACACCACCTAATAGTCATACAACCACCATCCAAACTAGACTGTTCAGGATCGTCCTGCAGTGACCACAGCAACGGCTGGACAATTTTGATCCCATCTTTCAATCAATCAAGAACCTCATCATCTGACACAACCCAGGAGTTCAAGGCAAAACCCTAAACTTATTAAGCAGGCAGTGGGATGTTTCAAAAACTACATGACAGCTAGCAATGAAGCAACAACAGCCTCCATGTTTCTTTGGTCACTACTGAAACAGGTAAACAACACAGGCCACTGATTTTTATGTATCAATCTAAATGGATACTAGTTTTTACTAGCCAATGCTGTGCTACTATGGCAACAAGTCAGCATATATCAGCCAATCGGAGGTTAATTTTTTTTTAGTAGCTTTCACAGGCATATATTAGAGACTACAGAGAAAAAAAGAAACTACTGAAAAGGTAATAAAATGTTTTAACACCCACCAGTACATAGACCTTGGAGGGGGGGGGGGGTCCAATTGAGTCGGCTTCATCAATCTGATTACAGTAAACTGTAATAACACAATAAAAATGTACACTGTTTTATGTTTAGAAGATACTTATAAAATGGACTGATTTTCATGTATTTCATATTTCAAACATATATGCAAATGCTGTGCAATAAAATGTTTGTATACCTAAAAGAGTTAAACTACTAAATTAGCACACTCAGCTGAAAAAAATAATAAAAATAACCTAAAAATTTAGAGATTAACAAAATTCATCTACTTTTTTGACCCTCTAAGGAGGGTGTCCGGGCCCTGTTCATCCCCCTCATAAAAATGCCCCTGAATTAGTGAGCCAGTGACAATAGTCAATAGATGGCACAGGTCGTCTAAAATGTTTTTACTAAAGTGTATTGCAAGTGCATATACAAAACCACTCCGACTTGATAACAAATAAATTTTCAATCTGCTGCAAACAAGGTCACTTAAACAAAATAGTAAAAATTAGAAAAGATTAGGTAAGGATGTGTTCTGTTACTTTTTCAGCAAGAATTCATTTTCAGTATTTTCCTAGACTACGTGTTAAACGAAAATTTTAAAGCATAACACAAATAGAGTAAAAGTTACAACCATGAAATTTATGGACCTGGAATATGTGGATAACATGTGGTTATTAATGTCCAGTACTATAGGTGCACATACAACTACCGGTGCATAGCTGAGCGCTTGGGTCCGGGAGTGGGGAATAAGGAAGGGTGAGGCCCGCGTGGTAAATCATTAACCTTCCTGTAAACATTGACTGTTAACCGCCGATATTGTCAACTACACACAACATACTGTCAACATTGATGAGTGACTAACGATATTGTGAATATACTTTTGTTCTGTAATTCCTCAGTGTGTTTCCCTCATCCTGATTGGTTGGCTTCTGTGAATTATCTATTTTGTAAGTCTTGAGTCAGTAGTCGGTATTGTCCTGCGAATCTCAGTTGAGTTTGTGCTAGTGCTCCGTGTGTCTGTTAGTGAAACCAATAAAATGAAAACTATTAAAATTGTTCACAATGGCTGGCATGAACAGTAGGCTAGCCGGGAAAGTTCTCAATGGTCAAAGCAGGGAAATAAATACCAATTTGTTTGAATTTATGAAGAAAGAAGCTGATGACAAAGAGGTGACAACTCCAATTGTTAGAGCTAGGGAGTAAATTGCTGCTGCTACTGGAGTTTCTGAATTTATGGTGACCATAATAAACACGGAACTACGACAATCTGAAAATTGCAATGAGGGTGATAGACCTACTTCATTTGTTACTCTAAACATGAAGCGAATGAAAGCGAAACCTGTAACTGGACGAGATGAGTTCAATTAGGGTGTTGTGGCCGGTTAGTGCATGAATTTTACACAATAAAAAAACAATTGCCAACAGCAGAACTTTTGAGAGAAGAACTTCAAAAAAGAATAGAGTTTACCAGAAGTAAAAAAAGTGTGCATGTAATCCTGGAAGAACTGGGGTTTCGTTGGAAAAAATTAGGAATAACAGAAAATTACTTATTGATCAATCTGATATCAGAGAACAGAGGATTATTTATCTGCAAGCTGTCAAGAAATATAGAGATGAAGGGCGTCCTATCATTTATAATCATGAAACATACATTCATTCTTCTCATGTATGTGGAAAAGTATGGTCAGACGATTCCAGCCAAGGCATTTATTCTCCAATTTCTAATGGAGATCGTATGATTATTATACATGCTGGAGGGGAAAAAGGTTTCATTCCTGGTACCCTAACTACGTGGAAAGCGTTGTTTTCTTCAGGAGACTATCATAAAAATATGAATAACATTAACTACATGAAGTGGATATGTGAAAAGCTGCTTCCAAAACTTGAACCTCAATCTGTGCTTGTGATTGACAATGTCCTTTATCATAACATTGAAGTAGAAAAAGCACCCACATCAAATAGCAAGAAAGATGAGGTGAAGCAGTGGTTGATTAAAAAGGGGATTCCTTGTTAAGAAACCATGATGAAATCACAGCTTTACAAACTTATTAAATTGTATAATGGGCAATTCAAAATATATGTTTTGAATGACATTTTGGAAAGTGAAGGGCATGAAGTGTTACACCTCCTGCTCCATCATCCCGACCTCAACCCTATCACACTAATTTGGGCTGAGGTAAAAGGATTTGTCACAAGACAGAACATTTCGTTCAGTCTAAATAAAGTGAGAAGATTGTGTGACAAAAAGTTTACTGTAATGGGTCCTGAAGAGTGGAAACCTAAAATAAAACACGTTCAAGTAGTGGAAGAGTATTACGCGCCACTGGGACCAAACATAGACAATTTTGTGGAGTCCTTCATCATCAACCTTGATAACAACAGCTTTTCAGACAGCTCGGACATGGACAGCAACAGCTCTGATAGTGACTGTGACACGGAAGGAATTGCTGAATTAGTATAATCTTATACAATGGACACAAGTAAGATTTTTACATTTTGCAAGATATTCTTTTGCTTCCTCATAGTTAGCTTTGTGAACTTTTTTCTTGTTTGCTTGATATAAAATAATAAAAATCCATTGATGGTCATTTTAGAAAAGTGTTTAACTCATTATTGTTATTTTATTATTATTATCATCATAATTAGTTTATTAGTTATTAATAGTTTTAAAATTGAGAAAAACACAAAGATTTTTATAAATCTAACACAACAGAGATGTTCCATTCTCTTTCCTGCGATAAAAGAAGATTTGACAGATAAATATATTTTGATTAATCATTCAAGTTCAAGCTATTTTATTTAATTTGATGACATTAAAAAAGTATTTGTCAAAAAAAGTTCACATTTAAAATGTTTGAAAAAGGGAATAAAAATGTGTAATGAACACACTTGGGAAGCCCAATTTGTTGTGAACATAAACACAATTACATAAAACTAATTCAATTTGTACAGGTGCCAGGAAAACAAATGGAATTCAGGTGAGATGAGACATCGTGCCGAGGGGTTGGTCAGTATAGGCAAAGCGATGTTTTTGAGCTGACTAGTACAGTCAGAGTGGCCGGAAGTCAGCTGTGCGCCGGTAGGTGTACATCGTAACAGCTAACTTAACCCTTCAGTCAGTGACAACTTGGTGTAGTATGTTACCCTTCCGACAGTGGAATTTTTTGAAAATTTGTAAAAGGTAATTTAATGCCCCAAAATTGTGAATTTTAATTATAGGGAAACTGATAAAAAATACATAAACGGTATTAAATAGAATGTCTCCACTCTCTGATTTGTCAAAAATAGACACTTTGTCACCCGATTCATAGTTCATAATATATTCATGAATTCAAATAATTACAAAGGTAGTACGTAGGCTTTCACGGCCGGTGTCAATATGATTAGATAAAACTTCCGGGCTGAAAGGCCGTGGTCGATTGCTTGATGTATTGGAGCTATACGTTTCGGCCGCACCACCGGTGGCCATCTTCAGTAGCAAAATTGTGTTCGAATAGATGACACGCCGAACACGTCCCCAATGAACTGGGAACAAGCAACAGTGAGTTACGGCTACGATGCCTCTATTTATAACTTTTTGGCCGCTTAAGGTGTATCACGCGGACCAATGAGAAGCCAGCTCGTCATTCTTGATTCTGATTGGCCATGGAAAATAAACCATGCCAGACACTATTTAAGGAGATGCTTTCCCCTCGGCGGTTCATAGCGACGGACGCATTCTTATGAATATGGATGGACTCCAGATGCAGGCGAGTGAAGTAACCCCGGACAGAAGACAACACGCGGGCTTCATCAAACATCACCCGGTGATCGTCGTGGGAAAGAGCGTGTTCAGCAACTGCGGACTTTTCTGGCTGGCCCAGGCGGCAGTATCTCCGATGTTCAGAGTGGCGCGTCCGGACACTACGCTTCGTGGTGCCTATGTAGACCTGGCCACACGTACAAGGAATACGCACGACGAGAGTGGATCCCTGGCGTCTTTCACCGGTCGCAGGAACTGTTGGATCTTTTTGGTTGGCTTGAAGATCGTCCTGACGCCCCGCTTACTCAGCAACTTGCCGATGCGGTCAGTCACGCCACGGATGTAGGTCAAGACAGCAGAGCCAACAACCTCAGGCGACACCGACTCGTCCGGCCTACCAGATCTTCTCGGCCGGGCAGCTCTCCTAACCTCCGCAGCAGAATAGCCGTTGGACTGCAGTGCTTCCTCGAGATGCCGAAACTCATCTTCGAGATACTGGGGCTCACAGATTCTTTTTGCCCGGTCTACCAGAGTCTTCAGCACCGCCCTCTTCTGCCTAGGATGATGATTGGAGGACTTGTGCAGATATCTGTCGGTGTGCGTTGGCTTCCTATAAACTTTATGTCCCAAGCTGCCATCGGTCCTTTTCAGGACCAACACATCCAGAAAAGCCAATTGTTCACCACTCTCGCGCTCCATCGTAAACTGTATGCGCGGGTGCACAGCGTTCAGATGTCCAAGGAAGCGTTCCAACTCTTCGTCCCCATGGCTCCAGACCACGAAAGTGTCGTCCACATACCGCAACCAACACTTCGGCTTGAGAGGCGCAGATGAAATTGCCAACTCTTCAAATTTCTCCATATAGAAGATTGCAACCACAGGGTTGAGAGGACTTCCCATCGCGACGCCATCCAACTGTTCATAGAAGCCGCCATTCCACTGGAACTAGGTCGTTGTTAGGACCTGCCGGAACAAAGCAGTAATGTCCGCCGAGAACAGGTCACCCAAATACCCCAAGACCTCCTGAACAGGAACCATGGTGAAAAGAGAGACCACATCAAAACTCACGAGAACATCGCCAGGCTCCAGCACCAACTCCCGGATCCTCCGGAGGAAATCAGAAGAGTCCCGGACGAAAGAATCCGTTTGCCCGATGTGCGGCTTGAGCAATCCAGTGAGGTGCTTTGCCAAGTTGTAAGTAGGCGAGCCAATAGCACTGACGATGGGCCGCAGCGGAACGTCTTCCTTATGGATCTTTGGTAAACCATAGAGACGAGGGGGAAGGGCCTCCGAACACCGGACGGCCGTCTTCACATCAGGTGCCAGAGAAGATTGCTTAACCAAAGAATCCGTTTTTCTTAGAACAGTAGTAGTCGGATCTTTGTTCAGCCTCCGATAAGTGGCCGGATCTAATAAACCTTCAATCTTCCGCTGGTAGTCTTCGGTGTTCAAGACCACAGTGGCGCTTCCCTTATCCGCAGGCACAATGACAATGGAGTCATCCCCTTTCAATTCCCTCAAGGCTCGCAACTCCGCCGACAGAAGATTGCATTTTGGCGGAGTGGCCCTTCTAAGGGCCCTAGAAGCTTCCAATCGGATTTCATCTGCCTGGTCTCGGGGTAGTCCTCGGATGCCTGCCTCCACGCTCGCAACTATTTCCTCCACCGGTATTGTCTTCGGGGTAACCGCAAACTTCTCACCTTTGGCTAACACCGAGGTCTCATGTGGTGTTAGTTGACGGTTCGATAGATTCACAACCATCCTGTCCATCCTGCCACGATCTAGTACTCTTCCCCCGATGTTCTGGGAACCAAACCGCTCGAATTTGTCACGCTGTCTCTGGCTGGTACTGGCATAACACGACTCGAAGGCATTATATGTAAGCCCATCCAACATCTCCCAATCATGTTGTTGGAGGGAACTGCTGAGATGTAAATGCAGCTTCAACAGTTCTTGATCATTTAGTGCCAACTCTTTCCTCGTGTAGTGTATGCGCTCACGCAGCATGGCAAAAACAATAACTATGACTTGTGTAAGTTTTAAGTAGTATTAATTTTTATGATTTTAATATTTATGTTTTGTTACAAATAAGTAGGCCTCGTAAGTACATTTTTTCTATTATTTTGTATGAAACACTTTTTTTGCACAGTCTAATATTCAAACATGTATATTCTTCTGCATCCTAATAAATTTCTCCTAATAAAAATTCTTCTGCATATTTAACTATTTCTCATCACAAATATGGATGTGCCTTATACATGAATTACATTTTTTTCAACGAAATGTTACGAAAAAATGGGGGTGCGCATTATACACATGAAAATATGGTAAATTGGTAATTATTTACAAATAAAAGCTGAAGAAACTGGTAGAAGAGAAATTATTAAATGTCTTGACAGCTGTATGATATTCTGGAATCACACAAGGGCTATTCAAAAATTAACTTCAAACTGGCTGGTAAAGGAAAACAAAAATTGAGAAAAATATTTAATTATATACAATAGTTACATGCACATCTATACTACTGTCCCACACTATCACTATCCAAATACATGCTCTTCTTATACTGTTGTGCCAGCTTTGTCAGTCCCTCATTGAAAATGGTCCAAACAAACCTTTATCTTGTTGACACAATTGCACCCTTGCCTGGATTCGGTCCAAAAGTGTACTGATCTTGATTCAGCTGTTGACATGTCATGTGCACCTTCATCTGCCAATCCCATTTGTGTACTTCCATGAAGTGCAAGCCCTTCAAGTATACAGAGTCTGCCCTGCATAACACTCGTGCCCATAACCCCCCCCCCCCAGCAAAGTGGCACACCACCTAATAGTCATACAACCACCATCCAAACTAGACTGTTCAGGATCGTCCTGCAGTGACCACAGCAACGGCTGGACAATTTTGATCCCATCTTTCAATCAATCAAGAACCTCATCATCTGACACAACCCAGGAGTTCAAGGCAAAACCCTAAACTTATTAAGCAGGCAGTGGGATGTTTCAAAAACTACATGACAGCTAGCAATGAAGCAACAACAGCCTCCATGTTTCTTTGGTCACTACTGAAACAGGTAAACAACACAGGCCACTGATTTTTATGTATCAATCTAAATGGATACTAGTTTTTACTAGCCAATGCTGTGCTACTATGGCAACAAGTCAGCATATATCAGCCAATCGGAGGTTAATTTTTTTTTAGTAGCTTTCACAGGCATATATTAGAGACTACAGAGAAAAAAAGAAACTACTGAAAAGGTAATAAAATGTTTTAACACCCACCAGTACATAGACCTTGGAGGGGGGGGGGTCCAATTGAGTCGGCTTCATCAATCTGATTACAGTAAACTGTAATAACACAATAAAAATGTACACTGTTTTATGTTTAGAAGATACTTATAAAATGGACTGATTTTCATGTATTTCATATTTCAAACATATATGCAAATGCTGTGCAATAAAATGTTTGTATACCTAAAAGAGTTAAACTACTAAATTAGCACACTCAGCTGAAAAAAATAATAAAAATAACCTAAAAATTTAGAGATTAACAAAATTCATCTACTTTTTTGACCCTCTAAGGAGGGTGTCCGGGCCCTGTTCATCCCCCTCATAAAAATGCCCCTGAATTAGTGAGCCAGTGACAATAGTCAATAGATGGCACAGGTCGTCTAAAATGTTTTTACTAAAGTGTATTGCAAGTGCATATACAAAACCACTCCGACTTGATAACAAATAAATTTTCAATCTGCTGCAAACAAGGTCACTTAAACAAAATAGTAAAAATTAGAAAAGATTAGGTAAGGATGTGTTCTGTTACTTTTTCAGCAAGAATTCATTTTCAGTATTTTCCTAGACTACGTGTTAAACGAAAATTTTAAAGCATAACACAAATAGAGTAAAAGTTACAACCATGAAATTTATGGACCTGGAATATGTGGATAACATGTGGTTATTAATGTCCAGTACTATAGGTGCACATACAACTACCGGTGCATAGCTGAGCGCTTGGGTCCGGGAGTGGGGAATAAGGAAGGGTGAGGCCCGCGTGGTAAATCATTAACCTTCCTGTAAACATTGACTGTTAACCGCCGATATTGTCAACTACACACAACATACTGTCAACATTGATGAGTGACTAACGATATTGTGAATATACTTTTGTTCTGTAATTCCTCAGTGTGTTTCCCTCATCCTGATTGGTTGGCTTCTGTGAATTATCTATTTTGTAAGTCTTGAGTCAGTAGTCGGTATTGTCCTGCGAATCTCAGTTGAGTTTGTGCTAGTGCTCCGTGTGTCTGTTAGTGAAACCAATAAAATGAAAACTATTAAAATTGTTCACAATGGCTGGCATGAACAGTAGGCTAGCCGGGAAAGTTCTCAATGGTCAAAGCAGGGAAATAAATACCAATTTGTTTGAATTTATGAAGAAAGAAGCTGATGACAAAGAGGTGACAACTCCAATTGTTAGAGCTAGGGAGTAAATTGCTGCTGCTACTGGAGTTTCTGAATTTATGGTGACCATAATAAACACGGAACTACGACAATCTGAAAATTGCAATGAGGGTGATAGACCTACTTCATTTGTTACTCTAAACATGAAGCGAATGAAAGCGAAACCTGTAACTGGACGAGATGAGTTCAATTAGGGTGTTGTGGCCGGTTAGTGCATGAATTTTACACAATAAAAAAACAATTGCCAACAGCAGAACTTTTGAGAGAAGAACTTCAAAAAAGAATAGAGTTTACCAGAAGTAAAAAAAGTGTGCATGTAATCCTGGAAGAACTGGGGTTTCGTTGGAAAAAATTAGGAATAACAGAAAATTACTTATTGATCAATCTGATATCAGAGAACAGAGGATTATTTATCTGCAAGCTGTCAAGAAATATAGAGATGAAGGGCGTCCTATCATTTATAATCATGAAACATACATTCATTCTTCTCATGTATGTGGAAAAGTATGGTCAGACGATTCCAGCCAAGGCATTTATTCTCCAATTTCTAATGGAGATCGTATGATTATTATACATGCTGGAGGGGAAAAAGGTTTCATTCCTGGTACCCTAACTACGTGGAAAGCGTTGTTTTCTTCAGGAGACTATCATAAAAATATGAATAACATTAACTACATGAAGTGGATATGTGAAAAGCTGCTTCCAAAACTTGAACCTCAATCTGTGCTTGTGATTGACAATGTCCTTTATCATAACATTGAAGTAGAAAAAGCACCCACATCAAATAGCAAGAAAGATGAGGTGAAGCAGTGGTTGATTAAAAAGGGGATTCCTTGTTAAGAAACCATGATGAAATCACAGCTTTACAAACTTATTAAATTGTATAATGGGCAATTCAAAATATATGTTTTGAATGACATTTTGGAAAGTGAAGGGCATGAAGTGTTACACCTCCTGCTCCATCATCCCGACCTCAACCCTATCACACTAATTTGGGCTGAGGTAAAAGGATTTGTCACAAGACAGAACATTTCGTTCAGTCTAAATAAAGTGAGAAGATTGTGTGACAAAAAGTTTACTGTAATGGGTCCTGAAGAGTGGAAACCTAAAATAAAACACGTTCAAGTAGTGGAAGAGTATTACGCGCCACTGGGACCAAACATAGACAATTTTGTGGAGTCCTTCATCATCAACCTTGATAACAACAGCTTTTCAGACAGCTCGGACATGGACAGCAACAGCTCTGATAGTGACTGTGACACGGAAGGAATTGCTGAATTAGTATAATCTTATACAATGGACACAAGTAAGATTTTTACATTTTGCAAGATATTCTTTTGCTTCCTCATAGTTAGCTTTGTGAACTTTTTTCTTGTTTGCTTGATATAAAATAATAAAAATCCATTGATGGTCATTTTAGAAAAGTGTTTAACTCATTATTGTTATTTTATTATTATTATCATCATAATTAGTTTATTAGTTATTAATAGTTTTAAAATTGAGAAAAACACAAAGATTTTTATAAATCTAACACAACAGAGATGTTCCATTCTCTTTCCTGCGATAAAAGAAGATTTGACAGATAAATATATTTTGATTAATCATTCAAGTTCAAGCTATTTTATTTAATTTGATGACATTAAAAAAGTATTTGTCAAAAAAAGTTCACATTTAAAATGTTTGAAAAAGGGAATAAAAATGTGTAATGAACACACTTGGGAAGCCCAATTTGTTGTGAACATAAACACAATTACATAAAACTAATTCAATTTGTACAGGTGCCAGGAAAACAAATGGAATTCAGGTGAGATGAGACATCGTGCCGAGGGGTTGGTCAGTATAGGCAAAGCGATGTTTTTGAGCTGACTAGTACAGTCAGAGTGGCCGGAAGTCAGCTGTGCGCCGGTAGGTGTACATCGTAACAGCTAACTTAACCCTTCAGTCAGTGACAACTTGGTGTAGTATGTTACCCTTCCGACAGTGGAATTTTTTGAAAATTTGTAAAAGGTAATTTAATGCCCCAAAATTGTGAATTTTAATTATAGGGAAACTGATAAAAAATACATAAACGGTATTAAATAGAATGTCTCCACTCTCTGATTTGTCAAAAATAGACACTTTGTCACCCGATTCATAGTTCATAATATATTCATGAATTCAAATAATTACAAAGGTAGTACGTAGGCTTTCACGGCCGGTGTCAATATGATTAGATAAAACTTCCGGGCTGAAAGGCCGTGGTCGATTGCTTGATGTATTGGAGCTATACGTTTCGGCCGCACCACCGGGTGGCCATCTTCAGTATGCAAAATTGTGTTCGAATAGATGACACGCCGAACACGTCCCCAATGAACTGGGAACAAGCAACAGTGAGTTACGGGCTACGATGCCTCTATTTATAACTTTTTGGCCGCTTAAGGTGTATCACGCGGACCAATGAGAAGCCAGCTCGTCATTCTTGATTCTGATTGGCCATGGAAAATAAACCATGCCAGACACTATTTAAGGAGATGCTTTCCCCTCGGCGGTTTCATAGCGACGGACGCATTCTTATGAATATGGATGGACTCCAGATGCAGGCGAGTGAAGTAACCCCGGACAGAAGACAACACGCGGGCTTCATCAAACATCACCCGGTGATCGTCGTGGGAAAGAGCGTGTTCAGCAACTGCGGACTTTTCTGGCTGGCCCAGGCGGCAGTATCTCCGATGTTCAGAGTGGCGCGTCCGGACACTACGCTTCGTGGTGCCTATGTAGACCTGGCCACACGTACAAGGAATACGCACGACGAGAGTGGATCCCTGGCGTCTTTCACCGGTCGCAGGAACTGTTGGATCTTTTTGGTTGGCTTGAAGATCGTCCTGACGCCCCGCTTACTCAGCAACTTGCCGATGCGGTCAGTCACGCCACGGATGTAGGTCAAGACAGCAGAGCCAACAACCTCAGGCGACACCGACTCGTCCGGCCTACCAGATCTTCTCGGCCGGGCAGCTCTCCTAACCTCCGCAGCAGAATAGCCGTTGGACTGCAGTGCTTCCTCGAGATGCCGAAACTCATCTTCGAGATACTGGGGGCTCACAGATTCTTTTTGCCCGGTCTACCAGAGTCTTCAGCACCGCCCTCTTCTGCCTAGGATGATGATTGGAGGACTTGTGCAGATATCTGTCGGTGTGCGTTGGCTTCCTATAGAACTTTATGTCCCAAGCTGCCATCGGTCCTTTTCAGGACCAACACATCCAGAAAAGCCAATTGTTCACCACTCTCGCGCTCCATCGTAAACTGTATGCGCGGGTGCACAGCGTTCAGATGTCCAAGGAAGCGTTCCAACTCTTCGTCCCCATGGCTCCAGACCACGAAAGTGTCGTCCACATACCGCAACCAACACTTCGGCTTGAGAGGCGCAGATGAAATTGCCAACTCTTCAAATTTCTCCATATAGAAGTTTGCAACCACAGGGTTGAGAGGACTTCCATCGCGACGCCATCCAACTGTTTCATAGAAGCCGCCATTCCACTGGAACTAGGTCGTTGTTAGGACCTGCCGGAACAAAGCAGTGATGTTCGCCGAGAACAGGTCACCCAAATACCCCAAGACCTCCTGAACAGGAACCATGGTGAAAAGAGAGACCACATCAAAACTCACGAGAACATCGCCAGGCTCCAGCACCAACTCCCGGATCCTCCGGAGGAAATCAGAAGAGTCCCGGACGAAAGAATCCGTCTGCCCGATGTGCGGCTTGAGCAATCCAGTGAGGTGCTTTGCCAAGTTGGTAAGTAGGCGAGCCAATAGCACTGACGATGGGCCGCAGCGGAACGTCTCCCTTATGGATCTTCGGTAAACCATAGAGACGAGGGGGAAGGGGCCTCCGAACACCGGACGGCCGTCTTCACATCAGGCGCCAGAGAAGATTGCTTAACCAAAGAATCCGTTTTTTCTTAGAACAGTAGTAGTCGGATCTTTGTTCAGCCTCCGATAAGTGGCCGGATCTAATAAACCTTCAATCTTCCGCTGGTAGTCTTCGGTGTTCAAGACCAACAGTGGCGCTCCCCTTATCCGCAGGCACAATGACAATGGAGTCATCCCCTTTCAATTCCCTCAAGGCTCGCAACTCCGCCCACAGAAGATTGCATTTTGGCGGAGTGGCCCTTCTAAGGGCCCTAGAAGCTTCCAATCGGATTTCATCTGCCTGGTCTCGGGGTAGTCCTCGGATGCCTGCCTCCACGCTCGCAACTATTTCCTCCACCGGTATTGTCTTCGGGGGTAACCGCAAACTTCTCACCTTTGGCTAACACCGAGGTCTCATGTGGGTGTTAGTTGACGGTTCGATAGATTCACAACCATCCTGTCCATCCTGTCACGATCTAGTACTCTTCCCCCGATGTTCTGGGAACCAAACCGCTCGAATTTGTCACGCTGTCTCTGGCTGGTACTGGCATAACACGACTCGAAGGCATTATATGTAAGCCCATCCAACATCTCCCAATCATGTTGTTGGAGGGAACTGCTGAGATGTAAATGCAGCTTCAACAGTTCTTGATCATTTAGTGCCAACTCTTTCCTCGTGTAGTGTATGCGCTCACGCAGCATGGCAAAAACAAAAACTATGACTTGTGTAAGTTTTAAGTAGTATTAATTTTTATGATTTTAATATTTATGTTTTGTTACAAATAAGTAGGCCTCGTAAGTACATTTTTTCTATTATTTTGTATGAAACACTTTTTTTGCACAGTCTAATATTCAAACATGTATATTCTTCTGCATCCTAATAAATTTCTCCTAATAAAAATTCTTCTGCATATTTAACTATTTCTCATCACAAATATGGATGTGCCTTATACATGAATTACATTTTTTTCAACGAAATGTTACGAAAAAATGGGGGTGCGCATTATACACATGAAAATATGGTAAATTGGTAATTATTTACAAATAAAAGCTGAAGAAACTGGTAGAAGAGAAATTATTAAATGTCTTGACAGCTGTATGATATTCTGGAATCACACAAGGGCTATTCAAAAATTAACTTCAAACTGGCTGGTAAAGGAAAACAAAAATTGAGAAAAATATTTAATTATATACAATAGTTACATGCACATCTATACTACTGTCCCACACTATCACTATCCAAATACATGCTCTTCTTATACTGTTGTGCCAGCTTTGTCAGTCCCTCATTGAAAATGGTCCAAACAAACCTTTATCTTGTTGACACAATTGCACCCTTGCCTGGATTCGGTCCAAAAGTGTACTGATCTTGATTCAGCTGTTGACATGTCATGTGCACCTTCATCTGCCAATCCCATTTGTGTACTTCCATGAAGTGCAAGCCCTTCAAGTATACAGAGTCTGCCCTGCATAACACTCGTGCCCATAACCCCCCCCCCCCCCAGCAAAGTGGCACACCACCTAATAGTCATACAACCACCATCCAAACTAGACTGTTCAGGATCGTCCTGCAGTGACCACAGCAACGGCTGGACAATTTTGATCCCATCTTTCAATCAATCAAGACCTCATCATCTGACACAACCCAGGAGTTCAAGGCAAAACCCTAAACTTATTAAGCAGGCAGTGGGATGTTTCAAAAACTACATGACAGCTAGCAATGAAGCAACAACAGCCTCCATGTTTCTTTGGTCACTACTGAAACAGGTAAACAACACAGGCCACTGATTTTTATGTATCAATCTAAATGGATACTAGTTTTTACTAGCCAAATGCTGTGCTACTATGGCAACAAGTCAGCATATATCAGCCAATCGGAGGGTTAATTTTTTTTTTAGTAGCTTTCACAGGCATATATTAGAGACTACAGAGAAAAAAAGAAACTACTGAAAAGGTAATAAAATGTTTTAACACCCACCAGTACATAGACCTTGGAGGGGGGGGGGTCCAATTGAGTCGGCTTCATCAATCTGATTACAGTAAACTGTAATAACACAATAAAAATGTACACTGTTTTATGTTTAGAAGATACTTATAAAATGGACTGATTTTCATGTATTTCATATTTCAAACATATATGCAAATGCTGTGCAATAAAATGTTTGTATACCTAAAAGAGTTAAACTACTAAATTAGCACACTCAGCTGAAAAAAAATAATAAAAATAACCTAAAAATTTAGAGATTAACAAAATTCATCTACTTTTTTGACCCTCTAAGGAGTCCGGGCCCTGTTCATCCCCCTCATAAAAATGCCCCTGAATTAGTGAGCCAGTGACAATAGTCAATAGATGGCACAGGTCGTCTAAAATGTTTTTACTAAAGTGTATTGCAAGTGCATATACAAAACCACTCCGACTTGATAACAAATAAATTTTCAATCTGCTGCAAACAAGGTCACTTAAACAAAATAGTAAAAATTAGAAAAGATTAGGTAAGGATGTGTTCTGTTACTTTTTCAGCAAGAATTCATTTTCAGTATTTTCCTAGACTACGTGTTAAACGAAAATTTTAAAGCATAACACAAATAGAGTAAAAGTTACAACCATGAAATTTATGGACCTGGAATATGTGGATAACATGTGGTTATTAATGTCCAGTACTATAGGTGCACATACAACTACCGGTGCATAGCTGAGCGCTTGGGTCCGGGAGTGGGGAATAAGGAAGGGTGAGGCCCGCGTGGTAAATCATTAACCTTCCTGTAAACATTGACTGTTAACCGCCGATATTGTCAACTACACACAACATACTGTCAACATTGATGAGTGACTAACGATATTGTGAATATACTTTTGTTCTGTAATTCCTCAGTGTGTTTCCCTCATCCTGATTGGTTGGCTTCTGTGAATTATCTATTTTGTAAGTCTTGAGTCAGTAGTCGGTATTGTCCTGCGAATCTCAGTTGAGTTTGTGCTAGTGCTCCGTGTGTCTGTTAGTGAAACCAATAAAATGAAAACTATTAAAATTGTTCACAATGGCTGGCATGAACAGTAGGCTAGCCGGGAAAGTTCTCAATGGTCAAAGCAGGGAAATAAATACCAATTTGTTTGAATTTATGAAGAAAGAAGCTGATGACAAAGAGGTGACAACTCCAATTGTTAGAGCTAGGGAGTAAATTGCTGCTGCTACTGGAGTTTCTGAATTTATGGTGACCATAATAAACACGGAACTACGACAATCTGAAAATTGCAATGAGGGTGATAGACCTACTTCATTTGTTACTCTAAACATGAAGCGAATGAAAGCGAAACCTGTAACTGGACGAGATGAGTTCAATTAGGGTGTTGTGGCCGGTTAGTGCATGAATTTTACACAATAAAAAAACAATTGCCAACAGCAGAACTTTTGAGAGAAGAACTTCAAAAAAGAATAGAGTTTACCAGAAGTAAAAAAAGTGTGCATGTAATCCTGGAAGAACTGGGGTTTCGTTGGAAAAAATTAGGAATAACAGAAAATTACTTATTGATCAATCTGATATCAGAGAACAGAGGATTATTTATCTGCAAGCTGTCAAGAAATATAGAGATGAAGGGCGTCCTATCATTTATAATCATGAAACATACATTCATTCTTCTCATGTATGTGGAAAAGTATGGTCAGACGATTCCAGCCAAGGCATTTATTCTCCAATTTCTAATGGAGATCGTATGATTATTATACATGCTGGAGGGGAAAAAGGTTTCATTCCTGGTACCCTAACTACGTGGAAAGCGTTGTTTTCTTCAGGAGACTATCATAAAAATATGAATAACATTAACTACATGAAGTGGATATGTGAAAAGCTGCTTCCAAAACTTGAACCTCAATCTGTGCTTGTGATTGACAATGTCCTTTATCATAACATTGAAGTAGAAAAAGCACCCACATCAAATAGCAAGAAAGATGAGGTGAAGCAGTGGTTGATTAAAAAGGGGATTCCTTGTTAAGAAACCATGATGAAATCACAGCTTTACAAACTTATTAAATTGTATAATGGGCAATTCAAAATATATGTTTTGAATGACATTTTGGAAAGTGAAGGGCATGAAGTGTTACACCTCCTGCTCCATCATCCCGACCTCAACCCTATCACACTAATTTGGGCTGAGGTAAAAGGATTTGTCACAAGACAGAACATTTCGTTCAGTCTAAATAAAGTGAGAAGATTGTGTGACAAAAAGTTTACTGTAATGGGTCCTGAAGAGTGGAAACCTAAAATAAAACACGTTCAAGTAGTGGAAGAGTATTACGCGCCACTGGGACCAAACATAGACAATTTTGTGGAGTCCTTCATCATCAACCTTGATAACAACAGCTTTTCAGACAGCTCGGACATGGACAGCAACAGCTCTGATAGTGACTGTGACACGGAAGGAATTGCTGAATTAGTATAATCTTATACAATGGACACAAGTAAGATTTTTACATTTTGCAAGATATTCTTTTGCTTCCTCATAGTTAGCTTTGTGAACTTTTTTCTTGTTTGCTTGATATAAAATAATAAAAATCCATTGATGGTCATTTTAGAAAAGTGTTTAACTCATTATTGTTATTTTATTATTATTATCATCATAATTAGTTTATTAGTTATTAATAGTTTTAAAATTGAGAAAAACACAAAGATTTTTATAAATCTAACACAACAGAGATGTTCCATTCTCTTTCCTGCGATAAAAGAAGATTTGACAGATAAATATATTTTGATTAATCATTCAAGTTCAAGCTATTTTATTTAATTTGATGACATTAAAAAAGTATTTGTCAAAAAAAGTTCACATTTAAAATGTTTGAAAAAGGGAATAAAAATGTGTAATGAACACACTTGGGAAGCCCAATTTGTTGTGAACATAAACACAATTACATAAAACTAATTCAATTTGTACAGGTGCCAGGAAAACAAATGGAATTCAGGTGAGATGAGACATCGTGCCGAGGGGTTGGTCAGTATAGGCAAAGCGATGTTTTTGAGCTGACTAGTACAGTCAGAGTGGCCGGAAGTCAGCTGTGCGCCGGTAGGTGTACATCGTAACAGCTAACTTAACCCTTCAGTCAGTGACAACTTGGTGTAGTATGTTACCCTTCCGACAGTGGAATTTTTTGAAAATTTGTAAAAGGTAATTTAATGCCCCAAAATTGTGAATTTTAATTATAGGGAAACTGATAAAAAATACATAAACGGTATTAAATAGAATGTCTCCACTCTCTGATTTGTCAAAAATAGACACTTTGTCACCCGATTCATAGTTCATAATATATTCATGAATTCAAATAATTACAAAGGTAGTACGTAGGCTTTCACGGCCGGTGTCAATATGATTAGATAAAACTTCCGGGCTGAAAGGCCGTGGTCGATTGCTTGATGTATTGGAGCTATACGTTTCGGCCGCACCACCGGTGGCCATCTTCAGTAGCAAAATTGTGTTCGAATAGATGACACGCCGAACACGTCCCCAATGAACTGGGAACAAGCAACAGTGAGTTACGGCTACGATGCCTCTATTTATAACTTTTTGGCCGCTTAAGGTGTATCACGCGGACCAATGAGAAGCCAGCTCGTCATTCTTGATTCTGATTGGCCATGGAAAATAAACCATGCCAGACACTATTTAAGGAGATGCTTTCCCCTCGGCGGTTCATAGCGACGGACGCATTCTTATGAATATGGATGGACTCCAGATGCAGGCGAGTGAAGTAACCCCGGACAGAAGACAACACGCGGGCTTCATCAAACATCACCCGGTGATCGTCGTGGGAAAGAGCGTGTTCAGCAACTGCGGACTTTTCTGGCTGGCCCAGGCGGCAGTATCTCCGATGTTCAGAGTGGCGCGTCCGGACACTACGCTTCGTGGTGCCTATGTAGACCTGGCCACACGTACAAGGAATACGCACGACGAGAGTGGATCCCTGGCGTCTTTCACCGGTCGCAGGAACTGTTGGATCTTTTTGGTTGGCTTGAAGATCGTCCTGACGCCCCGCTTACTCAGCAACTTGCCGATGCGGTCAGTCACGCCACGGATGTAGGTCAAGACAGCAGAGCCAACAACCTCAGGCGACACCGACTCGTCCGGCCTACCAGATCTTCTCGGCCGGGCAGCTCTCCTAACCTCCGCAGCAGAATAGCCGTTGGACTGCAGTGCTTCCTCGAGATGCCGAAACTCATCTTCGAGATACTGGGGCTCACAGATTCTTTTTGCCCGGTCTACCAGAGTCTTCAGCACCGCCCTCTTCTGCCTAGGATGATGATTGGAGGACTTGTGCAGATATCTGTCGGTGTGCGTTGGCTTCCTATAAACTTTATGTCCCAAGCTGCCATCGGTCCTTTTCAGGACCAACACATCCAGAAAAGCCAATTGTTCACCACTCTCGCGCTCCATCGTAAACTGTATGCGCGGGTGCACAGCGTTCAGATGTCCAAGGAAGCGTTCCAACTCTTCGTCCCCATGGCTCCAGACCACGAAAGTGTCGTCCACATACCGCAACCAACACTTCGGCTTGAGAGGCGCAGATGAAATTGCCAACTCTTCAAATTTCTCCATATAGAAGTTTGCAACCACAGGGTTGAGAGGACTTCCCATCGCGACGCCATCCAACTGTTCATAGAAGCCGCCATTCCACTGGAACTAGGTCGTTGTTAGGACCTGCCGGAACAAAGCAGTGATGTCCGCCGAGAACAGGTCACCCAAATACCCCAAGACCTCCTGAACAGGAACCATGGTGAAAAGAGAGACCACATCAAAACTCACGAGAACATCGCCAGGCTCCAGCACCAACTCCCGGATCCTCCGGAGGAAATCAGAAGAGTCCCGGACGAAAGAATCCGTTTGCCCGATGTGCGGCTTGAGCAATCCAGTGAGGTGCTTTGCCAAGTTGTAAGTAGGCGAGCCAATAGCACTGACGATGGGCCGCAGCGGAACGTCTTCCTTATGGATCTTTGGTAAACCATAGAGACGAGGGGGAAGGGCCTCCGAACACCGGACGGCCGTCTTCACATCAGGTGCCAGAGAAGATTGCTTAACCAAAGAATCCGTTTTTCTTAGAACAGTAGTAGTCGGATCTTTGTTCAGCCTCCGATAAGTGGCCGGATCTAATAAACCTTCAATCTTCCGCTGGTAGTCTTCGGTGTTCAAGACCACAGTGGCGCTTCCCTTATCCGCAGGCACAATGACAATGGAGTCATCCCCTTTCAATTCCCTCAAGGCTCGCAACTCCGCCGACAGAAGATTGCATTTTGGCGGAGTGGCCCTTCTAAGGGCCCTAGAAGCTTCCAATCGGATTTCATCTGCCTGGTCTCGGGGTAGTCCTCGGATGCCTGCCTCCACGCTCGCAACTATTTCCTCCACCGGTATTGTCTTCGGGGTAACCGCAAACTTCTCACCTTTGGCTAACACCGAGGTCTCATGTGGTGTTAGTTGACGGTTCGATAGATTCACAACCATCCTGTCCATCCTGCCACGATCTAGTACTCTTCCCCCGATGTTCTGGGAACCAAACCGCTCGAATTTGTCACGCTGTCTCTGGCTGGTACTGGCATAACACGACTCGAAGGCATTATATGTAAGCCCATCCAACATCTCCCAATCATGTTGTTGGAGGGAACTGCTGAGATGTAAATGCAGCTTCAACAGTTCTTGATCATTTAGTGCCAACTCTTTCCTCGTGTAGTGTATGCGCTCACGCAGCATGGCAAAAACAATAACTATGACTTGTGTAAGTTTTAAGTAGTATTAATTTTTATGATTTTAATATTTATGTTTTGTTACAAATAAGTAGGCCTCGTAAGTACATTTTTTCTATTATTTTGTATGAAACACTTTTTTTGCACAGTCTAATATTCAAACATGTATATTCTTCTGCATCCTAATAAATTTCTCCTAATAAAAATTCTTGTGCATATTTAACTATTTCTCATCACAAATATGGATGTGCCTTATACATGAATTACATTTTTTTCAACGAAATGTTACGAAAAAATGGGGGTGCGCATTATACACATGAAAATATGGTAAATTGGTAATTATTTACAAATAAAAGCTGAAGAAACTGGTAGAAGAGAAATTATTAAATGTCTTGACAGCTGTATGATATTCTGGAATCACACAAGGGCTATTCAAAAATTAACTTCAAACTGGCTGGTAAAGGAAAACAAAAATTGAGAAAAATATTTAATTATATACAATAGTTACATGCACATCTATACTACTGTCCCACACTATCACTATCCAAATACATGCTCTTCTTATACTGTTGTGCCAGCTTTGTCAGTCCCTCATTGAAAATGGTCCAAACAAACCTTTATCTTGTTGACACAATTGCACCCTTGCCTGGATTCGGTCCAAAAGTGTACTGATCTTGATTCAGCTGTTGACATGTCATGTGCACCTTCATCTGCCAATCCCATTTGTGTACTTCCATGAAGTGCAAGCCCTTCAAGTATACAGAGTCTGCCCTGCATAACACTCGTGCCCATAACCCCCCCCCCCAGCAAAGTGGCACACCACCTAATAGTCATACAACCACCATCCAAACTAGACTGTTCAGGATCGTCCTGCAGTGACCACAGCAACGGCTGGACAATTTTGATCCCATCTTTCAATCAATCAAGAACCTCATCATCTGACACAACCCAGGAGTTCAAGGCAAAACCCTAAACTTATTAAGCAGGCAGTGGGATGTTTCAAAAACTACATGACAGCTAGCAATGAAGCAACAACAGCCTCCATGTTTCTTTGGTCACTACTGAAACAGGTAAACAACACAGGCCACTGATTTTTATGTATCAATCTAAATGGATACTAGTTTTTACTAGCCAATGCTGTGCTACTATGGCAACAAGTCAGCATATATCAGCCAATCGGAGGTTAATTTTTTTTTAGTAGCTTTCACAGGCATATATTAGAGACTACAGAGAAAAAAAGAAACTACTGAAAAGGTAATAAAATGTTTTAACACCCACCAGTACATAGACCTTGGAGGGGGGGGGGTCCAATTGAGTCGGCTTCATCAATCTGATTACAGTAAACTGTAATAACACAATAAAAATGTACACTGTTTTATGTTTAGAAGATACTTATAAAATGGACTGATTTTCATGTATTTCATATTTCAAACATATATGCAAATGCTGTGCAATAAAATGTTTGTATACCTAAAAGAGTTAAACTACTAAATTAGCACACTCAGCTGAAAAAAATAATAAAAATAACCTAAAAATTTAGAGATTAACAAAATTCATCTACTTTTTTGACCCTCTAAGGAGGGTGTCCGGGCCCTGTTCATCCCCCTCATAAAAATGCCCCTGAATTAGTGAGCCAGTGACAATAGTCAATAGATGGCACAGGTCGTCTAAAATGTTTTTACTAAAGTGTATTGCAAGTGCATATACAAAACCACTCCGACTTGATAACAAATAAATTTTCAATCTGCTGCAAACAAGGTCACTTAAACAAAATAGTAAAAATTAGAAAAGATTAGGTAAGGATGTGTTCTGTTACTTTTTCAGCAAGAATTCATTTTCAGTATTTTCCTAGACTACGTGTTAAACGAAAATTTTAAAGCATAACACAAATAGAGTAAAAGTTACAACCATGAAATTTATGGACCTGGAATATGTGGATAACATGTGGTTATTAATGTCCAGTACTATAGGTGCACATACAACTACCGGTGCATAGCTGAGCGCTTGGGTCCGGGAGTGGGGAATAAGGAAGGGTGAGGCCCGCGTGGTAAATCATTAACCTTCCTGTAAACATTGACTGTTAACCGCCGATATTGTCAACTACACACAACATACTGTCAACATTGATGAGTGACTAACGATATTGTGAATATACTTTTGTTCTGTAATTCCTCAGTGTGTTTCGCTCATCCTGATTGGTTGGCTTCTGTGAATTATCTATTTTGTAAGTCTTGAGTCAGTAGTCGGTATTGTCCTGCGAATCTCAGTTGAGTTTGTGCTAGTGCTCCGTGTGTCTGTTAGTGAAACCAATAAAATGAAAACTATTAAAATTGTTCACAATGGCTGGCATGAACAGTAGGCTAGCCGGGAAAGTTCTCAATGGTCAAAGCAGGGAAATAAATACCAATTTGTTTGAATTTATGAAGAAAGAAGCTGATGACAAAGAGGTGACAACTCCAATTGTTAGAGCTAGGGAGTAAATTGCTGCTGCTACTGGAGTTTCTGAATTTATGGTGACCATAATAAACACGGAACTACGACAATCTGAAAATTGCAATGAGGGTGATAGACCTACTTCATTTGTTACTCTAAACATGAAGCGAATGAAAGCGAAACCTGTAACTGGACGAGATGAGTTCAATTAGGGTGTTGTGGCCGGTTAGTGCATGAATTTTACACAATAAAAAAACAATTGCCAACAGCAGAACTTTTGAGAGAAGAACTTCAAAAAAGAATAGAGTTTACCAGAAGTAAAAAAAGTGTGCATGTAATCCTGGAAGAACTGGGGTTTCGTTGGAAAAAATTAGGAATAACAGAAAATTACTTATTGATCAATCTGATATCAGAGAACAGAGGATTATTTATCTGCAAGCTGTCAAGAAATATAGAGATGAAGGGCGTCCTATCATTTATAATCATGAAACATACATTCATTCTTCTCATGTATGTGGAAAAGTATGGTCAGACGATTCCAGCCAAGGCATTTATTCTCCAATTTCTAATGGAGATCGTATGATTATTATACATGCTGGAGGGGAAAAAGGTTTCATTCCTGGTACCCTAACTACGTGGAAAGCGTTGTTTTCTTCAGGAGACTATCATAAAAATATGAATAACATTAACTACATGAAGTGGATATGTGAAAAGCTGCTTCCAAAACTTGAACCTCAATCTGTGCTTGTGATTGACAATGTCCTTTATCATAACATTGAAGTAGAAAAAGCACCCACATCAAATAGCAAGAAAGATGAGGTGAAGCAGTGGTTGATTAAAAAGGGGATTCCTTGTTAAGAAACCATGATGAAATCACAGCTTTACAAACTTATTAAATTGTATAATGGGCAATTCAAAATATATGTTTTGAATGACATTTTGGAAAGTGAAGGGCATGAAGTGTTACACCTCCTGCTCCATCATCCCGACCTCAACCCTATCACACTAATTTGGGCTGAGGTAAAAGGATTTGTCACAAGACAGAACATTTCGTTCAGTCTAAATAAAGTGAGAAGATTGTGTGACAAAAAGTTTACTGTAATGGGTCCTGAAGAGTGGAAACCTAAAATAAAACACGTTCAAGTAGTGGAAGAGTATTACGCGCCACTGGGACCAAACATAGACAATTTTGTGGAGTCCTTCATCATCAACCTTGATAACAACAGCTTTTCAGACAGCTCGGACATGGACAGCAACAGCTCTGATAGTGACTGTGACACGGAAGGAATTGCTGAATTAGTATAATCTTATACAATGGACACAAGTAAGATTTTTACATTTTGCAAGATATTCTTTTGCTTCCTCATAGTTAGCTTTGTGAACTTTTTTCTTGTTTGCTTGATATAAAATAATAAAAATCCATTGATGGTCATTTTAGAAAAGTGTTTAACTCATTATTGTTATTTTATTATTATTATCATCATAATTAGTTTATTAGTTATTAATAGTTTTAAAATTGAGAAAAACACAAAGATTTTTATAAATCTAACACAACAGAGATGTTCCATTCTCTTTCCTGCGATAAAAGAAGATTTGACAGATAAATATATTTTGATTAATCATTCAAGTTCAAGCTATTTTATTTAATTTGATGACATTAAAAAAGTATTTGTCAAAAAAAGTTCACATTTAAAATGTTTGAAAAAGGGAATAAAAATGTGTAATGAACACACTTGGGAAGCCCAATTTGTTGTGAACATAAACACAATTACATAAAACTAATTCAATTTGTACAGGTGCCAGGAAAACAAATGGAATTCAGGTGAGATGAGACATCGTGCCGAGGGGTTGGTCAGTATAGGCAAAGCGATGTTTTTGAGCTGACTAGTACAGTCAGAGTGGCCGGAAGTCAGCTGTGCGCCGGTAGGTGTACATCGTAACAGCTAACTTAACCCTTCAGTCAGTGACAACTTGGTGTAGTATGTTACCCTTCCGACAGTGGAATTTTTTGAAAATTTGTAAAAGGTAATTTAATGCCCCAAAATTGTGAATTTTAATTATAGGGAAACTGATAAAAAATACATAAACGGTATTAAATAGAATGTCTCCACTCTCCGATTTGTCAAAAATAGACACTTTGCCACCCGATTCATAGTTCATAATATATTCATGAATTCAAATAATTACAAAGGTAGTACGTAGGCTTTCACGGCCGGTGTCAATATGATTAGATAAAACTTCCGGGCTGAAAGGCCGTGGTCGATTGCTTGATGTATTGGAGCTATACGTTTCGGCCGCACCACCGGTGGCCATCTTCAGTAGCAAAATTGTGTTCGAATAGATGACACGCCGAACACGTCCCCAATGAACTGGGAACAAGCAACAGTGAGTTACGGCTACGATGCCTCTATTTATAACTTTTTGGCCGCTTAAGGTGTATCACGCGGACCAATGAGAAGCCAGCTCGTCATTCTTGATTCTGATTGGCCATGGAAAATAAACCATGCCAGACACTATTTAAGGAGATGCTTTCCCCTCGGCGGTTCATAGCGACGGACGCATTCTTATGAATATGGATGGACTCCAGATGCAGGCGAGTGAAGTAACCCCGGACAGAAGACAACACGCGGGCTTCATCAAACATCACCCGGTGATCGTCGTGGGAAAGAGCGTGTTCAGCAACTGCGGACTTTTCTGGCTGGCCCAGGCGGCAGTATCTCCGATGTTCAGAGTGGCGCGTCCGGACACTACGCTTCGTGGTGCCTATGTAGACCTGGCCACACGTACAAGGAATACGCACGACGAGAGTGGATCCCTGGCGTCTTTCACCGGTCGCAGGAACTGTTGGATCTTTTTGGTTGGCTTGAAGATCGTCCTGACGCCCCGCTTACTCAGCAACTTGCCGATGCGGTCAGTCACGCCACGGATGTAGGTCAAGACAGCAGAGCCAACAACCTCAGGCGACACCGACTCGTCCGGCCTACCAGATCTTCTCGGCCGGGCAGCTCTCCTAACCTCCGCAGCAGAATAGCCGTTGGACTGCAGTGCTTCCTCGAGATGCCGAAACTCATCTTCGAGATACTGGGGCTCACAGATTCTTTTTGCCCGGTCTACCAGAGTCTTCAGCACCGCCCTCTTCTGCCTAGGATGATGATTGGAGGACTTGTGCAGATATCTGTCGGTGTGCGTTGGCTTCCTATAAACTTTATGTCCCAAGCTGCCATCGGTCCTTTTCAGGACCAACACATCCAGAAAAGCCAATTGTTCACCACTCTCGCGCTCCATCGTAAACTGTATGCGCGGGTGCACAGCGTTCAGATGTCCAAGGAAGCGTTCCAACTCTTCGTCCCCATGGCTCCAGACCACGAAAGTGTCGTCCACATACCGCAACCAACACTTCGGCTTGAGAGGCGCAGATGAAATTGCCAACTCTTCAAATTTCTCCATATAGAAGTTTGCAACCACAGGGTTGAGAGGACTTCCCATCGCAACGCCATCCAACTGTTCATAGAAGCCGCCATTCCACTGGAAGTAGGTCGTTGTTAGGACCTGCCGGAACAAAGCAGTGATGTCCGCCGAGAACAGGTCACCCAAATACCCCAAGACCTCCTGAACAGGAACCATGGTGAAAAGAGAGACCACATCAAAACTCACGAGAACATCGCCAGGCTCCAGCACCAACTCCCGGATCCTCCGGAGGAAATCAGAAGAGTCCCGGACGAAAGAATCCGTCTGCCCGATGTGCGGCTTGAGCAATCCAGTGAGGTGCTTTGCCAAGTTGTAAGTAGGCGAGCCAATAGCACTGACGATGGGCCGCAGCGGAACGTCTCCCTTATGGATCTTCGGTAAACCATAGAGACGAGGGGGAAGGGCCTCCGAACACCGGACGGCCGTCTTCACATCAGGCGCCAGAGAAGATTGCTTAACCAAAGAATCCGTTTTTCTTAGAACAGTAGTAGTCGGATCTTTGTTCAGCCTCCGATAAGTGGCCGGATCTAATAAACCTTCAATCTTCCGCTGGTAGTCTTCGGTGTTCAAGACCACAGTGGCGCTCCCCTTATCCGCAGGCACAATGACAATGGAGTCATCCCCTTTCAATTCCCTCAAGGCTCGCAACTCCGCCGACAGAAGATTGCATTTTGGCGGAGTGGCCCTTCTAAGGGCCCTAGAAGCTTCCAATCGGATTTCATCTGCCTGGTCTCGGGGTAGTCCTCGGATGCCTGCCTCCACGCTCGCAACTATTTCCTCCACCGGTATTGTCTTCGGGGTAACCGCAAACTTCTCACCTTTGGCTAACACCGAGGTCTCATGTGGTGTTAGTTGACGGTTCGATAGATTCACAACCATCCTGTCCATCCTGTCACGATCTAGTACTCTTCCCCCGATGTTCTGGGAACCAAACCGCTCGAATTTGTCACGCTGTCTCTGGCTGGTACTGGCATAACACGACTCGAAGGCATTATATGTAAGCCCATCCAACATCTCCCAATCATGTTGTTGGAGGGAACTGCTGAGATGTAAATGCAGCTTCAACAGTTCTTGATCATTTAGTGCCAACTCTTTCCTCGTGTAGTGTATGCGCTCACGCAGCATGGCAAAAACAAAAACTATGACTTGTGTAAGTTTTAAGTAGTATTAATTTTTATGATTTTAATATTTATGTTTTGTTACAAATAAGTAGGCCTCGTAAGTACATTTTTTCTATTATTTTGTATGAAACACTTTTTTTGCACAGTCTAATATTCAAACATGTATATTCTTCTGCATCCTAATAAATTTCTCCTAATAAAAATTCTTCTGCATATTTAACTATTTCTCATCACAAATATGGATGTGCCTTATACATGAATTACATTTTTTTCAACGAAATGTTACGAAAAAATGGGGGTGCGCATTATACACATGAAAATATGGTAAATTGGTAATTATTTACAAATAAAAGCTGAAGAAACTGGTAGAAGAGAAATTATTAAATGTCTTGACAGCTGTATGATATTCTGGAATCACACAAGGGCTATTCAAAAATTAACTTCAAACTGGCTGGTAAAGGAAAACAAAAATTGAGAAAAATATTTAATTATATACAATAGTTACATGCACATCTATACTACTGTCCCACACTATCACTATCCAAATACATGCTCTTCTTATACTGTTGTGCCAGCTTTGTCAGTCCCTCATTGAAAATGGTCCAAACAAACCTTTATCTTGTTGACACAATTGCACCCTTGCCTGGATTCGGTCCAAAAGTGTACTGATCTTGATTCAGCTGTTGACATGTCATGTGCACCTTCATCTGCCAATCCCATTTGTGTACTTCCATGAAGTGCAAGCCCTTCAAGTATACAGAGTCTGCCCTGCATAACACTCGTGCCCATAACCCCCCCCCCCCGCAGCAAAGTGGCACACCACCTAATAGTCATACAACCACCATCCAAACTAGACTGTTCAGGATCGTCCTGCAGTGACCACAGCAACGGCTGGACAATTTTGATCCCATCTTTCAATCAATCAAGAACCTCATCATCTGACACAACCCAGGAGTTCAAGGCAAAACCCTAAACTTATTAAGCAGGCAGTGGGATGTTTCAAAAACTACATGACAGCTAGCAATGAAGCAACAACAGCCTCCATGTTTCTTTGGTCACTACTGAAACAGGTAAACAACACAGGCCACTGATTTTTATGTATCAATCTAAATGGATACTAGTTTTTACTAGCCAATGCTGTGCTACTATGGCAACAAGTCAGCATATATCAGCCAATCGGAGGTTAATTTTTTTTTAGTAGCTTTCACAGGCATATATTAGAGACTACAGAGAAAAAAAGAAACTACTGAAAAGGTAATAAAATGTTTTAACACCCACCAGTACATAGACCTTGGAGGGGGGGGGGTCCAATTGAGTCGGCTTCATCAATCTGATTACAGTAAACTGTAATAACACAATAAAAATGTACACTGTTTTATGTTTAGAAGATACTTATAAAATGGACTGATTTTCATGTATTTCATATTTCAAACATATATGCAAATGCTGTGCAATAAAATGTTTGTATACCTAAAAGAGTTAAACTACTAAATTAGCACACTCAGCTGAAAAAAATAATAAAAATAACCTAAAAATTTAGAGATTAACAAAATTCATCTACTTTTTTGACCCTCTAAGGAGGGTGTCCGGGCCCTGTTCATCCCCCTCATAAAAATGCCCCTGAATTAGTGAGCCAGTGACAATAGTCAATAGATGGCACAGGTCGTCTAAAATGTTTTTACTAAAGTGTATTGCAAGTGCATATACAAAACCACTCCGACTTGATAACAAATAAATTTTCAATCTGCTGCAAACAAGGTCACTTAAACAAAATAGTAAAAATTAGAAAAGATTAGGTAAGGATGTGTTCTGTTACTTTTTCAGCAAGAATTCATTTTCAGTATTTTCCTAGACTACGTGTTAAACGAAAATTTTAAAGCATAACACAAATAGAGTAAAAGTTACAACCATGAAATTTATGGACCTGGAATATGTGGATAACATGTGGTTATTAATGTCCAGTACTATAGGTGCACATACAACTACCGGTGCATAGCTGAGCGCTTGGGTCCGGGAGTGGGGAATAAGGAAGGGTGAGGCCCGCGTGGTAAATCATTAACCTTCCTGTAAACATTGACTGTTAACCGCCGATATTGTCAACTACACACAACATACTGTCAACATTGATGAGTGACTAACGATATTGTGAATATACTTTTGTTCTGTAATTCCTCAGTGTGTTTCGCTCATCCTGATTGGTTGGCTTCTGTGAATTATCTATTTTGTAAGTCTTGAGTCAGTAGTCGGTATTGTCCTGCGAATCTCAGTTGAGTTTGTGCTAGTGCTCCGTGTGTCTGTTAGTGAAACCAATAAAATGAAAACTATTAAAATTGTTCACAATGGCTGGCATGAACAGTAGGCTAGCCGGGAAAGTTCTCAATGGTCAAAGCAGGGAAATAAATACCAATTTGTTTGAATTTATGAAGAAAGAAGCTGATGACAAAGAGGTGACAACTCCAATTGTTAGAGCTAGGGAGTAAATTGCTGCTGCTACTGGAGTTTCTGAATTTATGGTGACCATAATAAACACGGAACTACGACAATCTGAAAATTGCAATGAGGGTGATAGACCTACTTCATTTGTTACTCTAAACATGAAGCGAATGAAAGCGAAACCTGTAACTGGACGAGATGAGTTCAATTAGGGTGTTGTGGCCGGTTAGTGCATGAATTTTACACAATAAAAAAACAATTGCCAACAGCAGAACTTTTGAGAGAAGAACTTCAAAAAAGAATAGAGTTTACCAGAAGTAAAAAAAGTGTGCATGTAATCCTGGAAGAACTGGGGTTTCGTTGGAAAAAATTAGGAATAACAGAAAATTACTTATTGATCAATCTGATATCAGAGAACAGAGGATTATTTATCTGCAAGCTGTCAAGAAATATAGAGATGAAGGGCGTCCTAACATTTATAATCATGAAACATACATTCATTCTTCTCATGTATGTGGAAAAGTATGGTCAGACGATTCCAGCCAAGGCATTTATTCTCCAATTTCTAATGGAGATCGTATGATTATTATACATGCTGGAGGGGAAAAAGGTTTCATTCCTGGTACCCTAACTACGTGGAAAGCGTTGTTTTCTTCAGGAGACTATCATAAAAATATGAATAACATTAACTACATGAAGTGGATATGTGAAAAGCTGCTTCCAAAACTTGAACCTCAATCTGTGCTTGTGATTGACAATGTCCTTTATCATAACATTGAAGTAGAAAAAGCACCCACATCAAATAGCAAGAAAGATGAGGTGAAGCAGTGGTTGATTAAAAAGGGGATTCCTTGTTAAGAAACCATGATGAAATCACAGCTTTACAAACTTATTAAATTGTATAATGGGCAATTCAAAATATATGTTTTGAATGACATTTTGGAAAGTGAAGGGCATGAAGTGTTACACCTCCTGCTCCATCATCCCGACCTCAACCCTATCACACTAATTTGGGCTGAGGTAAAAGGATTTGTCACAAGACAGAACATTTCGTTCAGTCTAAATAAAGTGAGAAGATTGTGTGACAAAAAGTTTACTGTAATGGGTCCTGAAGAGTGGAAACCTAAAATAAAACACGTTCAAGTAGTGGAAGAGTATTACGCGCCACTGGGACCAAACATAGACAATTTTCTGGAGTCCTTCATCATCAACCTTGATAACAACAGCTTTTCAGACAGCTCGGACATGGACAGCAACAGCTCTGATAGTGACTGTGACACGGAAGGAATTGCTGAATTAGTATAATCTTATACAATGGACACAAGTAAGATTTTTACATTTTGCAAGATATTCTTTTGCTTCCTCATAGTTAGCTTTGTGAACTTTTTTCTTGTTTGCTTGATATAAAATAATAAAAATCCATTGATGGTCATTTTAGAAAAGTGTTTAACTCATTATTGTTATTTTATTATTATTATCATCATAATTAGTTTATTAGTTATTAATAGTTTTAAAATTGAGAAAAACACAAAGATTTTTATAAATCTAACACAACAGAGATGTTCCATTCTCTTTCCTGCGATAAAAGAAGATTTGACAGATAAATATATTTTGATTAATCATTCAAGTTCAAGCTATTTTATTTAATTTGATGACATTAAAAAAGTATTTGTCAAAAAAAGTTCACATTTAAAATGTTTGAAAAAGGGAATAAAAATGTGTAATGAACACACTTGGGAAACCCAATTTGTTGTGAACATAAACACAATTACATAAAACTAATTCAATTTGTACAGGTGCCAGGAAAACAAATGGAATTCAGGTGAGATGAGACATCGTGCCGAGGGGTTGGTCAGTATAGGCAAAGCGATGTTTTTGAGCTGACTAGTACAGTCAGAGTGGCCGGAAGTCAGCTGTGCGCCGGTAGGTGTACATCGTAACAGCTAACTTAACCCTTCAGTCAGTGACAACTTGGTGTAGTATGTTACCCTTCCGACAGTGGAATTTTTTGAAAATTTGTAAAAGGTAATTTAATGCCCCAAAATTGTGAATTTTAATTATAGGGAAACTGATAAAAAATACATAAACGGTATTAAATAGAATGTCTCCACTCTCCGATTTGTCAAAAATAGACACTTTGTCACCCGATTCATAGTTCATAATATATTCATGAATTCAAATAATTACAAAGGTAGTACGTAGGCTTTCACGGCTGGTGTCAATATGATTAGATAAAACTTCCGGGCTGAAAGGCCGTGGTCGATTGCTTGATGTATTGGAGCTATACGTTTCGGCCGCACCACCGGTGGCCATCTTCAGTAGCAAAATTGTGTTCGAATAGATGACACGCCGAACACGTCCCCAATGAACTGGGAACAAGCAACAGTGAGTTACGGCTACGATGCCTCTATTTATAACTTTTTGGCCGCTTAAGGTGTATCACGCGGACCAATGAGAAGCCAGCTCGTCATTCTTGATTCTGATTGGCCATGGAAAATAAACCATGCCAGACACTATTTAAGGAGATGCTTTCCCCTCGGCGGTTCATAGCGACGGACGCATTCTTATGAATATGGATGGACTCCAGATGCAGGCGAGTGAAGTAACCCCGGACAGAAGACAACACGCGGGCTTCATCAAACATCACCCGGTGATCGTCGTGGGAAAGAGCGTGTTCAGCAACTGCGGACTTTTCTGGCTGGCCCAGGCGGCAGTATCTCCGATGTTCAGAGTGGCGCGTCCGGACACTACGCTTCGTGGTGCCTATGTAGACCTGGCCACACGTACAAGGAATACGCACGACGAGAGTGGATCCCTGGCGTCTTTCACCGGTCGCAGGAACTGTTGGATCTTTTTGGTTGGCTTGAAGATCGTCCTGACGCCCCGCTTACTCAGCAACTTGCCGATGCGGTCAGTCACGCCACGGATGTAGGTCAAGACAGCAGAGCCAACAACCTCAGGCGACACCGACTCGTCCGGCCTACCAGATCTTCTCGGCCGGGCAGCTCTCCTAACCTCCGCAGCAGAATAGCCGTTGGACTGCAGTGCTTCCTCGAGATGCCGAAACTCATCTTCGAGATACTGGGGCTCACAGATTCTTTTTGCCCGGTCTACCAGAGTCTTCAGCACCGCCCTCTTCTGCCTAGGATGATGATTGGAGGACTTGTGCAGATATCTGTCGGTGTGCGTTGGCTTCCTATAAACTTTATGTCCCAAGCTGCCATCGGTCCTTTTCAGGACCAACACATCCAGAAAAGCCAATTGTTCACCACTCTCGCGCTCCATCGTAAACTGTATGCGCGGGTGCACAGCGTTCAGATGTCCAAGGAAGCGTTCCAACTCTTCGTCCCCATGGCTCCAGACCACGAAAGTGTCGTCCACATACCGCAACCAACACTTCGGCTTGAGAGGCGCAGATGAAATTGCCAACTCTTCAAATTTCTCCATATAGAAGTTTGCAACCACAGGGTTGAGAGGACTTCCCATCGCGACGCCATCCAACTGTTCATAGAAGCCGCCATTCCACTGGAAGTAGGTCGTTGTTAGGACCTGCCGGAACAAAGCAGTGATGTCCGCCGAGAACAGGTCACCCAAATACCCCAAGACCTCCTGAACAGGAACCATGGTGAAAAGAGAGACCACATCAAAACTCACGAGAACATCGCCAGGCTCCAGCACCAACTCCCGGATCCTCCGGAGGAAATCAGAAGAGTCCCGGACGAAAGAATCCGTCTGCCCGATGTGCGGCTTGAGCAATCCAGTGAGGTGCTTTGCCAAGTTGTAAGTAGGCGAGCCAATAGCACTGACGATGGGCCGCAGCGGAACGTCTCCCTTATGGATCTTCGGTAAACCATAGAGACGAGGGGGAAGGGCCTCCGAACACCGGACGGCCGTCTTCACATCAGGCGCCAGAGAAGATTGCTTAACCAAAGAATCCGTTTTTCTTAGAACAGTAGTAGTCGGATCTTTGTTCAGCCTCCGATAAGTGGCCGGATCTAATAAACCTTCAATCTTCCGCTGGTAGTCTTCGGTGTTCAAGACCACAGTGGCGCTCCCCTTATCCGCAGGCACAATGACAATGGAGTCATCCCCTTTCAATTCCCTCAAGGCTCGCAACTCCGCCGACAGAAGATTGCATTTTGGCGGAGTGGCCCTTCTAAGGGCCCTAGAAGCTTCCAATCGGATTTCATCTGCCTGGTCTCGGGGTAGTCCTCGGATGCCTGCCTCCACGCTCGCAACTATTTCCTCCACCGGTATTGTCTTCGGGGTAACCGCAAACTTCTCACCTTTGGCTAACACCGAGGTCTCATGTGGTGTTAGTTGACGGTTCGATAGATTCACAACCATCCTGTCCATCCTGTCACGATCTAGTACTCTTCCCCCGATGTTCTGGGAACCAAACCGCTCGAATTTGTCACGCTGTCTCTGGCTGGTACTGGCATAACACGACTCGAAGGCATTATATGTAAGCCCATCCAACATCTCCCAATCATGTTGTTGGAGGGAACTGCTGAGATGTAAATGCAGCTTCAACAGTTCTTGATCATTTAGTGCCAACTCTTTCCTCGTGTAGTGTATGCGCTCACGCAGCATGGCAAAAACAAAAACTATGACTTGTGTAAGTTTTAAGTAGTATTAATTTTTATGATTTTAATATTTATGTTTTGTTACAAATAAGTAGGCCTCGTAAGTACATTTTTTCTATTATTTTGTATGAAACACTTTTTTTGCACAGTCTAATATTCAAACATGTATATTCTTCTGCATCCTAATAAATTTCTCCTAATAAAAATTCTTCTGCATATTTAACTATTTCTCATCACAAATATGGATGTGCCTTATACATGAATTACATTTTTTTCAACGAAATGTTACGAAAAAATGGGGGTGCGCATTATACACATGAAAATATGGTAAATTGGTAATTATTTACAAATAAAAGCTGAAGAAACTGGTAGAAGAGAAATTATTAAATGTCTTGACAGCTGTATGATATTCTGGAATCACACAAGGGCTATTCAAAAATTAACTTCAAACTGGCTGGTAAAGGAAAACAAAAATTGAGAAAAATATTTAATTATATACAATAGTTACATGCACATCTATACTACTGTCCCACACTATCACTATCCAAATACATGCTCTTCTTATACTGTTGTGCCAGCTTTGTCAGTCCCTCATTGAAAATGGTCCAAACAAACCTTTATCTTGTTGACACAATTGCACCCTTGCCTGGATTCGGTCCAAAAGTGTACTGATCTTGATTCAGCTGTTGACATGTCATGTGCACCTTCATCTGCCAATCCCATTTGTGTACTTCCATGAAGTGCAAGCCCTTCAAGTATACAGAGTCTGCCCTGCATAACACTCGTGCCCATAACCCCCCCCCCAGCAAAGTGGCACACCACCTAATAGTCATACAACCACCATCCAAACTAGACTGTTCAGGATCGTCCTGCAGTGACCACAGCAACGGCTGGACAATTTTGATCCCATCTTTCAATCAATCAAGAACCTCATCATCTGACACAACCCAGGAGTTCAAGGCAAAACCCTAAACTTATTAAGCAGGCAGTGGGATGTTTCAAAAACTACATGACAGCTAGCAATGAAGCAACAACAGCCTCCATGTTTCTTTGGTCACTACTGAAACAGGTAAACAACACAGGCCACTGATTTTTATGTATCAATCTAAATGGATACTAGTTTTTACTAGCCAATGCTGTGCTACTATGGCAACAAGTCAGCATATATCAGCCAATCGGAGGTTAATTTTTTTTTAGTAGCTTTCACAGGCATATATTAGAGACTACAGAGAAAAAAAGAAACTACTGAAAAGGTAATAAAATGTTTTAACACCCACCAGTACATAGACCTTGGAGGGGGGGGGTCCAATTGAGTCGGCTTCATCAATCTGATTACAGTAAACTGTAATAACACAATAAAAATGTACACTGTTTTATGTTTAGAAGATACTTATAAAATGGACTGATTTTCATGTATTTCATATTTCAAACATATATGCAAATGCTGTGCAATAAAATGTTTGTATACCTAAAAGAGTTAAACTACTAAATTAGCACACTCAGCTGAAAAAAATAATAAAAATAACCTAAAAATTTAGAGATTAACAAAATTCATCTACTTTTTTGACCCTCTAAGGAGGGTGTCCGGGCCCTGTTCATCCCCCTCATAAAAATGCCCCTGAATTAGTGAGCCAGTGACAATAGTCAATAGATGGCACAGGTCGTCTAAAATGTTTTTACTAAAGTGTATTGCAAGTGCATATACAAAACCACTCCGACTTGATAACAAATAAATTTTCAATCTGCTGCAAACAAGGTCACTTAAACAAAATAGTAAAAATTAGAAAAGATTAGGTAAGGATGTGTTCTGTTACTTTTTCAGCAAGAATTCATTTTCAGTATTTTCCTAGACTACGTGTTAAACGAAAATTTTAAAGCATAACACAAATAGAGTAAAAGTTACAACCATGAAATTTATGGACCTGGAATATGTGGATAACATGTGGTTATTAATGTCCAGTACTATAGGTGCACATACAACTACCGGTGCATAGCTGAGCGCTTGGGTCCGGGAGTGGGGAATAAGGAAGGGTGAGGCCCGCGTGGTAAATCATTAACCTTCCTGTAAACATTGACTGTTAACCGCCGATATTGTCAACTACACACAACATACTGTCAACATTGATGAGTGACTAACGATATTGTGAATATACTTTTGTTCTGTAATTCCTCAGTGTGTTTCGCTCATCCTGATTGGTTGGCTTCTGTGAATTATCTATTTTGTAAGTCTTGAGTCAGTAGTCGGTATTGTCCTGCGAATCTCAGTTGAGTTTGTGCTAGTGCTCCGTGTGTCTGTTAGTGAAACCAATAAAATGAAAACTATTAAAATTGTTCACAATGGCTGGCATGAACAGTAGGCTAGCCGGGAAAGTTCTCAATGGTCAAAGCAGGGAAATAAATACCAATTTGTTTGAATTTATGAAGAAAGAAGCTGATGACAAAGAGGTGACAACTCCAATTGTTAGAGCTAGGGAGTAAATTGCTGCTGCTACTGGAGTTTCTGAATTTATGGTGACCATAATAAACACGGAACTACGACAATCTGAAAATTGCAATGAGGGTGATAGACCTACTTCATTTGTTACTCTAAACATGAAGCGAATGAAAGCGAAACCTGTAACTGGACGAGATGAGTTCAATTAGGGTGTTGTGGCCGGTTAGTGCATGAATTTTACACAATAAAAAAACAATTGCCAACAGCAGAACTTTTGAGAGAAGAACTTCAAAAAAGAATAGAGTTTACCAGAAGTAAAAAAAGTGTGCATGTAATCCTGGAAGAACTGGGGTTTCGTTGGAAAAAATTAGGAATAACAGAAAATTACTTATTGATCAATCTGATATCAGAGAACAGAGGATTATTTATCTGCAAGCTGTCAAGAAATATAGAGATGAAGGGCGTCCTAACATTTATAATCATGAAACATACATTCATTCTTCTCATGTATGTGGAAAAGTATGGTCAGACGATTCCAGCCAAGGCATTTATTCTCCAATTTCTAATGGAGATCGTATGATTATTATACATGCTGGAGGGGAAAAAGGTTTCATTCCTGGTACCCTAACTACGTGGAAAGCGTTGTTTTCTTCAGGAGACTATCATAAAAATATGAATAACATTAACTACATGAAGTGGATATGTGAAAAGCTGCTTCCAAAACTTGAACCTCAATCTGTGCTTGTGATTGACAATGTCCTTTATCATAACATTGAAGTAGAAAAAGCACCCACATCAAATAGCAAGAAAGATGAGGTGAAGCAGTGGTTGATTAAAAAGGGGATTCCTTGTTAAGAAACCATGATGAAATCACAGCTTTACAAACTTATTAAATTGTATAATGGGCAATTCAAAATATATGTTTTGAATGACATTTTGGAAAGTGAAGGGCATGAAGTGTTACACCTCCTGCTCCATCATCCCGACCTCAACCCTATCACACTAATTTGGGCTGAGGTAAAAGGATTTGTCACAAGACAGAACATTTCGTTCAGTCTAAATAAAGTGAGAAGATTGTGTGACAAAAAGTTTACTGTAATGGGTCCTGAAGAGTGGAAACCTAAAATAAAACACGTTCAAGTAGTGGAAGAGTATTACGCGCCACTGGGACCAAACATAGACAATTTTCTGGAGTCCTTCATCATCAACCTTGATAACAACAGCTTTTCAGACAGCTCGGACATGGACAGCAACAGCTCTGATAGTGACTGTGACACGGAAGGAATTGCTGAATTAGTATAATCTTATACAATGGACACAAGTAAGATTTTTACATTTTGCAAGATATTCTTTTGCTTCCTCATAGTTAGCTTTGTGAACTTTTTTCTTGTTTGCTTGATATAAAATAATAAAAATCCATTGATGGTCATTTTAGAAAAGTGTTTAACTCATTATTGTTATTTTATTATTATTATCATCATAATTAGTTTATTAGTTATTAATAGTTTTAAAATTGAGAAAAACACAAAGATTTTTATAAATCTAACACAACAGATATGTTCCATTCTCTTTCCTGCGATAAAAGAAGATTTGACAGATAAATATATTTTGATTAATCATTCAAGTTCAAGCTATTTTATTTAATTTGATGACATTAAAAAAGTATTTGTCAAAAAAAGTTCACATTTAAAATGTTTGAAAAAGGGAATAAAAATGTGTAATGAACACACTTGGGAAGCCCAATTTGTTGTGAACATAAACACAATTACATAAAACTAATTCAATTTGTACAGGTGCCAAGAAACAAATGGAATTCAGGTGAGATGAGACATCGTGCCGAGGGGTTGGTCAGTATAGGCAAAGCGATGTTTTTGAGCTGACTAGTACAGTCAGAGTGGCCGGAAGTCAGCTATGCGCCGGTAGCTGTACATCGTAACAGCTAACTTAACCCTTCAGTCAGTGACAACTTGGTTAGTATGTTACCCTTCCGACAGTAGATTTTTTTGTAAATTTGTAAAAGGTAATTTAATGCCCCAAAATTGTGAATTTTAATTATAGGGAAACTGATAAAAAATACATAAACGGTATTAAATAGAATGTCTCCACTCTCCGATTTGTCAAAAATAGACACTTTGTCACCCGATTCATAGTTCATAATATATTCATGAATTCAAATAATTACAAAGGTAGTACGTAGGCTTTCACGGCCGGTGTCAATATGATTAGATAAAACTTCCGGGCTGAAAGGCCGTGGTCGATTGCTTGATGTATTGGAGCTATACGTTTCGGCCGCACCACCGGTGGCCATCTTCAGTAGCAAAATTGTGTTCGAATAGATGACACGCCAAACACGTCCCCAATGAACTGGGAACAAGCAACAGTGAGTTACGGCTACGATGCCTCTATTTATAACTTTTTGGCCGCTTAATGTGTATCACGCGGACCAATGAGAAGCCAGCTCGTCATTCTTGATTCTGATTGGCCATGGAAAATAAACCATGCCAGACACTATTTAAGGAGATGCTTTCCCCTCGGCGGTTCATGTGAGTGTGTGGTCTACCCTGAGCTGTTGCCAAGGTAGGCTGCGTCGTTCGTTTTCTTGTTCTTGTGCGTGGAATTTTCCATTGCACAACACTGGCTCCAGCTTGTCTGGAGTGCTATATCTCATTTATTACTTCTTTAATCAAGCTGAAACTTTCACAAAGTGTTATAAATAATTAGTGCTCTGTGTTACATTTGTGCGGGCAGTGGTGAACTCGAGTTTCTGGTGTTAGTGGTGTTTTGGTGTTCTCCGCTGCTGACTGTTGCCTGGTAAGTGTTGTATCTTTTAAGTAGTATACCTCACTACCCAGCTAGCGATCCGTAAAGTCTCTCCAGCCTAGGCGTAGGTTAACCTCGCCGATGGCCGCAACCAACCTCCCCGTCGGTCCTTCTCAGGGCCACGAAATCCCACCTGGCGCTTTGGCGCAACCTTTACCTGCCGAAACCGAGACAGTGTCTGCTGGGACGAGTGCCATGGACACTGAGGAGTGGCAAACTGTGAGTAGCCGGAAACGGCGAAACAGTGGCGACTCCGCGGGGTCCGGGCGGTCTTCCCAGCTGGGTCCTGCCACGGATAGACCCGCTACGGCCACCTCACCACCTACCCCGACTCGGCGGTTGCCGCCTCTGATCTTTGACCGGCCTACTGACTGGGATAAGGTCATGCGGCGACTTCACCGGGCCGCTCCTGCGAATACCCTGACTGCAGTTTGTCAGGGTGGCCGCTCCGTCAGAATTGAGACCACGACCATCGACAGTTTCCGGCTCGCCCAGAAGCTGCTGACTGATCGTGGTATCCCTTACTACACCTACGCCCTGCCGGAGGAGAGGGAACTCAAGGTCGAGATCATCGGCATCCCCGCCGATGTTCCCGAGCCTACAATCTCGCACGCCCTTGAACTTTTGGGCTTTACTGTCAGCTCTGTAACTCCTCTCTTCTCCCCCGGCAGACGCATTCCCAGAAATGCCTTCCTTGTGAAAATCCTCAAGGTAGGGAATTTCCAAGCCATTTACCAAGTAGACTCTCTCTTTTACCTCCGGGTAAAAGTTTCAGCTTTCGAGTCCCGACCCGGACCCAAGCAGTGCTACAACTGCCAGAGGTACGGACACAGCAGTATCTATTGCCATTACCCGACACGCTGCATTCGTTGTGGTGAAGGTCATCACAAGGGCGATTGTCCTCGTGAACGCACCGCCACTGCCACGTGTGCAAACTGTCGTGAACCACACCCGGCAAGCTCTCGCCAGTGCAAGCACTATCATGACGCCCTAAAGCGCATCACCAAGGCCCAAAAGCCTATCCCACCTGCCCCCAAGAAACCCTCAGCCCCTGCATCTGCCGCCCCGGCGGCCCCAGTTCCGGCTACCTCGACTGCGCCTGCAGCCGCTGTAGTCCCCCCGACCTGCCCAGCGCCTGCCGGAGCGCTCAGTTACGCGGTAGCCGCCGCCTCCGATGCATCTTTCCCTCCTTTGGCCTCGTCGCGAAAGCAACCCGCGCCAAAGAAGAAAAAGTCATCGACCACCATCCTCACGCAGCACAAGCCCGCTGCAACTAAGTCAGAATCTGCCCCAGCTCCCCAAGAGCCTCGGCAGCCTACAACTACACCTCGGCCCGATAATGGTATCATGTATCGAGTGCCCCCGCCCACGCCGCAGGCGCCATCGACGGAGGAAGGGTCCTCGGATCCGACCTTTGCCGATCGTTTGCGTGTCTGGGTTGAGACCCTCATCCCTCAAATCTTGGCTGCCAAGGACGTCCAGTCTCTGCTAGTCACCATTCTTACCTCCCTCATGACTCTCCTGCCTCTCAATGTCTAGGCCTCTTCGGCTGGTGGCATGGAACGCGTGTGGTGTTCCGTCTCGCCGAGCCGAATTGGCTAACTTTGCCACTGAATATGACCTCGATGTCATCCTCCTCTCCGAAACTTTCCTTACCCCTGCTGCTTCCTTTCAGCTTCCGGCGTACACTTCATATCGCACGGATAGGCCCCGGCTACAACCCCCCGCTCGTCCCAGCGGGGGTACTGCTATTCTCGTCCACAGGCGCATTGCCCATCGTCTCTTACCCCCTCCAGATACTAGGTATTTGGAGACGACGGCGGTGGCCCTCTGGATCGGGGATCGGGAGGTTCGCCTAATTTCGGCGTACCTTCCTCCCGGGCCCGGAGGGCCTCCGCCGCCTGAGGAGTGGGACGCCCTCCTCGACCACGAACTACCTACTATAGCTGCCGGAGACTTCAACTCCAAGCATCCCTCTTGGAACAGCCGTGTCACGAACCCGCGTGGCCGCTCGCTCTACAGCTACGTTCAGCGTCATCTGCAGGTCTCAGTTATTGGTCCTGACTCACCGACCCACGTGCCCACTAGGGGCCTTCCGGATGTCCTTGACATTGTCATTGTCAAGGACCTGGCCATTCCTATCACTGTCAGTGCTGTATCGGACCTCTCGTCCGACCACGACCCGGTACTTATCACTGTTCGTCCCCTGTTGGACACACCTCTCCAACCCCCCTCTCGTCCACGGAGAGTCAACTGGCGCTCCTATCATGACGAACTCCAACGAACAGTGCCATCTGACCCCCCGGCCCCCATCGCCTCTACGGCTGATGCGGACCGTATGGCCGACTATCTTCAAGAAGTCGCTATGGACACACACACCTATCTTGTCCCAGAGACAAATCGCCGGTCTCAATTACCTGAAGAGGTGCTCCTCGCCATCCAAACTCGGCGCCAACTCCGCCGGAGATGGCAACAAACCCGGGATCCTGCTATCAAACGCAGGCTCAACGCCCAATCTGACCTTGTCAAGCAGCTTCTGCTTGATGCCACTGCACATCGTTGGGACTCGTATCTCGAGTCTCTTGAAGTCCGGCCCGAGTCTGTCTGGCAGGCTGCGAGTCGACTTAATGGCGACAAAAGGACCCGTCATCCCCTCAGATCACCGGACGGCATTGTGTACTCCGCGGCCGGCAAAGCTGAAGTCTTTGCCGCAACCATGGAGGAGCAATTCACCGTCCACGGAGGCGTCTGCGACCCCGTCCACTCGGCCGAGGTCGCAGACTTCCTATCTGGATATTTTTCCCGCCCTCCAGCTGACATCCCTGACCCGTTCGACCGGGCCGATGTTGTCTCGGCTATTGGTCGACTTCGCCCTAAGAGGGCGCCCGGCGATGATCGTATCGGAGCGGCGGCGCTACAACACGCTCCCCCTAGCCTCATCAACTTGGTCCACGAACTGTTCAATGGATGTCTCCGGCTTCATTACTTCCCCAGCCTGTGGAAGCGTGCGAAAATCATCATGATCCCCAAGCCTCGCAAGCTGCGTATTGACCCCTCAAACCATCGACCCATCTCACTGTTGCCAGTCATATCGAAGGTACTCGAGCGCCTCCTGCACGGTCGGTACGCGCCTCTGCTGGATGGTTTCATTCGGCAGGAGCAGTTCGGCTTTCGCAGAGAGCACTCGACGACCCTTCAACTCGTCCGGGTTGTTACCCATTTGACGGACGCCTACAACAAGCATCTGTCCTCCGTCGCTGTATTGCTCGACGTGAGTAAGGCCTTCGATCGAGTCTGGCACGAAGGCCTTCTCTACAAACTGGCCCACTCCCCACTCCCTGCCTCATTCGTTCATTTTCTCCGATCGTACTTGTGCGATCGTATCTTTAGGGTATGCGTCGAAGGGTCGTACTCATCCGTCCGACCAGTCGCCGCAGGCGTACCTCAGGGATCTGTCCTTGGCCCCGTTCTGTACCTCGTGTACACGAACGACCTGCCTGTTCAGCCTGGAGTCACTCTCTCGCTCTATGCGGATGACGCTATGTACCACGCCAGCTCAGCGAGTCTTGATTTCGCAGCTGGCCTGGTGCAACGTCAGCTCGCCGTACTTCCGGACTGGCTAAGGAAGTGGAGGATGGCGGTCAATGCGGAGAAATCCGAGGCGATCGCCTTTTCTCGTAAATTAACTTCCCGCTGCCAGTCCCTCTCCCTTGAAGGGAGCCCAATCGAGTGGAAACGGACTGTAAAGTACTTGGGCGTCACTCTTGACCGACGCCTAAGCTTTGCACCTCATGTCTCTCTGAGTCTCCAGCGCGCCAGAGGCGTCAGAGCCAAACTATTTCCCTTTCTCTCTCATCGGGGTTCAGTGCCTGTGCGCACTAAACTCACCATCTACTTGCTCTTTCTTAGGGCAATCCTGACTTACGCAGCCCCCGCCTTTTGGGTACTACTCAGCCCATCCGTTGTCGCCCGTTTGGAAGCTTTCCAATCCCGAACCCTCCGCTACATCTCCAACTCTCCCTGGTTTGTCAGAAATGATGCCATCAGGCGAGGGTTGAAGGTTCCTTCACTTACCGAATTCGTTCGGTCCCTAGCCCTCAAACTATTCTCCCGAGCCTATGTCTCGACCCATCCTCACATCCGTCGACTAAGCACACATGTCGGCCCACCACCTAGACGACACAAACGCCCCCGAGCGTTGCTCGACGACCCCCCATAAGCACTTACAGAACATCTGCCCCATCCCCCCGACCTTGAGTATTTTCACGCTCCTCCTCCTTCCTTCTTTCTCTTGTCCGTGCTGGCGCTCGGCGACAGACTAGAGGGGGGTCTGCGCTCGCCCTAGGTGTGCCTAGTGCCACCTCTGGTGGACGCTGCCTCCTCCTACGCTCTCTCCCGTGCGCCGACATTGCCGCCTGGCAGCCCTCGGCGACTTTTCCTGAGCGGCTGGGGGCGCCCTACCCGTTGTGGGAGGGTCATTCCTGCTTCTCACGCGAAAGGTCTTCGAGGTCTCCCCCATTCTGCCGTCACGGGTCTCTTCGAGGTCCCAGGGTCCAAGTAAAATCATAACATCCTGTCCCTCCAAAATAAAATTGATGGAGGTCCCATTCCTTTCAAAGCGCGAGATCGCTAGTCAAGGTAACAGCAAGGCAACATGCAGTCATCGGGTATCACCCGGACACTGCGACCACCGGAGCACGACTAGCTGCTGCTCCGTTCAACTCTGGACTCTGGACTCTGGACTCGGCGGTTCATAGCGACGGACGCATTCTTATGAATATGGATAGACTCCAGATGCAGGCGAGTGAAGTAACCCCGGACAGAAGACAACACGCGGGCTTCATCAAACATCACCCGGTGATCGTCGTGGGAAAGAGCGTGTTCAGCAACTGCGGACTTTTCCGGCTGGCCCAGGCGGCAGTATCTCCGATGTTCAGAGAGGCGCGTCCGGACACTACGCTTCGTGGTGCCTATGTAGACCTGGCCACACGTACAAGGAATACGCACGACGAGAGTGGATCCCTGGCGTCTTTCACCGGTCGCAGGAACTGTTGGATCTTTTTGGTTGGCTTGAAGATCGTCCTGACGCCCCGCTTACTCAGCAACTTGCCGATGCGGTCAGTCACGCCACGGATGTAGGGCAAGACAGCAGAGCCAACAACCTCAGGTGACACCGACTCGTCCGGCCTACCAGATCTTCTCGGCCGGGCAGCTCTCCTAACCTCCGCAGCAGAATAGCCGTTGGACTGCAGTGCTTCCTCGAGATGCCGAAACTCATCTTCGAGATACTGGGGCTCACAGATTCTTTTTGCCCGGTCTACCAGAGTCTTCAGCACCGCCCTCTTCTGCCTAGGATGATGATTGGAGGACTTGTGCAGATATCTGTCGGTGTGCGTTGGCTTCCTATAAACTTTATGTCCCAAGCTGCCATTGGTCCTTTTCAGGACCAACACATCCAGAAAAGCCAATTGTTCACCACTCTCGCGCTCCATCGTAAACTGTATGCGCGGGTGCACAGCGTTCAGATGTCCAAGGAAGCGTTCCAACTCTTCGTCCCCATGGCTCCAGACCACGAAAGTGTCGTCCACATACCGCAACCAACACTTCGGCTTGAGAGGCGCACATGAAATTGCCAACTCTTCAAATTTCTCCATATAGAAGTTTGCAACCACAGGGTTGAGAGGACTTCCCATCGCGACGCCATCCAACTGTTCATAGAAGCCGCCATTCCACTGGAAGTAGGTCGTTGTTAGGACCTGCCGGAACAAAGCAGTGATGTCCGCCGAGAACAGGTCACCCAAATACCCCAAGACCTCCTGAACAGGAACCATGGTGAAAAGAGAGACCACATCAAAACTCACGAGAACATCGCCAGGCTCCAGCACCAACTCCCGGATCCTCCGGAGGAAATCAGAAGTCCCGGACGAAAGAATCCGTCTGCCCGATGTGCGGCTTGAGCAATCCAGTGAGGTGCTTTGCCAAGTTGTAAGTAGGCGAGCCAATAGCACTGACGATGGGCCGCAGCGGAACGTCTTCCTTATGGATCTTCGGTAAACCATAGAGACGAGGGGGAAGGGCCTCCGAACACCGGACGGCCGTCTTCACATCAGGCGCCAGAGAAGATTGCTTAACCAAAGAATCCGTTTTTCTTAGAACAGTAGTAGTCGGATCTTTGTTCAGCCTCCGATAAGTGGCCGGATCTAATAAACCTTCAATCTTCCGCTGGTAGTCTTCGGTGTTCAAGACCACAGTGGTGCTCCCCTTATCCGCAGGCACAATGACAATGGAGTCATCCCCTTTCAATTCCCTCAAGGCTCGCAACTCCGCCGACAGAAGATTGCATTTTGGCGGAGCGGCCCTTCTAAGGGCCCTAGAAGCTTCCAATCGGATTTCATCTGCCTGGTCTCGGGGTAGTCCTCGGATGCCTGCCTCCACGCTCGCAACTATTTCCTCCACCTCAACCAAAAAGATCCAATAGTTCCTGCGACCGGTGAAAGACGCCAGGGATCCACTCTCGTCGTGCGGGGTGTACAGTACTCCTTGTACGTGTGGCCAGGTCTACATAGGCACCACGAAGCGTAGTGTCCGGACGCGCCTCTCTGAACATCGGAGATACTGCCGCCTGGGCCAGCCGGAAAAGTCCGCAGTTGCTGAACACGCTCTTTCCCACGACGATCACCGGGTGATGTTTGATGAAGCCTGCGTGTTGTCTTCTGTCCGGGGTTACTTCACTCGCCTGCATCTGGAGTCCATCCATATTCATAAGAATGCGTCCGTCGCTATGAACCGCCGAGGGGAAAGCATCTCCTTAAATAGTGTCTGGCGTGGTTTATTTTCCATGGCCAATCAGAATCAAGAATGACGAGCTGGCTTCTCATTGGTCCGCGTGATACACCTTAAGCGGCCAAAAAGTTATAAATAGAGGCATCGTAGCCGTAACTCACTGTTGCTTGTTCCCAGTTCATTGGGGACGTGTTCGGCGTGTCATCTATTCGAACACAATTTTGCTACTGAAGATGGCCACCGGTGGTGCGGCCGAAACGTATAGCTCCAATACATCAAGCAATCGACCACGGCCTTTCAGCCCGGAAGTTTTATCTAATCATAATTACAAAGGTAGTTTATCAGAAACACTCAACAGTAAATTAAAACACTGTATAATTTATATTAAGTAAACAATATGAGTTATTTATAAAAAAAAAAGAAAACACTATTCATACCTCTACACTTCAGAAACTAACCATAACATAACTTCCAAGCACACTTCAGCACAATGCTCCAGAACTCATGTGACAGAAAACGCAAATTCGTTACCATAGGCACATATATTACATCACACTAAAAAAGAATGAATAATAAATGTTTGAAAAACAATCGACTAGAGTGCAGCATTAATAACATTGACTGAATGTTAGTTCAGCATGGTCAGTGCAGAACGTGATTACTGCATTTGACCCCTCTGAGAAAAAACGTATGTATTCATGATTACTCATCAGAGGGTTGATAGAGATGACCATTAGAATAGGGGTTTATGCAAGAGAAAGAAAGTTTAGAAGATATGGATGTACAACAGGTAAATTTATACTTTTTTTGATATCCAAGGGACTGTTCACTATGAATTTGTACCACCAGGACAACAGTTAACCAAGTGTACTATTTGGGAGTGCTACAGAGGTTGCATGAAAAAGTGAGACACAAACAACCGGAAATTTTTGCCAACTCATGGCTCGTGCATCACGACAATGCACCTGTGGACATGGCACTGTTTGTATGGGAGTTTTTGGCCAGGAAACAAATAACTTTGGTAGACCACCCACCATACTCACCTGACCTTGCCCCCAATGACTTCTTTCTTTACCTAAAGATCAAAGAAGAAGTTTTGAAAGGAAGACATTTTTATGACAATGAGGACATTAAGGCTAATACAACGGCAGCTCTGAAGTATATTCCAAAAAAAGAGTTCCAAAATTGCTTTGAAGGATGAAGTAGGTGCTGGCATCGGTGTATAGCTTCCTAAATACTTTGAAGGTAAGCGGTATTCAGCAATAAGGTATGTAGCATATTTTCTAAGATGAGTTCGTGAACTTAATAGACCTCATATTACAAACTTTTTAAATAATTTTCTTAAGCATAGCATTATGCTCATAGAAATTATTATTATAGTGTTTTAACTAGGATTTTATTCATGTACTCTACCAATAGCTGAGAATATATAATTTTATAATTTTTTTAGTACGATTTTTGCTTATTATTGTACATCCACCAAGTATTTTGCCAACGTCTGAAGCTGTAACTATAAAACCAGCTGCAAATTTTTAAATAACCCCAGATGATATATTGGTCTTAAAAAATTGCAAATTTTGACTTGTGTGGCATAACATTTTTGGATTATGAAATAAACATGCACAATTTAACAGCACTCTACACGCATAATTGTTTAACTTTTCAAACATTGAAATGTGGAAACCAACACTACCTTAAAATTTTGTTAGCTAACCCTTACTACTTTTCCTTAGTAAAGTTGTCTGAAAATTTAAACCACTTATTAATACAAAGAGATTATTTGATAATCAAGCCTGTAGCTTAATTTGAGCTGGATTCAGTGCTTGTGATTAGAATCTGATTCTTTCTATTAAAAATCTGATTCTAACACAGAAGAAAAGTGATAATATTTATAGCTAACCCTTCAGATCCAATAAAACGATGTAGTGGCTTCCCAAATTGATTACTACTAACAGGTATAAAACCACGCGAGATGTTTCTTCCTAATAAAATAAAAGGTTATGTATTTACAGAATTTAAAAAAATATATAAATAAAAACAAAAGAATCATCTCTACACCTGATGCTGGTCACTTGACCCACAGTAAATTTCAATATAAATACATGTATTCTATTTTACTATTAATAACTGAAATTGATTTACTTTGGTAATTCTTCTCAAATTTACCCAATTGTATATGCACATTACTCATGTTATACCTTTTAAACTTACAATGCTTTACAGATAGCCACATCTAAATTAATAACAAAATCTGCAAGAATCAAATTAAAAATGTATTTAAATATTCATGAAAAAATGTATGCAAACACTGTACGGAGGAAGTGATTTATTATTAACAATTAGTAATAAAAAATAGAAATTCCAGATGAATAATGCTAAAACTGTGTTCAGCGTGTAGCCTGTGCTTTTGCAGAAGGGCCCGGTTCGTCCTTTATCAGAGGTGCAACATTTTCCAGTACCTGAAAATTAATAAACATAGTATTATACAACTATTGTGTGGATTTTCCTTAATTATATTCTAAAGCACACTACGTGGGAGAAAACTGAACACACTACTACAACCATATGCAGTACACAGTTTCCTATTGGTTTAATACTTTTGACCCAACACCCAGAGAAATTATGGTTATGACAACTCACTATAAATGTGACACCTGTAAATTATAGGTTGACCTTTTCTAACGCCATTTGTATGAAGAATTTACAGGCCTCTGTTGTTCATGCATGTGGATGAAAGTTTGTAGTTGCCCCCTCCCCCCCCCCCAAAAAAAAACTAATGTTGCTTCTATCATTCATGAAATAAAAGTCTAGTCTTTAATTTCTGGTATTTCAATTATATAAAATAGTACAATTTTTTAAAAAATATAAAAATTGTAGAAAAAAGATAAGTTGCAAGGAGTTTTCTATATGGCCAGGGTTCAAAATGATATAAGAAATGGACATTCAAATGAAGGATATTTACTGAAATTTCAACCTTCATTAACAAAAAAGTAAAATCTATATTGCTCATTTTTAAAAGGACTCATATAGCTCAATGTATGTTTAATGAATTAACCATTGTAAGAATAGTTACCAAGAATAAATAGTCACTTTACAATTTATTCTTGACCGATCCAAGCAATTGTCAGAGTTTTATAAAGTTTATTATAAAACTCTTGATTATAAAAGTTCTCTTACTATTTTTAAGAAAAACAACCTGTTACAGAACTTCTAAGATATTTCAGAAGATATTTAATAAAACAATATCTTTGTTAATACCTATAAAATAATTAGATGCTGAATATTGTTACAAAGGTCTCCCTGATCGTCATATGGTACAGTGGAAAACAATATAAAGACACCAATGAAGTCAATAATAACCAGCTTTAATTAATCACAAGTAACAATTCGTAATAAACTCGTACAGTAATTCAACTTAAGTTTGTCCAAACGCAGTAATAATGGCAACTAATAGACTCCCGCACAATAATCAGTTTCACTAATAACCCTTGAATGCACTGAATAATTGCCCGACATAAACTGACTAACCGTCGCTGAATGCTTATGGTTATACCCCGGTGAGATGCCAGAATTGGATGATGTGTTAAACAAGCAGCTATTACAGGCACCCTTTAATCCACTAGAAACAGTGTGCTTGAACACAGTGGGCAGACCGGTACAGTCTGGAATAGCCTCGACTGTTGACGCATGATACTGTCACGTAATTGTCTTTCATCTCAAAGTAGCAGCAATATGTACGCACACATACATTACAGCTGGGCTCTACTGTGATAGCCGAGATACTTGTAGAACATTCCATATTACGTAACAATATGTACAAAACGTACTTGTACAACAACATTTGTATTACTGAACTCATATTTATGTATGTAATCAAAGAACCTAAAATTTTGGACAGTACAGATTTGCTACTTGTACAAAGTTCTGGTGTACAGGGTTGTGTTATGTGGCACCAAGGAAATACAGCAGCAGTGCTTTATATTATGTATAGAGTGCATTATTTAGAGAGCAACATGTGCACATCCATATGCTGTAATACTGTGAGTTCTTTGTAATACTGTTTTATAACCATGTCACCATATGTGTCTTCTGCTTTCTTCAAAAAATTAATAACCAAATGCCTGATACTCTGAACAGCTTTTCTGTAACATTCAATTTGTAACGGGGCAAAATTTGTATAACCGTCCTTTATAATAATTTTCAATGTTATAATAATTTATAATAAAAATCCGAGAAACGTATCTGGTTGGAAGTGTGGAAGGAGGGGGCATATGGTGATAATTTCAATCCGTAACTAGTGAATCACAGAAAAGGCACGTGCCTTACGACACAATATTCAACGGTGACACAATAACAAAGAAGGGGTATTTGATGGCCATATAAGGCGAGGGATGCTGCTAATTACCGTCACGTCACCAGTGAATCGTACGAACACCACGTGTTTCCAATGACACAGCGAGTTTCCGGTGATGAACAACAACGAAAAGTTCCCAGTCTCCACTCGGCTACGAAACGAGATACACGTGTTTTCCATTCGTGGCCTCGGGCGTTTTTGGTAGGCCGAAATAGTTACAGTAGGTAGGCCTACCAAAGAGTATAGAAATGTAATACAGCAGTGATAAACTTTTTAAAAAAGCATAAGTTAAAAACAATGCACATTATATAACAGTGTCAAAACGTTTATTGTGGTATTGTAGTGAAAAAGGGTCTGTCAACATAGTGCGCAACATCTGGGAACACGTGGCAGATAAGTAGAAGTGAAAAAACAAATTAATTGGCCAAAAGTTGATTAAAGTTTACATAGTAAAACATTAATAACAAAATGAGATATTACAAAAACGGGGTTAAATAGAGAGAGAAACAGTGAGAGAGCGTGTGAGAGAAAAAAAGGGGGTAAGGTGTCATAATTTTTGTCTATTACATTTTGTTTTTATTAACAGTAATCAAAATACAAGGAAGTTAATATGTTCAATAAAAGCGAATATGATATTGCTATAACCATGTGTTAGTATAATTATTACGCCAAAACCCATAATCTATTCTGTACTGAGAGCTCGTCTAAACAACCCTGGAGATTGTTGTATAAGGGAATTAAATTATTTAATAAATTATTTCTTTTGGGAAGAATGTAAACGGTTTCCATATTTAATCCACAAAATATGGTGGCGACCTTGGGACTTTTGGGGATCTTCTGTTTTTTAAGGTAAGTCGTAAAAAAGGTCGCAGTAAACAGGGTAAGTATCTTGTCTGTTTTTATTTGTAAAGTTACAATCGGTGACCCTGCCAGGATGCTCGTATAAATTTTTATATGAGTTAGGCCTACTTGAGGTACAGAGATAGGCTTTGGTAAACGGCGTGTATTGTATAGGTTATATGCATATAGGGTAAAGGTTATAAGGTGTTTATAGTAGCACATTGTGTTTAAAATTTTTTATAAAATCGTGTGTATGTAATTCAAAAAACAAAAAATGACAGATGAAAATGAAAGTAGTTTAACCGACTCTGCTATAATGAGTGACTCTGGAGCACAGTCGACTCCAGTGTCAACAAAAGAGAAAGAAGGGTCAATAGCTGAGATGATGAATTTGATGCAATTGCTTTTAGAAAAACAAAATAAAATGTCTAATGATATTAGAGGTGAAATGAAACAACAAAATGTTGATCTAAGGGGTGATATTAATAATCGTTTTGATGCTAATGACGAAAAGTTAGATAAGCGTTTGAATGATATCAGTGAGTCACAAAAACAAATGATCAAACGTTGTGACAATATTATCGAGAAAATGAAGGAACAAAATGAAGAGTGGCAAAGAGATACAGGTAAATTTAATGAGAACAAAGACGATCAGGTAAAAGAGAATAAAGTGAGTGATTCAGATAGTGAAAATAATAGTGATAACTATAATGGTGATATGACGAATAATAATGATGATGTAATTGAAAATGTGGTATTAGAGGGTAGAGGTTAATGATGGGGTAGTAGTTTAGTGATTTTGTGTTGCCCTTTGCATGGAGAGAGAGAGAGAGAGAGAGAGAGAGAGAGAGAGAGAGAGAGAGAGAGAGAGAGAGAGAGAGAGAGAGAGAGAGAGAGAGAGAGAGAGAGAGAGGGGGGGGGGGAGAGAGAGAGAGAGAGAGAGAGAGAGTTTTAAGGTTAATAGAGGTTATGAAGAGTTAGTGCAGAGTTTAGATATTGAGAGAGGTGAGAAAATTGACTTACCTTGTGATATAATTAGTGAAGCAGTAGATGATGATGATGATATTGAGTACTTACCTTGTGATCAAACTGGTGTAGCAGCAGATGATAATAATGATGATATGGTAACTTACCTGATAGTGACAAATAATACTAAGGGCGACTTGACTATAAACGATGTTGACAAGGTATATGATGTAATTATATGGAATAATCCTGTGGTTTTTGTTGTATTGTGGTAAAATATGAGAATTTAAATAGCCATTATATTGAAAAAGATTATATAATGGGTGTAAACGAAAATGAAATGTGCATGGGTAACGTAAGACTAATTTTTGATGATGGGGGTTAGACATATGTTGGTGATGGACATTGAGTTAATGGTTTTAATTACTTGGCTTAATAATGTAATGATTTTTGGAGACCAATGACATTTATGTGAAGTAGATTGTATATATATTTGTATTGGTGTTAAATCTATTATGTATTAGGTTATGTTATTGTTATGGTAGGGTATCTGAGGATACATTTGGTTGTGTGTGTACATTGTATTTTGTGTACTCAATGTTTATAATTTTGGGTTGAGTTTATTATAATAATGATAATTGATTTGACAGTATGTAATTATAGATTTTATCATGGAATTAAACTAACTTGAAATGTTTTAAAAGGTGAATTTTGGTAATAAATTCAAAAAAGTTTTTCGATTTGAGAGTTTTATAAGGAATTATAAATGATTAATTTGACAATTCAAATATTTAATAGAAAATCAGAGTTGAAGATATAATGTGACAATTGAAATATTCAATAGAAAATTAAATCTAAAGCTGTGTAATGTTTATAATTTTTATTCAAATTCAGAATTGAAACGGTTATTTTAATGTGAGGTTGGTGATGGTTAGTTTAATGTGATGCATTTATGAGAAATATCACATGGTTTTATAAAACAGTTATAATATGATTTGTAACGAGGTATTTGAGAAATTACAAAATAAAGTATGGGGTAGGTGAGTACATACTTTTGTTGTCTATGTATTTTTGTATAATCATATTTTGTGTTGAGTAAAGGTAACAGTGGTAATCTGAATTGGTAATTGAGATAAAAATTGAATTATTAAATGGAAACGTAAGATGGAATTGTTGTTAAATTGAATCTGTAATTGAATTTGAGAATCGTTTTGGAATGTGAATTATTTTGAGAAATATTTGTTTTTGATATGACTTGCAAGTGTATGTTAATATGTTATGTGTTTTAAACAAAATGTGTTATGTTAGCAAAAAGGTTACCTATTGTACAAGGATGATGTTATTTGTATAGTAAGATATTTAAGTGAACAAATCAGTACTTTGATAAATGCAAGTCAGTACTTCTAGGAGGAACCCAAATCAGTTAAGATATGGAATAGTAAAAGACCATTTGCTAATGTTTTTACTTTGTTGTTATAGAATCTGGGTGGGCCTGTGGAGGCGAACCTGTGCTGGCGAGCGCGTCAGGGCAGGGTCGCCAAATGCCTGTCTGGCTTTATGGTGTTGGGATCCTGATGTAGCAGTTCCAGTAAAGTCATGCTGGTGCAGCCATAGCCACTGGATTAGGGGGGGGGGTGAGTACCCAAATTTTAATCAGGAAGTAAGGGGGGTCATGGCGCCATATCCTCGCTGATCCTCTTAGGTTTAGGCAATGAGAGTTTTTATGTTATGGCACACAAAACATCTCATTGGGGGGGGGTCTTGTAACGAGAAAAATTTGTATAACCGTCCTTTATAATAACTTTTAATGTTATAATAATTTATAATAAAAATCTGAGAAACTTATCTGGTTGGAAGTGTGGAAGGAGGGGGCATATGGTGACAATTTCAATCCGTAACTAGTGAATCATAGAAAAGGGACGTTGTGCCGAAGCGTTCGGCATTATCAAAAATTGCGCCAGGACCACTGCTTTCGGTGCCGTTCTGCCCTCCTGAGAGCGATATGTTCATTGGGATTTCCCCGAGTAGCCGAGATACACGTGATGATTATGATTGGGGTGCCAAATGGCTGTGAATTTCTGGGGCAACCAGGTTGCCCTTTTGGGGTGAGGGTGTTCCGTGGCTATATTAAAGGTAAACACCACGGCCAGTTTTATTGTAATTCCGTACGTTCTGTGCCTTATCGCCGCTTGTTAGATTGCCCACGAGCGTTATCGAGATTTAGTCAGCCACTGTGACCTTGATCTGTGACGTCATTTGGTTGGCCGTTTTGCCTGTGCTTGACAACGAGATCTATTCGGCAGTGTTTTTGGGTTTTATAATTTCACGCAGCGGTGACTCTCGTCTCTTTCTCTTTCAACTTTGGTATGGTGCGGACAGTGACGGCGTGCAGTTCTTAACAGCTATTATGCTTCGTTAATCCTATAAAGAGCTTCAGGTGAGCCAGTATTCAGGATTTAATTATTAATATTAATTTAATTGGGGCTTGTGTGTGTGTGTGTGTGTGTGTGTGTGTGTGTGTGTGTGTGTGTGTGTGTGTGTGTGTGTGTGTGTGTGTGTGTGTGTGTGTGTGTGTGTGTGTGTGTGTGTGTGTGTGTGTGTGTGTGTGTGTGTGTGTGTGTGTGTGTGTGTGTGTGTGTGTGTGTGTGTGTGTGTGTGTGTGTGTGTGTGTGTGTGGCTCTGACTGTCCATGTTCGTTCCGGTATGAATAAAACACGTGGTTAAATGATTTAAAGTAAATTTAAAGAAATAATGTTAAAGGCAAGGAAAACTTAAAACAGAGGAATTAAATGAGTTATAAAATTATAATTGTAATTGCACTGAATTCTGGTTGTTAATTGAAATAGTTTGTAAATGTAATTACAGAGACCACGTGCCTGTAAGTTGTTGATAATGTGAATTTAAATCTAGACTGTAACCCATGAAAATTTAAGCGTGGAATTGTAATGATTTAACTATTATGAATCAAAATTTATTATTCAAATTAATAACTTGAAGTATGACCTTTAATAGGGTTAAGGGCAGGCATTAGTTGCATTGATATTATAGCGGTGTGTGTGATTTGGGTTGCTTGCCGAAAGGATGTGGAGGCGGTATGTTCTCTTTGTCTGAATCGAATATACAAATAAAATTTTTTCAGGATTCCCCGCATAGTCGGGAGGTGAAAGGGGTCAACGAGATGGGAACACTTCATCTTTTCCCATCCGCAGAGCGGTGCATAAGAATCCCCAGCACCGTCATGCCATGCTAGATTATCACTCACACTCAAACTTGGACGGCAGGAATCTCCTTTATGTGTTCTCAAAGATCAGGTGGGAACTTTCCTTTTTATTCATGACACACACAATACTCTGCTGGTTACCGTGTAACACACACAGAGAAACTCAGTTCTATAAAATAGACTCATACTTCAGAGTTAACATTGCCTGAACATGTTTTGTGTAGACATGCTAAATTGTGCATAGTGATGACTGTGTTATGAATACGTTATAACTATTAGTATATTGATCTTTCATGATGTTAAGGGTTACCATTGTCACAATGTAGATATTTAATTTTAATTCCTGCAAAAGAAAACCAATTTCAAAATCAACTTATAAAAACCAAACTTTAAGAAAATGTAATACCCAGACAGTACTTGCATCTACCTGTCATGTGACTTGTGATTCTGCGCGTTCAACTATTTTTCCGGTTCAATTCATTCTAAATTAAAACTCCTTTTGATTTAATTATAATTATTTGGTTCTGCTTGATTATAGAATATTTATTAAAAAATTTATAATTAATTAAGAAACTTTCAATGTCTGCTTTACTGTGACCACAGTTTGTGATCTTAAGGTTACTTGCCTTTCGTTTTATTAATCCAAGTGCTGGGGACATATATATATATATATATATATATATATATAAAACATTAAAACAATCGTTAACTAATCGACCTAAATCGATTATCAGTTATTTTATTTTACATTAAAATCGATACAAATTTTGATTATTCGTTAATTTTATATTAATATAATCAGTTAAGGCGTCTAGTCTTAAATATTAAGTAACGCCTTCACCCCCAAATAAAAAAATTGGTGATAAAATCCTCACCCCGAAATGGCAACTTGCTTGCCCCCCCCCCCAAAACTCTAAACTCACAATTCACAGTCCACATGACTGCTTCCTCAGGACTCCTGTAGTCCTCTTGATTGCCTTGGGAAATCTCATCATAATACAAACTCATACTCTTACAACCTGAGATCCCAAGCACCAATCAACACCCTAAACAACAACAATACATCTCTACCACCACTCACACCTGCCCTTCGGACAACAAGGTATCACACATGTCACTGCACTGCCTAGCAGACAAGATAACGCAAAAACAAGGTCCTTGACATGTGAGTGGTCAACTACCCTACAGTAGTAAGGCTAGCCCCCCCAATAGACTAACCTGTCAACATCGCACCATGACCACACTCCAGACAAAAGCCAACCCAAGGTCAACAAATCTTAACTCATTCTCCCAAGATGGGACCCGTAATCAAAACCTCCGACTTAGCAACAAACTAATGTAAAACTTCCGTGGGCTACTCATTTCCAACTGCCGACATTTACTTTCAAAATAACATATTGGACCAACCTTAGAATGCAGTATCAGCATGCCCCCTTCCCAAAATTAACTCGATTCCTTTCACTTGGCTGCAACTTCCTCTCTTCACCTATCATTACAAACGGATCTCCTCGCTGTATCACTATAATCACAAGACTCCTGACTTTCTGGGGAAATCTCAGAAAACTATCACACTTAGGAAGACAGAGGCTCAGAGAGAAAACGAAACTAGAGGAAAGAATTGGAGTGTGTGTGCATGTGTGCCTGAGTGTGTATTTATATAAGTATTTGATACTGCATGCTTACCGGGCCCTGGTCCGCATACAGCAAGGAAAGAAAGAAAGAACAGAAGAAAGATGAGAATCGGGTACACCCTTCTCTGAGTTCGGACCTCCTAAGGCCTCCAAACCTACAAACTGAGAACCCCAAGTTGGTATCTTACACAAGACAACTTCTATTCCCCCCCCCCTAGACCACATAACCGTTATACCCCATACGACTCTTCCACCACCACTGCCTCCCACGGGACCGCCCCGACATCACCCTCACTGGTGACCCGACCTACTTTCTCGTTCACGTACTGATGCCCGAAGGCTGACAAGGTACTATAACCTTGATATGCGAGCGATGACCTGGTCCATCTCTCCACCTGCTATCCCAACCACCCATATACTACTCAACAATGGAACATCCACCTTGACACATAAGTGGTCCACTCCCCTACACTAGGGTGGACGGCCCCACACAGTGGAAGAGCACCGCGGGTACACAAACCTGAACTCTAAATCACTTTATCTATCAATTAATCTCAATACTTGAGGAAGGGGGGGTAACTTCTCTACAGCACAGCCTACTTTTGTTCTATACTACCCAAAGAAAACTGGAGACATCAACCCTGAATGAGAAAGCGGTATGGTCTGGACCAAACGATAACTCCACTCTGAAATTATGAACAATTTCTAACCTTTTCAAACTTATTTTCACCACAAACCTAACTGCTCAAAAAGGTAATACAGCACCCGACCAAAGACCTTAAAAAATTTACATAATTAACAAACACTAACAACATTTCCCACATGACATCACAACAAAGAAGAGGAAAAACTTGAGTCTCCTCAAGTGGCTTCAGGATTCCCCTAACGCTGCAAGAGGGAAATGGGTAGTACAAAAGAGCAGACGCAGAGCGAGCCTCTCCAACACAAGAAAACATAACCACAACACTAACCAGTTAACGAACACAACAGAACATACTCTGTAACAATGAAATTATTAATATCGCTGATATATATAGAATACAAACTCTCACTAAAGCAACCTTGGCAAAAATAGCTTTAAAATCCATTACAGCAAAAATGACAACACACAAACAGATTTATGGCCCAACCATATCCACATTCTCCACAAAAGAAATCAATTCAGAATTATGTTTTATCTAGAAATATCCTCAATAGGGCTGCCGCAGCTCTGTAATTATAAATCAATCAAACAGTGCCTTCGTCAGACCGAAAATCAATGGACAAATAATAACCAACTCCAACAAGAAAGTGAGCCAGTATATATATAAAATTTAGTATAAATATTAATATATATATATATATATATATTTTGTAATAAAACTTTTTTGCCTCTCTTAAAGCCACACATTGTGGACGTCAATTTGTAACGTGTAAACTCTTACCGTCTCTGTTAAAGTGTGTTTTATTGTGTGTTAGCCCCACACGTTGTAGTCGTTACTTCGTGTTTATCTCTAACCGTCGTATTTTTCCTAACTTCTCATGCTGACGATGTCTGTCGCGAACGCACGAATTACCAGTACCGATATCTCACGAGTGTAATCCTTACCTGTCCTTCAATGAGTAAATTTATTTCCCGGGCGGCGCCAAACTGTTTATGAAAACAATTAAAAAAGTTAAACTGAGCGGTCGTTCTATGCGGTGATGACTAATTCAAATTACCCTCGCAAACTGGCGGGCATTTGAATCTCGCTTGTAGTTCGTCGTGCTGCCAACTTCTAACGCTGGCAGACAATATTGCTCATCGCTAAAGTACACAAACTTTATAACACAATTTATAATGAAATATAGGACGGTTATTACGAATCAGTACTAGTTTATTAACGTGAAATAGTTAATAGTTATTCAGTTAGATACAAAAATATACTGTTATTAAATAATGTTGCTCCGGCAATAGACAGACAATATCTCAAGGTTGGCTAAGTTGATTGAAGCGTTTCTAAATCGACATGGCTTCCATCAAAGTTTATTTTCTACAGTTCATTCCATCATTGAGTCCTTTTGATTATGAAAAAATATTAATAAGATGTTAATAAAGTACACTACCTTACATCAATGGTACTTATATACTATTAAAGTTAAATACAATTCATTTTTTAAGTGTTAAAAAGTGTTTGTTATAATTTCGTACTTCGTACACAGGTTAAAATTATGTTTACATACAAGTTTAATATTTATTATCAATCAATCCTTGAAAGAAATTTAGTTACCAAGTTCGGAGTGAGAGTTTTTTGTGTTGTGAGAAAAGTTAATTAATTTAGTTCGTAAATTCGGGTAGTTCAGACATACTTAACAAATCTTGTTGAATTCTGGTGAAGAGTCACTTTGTTCATAGTTAAGTTGGGTTGATACGATCACTGATTTTCCATCATTTATACTTTGGATTGCATCTGGCTTCTTTTTCAATTAAGTTGGATAAAATAAGTAGTTTCGAATATTAAAATCTGGTTTATTAGCTCCCTTGGGTTAACTAATTCTTTATTAGACTTCTTGCATCCACATCTCGTTAAATTTTTCAGTGTTTATTATTATTTTAATTGAAAATTGAGCCGAATATGGTTTGGCTTCTGTATCTCTTGATCGTCAATAATGGACTAAAGTTTTATAACAGAATTAGACATAATAACGTTACGTTGTTATGGCAACTGTTGTAACAGTACATAAAGGCCCCATACTTTAATTATGGAATCTGAGGTTAATTTTTATGTTTTATTGTATAACTGTCAAATACAGAATGGTTAGGTCCATTGTCCCTATATACGAAGGAACAGCGCAGATTCGGTGAGATGAGTACCATGCCGAGGTCACCGTTGGACGAGCGAAAGCCGGTCGAGGAAATGGCGGTGTATATGACGACAGATTATAAATATTCATTGTGATTGGTTCATGAAGCTGTTTCGTCATAACAAAAGACAATGACGCATAAAACACAACGCATGTAACTAGGCGTTGTCCCATCGAACAAAGCCTGATGACGTAAAATGCACACACACGAGCACAATTTTGCATATTCCTCTGTCTCAGTTCAACCCAGTAATCCAAAGGGTCAGCAGCAATGTATCGCTGTCTGGGCAGTTTTGCAACAAAAGTTTAAATTTACTAGAAACGAAAACAAAAATGTGATAGTGGAGCAGTAGAGGGCTCAAGTTTTTTATTAACAGTAACACTTAAAAATGTAAAATCAGTGCACAACGAATAAAACAAGAACCATGAGGCGAACACCGGCCATACCTTGGAAGAACAGCCAACTTCAGCGAGGGATCAACTCCAAACACATTTAGAGAAGTTGAAACATTATCACCTTTTATTTTATTAAGAGTGAGCTCATTTATCGATATTAACAAAATTTGATCAATGTATTTACAATGGGGCGAATGAGTGTGAGTGCAAATGAGCGAACGCATGGCCATGATCACATATGCAAATGGCATTGGTTTGTGTAGTTGTTAGGATACGATTCATTAAATCATTAAAGCTGCAGCCAAAAGTCAAAATTTTATAAAAGAGTAACAAGATTCACAATAGTGGAAATAATATGACTGAATATATTTTGAATAAAATTAACCACCATTTTGTTTTGTACCATTGGGCGTGACGCCATTTTGAGGCATTGTTAATTATATATGTTTATTTTGTTTCAACTATTAAAATCCAATAATTACACTCAGTGAACTATCACTGTTCTTATTTCTATCAACCTTTTTTGAATCTGAAATCTCGCCGAGAAAGAACCCTGGCCCCCTTAGAGAGAGATTTATAAGAGAATGGAAAACACGTCCTCTCACATATTTAAATTTGGTAAGTACATGTGTTTACCTTATAACGATCATATTTATATGTACATAAAGATAAAATATGTGTGTATAAGTGTGAGTGTGTTAACAAATGCGCCCAGAACAGGGACTTTATGAGTGTGTTAACAAATGGCCCCCGAACTACGGACATTATATAAAGCCACTTTATATAAAACATAGGCCAGATTTATAAACAAAGAAGGTGATAGAACAGGGCATAACCTAGTACACGAGAGGTTATGTTGACAAAACATAGTAAGTAGTAACTGTGTAACTAATTACAAGTAGAACTAAATAGTCATCCAAATAGTTAAATTACCAAAATGGCAGAAAGTAATAATAGCTTAGAAATGGATAATACAGATACAGAATCTATTTTATTAGAAAGAAATGCCAGCTCAACACCCAAAACAATTGAAAATTAAATCTCGGAAGATTTATTTACATTAATTAGTGACAAATTTGAACAACAGAATCTTAAATTCGAGGACAAATTTAACCAAATGAATAGTACGTTTAATGTAAAGTTAGAGTTTCGAGAATGAGCTCAAGAAACAAAATAACTTACAAAACGTAAAATTAGATCAAGTAGAGGAGAAATTAGAAAAATCAAAAAATGAAATACAGAGACAAAATTGTAATATTGACAAGGTAGACAAGTTAGAGATAAACAAAGATGACAAGGTAAGTGGGGTAGAAAATTATGATAATATAAATAAAAGTATGATATTGGAAAATGATTATGTAAACAGGGGTAGTAATAATGAGGTTTTATGGGGAATAGAATATAATAATAATGGAATGATAGTGTGTGTTGAAGGGTTGAAGAGAGTGTGTAGAGAGAGTATAATTGTAAAAGAATTGCAGGGGTTAGATTTTTCCCTTAATGGTGTATTTGGGGGTGATGTACATGTTTTTAGGAAGGACGAGAGTGCCTTCGATGTAGATTTGGGAGACAAAAGGTCTGAAAATAGTTGTCCCTGGATTTTTTGTGCACCTGATAGGTGGTGCGAGAATAAAGTTGTAGTGTCCCCTGCATATATCGAGAGAGAGAATGTAGCTTGGTGTGATAGTGAGAGATATTGTGAGAGAAAAAGAGAAGTAGAGATTTTTAAGATATGTAGAGATTATGAAGAGTTTATTGAAAGGTTAGGTGGAGAGAGAAGTGATAAATATAATAAAAACTTACCTTGTATTGAAACTAAAGTAGTAGGAGATGATGTTGATAACAATGATATAAAATACCGAATTATGACTGATTATACAGGAGGTGACAGGACAATGACCAATCATGACAGGTTAAATGAGTTTGGGGATAATGATGAACATTTGAATTGTATATGTATTTATGATGTTAGTATAAGATATCTAACAATAAACAATGTATATAGTTTTAAGATTCGATTATTATTTGCCGATGGAGGCTAAATATTTTATTGTGTTTATAAACATTTAATTATGTGAACAGTGTTTTTCAGGATGGACTGTTTATGACTGATTTTGGTAAATGATAAGATGATAATGTGGATTGTATATTTTTGTGTACTGATGTCTATGTATTTGTGTATTTTTGCTGTTGTGTATTTTATGTACTTTTTGTGTAAACTATGTACTGTGGAATTTTAAATAACTGAAGAAAGTTTAAAGGATATTATGAGATTTAGATTCTAATGGTTAGTAAATGATTAAGCATGTTATAGATTTGGATATTGAGAGGTATTGTTGTTAGTAGGTAAGTGATGAATTTTCTAGTGGTATATTAAGGTGAAATTTTGTAAAGAGTTTGGGTAATAGTGATAAATAAGGGCATTGGAGTTAGTTAAATAGAGTTATTGTGAGTTAGAGAAAATAAGAATGTGGAGATATAGATAATATATAAAGAGGTGTTAGATATTTTAGGGACACAGTGGTTAGTGATTATATGTAAAGTTGAGTAATGTGAATGGTAATTATATTTGTTGTTAATGGTGATATTTTGTAGTAAGGGTATTGGTGTAGGGAGTCTGCAACGAAAGGTGTTGGGACAGGAAAGGACCGCTGTGTGCCGGAAAGGGTTATCTGTAAGGGTCAGGAACCAATGAGGGAATGAGCATAGATAGGGAACACACATACTAGTACAAAAGATGAGCGGTGCCAGAGGTTTTAAATGGGATTTGTGAAGGGGGTTATTATAGAGATATTGGTGTCATATTATGTTAATGGTTAGAAGCGGTTGTTAGTAGTAAAAAGGAGGTGAGTAAAGTTAGGTTGACAAATGCCAAAATAAGATAGAGAGAATAGTGAATAATAGAGAGTCACCCAAACTAGTAAGGATAAAGGGGTTAGAAAAAAAAAATTCATGGTAGGAAGGTAATTGTAACAGAAAGGTAAGGATAAATTTGAAATTGTTGTATAGAATCTAATGAATGTTAAATACCTAAAAGTCGATACAGAATTGTTGATAGTAATGATGTGATAAAGTTTTGGTACAAGCCATGTAAATGTAAATTGTTTAGTGTAAATGTAACAACGTTAATGTGTAATGTCTAATGTTCTATGATGTTTTAGTGTTATTAGTAACGACGGTAACAAATGTTGAAAGATAGTAAATTTTAAAGGTTGAAAGTCTAAAGGTACAAATGAAGTTGAGCAAAATATAGTATGATACCAGTTGCAAAAGAGATAAATGATTATAAGTTGAGTAATAAAATTTGAATAATAAACTTGTCTACCATAGTAGTTGTAGATTGAGTTTGATAGTAATAGATAGGTGAAGGTGTTTTGGGGAATATTAAAGAATTGTTTATGTATTGTGTTATTTGTAGGTATATATATATTTTTTTTTCTCTTACAAGGAAGAGATTGAGTTTGGTGGTGGTAAAAAAAATCAGTATATGTTGAAGTCTTGTTGTTGTTATGTTGAAACTTTTAAATTAGAACAAACCAATGCCCAGACACAAACCAATGCATCTAAAGGGAAACATATCAGTTGTAGATATGGAAGTATATTGGACCACTATTTTAAATTTTTCTATTCAATGTTTCAGAGTTTTGTGGTGTTGTGACTGCGGTCCTGGGCTGGCTGGAGCGTCGAGTGCCTTATGGCCTTATGGTGTAGGGATCTCTCCGGAGAAGTCCAGTAAGGTCAGAGGGTGCGATCAGCATCATTGGACCAAGGGTAAGTGATGATAATTTTGATATAAGAACATTACAGGGGGTTGTGGTAACATATCTAGGCCGATCCTTTTAGAACCGTGTGAAAGAGTCAATGAAAGTTTTTGTGTCTCGACACAAAATCTTTCATTGAGGGGGTTTGTAACAGTACATAAAGGCCCCATACTTTAATTATGGAATCTGAGGTTAATTTTTATGTTTTATTGTATAACTGTCAAATACAGAATGGTTAGGTCCATTGTCCCTATATACGAAGGAACAGCGCAGATTCGGTGAGATGAGTACCATGCCGAGGTCACCGTTGGACGAGCGAAAGCCGGTCGAGGAAATGGCGGTGTATATGACGACAGATTATAAATATTCATTGTGATTGGTTCATGAAGCTGTTTCGTCATAACAAAAGACAATGACGCATAAAACACAACGCATGTAACTAGGCGTTGTCCTATCGAACAAAGCCTGATGACGTAAAATGCACACACATGAGCACAATTTTGCATATTCCTCTGTCTCAGTTCAACCCAGTAATCCAAAGGGTCAGCAGCGATGTATCGCTGTCTGGGCAGTTTTGCAACAAAAGTTTAAATTTACTAGAAACTAAAACAAAAATGTGATAGTGGAGCAGTAGAGGGCTCAAGTTTTTTATTAACAGTAACACTTAAAAATGTAAAATCAGTGCACAACGAATAAAACAAGAACCATGAGGCGAACACCGGCCATACCTTGGAAGAACAGCCAACTTTAGCGAGGGATCAACTCCAAACACATTTAGAGAAGTTGAAACATTATCACCTTTTATTTTATTAAGAATGAGCTCACTTATTGATATTAACAAAATTTGATCAATGTATTTACAATGGGGCGAATGAGTGTGAGTGCAAATGAGCGAACGCATGGCCATGATCACATATGCAAATGGCATTGGTTTGTGTAGTTGTTAGGATACGATTCATTAAATCATTAAAGCTGCAGCCAAAAGTCAAAATTTTATAAAAGAGTAACAAGATTCACAATAGTGGAAATAATATGACTGAATATATTTTGAATAAAATTAACCACCATTTTGTTTTGTACCATTGGGCGTGACGCCATTTTGAGGCATTGTTAATTATATATGTTTATTTTGTTTCAACTATTAAAATCCAATAATTACACTCAGTGAACTATCACTGTTCTTATTTCTATCAACCTTTTTTGAATCTGAAATCTCGCCGAGAAAGAACCCTGGCCCCCTTAGAGAGAGATTTATAAGAGAATGGAAAACAAGTGCTCTCACATATTTAAATTTGGTTATAAGTACATGTGTTTACCTTATAACGATCATATTTATATGTACATAAAGATAAAATATGTGTGTATAAGTGTGAGTGTGTTAACAAATGCGCCCAGAACAGGGACTTTATGAGTTTGTTAACACTGTCTATACTCTCATTGGTTGATTACATTTATGTCTATTGTTATAATATTTGAATTTTAATTCAAAATGAATAAATATTTTCTGATGGCTATTATTCTTCTGTCTTCTTATCAATGGATTAGATATTATCATAACTGTTTCTATTTTCTTTCAAAGATCATTTTGACCTCCCACAAAGCTGGGTTTGTTATGTATTAATAAAGTTTTGACAAAAATGTTAATATTATATTATTACATTTATTTCTTATTTTATGTTTTTCATCTAACTCTGACATCTTAATATGGTTAACTAATTGTAATTAACGAGTTACTTGCCCTGAATTTTGTAATACAGTAGTTAATTTCTTACAATTTGTTTATTTTGCATTTATACAGTTAGGTATTTTATAGGCCTAAGTAGTAATTGGCTATATCTTCTTATTTTACACAAATTACAGATTATTTTTCATTTGCATATGTTTTTTGCTTGTTGTCACTTATGACTTATTTACTTTTTGAATTAATTTGGGCTGTTTTACAATAATTGAATGTTCTTATTAATTTACAAAATCATTGCTTGTCTGTTATTCTCTTATTTTCTTTTTCTGTCCTTACTCTATTGATTAATATTATGTTTGTAAAATTTATCTCCTTTC